>CM067364.1:73935699-74660875 GCA_034401795.1 Chaetoderma sp. LZ-2023a
AGGTTGGTCATAAGTGGTAAGTGATGTGTTTAAAATGCTATGCAAATACTTTCACTGGTGGACGGGAAAGTGAGCAATATTTCATATGGCGACATGCATGCACATGCCAACTTACATTTTGTTGAAGTGTTTACATATGTGTGCATTGAAAGCTTCCAGATAGTTTAGGGCAGGCACTACGCAGATTATTAATTTAATCAAACAACAAGTGATTCCATTTGCACATATACGTATGCGTGTCTGAAAGTAGTGATTTTATTCAATTTTTGGCTAATCAGGTAGACTACTACTACTACTACTACTACTACTACTACTACTACTACTACTACTACTACTACTACTACTACTACTACTACTACTACTACTACTACTACTACTACTACTACTACTTTAAAAAAAAGCACAGATATGAAGTTCCCTTTCATTTTGGAATGCATGTACATAACAATAGCACGTGGATTTGAGGAAAGCCCACCAATGACGCAACAATAACATCATAGGTAGGGCCTAATGTTGCGAAAACAATTCGGATGCGCATATGGACGCGCATACGAGTTAAGCTAGGATTCCATTAACGGCGCAGACGTATGCATATGCACATTCGTATCCAAAATTTTTGCAATTACAATTACAAATAGATAGTATGCTTCCATATGTCCGTCCGAGTACATGCAGATACAGACAGCTTTCGGATGTGGGATTACTTGAAATGGCGTTATTATTGCACCAGTCGTGGTCTTTATCACGAATCGACATGCTATTATTCTGTACAAGTGATCCAAAATAAAAGTTACGCTCGCTGGAATGTGAAAGGCTGATAGAATTATTTAGGAAATATTCATGCCTCTTTGATGCCAGCAGTCCCGACGATGAAGATGCCATTTGCAAACACAGATCAGACACGTAGTAGTAGTAGTAGTAGTAGTAGTAGTAGTAGTAGTAGTAGTAGTAGTAGTAGTAGTAGTAGTAGTAGTAGCAGTAGTAGTAGTAGTAGTAGTAGTAGTAGTAGTAGTAGTAGTAGTAGTAGGAGTAGTAGGAGTAGTAGCAGCAGCAGCAGCAGCAGCAGCAGCAGCAGTAGTAGTAGTAGTAGTAGTAGTAGTAGTAGTAGTAGTAGTAGTAGTAGTAGTAGTAGTAGTAGTAGTAGTCCACTTGATTGACCTAGAATTGAATAAAATCACTGCTTTCGCGGACACGTGTACGCATACGCATGCATGTACAAATGGAATCATTCATTCGGATACGTATACGCATAATGGAATCCTAGCATAAACACATTTATAAGTTTGTTTATAACCTGTTATACATGCAGTATTTATTCTGATTTCAATATATTTGAAAATAATGCAATATAAAGTCAATATTCATTTGAAAATCTTTGCGTATGTCATAACCCCAACAGCAGCAGTAGCAGCAGTAGCAGCAGTAGCAGCAGTAGCAGCAGCAGTAGCAGCAGTAGCAGCAGTAGCAGCAGTAGCAGCAGCAGTAGCAGTAGCAGCAGTAGCAGCAGCAGCATCAGTAGCAGTAGCAGTAGCAGTAGCCGTAGCAGTAGCAGTAGCAGCAGCAGCAGTAGCAGTAGCAGTAGCAGTAGCAGTAGCAGCAGTAGCAGCAGTAGCAGTAGCAGCAGCAGTAGCAGCAGTTACAGCAGTAGCAGCGGCGGTAGCAGCAGCAGCAGTAGCAGTAGCAGTAGCAGCAGTAGCAGTAGCAGTAGCAGTAGCAGTAGCAATAGCAATAGCAGCAGCAGCAGTAGCAGCAGCAGTAGCAGCAGTTACAGCAGTAGCAGCGGCGGTAGCAGCAGCAGCAGCAGCAGTAGCAGTAGCAGTAGCAGTAGCAGCAGTAGCAGTAGCAGTAGCAATAGCAATAGCAGCAGCAGCAGTAGCAGCAGTTACAGCAGTAGCAGCGGCGGTAGCAGCAGCAGCACTCTTGCTATATGATGTGTCTGTTATTGACAGATTACTGTTTAGTCTGTTAATTTGCTTGACCAAAGCAAGCAGACATTTGCCAGCGAACTGCACCGGCTGGTGCTATGAAGTAATTGCAAAATGTTACCCTCACATTGATGGCCTCTTGTCCTACTCGGTTACCTCTCATCCTAATGCGTTCCATTGCTCCGTGATCATCTTAGTACTGGTGGTGTTGGTATCAACATTTTCTCTTGGTGGTGCGGTAGGTGATGTCGTTTGAAGAAAGTTTTGCAGAGCACGTGTTGCTTTAACAACTCTATCAACATTATGTGGGCGTAGCTGCAGCCTCCTCTGGTAAATCCGCCATCTAGGCGCTAAGATGCCGAACGCATTTCCCACAATTATGCGAGCGCGAGAGAGCCTGCAATTAAATATGCGTTTGCTATCTTCCAAATCATTTCCCGGGTATTGAAAGAATCTGTCCTCATGGGAAGATAATTCCTGCACTAATCTATGAAACTCTCCCAATTGTTCTCTCCGTTGTAATAGTTCATGTATCCATAATTTTGTCTTCTGTTGCCTTCTTTTTCTCCTTCGATATAGCAAAATCATCAGCAGAAACTCTTAGTCTTCACGCTCAAATCCAGCCATATTAGTTGAAGAAGGGCGCGAAATCTGCTTGGCAGTGAGGCGCAAAGATGTTCGACAGGAGTATGCCGATTTCTCCGAATCGTAATCGTTCTAGTGTGACCATACAATCCTAATCATGTATACTCTTTGAATGGATTTGAACTAATCTCGCAAATTGACCGACCAAAGCATAGCAAAGCGCGACATGCCAGTGGCGGCATTTGTATTTTAGCAAAGGAATCCCTCAAGCATGGTATTAAAGAGATTAAATCATCTAATGAAATTGTTTGGGCTAAAATGGACAGATTTACATTTGGACTGGCTAAAGATATATATATTGCTGTTGTTTACCTACCTCCTGAAAACACAACCTATTCAATGAGAAACAATCTCGATCTGTTCCCGACACTCGAGCATGACATAGCATCATTTTCTCAAGAGGGTTCTGTATTAATCTGCGGCGACTTTAATGCTAGATGTGGGAAATCTCCAGATTTTGTCCCTGATGAGTGTGATTTATCGGTTTACCTACCCGACTGTGAAATTGTAGGCCCGCCATCAACCCATGTCAGAAATAGAAATACACAAGATACTAAATCCCCAAATAATTACGGGAAAATGCTATTAGATCTATGTATCGGGACCGGACTACGAATTGTTAATGGCAGGACACTTGGTGATTTGTTTGGAAAATTTACATGTCACAAATATAATGGTAGCAGCGTAATCGATTACTTTCTGATGGATGTCGATATGCTATCTTCAATTGTCTATTTTAAAGTGGAGCCTCTAGAACTAGCTTCAGATCATTGTAAATTATCTCTTCAGCTATCAGTGAATGACATGCCAAGTGGACTGCCAAGTAGCAGCTCACATAATAGAGACGTAACCGCACCCAGACCCCTCCCTGCTAAATATATCTGGTCAGACGTATCAAAACAGAAATTCATCGATGTATGCAACAATATTGATACAAAGAGAGAAGTTGATAGCATAATTAAATCAATGAACTTCATAGATGATAATAGCAGTACAGATCTGGGGGTGGCGCTATCTAGCATAAATCACCTATATTGCTCAATTGCTGATAGATCCCTTCGTAAAATCTTACACAACGCCAAGCGGCCGAAGAGAACATGTAAAAGGAAATGGTTCGACCAATCATGCCTTGACCTGAAACGAACTATTCGAAATTTGGCAAAGGTATTGTCTAAAAATCCGAATAATCAGAACCGCTCCCAGTATTTCTTAAAGCTAAAGTGTTATAAAAAACTCATAAAGTATAAAAAGAATATTTATATCAAAAATATAATAAGCCAAATGAACACTAGCCAAAACAATAGCTCTTCATACTGGAAATTACTAAAGGAATTTAGAAACACCAACAGCCCACCTGATGAAAGCTTCATTACCGCAGACAGATGGTTCGATCATTTTCGCCATGGAAGCAAGCCATGTAAGTCCTGGAAGACATTAATTGATAGATTGCAAGATAAATTAAGCAAGTTGGAGAATGTACCATCTTTCTGTGAAATGGACTTTAAAATCACCGAGCTCGAAATAAATAATGCAGCAAAATGCTTGAAAAATAACAAATCGGCGGGCGGTGATAGGATCAGCAATGAGATGATAATCCATAGCCTACCGGTTACATCTATGGCTTTGTGTAAACTGTTTAATCGAATATTTACGTCCGGAAATTTTCCGAAATCGTGGTCATCTGGTATTATAACACCAATTCATAAAAAAGGTAGAAAAGATGACCCAAGTTGCTACCGTGGCATCACAATAACAAGCTGTCTTGGAAAGTTATTTTGTCTGGTGCTGCAAGCCAGAATTGTGAAATTTCTAGCCGATCACGATATTCTTGCTAATAACCAGATTGGCTTTAAAGCAGGCTCAAGAACTGCTGATCACGTATTAACTGTAAAAGCGCTTATCGAAACTTATACAAAGCCGTCTAGTAAACATAAGCGTAAGACAGGGAATTATTTATACGCCTGTTTTGTTGACTTTAAACAAGCATTCGATTCTGTCCTGCATGAAGCGCTGTTTTGTAAATTACTGAGTCATGGAATTAGTGGCTATATGTATAAAACCATCAGAAATATGTATGCATGCGCAGAATCGTGTGTGAAGACAGACACGGCCTTACTCCTACATTCCCAGTGCATGTTGGTATCCATCAAGGTAATGTTCTCAGTCCTGTTTTATTTAACATTTTTATCAATGATATTGTACAAATATTTAATTCTAGCTGCGATCCGCCTAAATTATATGATCAAATTGTCCCATGCCTAAATTACGCAGATGACATTACTATTTTATCAACTTCAGCTCAGGGTCTACAAAATGCACTCGATCAGTTAAGCAAATATTGTAATGATTGGGGTCTTACGGTAAATCTAGTCAAGACTTCAGTAATAGTATTTAATAAAGGTGGAAAATTAATAACCAAACACAGATTCCTATACAATAAGCAACGCTTATCGATTGTGAGGTCGTGTAAATATCTCGGCATAAAGCTACATTGTAACGGGAAATTAAAATCCGCTCAAGATGATCTAAAACAAAAGTCAATGAGGGCCATCTTTAGCCTGAAAAGCTTAAACCAATTCCATCATCTATCTGTCGATAATCAACTTAAATTGTTTGATACATTAATACGACCCATTCTTACCTATAATGTAGAAGTATGGGGCCCGCTAAATCTACTACCGTCCCTTGAGAGAAACGAAGTGATAGAAGACAAATTTGTAACTAGCTTCGAAGGTGAACATCTTCATTTAAAATTTTGCAAAAACATACTAGGCGTTCATTCTAAAACACCAAACTTATGTGTCCTTGGTGATGTAGGCCACTATCCAATCTATATCCAATCTATAGTACACGCTATAAAATATTGGATACACATCGTTTCCGAAATCCCGAAAACATCGATTATTTACAAAGCATATCTAGAAATGTATAAGAACGACAATTCAGCAATAAGCACTAACTGGGTCACAAGCATTAGAAAAATGTTGGAAAACTTCGGTTTCACAGAGCTTTGGAATAATCATGGATCGAAGAATATTAATGACACTTTAAAAAATATCAAACAATATTTGCAAAACAGGTTTATTTCTTACTGGTCGGCGTCATTAAACGACACCAGCCATAGCAGATATGACTTTTATAAAACCGTTAAATGTGCGTTTGCTATGGAAAACTATTTACTAGATGATAGGTATAACCGAAAATACAGAGTAGCACTCACAAAGTTCCGAATGAGTGCACATGTACTGCAGATCGAAAAGGGTAGACACCTCAAATTAGAGAGGCAAGATAGAATATGTTATTATTGCGATCTAGGCTGCGTTGAAGATGAGCACCATTTCCTTTTTACATGTCCTAAATACCAAGACCTCAGAGTAAAGTACTTAATTACACGCCTCGCGTTAAAAAATTGGGAGTTATTAAAGAGAAATGTACTGCAGAATCTTGCTAAATATATATACTACGCGTTTGAACGCAGAAACACAACTGTACATGTCTGATGCTGATAATTATCGTAGCAACAGCCTTACGGGCCACAGGAATAGAGGGGCCCATGGGCGTTTGAATTCAAGAACGCAGCTGTACAAATCTAAGGCTGCTAATTGTCTGAAGCGACCACCACATTATGGACCACAAGAATATAGGGATCCATTTATACTTATGCACCGCCGATGTCTAGATTATCGCCGTCCAAGTTATGTGTGTGTTGGGACCAATTTATATACTTTGAACCTGGAATTCCCAGAATCTCAGTCTCAGAGTAACTATACAGGCAGCTAAACTGTTGGATATATTGAGGCTAATTTGCCTCCGGGCAGTGACTGTCTATGGCAGCAACGGCCCCCGGCCAGAGTAGTCTCAAACTACTGAACATAACGTTTATTAACTTGTAGATCGATCAAAGACATACAATTCGTACACTTCATAGCGGAATTGCTACGTTAAACCTTGTAATGATCGTGACGTCAGCTCCCTGATGACCTAATTGTCTATGCCGTTTTCTAACTAAGCTCCACATAAGTTCTGCGCAAGTTGGGATGAATTTATATAACTTGAACCCCGACACCCAGAACTTCAATTTCAAAGTAACTGTACAGTTAAAATGTTGTATATCTTGAAGCTAATTTGCCTGTGAACAGTGGCTGCCTATGGCAGCAGCGGCTCCAGGTCAGGTTAGATTCAAACCTTTCAACAGAACAGTTATTAAACTATAAATCAATCAAACACATACAATTGGCACTCTTCATTGCGGACTATTCAATTTTTCCCGACTGTGTTAAACCTAATAATGATTATGACATTAGCCCTCTAATAAAGTAATTTAATATGACGTCAATTACTTGGGTAACAGATTGGATCCCTCCATTAGCAACTGTGCGTATTTTAGACAGGTGGTATTCGGACCACCTGTCTTGGAGAAGCGCCATCCTCTTGCTTCCAGAACAATGTGGCTAGTCGCAGAAGGCTGACTGTATATATTATGTAATTTCATGTTCGTTCGAATTATGTTTTTGTTTCTGTAAATTCTAGTTAAACTGTTATATTATGCCAACGTTATATGTTACATTGTAGATCTCTATATGGTCAAAACGTGTAATTTCGTTCAGTACCAATATATTTCATACATTTCATACATTTCATACATTGTATAGGTACAGGAAATCGTTATCGTTTATCGGTATCGGTATCGACCTGGGCTTGTTTATACACCCTCTGTCTGACCCTCCAGCAGAAACAAAATACAGCTAAATTATCTTAACTGGGTGCATAATATGTGGCCATAAATGTGTGCGAGAGGTGGATGATAAGAACACTTGACAACTGATAGATTGTGGCCCTTAAAGTCTGTTATCAAGTTCAAGTTCACTTTAGTACACTCAGGCACATCAAGGGCATATGAGGCTAAAACGTACATAATGATTGTGGCGCTAGAATATTATCAGTACAGTAAAGTGTATGTATGTAAAATTTATAATTCTATGGTAGTAGTAGTAGTAGTAGTAGTAGTAGTAGTAGTGGTGGTAGTAGTAGTAGTAGTAGTAGTAGTAGTAGTAGTAGTAGTAGTAGTAGTAGTAGTAGTAGTAGTAGTAGTAGTAGTAGTAGTAGTAGTAGTCGCTGTCGGTGTCAGCTGTTAATTTTGAAAATCGTATTTTCAGCAAGTGTAAAGAAAATGTCTGTGTTTGCAAACGTCTATTTCATTGCATATCCTACACAATGGGCCATTTCTTTCAATATTTTCCCATCTTCCCGTTTCAATTTTCAGTTTGTGATTTAGGGAACGGAAGTGACACAAGGTAACAGCTTCCTTAAATGGTAGATTCGTAAGATAATTTTCATACCTAAAGTATCCTTTAATTTCTTTGTAGAAAGTTAATCTGGTAGAAGCATCAATTTCCCGTCTCCAGTGCTAGACATTTATTTTGCTGTTTCTTTTGTGGCTTTAACAATATAATTCTTTTCAATATAGTCCTCACTGATTAACTGTTCTTGACTTATAGCTTGAAAAATAGATTTGATACAATGCAGCCACTTACAATTAAAAGTTGTATTATTACCGAGCTCTCTATATAAAAAGTAAATGACAGAGGAGAGTTTCCCATAACCTAATCATATAACATTTTACGGTAATACGTATTGGATATCGCCCAGGAGTATATCATAGAATTTGGGGGTACTTTTCTTTGCTCTCAAACCATACCTTAAAAATCAGAGATGACAGGTTTCGAACATTTCCAGATTTTCGAATCCCCAAATCTCAGAGGCGTATACAAGTAATAGTGTTATCATTGTGTCAAATAAGGTGTATTACAGGTCGAATGGGATGTCAATTTCTGTTATTTTCTTAATTAGTTGGAAAATCGCTTTTGTACATTGTCCTAAATTTCGGCACCTACAAGAATAAAAACTGCCAGTTGTTCCCTGATAAAGGTACTCATCCACTATTTGAACTTCCTTGCCTCATAGATAAAATGTGTTCTGTTTATGTCGTTTACTATTTGAAAATATCATTATATTAGTCTTACTTAAATTTACTGTGAGTTTCCATTCTGTGCAATAGGTCTTAAATATAAGTAGAGCATTCTGAAGATTTTCAGCTGAATCTGCCACACACATCAGTATCATGCACATCAGGCTTGGGTACAAGTGCAAATGCATTTGCATTTAAATGCATTTGCACTCGCATTTACATTTAAATGCAATTATGAAATTTCTGACGAGTTTGCATTTGCACTCGCATTTTGATCTCATGAATTTGCATTTGCACTTGTATTTGTCTGAAAAGGGTTGCATTTGCATTTGAGTTTTCAAATACATTTGAAAAGCAATACTTTTTCATTTTGCATTACTTTCAAAATTGATTGTAACTTGCTTGTGTAGCAGCCTCACCACCCAGTCAAATTAATTTCAAAACATTCAACCAAATTAAAAAGAAATTACATTTCTGTTACTAGAAATTAGAAATTTAATTCTCTGTGATTTATTAACCCATTTCACTATGAATTTCTTAGCATGTTGCTCTCAGCCATAAATTTACATAAATATATATAAATATACATAAATATGCAAAATCATGCATACTTTGAAATTAGTTTGACTTAAGTTAGTTGAGATCTTGGCAAGCCAACAAATTTTAGTTAATTTGTTTTTTAGATAAACTACAACAACGTATCGCTAGTGCATAATAAATATGATCGCCTTATAAATAGTAAGAAATGGGTGCCTCAATTCTCTTCAATTTATGATCATGATTCGATGATCATGACTAACCAATTTCAAATTGAGATCAAATTCTAGATGATATCCCGGAAATAACTGATCAGAGTTGCCTCAAAATGCTATATGGATAAAAGTAGGGCCCCCATGTTAATAAAGGAGCAAGGGCTTCAGAGATTTCATCATAATTCCGATACAGATGCAATTACGAGCGTGTATATGAATCATGATCGATATTAAATGCTGGGCATGTTGATTACTAGGAGAAATGTGTCTCAGATTTTAACAGTACAAAAATACTTCAGTAAATGATTACTTGTTAATTTTGAGCCTGTTCGGTAAAAATAATCCAGAATACTCTACAAATAAACTGCAAAATAAAGCAAACAAGCAATAATTAACAGATAAATAAAGAAATAAAGAGGTGGGTGGGATGGGAGGGCGGGCGGGTGGACGGGCGGATGCGTGGATGGATGGGTGGATGAAGGGATGGATGTATTTATGGAAGTAAGTGAGTGAAGGAAGGAGAAAGCTGGTGGGTGGGGTTGGTGGTATGGGAATTTTGAGCTTAGACACTCAAAAAGTGGATGGGCAAATCAATCTTTGCCTGCCACCCCAATCTCCAGATCTAAGTTGGGGTGGGGTGAGTGGGGGTTGTGGGGGAGGGGATTGGGGTCTCTCTCTCTCTCTCTCTCTCTCTCTCTCTCTCTCTCTCTCTCTCTCTCAGTTTCCGAGATATCCGCAGATCCAGAATTCGAGATACTTGTCCAATCAGACAGACAGACAGACAGAGGTACAATCAATTCATGTGGTTGTGAGTCGGGTAGTTGAAAGCTGGTCTGGTGAAAGAGGATTCTTGTCCTCTGGATGGTGGGCCAGTGGGTAGGCTACTCGTCTCCCAAACGCTAGGCGAATCGGTGCCATAGAATTGGCTGCTTCGAACCTCGCTCAGGTCGAAAATTGAAAAATCTAAAATTGCATTCCAATATCGACTGTGCTATATCCTCATGTCAGTGCCTCGTCAATGACAGGGATCCTAGAACTAGTGCTTGACAATAATAAAAACTACTACTCCTACTACTACTACTACTACTACTACTACTACTACTACTACTACTACTACTACTACTACTACTACTACTACTATTACTATTACTACTACTACCGCTACTACTACTACTACTTCTACTACTACTACTACTACTACTACTACTACTACTACTGCTACTACTACTACTACTACTACTACTACTTCTACTACTACTGCTGCTGCTGCTGCTACTACTACCACTACTACTACTAACTACTACGTGAATGTACTTGTATTGAACTTGAGATTGTAGAACAATCACAGACAGCATTTGGTCATGTGACATTACTGAGGTGTAATAAAAGAATTTATTACCCTCTCAGTAATGTCACATGACAAAATGCTGTTATTTGATTGGCTACGATCAGGGATGGATGATCCGGTATTTCCCTCACGCGAGGGCAATACCATACGGTATCGCCCACACGAAAAACGTGTTTTAGTTTTACTGCACAGCTAGCCATAAAGCTCATTATAATAATATGCATGTTGCTCAAATTGAGGACACGCGCCTGCTTCGGAATTGTTCTTCTTCTTCTTCTTTTCGTTATCTGATCATACCGCCAGTCCTGTAAGTGACTATCGACATGATCACAAGCGTTAAGTGCGTGGATCCAAGGTTTATTAGAGTGCGCCGTGCGGCCTGGAACCTCCGTCTTCAGCACTAGAGGTTTCTGTCAGGGTTACCTCACCCTTACCTCCTTTAGTCGCATCTTACGACACGCAGAGGATACGGAAGGTGTATTCTAAGCCCCACCTACAGGGCAGCTTCGGAATTGTTGAATTTAAAGATTTCAAGGGACTCAATTTTTGAAAATTAAATGCTCTGAGAAGCCATCTCCTGCATTCTGAGTGATAATTCGTGATTAAAACTGCTCAGGAAAATGAGAATTTTTCTCTTAGAAAATGTCAATTTACAGAGCATGAAAGGAGTATTTTAGAAATCTTCCACTTGAATGACTGGTTTGCTTTGCCAAAATTCAGGGCGTGTAAATCGACGTTTTTCAAGATCATTTAATGCCTGGTTAATGATATAACAAACTTTCGCCATCAATGATCTGCTGTGTTCATAGATAGTGTTGATATAAGATTTATGAGCAATAGCAATACGTGGTCAGTGGACAATGACAGTATCAATAGAAATACACACAACACTGCGTCGGGGTGGGGTAGCGGGAACTACACCGGAAATGTTGTTAAATAAATGCTCCTAGAAGTTATATCCTGCATTTTGAGTGATAATTTGGGGTTAAAAATTGTACACTAGGACGATTGAAAGGGGTGATAAAAACATTATTAGCCCCCACACCACCAACTTATTTTAGGGTGGGTGACTGGGTTTTAGGCCCCCCCCTAGCCCCCCCCCCCCTCCCCCCACCCCGCCTCCGTCGCCACTGGTTACACCCCGTGAAGTGGGTCATCACCATAGGATTTCCTTTGGTTGTTATTCCTGTCTACAATGTTGTTCTAGCGGCTGATGTGTTCACATATTTTAGGACTTTACTTATGGTATCTTTCGGTTTATAGTTGAGGTCAACCATGGCAATCTGGTGAATTATTGTTTTTCATTACGATGTTTGGGTGACGTTGTGGTTAGTTAGTTTTGTGAGATGACAGTTGACCTTGGATTATTGTATTGATGATCGCACAGATTGTCTTTTTATCTGATGCCCGCTCCGTCCTTGAGGCTATCACCAAAGGTAGCCTGCCACAACTTGAAGAAGCACTACAAACCATCAAATACTTTCGGATAGCATTGCAGTGGATCCCCTCACACTGTGGAGGCCAAGGAAATGAGGAAGCAGACACGATGGCAAATGTGGGTGCAGAAGAGAATAAGACAGAAAACATGGTTACCCATACAGAGAAGAAGACTATCATCAAGTCACTCTTGCCAGAGCAAGTTACCATTTTTCGTCTCAGAACTGGACACAACAGACTAAAACAACACATGTACAGGCGAGTCCACCTTACGACATCGCCTGCTTGTCCTTGTGGAGAAGCAGAACAGACCACAGAGCACATACTTCAATGTTGCAGTACGTATCAGCTGCTGAGAGAAGAGGTCTGACCTTTGTCAACCTCTTTTCTTGAAAAGCTGTATGGGCCTGTGGAAGAACTGCAGAAAACCACAGGTTTCATCTTGAGAACGGCTCTCCAAGTGTGATACCAGCGATCGAAAAGAAGAAGATGATCGCTTGTTGATGACGGACATTTGATCAATCGGTAATCGAGTAATCACTGTTTTGTGGTCGGAATGGGACTTTCTAGTTTAAGCTATGCCCCGCCCATCTCTAGATAAGCTCCACCCACACTTCGCCTTTGTTGGGATCGATCGATCCCTAAAATGACTGACAACCAATTTCAAGAAAACTATACAGGTAAACTGTTGAATATTTTGAATCTAATTTGACCTGGTGCTGTTGCTGCCAATATTCAACAGAATGTTGATTATATAATAAAGACATCAAATTCGTATAACGTGTCGGGCTATTAAGCGTTTAAGGATGACTAAATCGAGTCATTCATGCTTTAATTGATTATGACACCATCCTGCGCGTCACGTAGTTGTTTATGATGGATGGATAAACTGGTCCATTAACGTCTTTACCACGGTGAGGATCGCGAGTCTCAGAGAAATGTCTTTGCATTCACATTGTATGTAGTCAATCTAATTAAAGTTTGCGTCTGTGATTTTAGTTTTTCTTGTCGACTGTGGATACGCTTTAAAATTTCAATCTTATAAATTCATTTATCTTACTTTATGGATTTGGTCTGTACGGGTGAACTGGTTTTCTGATTATTTGTTTGTTTGATCTAAAATACTACTTGTATCCGCAACATGGTCGTCATAGACAGATTGTACATGACTCTGGAGATCCTGTTTTATTGTAAAACAGCTTCTAACAGCAATTGGTGATTTAAATTGTTTAATTTTATTGTTTATTTATAGTTGTGCAAATATACTTCGAGGCATATCATTAGTTTATTAGCAATTAGCTAAATATAGCCGTGCCGAAAGGTCCGGGTTTACGAAATATGCCTACTTTCTTATGGCGGTCTTAAAAAATTCCCCCACTCCATCAACCCCCCCCCCACACATACCCCATCAACATGCACACACTCGCACGAACACACGCACACAAGCAAGCAAGCACGCACGCACGCACGCACGCACGCACGCACGCACGTACACAAGTTGCGCGCACACCCGCGCGCACTCACACAACACAACGCACACGCACAGACACACACACACGCACGCACGCATGCACGCACGCAGACACACGCACACGCATGCACGCTCGAACGAACGGACGGACGCATGCACGCACGAATGTGTCTGTGTTCGGGACTTTGACTGTCAGATCGGGTTTATCTATTAGAAGTGTATATCTATCGTCTATATATATATATATATATATATATATATATATATATATATATATATATATATATATATATATATATATATATATATATATATATATATATATATATATATATATATATATATATATATATATATATATATATATATATATATATATATATATATATATATATAGCATGTTGGCCCCCTTATTATAACCATTTACATTGCGTGCCCTTTAAGATTATATTTTGTAAAGGTACCTTTACCGATCCAGTCATTCCAGTAGTAAAATTTCAAAAATATTCTTCTTACTGAGGGTCGCCCACATGCTATTCAAACAGACAAAGGGGGCGAGTTCGTAAACCGTGTAATGAAGAGGTATTTGAAAGATAATGGAATACATTCCTACACTTCTCAAAATAAGACGAAAACGGCAATTGTAGAGCGTTTTCAACGCACCCTGAATGGCCGAATATACAGATACATGACGCATAAAAATACGCGAAAGTTTATTGATGTATTACCTAGTTTAGTCGCAGCATACAATAACACCACACATTCCAGTACGCGCATGGCTCCTTCTGAAGTCGACCGTAGTACTGAGTTAATCGCGTGGAGAAATATATATGGAAAGAAGACGAAGAAACGTTCCAAATCTAAAAACAGCCCTACTCAAGGCGACCATGTTAGAATATCACAAGCAAAAATGCCATTTGAAAAAGCATATCGCGGGCATTAGAAGACTATGGAGGCAACCCGATTATTGGTACTTTTTATCGTGATGAGATACAGCAAATGATAAAGAGCACTCAGTGGAAAAAACACTTAAAAGTAGAAAAAATAAAAAGGGACAACGCGAGTATCTGGTAAATTGGCTCGGTTACCTGGCTAAGTTTACCACGTGGGTTAACGAACTAAGTACTATACATCATTAACAATGGATGAATATATAGAGGGAAGATCAGATCAGAGCATGTGGCGAATGATGGGTTCATGAGTACCATAAGAAGAAATAGTATAGCTAGCTCAAATTATATTAATTTATATCATAATCATTATATGTATCGTGAATCTGAGTATACAAAATGGGCAATCAGGCATATGGATATCGCTTTTGAGTGGATGTCTAGGGTATATATTGCCTAGTCCGCGCATAAAGACGTCCATACATCATTCAACTCAGAATGAACGAGGATCAGTTTTACATAACCTTTCCGAGCAATAGTAGTACCCAGTTCTTTCCAGACAATAAGATATCAGAGTTTCGAACACGTTTGCAAACTCCATTAACATTAGATGGCGAATGGGAAGTGGGCCTCTCGAGTGTGTTATATCCGAGGAGTTGGATTACTATTGCGGAGGAAAGTTTTCTACAAATATATGCATTTACTAAGAAGAAGATAAAGAAGAAGAAGAAAGGTAGTGATGCGACAGAAGAAATTAGCAAAGATGGCGCAAGCGCGTCAGAAATAGAAAAGACAACGGCTTTTCCGCTAGTTTAAAAAGATGGTTTCGGCAATCCACGTCCTGCCGATCGGGGAAAACGGGCTCGAAATGCTCGGGGAAAAGATGTGCGAAATGATCAAACAATGGTGTCTGTAAAAAAACGTACACGTAGAAGCGAACATTATTATGTGCAAACAGAAGCTCCATTTAGCAGCGTACCGAAAGTCTACTATGCTGTAAAAATATGGTAGACTATCCAAATGGGCAGATAGAGAGCAAGACAAGACTTAGACACACACATTTTTCCCCCAATTTTTACTTGCATCACGCGAATCTAGTTTCTCTCACAGTTAAAGATAATTACGCTATACGCTTAGGAGGAGAAGTAGCAAATTTAATCAGATTCGAAGGAGGAAAAATGCATATGGGACCTATAGACTTTAAAGAATCATTTCGTTCAAATCGTGAGGGTGGTCCTTCGACAGCGTATATATACTGCGACGTAGACTCATACAGCGTGGTAGGTGATACTTCCGCACTGCTACTCAGAGTGATACGCGTTTCTAGTACAGATGGAGGGAAAGATATATGTCAGTGGACGTTTCCTGATATTCAATACCGCTCTGTTTCAAAGAACTACATCGATACTATTGGAATACTTATAACAGATAGAACTGATACCAATGTCCCATTCAAGGACGAAGCATCGCCGAGTGTACTCTGTTTGCATTTCAGACGACAACGGCAATGAGAGTGACGATGAGAGGGACAATGAGAGGAAGAATGAACACTCCAGCACTGGTGCGTCACTACACGAGTCAAGTGGGCCATGAGCGTATTCCAGTTTTTGTAGGCGCACGATACCAATCAGGACATGGACTCAGTAATATCTTAGGCGGACTATTACGTTCAGCAATACCTATCGCAAAAAAATGTGGCTAAATCTGTAGGAAAACAAGCTCTTATAGTCCGGGAGCCAATTTTCAAAAGGGGTCTAGAAGAATGGTTTCGTAGCACACCCAGTATTCATAAGGTTTGTCTCTATATTATGCTAGACCGATGTCTTGGGTATATTCTGAGCCGTGTTGTACAAGAAAATTGTGGTATCACTAACCCGTGAGAAGCCCATTTACAATAGGTGTTGAATGTAGTTTTCAGACAATTTTCACAATGGTAAATTTTTCACAAACTTAAGCGCATGTTATATCAATACAATCTTAACCAAAATGGAAACGAGTGATCATATATCGCAGATTTATACATAATCAACTTCGTTTAAGACACCCGTATGTTGCTTTGTACATATTGGGGCACTTAGGTCTTCTTGTGACTAGCAATACCTTAGCTACAACAATGCCCATGTTTTCTACATTTTTCATAATTAAACTTTTAACTGACATGCAGTGCATGTCTACACAAGCTGGCAGGACATATTTATCACGTGAGCAAATGATAGAATGTTACTCATCCGTGTCAGAGTCATCTTCGACAATTGTATGCTGAACATTGTCACACATTTCACCTCCCATACAAAGGCATGCTTCAGTGCAGAGTAGATTGTTAGCCTTGCATTGACAGAGATCTGTTCTTTTGCAGGCAGACGTTTGACATCTACATGATGTGAGTTCAATTAATCCAAATGGAGCAGGATCATTTGACATTAGAACAGGCTTGAGTAGACCATCCACTATACTCCAGCCATGTCCATTTGGAGATGGAAGATTCTGAACAGCTTGCAATGAACGTCTCCAAACAAGAGCTTGAAAATTGGCCCTTTCGGTGTGATGCTTTAGACTATTCGATGTAGGTGGAAGATTTTCATTTCTTTGTCTCTTTTGACAAAAGAGCCAATAACGGGTTTCATCAGCTGTCTTTCCCACATCCCTGGTGGTATACAACTCACAGACAAATTTCTCACATAGAATTGCAGTATTCGGTGATAAGTCAACATGTTCGCCGAGTTGGGCTAAGCTAAGCTGATGACATTCAGATGACTTTAAGAGATTGAATGATTTTCTCTTAGCGACTCCAAATAATGCACTAGTGCTATCACAACCTGTAAGAGAATGAAACCCAGGCAAAGACAGACAGATAGCTGGGCCCAGTACTTGAGCAACTGTATGTATTGGTATGTATCGCAATGTGTCCTTTGTGCCCGTACGGAACCATAGTTCAGAAAAGTGAAGCGAACGATACGTATATATACTAAGTACTGCCACGTCTGTATCAGGAGACTGTATAACAACACGCATGTGGTCTTTTGAAGCGTGTAGCGCGTGCAACATCATACGCGTATCTGTTTCCTCGTGATCTGATCGAAGTTCTTCCAAATACGACGAATTGTTCGCTGAAATGACAACAACATCCATTCCATCGTTAAAGCCACCAGCAAGAATGACGCAATTGTCGGCAGATAGCATATTTGGACCAGTATCACGCCACCGCTTGCTGAGAAATGCAACCAGGTTACTTTTGTTGCTTGGATTGCTGATGTACTTGGCCCATTGCTTTGGAACGGGAATATTTTCTCCAGCAATCTTTACTTCCAATGCTGTTGATGACCCACGTTTTAGCCGCTCTTCCGCTTTGAGAGATTCCAGTCTATCATATCTGTCAAAAACTATATCTACTCTGTTGCAGTCTTCTTGATTCAGTGGAACTGTAAAGATGTGCCAGTATTTATCAGCCAATTCTCCAAATGTAGACGTACCTCCAGTTTTAACCATTTGCACAATTGCCATGCCATCTACTACATAAGCTGTTGCGCCTGTCTTGTCAACAGTTGGAAGCCGTCCATCAACATTTGCCGTCCATCAACATTTACTTCCTTTTCTAGTTCACTTAACAAAACACTTTTCACATTCTTTCTTAGAGTCCCATCCGTATGTGACAATGATAGTGGAACAGCAGACAGTTCATATGTCATCACTAGTTTGCGGCAATAATTAATCGACCAAATAGTTCGCGGTCAGATCTCACATTGTGAATTTTTTCATCATTTGTTTTGAGTTTTTTCTTCTGTGCTGGCTGGCAAATGTTTTAAGTTTTAAGTGTGGCAACGTGTCCCAAAAGCTTCTCGTGTTAGTGTCCAGCCGCTCCTGAACAAAATTGTCCATAATCTCCTTACCAATGTCACAGGCGGAAACAAGTCTCTTGGCGATTTCACTAGGCAATACCACGCCAGTTGCAATGTTTACAAGCGGAAGACACTCGCTGTCGTCGTTTTCCGCAATATTAAAGGGATTGGTCATTATATCTGATGAGAACATCGAAAGTATCTTCTGCACATCGGTTTCATCCCTGTTCATTCGATTAGTCCCCATTTCCTTATGTACTCCAAACATGTGACTATCTTGTAACCCACACATTTGCTTTGTGACCGTTGTTATGGCTGCCCTCTCGTGGCTAGTTAAAAACCACCTCTCCAGAGCTCCTGGCTTTTGTGTTATTCCAATAATACCACCTCGCTTTTTGGAATCCAAATTAATCGATTGCTCTAAGGCCATATCTGTCCACACTTGATTGAATGGATGGTGTGAGCGACTTACGGAATGATTTCCATTCAAGAATTGTTCATGTACATGGGGATGTGTACTTGGAAGCATCTTCATGTCCGCAAGATATATTGGCAGCCATCTTGCATAATTGGTTCTGTCCATGCTGTAGAAATATGGCGCCATAGCAGCAGTAGCAGATAGGTGTGCCTGCCAATCTCCAGTTCTCTCAGCTCTTATGAATCCAAGCAGCAGCTCTACCATATGAATATATGAGTTCCAAAATGCGAACAGGTGTGATTTCGAGCTTGACTCAACTTTAAAGGATTTGAACAGCTGTTGCAATTTATTCACGTACATACACACCTCTTTGAAATTTTCTTGCAGTGCGTCTAAGTCGTCAATGCTGCTTCGGCACATCTTAATTTTCTCATCCAGACTCTCCAAATCTGTTGGAGTAATGTGGTCTTCATGTTGTCCATTTTGTTGAACCCATTTGGAAAAAGACTGCCATTGTAATCGCAGCAGCGCTTCCAGAACCAATTTGTGAGCCCTCACTCCTCGATTATATGACTTCCCTTTAAGTAGAGCAGCAGCCGTGCTGCTACCATATGTGTTGGCCTCTATGAGGAGATCTTCTAAGCCAGAGTCATCACACATCTTTCCAATAACAGCTAAGTAGTTTAGCGCAATGTGGAACCCCCCCAGTCTGATCACAGTGTCACTAAACTCTTCTTTATATCGCCACTGTATCTCTTTGCCGTGACATATATGGCAATGACAATGAGAGCGATGTGAGGTGTAGTATTCATTTTAATTTGTTTTTCCGCACCGATTACCACCACATCCATCTGTCTCATTCCAACCACCATTACCTGGGTGCTTTGTCAACAGTGGTACAGCTGGATATACAGATTCTATGATGGAGTTAGTATACATACATAAAATATAACCTTCACATTTCACCCTCGCCTTTGGTATATGCATGCAAAATGTATGTTGGATATATGTTAGGTCGATATCCGTCTAAATATCATATATGGTGAATCTAATACGATATTACTTTGAGTTATGACACGATCATGCTTATATCGTTGTGCACTGTGGATACAGCCAAAGCCTAGACCCCCTATGCAAAGAAATCAGGATAACTAATTAGTGCCACCACAATGTGTTTGTACAACAGGGCTTAAAATGTGTGGGACATGTCCCCCAAGCCACAGCAAGTGTCAGACCTTCCGAGTACTGGGTGTGCTACGTCACGATTCTGACCTAGCTTTAGCTCCTGGACTATTAGTGCTGGAATCGGACTAGATGAGGACGTAATGGCTGGAAAAAATGTTAAAACAGCAGTTAATCGAGAGCACGTGGTGTTGCCAGGTCTTTGATACCGGAAGCTGTAACAGCGGTGCATGGTGGTTTAAGACCACGTCAACCTAAACATAAAAAGAGGAATAATACAGGTAATGGTCAGTCAATGCGCGCGATACCGAAGAGGAAGGGTCGCAATAGATGGCAGAGAAAACAAGCTGATATTTTTAATTAACAAACATGGAACTTAATCAGATCTGCGAGTGCTCGAAGAGCGAATTAGACATTTTTCAGATGCGTCCCATAGTGACGACATTGGAGTCTGCAAAATAGGAACAGTTTCAGCCTGTATCTAGTTTATCAGATAGTGGACCGATCGAGTTTTACGTCAGTGGGTCTGCTGATAGATATTTAGATCTTCCGCAATCTTATCTTTCGATTAATGTTGAGCTAGTAAAGGTAGATTGAAATGGTGATGAGAAGACACTCGAGGCGAATGACCTGATTGCGCCTGCGAATAATCCTTTGCATACGATGTTCTCACAAGTGAATGTTTTTTTGAATGGAAAGCGTGTCAGTGACTCGAACAAAAATTATGCTTTCCGCTCGTACATTGAAACATTACTAAATTATGGCAGCGATGCCGCATCCTCGCATCTACAACTTGCTGTATGGAAAATAGATGATGCCGGCGAATTTGATAATATCGCCGATACTAACTTAGGATTTCAAGCATGTAGAAGAATGATGACGCAGAGTAAAATGGTGCAATTAATAGGCCGCATACACAGTGATATGTTTCTGCAGGACCGATTCCTGCTCGGTTTCGTTGATTTAAGAGTATGCCTACAGAGGAGTAAAGATGCGTTCGCCATTATGGCCGCAGAAGGAGTGAGGCCTAAATTGAAAATATTGTCGGCTAACTTATTTGTACGCAAAGTTATCCCATCAGCAGATCTGCTAGTGGTGCACAACCGTTACTCTGAGACAGACAAGCGCGAAATATCCTATTTGCAGGGTAGTGTGTAAGACTTTTACAGCACCTAGCGGTGTTATGAGCATCGATAGAGATAATATATTTATTGATCAGCTACCTACTAGAGTATTATTCGCTTTTGTACCTAATGATGCCTATAATGGTGTGGTACATAAAAATCCGTTCAAGTTTGATAACAATAACACTACCTACGCTACATGTTATATAAATGGAGAAGAGGTTACAACATCGCCAATACGTCCTTCGTTTAGCGATGACATTTACTCAGACACTTATTTCTCACTATTCAGCGGTACTTGGGCGTTATTCAAAGACCGTGGCTACCTGATAAATAAGACACAGTTCATACATGGAACCACATTGTTCGCATGGGATTTTACGCCTGATCTAGCTGATTCAGAGCATCGCTACCCCATACGCACTGGTTCGTTAAGAGTGGTCTTCCATTTTGCTCAAGCACTTACCACTACAACCAATGTAATTTGCTATGCTGAATTTGATAATACGATAGAAATTGGATCAGACTTTAACGTATTAACAGATTATTAACAAATATGTTGAATACATTTGAAATAGAGGATCTATTATTCGGCGACAATAAAACGCGTGAACACTTTCTTGGTGTTTTTCCAATTGACAATGTACCCACACATATTAAATATCTCCCGGCCTCATTAGTAATAAACACGCATCCCAGTAATAAATCCGGACAACATTGGGTGGCAGTTTATTACAATAGAATGGAAATGCTGAATACTTTGATCCTTATGGAAGATGCCCTTCTGACGGAAGAATGATATCAAATGTACAAAATGGACACAGTGTGCGTGTTTATTATTTCAACGTGTTCAATCAGCCATGAGGACAACTTGCGGATATTATTGTGTATATTTCTTATACCATCGTTCGGGAGCTGTACAAATGAAACACATCTTATGGGCGCTAAGAAACAGAGACAAAAATGACGCGATGGTGAAATGCCTGAGGGGCAGGATTATGAATAAACAGAAAAAACGATCATGTTTAATGTATAATTATTTATGCACTATGTTTTCTTTTTAATTTTCGTGAATAAATGTCGCTAATATTTATCATAAAAATGCGCGTGTCAATAAAAAATACATTTATTTTGTAAAAAATATGTTATTATTTCTTCGTGTTCCCTTCTCACCCCTCAGCCAACATCCCCAATTGTCACCATTTTGATGCACCGCGATGGATGAATGCCGATAATGGCTAAAACATAAATGGTGTGCAAGGAGCACGAGGCGTACCACAATGATAAAAAAAATCCTAAATTAATCGTATTCACATTGTGTCAATGACAAAAAAATGCAGACATATTTGAATATGGAGAAAGCCATATGACGTGCTCTGTAATTGAACCCTGCGTATCAATTCCAGTTTTCTATAATAAAAAAAATGTCATTCAAACGTGGTGCAATAGTTATATTTTGAAAACCGATGATGTTAATTTTAAGCAGTGGAAAAAACATGTGACCGAAATAAGGGCGTGTTCAGATTGGAAAGATAGTTTTACTGACAGCTCATATTTTAGCTATGAAAGCGAAATGCGCACGACTCATAAGGCATACAGCTTTTTGAATTTGGCAAAATGAAAATAGAATCTCAATTATGCGGTCGATGGAGAATGAACGGTTCTATGCCTATTAATTGTGGTTGTATCGAATAGAACAAATATAACGAGGTACCAGTACAGCAACCATTTTTAACATCATTGCATGAAATCCGTAACCACTGGAGAGATTATCTAGAGGATCCAGACGAGCGCAATTACAATAAATGGGTGCATGCGAAATACCAACTTTGTAATGATTGTTGCACCTGTATGTGGTGCGTACAAAACAGAAATTATCGTTTGCATAAATTGAGATAAAAAAACATTTACGTAAAAGCAAAATAAAAAATAAAGAAATAGGCCTCTGTTTTAAGGGGCCACCAAAAACCACAATTATGTTACATACGCCCACACTCCCATAAAAAGACACATGCATGCACGCACGCATGACGTACACGCAAAGGGGACAGGGATGACAGGTGATAAGGGGCACATGCGTAGCGCCACATGCGCGTCATCACTTGTGCGTCGTCACGCGCGTGAGGTTATGCGCAGTACGTGCGTGTGTTGGCGCTTCAGGTGCATGCGTGTGTGGGGTGATGCACGTGATAAAAAGTAGGACACCCTTGTGGATGATGGATCAGAACGAGACGGGAGGTACATTCTTACATTATTCCTTAACACATGGTATGTTTGTATCTCGATTAAAGATTGATCTCACGGCTATTCCCGATGTATGGATAAATTAAAACCATACGCAACAAATAATCTGTTTATCATACGTATGCTCGACATACAATTCTATAAACACATGGAGCCCTCAGAGATATAATGACTACATTTTAATCATCGTGCAACCACAAAATCTAAAACGACTGACATTATTGCAAATGCAATATTAAGTATTTAAAACAATTTGCGCATAATGTCGGTTAAGCCAGCAGTCAAAACGCTTTCAAAATATTCAACAAAATAGTTTACTAATAAATTAACGTTAGCAACGAAACAGTCAAATTATTTTCAAAATATACATCAATATCCAACATTGACATAATTCCTCACCCCTCCTCAACCTCATACTCCCGCCTCCTCCTCCTCCCACGACCTCCCTTATCAGACCACCTCTTAAACTCTATTTTTTTACATCCTATTATCAGTCCTCCTCTTAAGCTCTATTATTTTTACCTTACATACCTAGGTAGATAACCACGGAGGGGGTGGGGGGGGGGGTGCGCGCACCTCTGGGCGGCTGTTCGCCATTGTTCTCCCCCTGCGGTGAAGAACAATAGCGAATAGGCGCCCATAGGCTAGAACAATGTCGAACAGCCACCCAGGGGTAAAGAGCAATAGCTAACAGATACACGCTTCACTACTAGCCTTCTCACCAGTCTTGATTTTACTTGCGACGCAATCGGCCTGTTTCATTTAAGCATGTTTCTTGGGGTCGGGATGGTGGTGCACACTGACCATCACTCTGTTTTTATCATTGACAGTACAAGTGTTGGTATGTAACTGTTTCTCATTATTGAGAATAACAAGTCAATCAGACGTCATGCCACGTAGAAGTATGGCTTCCAAGTCATGGACTGGATAAACAGACAAATTTAAATATATGCAGCCCGTTTATCATGAAGATTGCCAAGAACTGCAATGAAGTCTCGAAGGTGTCGTCCATTTTTCTCGTTGTTATCCATGGCAGCATGAGTTTTATTGAAGATTTTAATTTCAGACTATCAACAAGCTTCTGTAGCTCCTCGCTGATTTCAATGTATGTGTAAACCTCCGGCATTTCATCGGGATGCATCATTTACTGGCCCAATTTGGCAATAGATGCGTGAATTTTCACGGACCTAGGAGAGGCATTCAAGAGCGTGTCTAGAGTGTGATGGAGTGCTCAATGTCTAGTAGAAAAGCTGCAATGCTTGCATACCACGTTTGAAATGTTTCCCACGTAGTGAGTGGCCAACAAAACCCTGAGCGGTTACACTGGCTGTCACGATGATGCCTAATATCACTGAACCTGTGAATCGTTTATAAATGGAATTGGTGAAGGTCATTTGAATGTGGAAGGGCCAAATTCTTTGATGAGAAGCGCCTTCAAAGAGCTTGACTTGACAAATGGATTTTGTCCATAATTGGAAAGTATGCACTTATCCGATGCTTATTAGATTAGCAGACATATATACTTGAAGAAAAACCTATGTCTCTCTCAGAGGTTCACTCGTTGAAGATACTGTGCAGTTTCCTCTGTAAGAGGTCTATGATCATGGACATACTATGCATCTTCTTTTGATAAGAGGAGTAACTGATTGCCATGACTGTGCTTCCTTTGATCTGAATCTTTCATACACTATAGACAACATGTTTTATTCTATACTGCACCGATACCAGAACTCTTTGCAATGCATTGGATTCATCTTGGGGGCTATTTTTTAAATGTCAGAACATTTACAATCTCGGAAGGTGGTCGTTTTGTATAAAAGATCACCATACCTCGTTTGGCTCCTAAGTTATACAAACTCTGATTTCCAACATGGCCGGCAGTCACCACCTTGTATTTGGAGATCAAGACTGTATCCAACCAAAATGGTGACCATCCTTTCAGATTTCGAACCTCAAAAGTAGTTGGGAATGACTCCTAATTCATGATTCTAGTGTGCATATAGTTCGTTCTCTTCTTAATTTATACAAATATTGAACATAGCCGACAGCGGCTGTCTTGGATTTAGAGGCGAAAATGACCGTCAACAAGAGATCGACAATCCCAGCACATTTCTCACGCCAAAATGAATGGAAAATAATGCATCATTCATGATTGTAGTGGACTAAATAATACACGGCACATAGATCAACAAGAAATAGGTATACTGACGACCCTCCAGTAGTAAAACTGTCAGCAATGCAGGAAGCATTATGGCTGCGCATCTATCAACGTGGCCAAAGTGAAGACCGCCCCAAACTACGCCGGGAGCGCAATATTATTCTGCGCCACATTAGCGAACATTTAAAAGATCTTGCTATTCAACAGGCAGATTCCCTAGCAGATGAAATCACTGCCACGGATGACTGTCACAAAATGTTTCGGGCAGCCCGAGCCCTGAGAATTACTGACTACACACCACCACTCACTGTACACAACTCTGAAGGACACTTTATTGGGACTGACCAGGGAAAAGCCAAGGCGATCCGAGAATGGTTCAAGGAACAGTTCACTGACAACGATGATGAGCCCTTGCACCCGTTCTCAGGAGACAACAGGCCATTACCAACACTAATTAAAACTGCAGAAGTTGAGAAGGAACTTAAAGCCCTGAAAAATGGTCGTGTATCTGGACCCGATGGCATGAGCAATGAACTATTCAAATATGCAAGTGACATTATCTCAAAACCGATCACGCACCTAATCAATTCAGCTTTTATGCACCACCTTCCCATCGACGCTGTAGGCCAAGGCACCCTTATTGCACTACCAAAGCCCAAAACTCACCTGGGCCCCCAACCAATCTGCTCCTCAACGGCATATGGAAAATCCTATCCAATGTTACTCTATGCTGCATCCGAGACAAGACCAACTACTTCACTGCATCATGTCAGTGGCTTTAAACGTGGAACGGCCGCACAGATATTGTATGGGCTCAACGTATGCTTGTGTCGGTAGTCATGTCCAAACACTGGGACTTCCACAAAATGGACATTGACATGTCACGAGCCTTCGACACAATTAAACGCTCAGAGATCTTAGATGTACTACGCCAGGTCAGTTGCAATGAAAATGTGATACGACTAGTGAAACTACTGCTTGTAGACACCAAGCTGAGAGTACGAGCCAAGTCAGTGAAGTCTGTAGCGTTTGAGACATCAATCGGCTCTCCACAGGGTGATGGTCTATCTCCAGGGCTTTTCACCTACTACCGTGCTGCCGCATTGATATCTGTGCGGGAAAGTTCTACAAGACCAAACCCTCCAGTGTCAATACTGGGCATGCTGCTAGAGATGGAATAGGCCGCCGATGTGGAATGATAGACGAAGAAAAGAAACCCCATGACGAACTTCTCCCAATAGCTGCAAGCAAACTAAAAATTAAGAATCTCTTTATGAATGAATCCAAAACCGAGTTCATCCACATATACATATCAACAAAGCATAACAATATAGAAAAGACGACCCACTTTGTGGCGGCGAGCCACGGAGGAAAAGTAAAATCCTTGGCTCACTGCTGACATTTCTTGACGCTGCGTCATGGGGAACATAGCTGTCCAGTCCTTCCAGAAGCTATGGATTCGTAGATCAAAAATGCCCTTGATAAAGAGGCTACGTTTATACAATGCAACCTGCGTATCCTTGGTGCTGTATAACTGTAACAGCTTGGCAGCTCCATAGGCAGCTCTATACAAACTCGATGCCAGCCACCGCAAACACCTACGCACCATCACTGGACACAGACAGCATAATTTCCAACGATGCACTATACAAGATGTGTAATACGTCGCTGCTGTCTGTAAAGGTCGCCCAGCAAAGATAGACCATGTTTGGCCATGTGCTAAGGATGTCAGAAGAGACACCAGCACAGAGAGTCTTGGAATTCTCCCTACTCGAAGCCAGCAAATACAAAGCCAGGAGAGGACGTCATTGCATACGTCTGCTAAGCGTTCTATGAGGTGACCTCAAGAAACCAGGACTCGGTACATTCAAGTTAAGAATGGACCTGAAGGAGCTAAGGATTTCGGCTGAGGAGAATACACAGAGGGCAAAAGCGAAGAAGGACTGATTGCAGCTGTAGGATGTTTCTACTACTACAGCCGCAGAATACAGTAATCATACATAGTTTTTGTTTGCTGGAGTTGTTTGGAGGCGATGATTTGATAACTCGCTATGCTTTATCATAAGCCATTTGCTGACAATTTTGTCTTCACTAACCCCATTCCCGTTGAGTTGGTCAAGACGATCACAAGGAATCAGGGGTGATTTGATTAAACGTAACCTGCAGATTCGCTGCATATATATATTCATATTTTGTCAATATCGTCACATAATTAAGTTAAGCCCATCCATCACATTGAATCTTTTTAAAATTCATATAGTATACCTCTAAAGCTAATGAATAGCGAATAATATATCCACTCGTTAACTTTAAAGGTATATTGTATGAATTAAAAAAATTGATTACGATGGTCTTGACGTATGTGAACGTCTTGAGAAAATGTTATGGTCTTGAATCTTGACCTGTAATTTAACATAAAAATATAAATTCTCTGATATTGTGCAAAGGAAGGTTCATTGATAACAGACAATACTTTAGTAGAATATATAAAAATCAGAAGGCATCTATGATGTAAAGAAATGTACAAAATTCCATGCCATAGAGATTATGAACGTGATGAGCTTGCCTGCGATGATCTTGCCAGCACTATGTGTTTATCGATGTTGTCATATTTGTTTTTCTCAATGGATGCAATGATGCTATGCTTATCGATATAGCCTGCCATCCTATATATTAAAATGTATTAGATGAATGGATAAATGCATTTGGGACAACTTGAGCACGCGTTCTGTCTTGCTATCCAATTAATATAATAGTCAATGTAACATACTTCAGGCGTTAAATTACATCTATATAGTTACACTGCTGTGCTTTGTCCGCTGTTACAAGATAGTGGTGTCACGGGAGAGCTTTGATACCAGAGATAACCCAGTTGGATTGATTGTCACATATATTAAAGGGATGCTATATTCATGGGTTGTGACGGTCTTGACCAAAAGACTCTGACACGAGTTTTTGAAAATGTTTCTCTCTACAGCAAATTTTAGGTTATAAGGAAATGTTACAGCCCCGGGTTGATTAATCCCACATACGAGGGGTGGTCAATAAGTTCAGAGAACAGGGTATCTAAATCATTGGCAGGGATGTAATTTTCTGCTCATTTAAAAGCGTGTTTATTCACGATGTAGTCCTCATAAAATAACAATTCTGTCTCTTTTTATGTTTGCAGAGTATTTTGTAAAGTAAATTCACCCCTTGACATCATGGATATTATAAGAATTGAATTCAGAGCAGTTATCATGTCGGTTACCAAGAACGGCGGCAACACAAGGAAAGTCACCAAATGTATGACTGTTGTGTACTTGTGTATGCTGACCAGCTCCCCGCCCAACCCCCAAAAATATTCCACAAAATTAAAATGTCAAAATAGTTATAGTGGAGGCCTTAATCATGAGTGATCTCCATCCAAAGATAGATGGTATATCCCATGGAAGTGTTTCAACTATAATCCGTGAACATGTATGTATGTCTAAGGTATTGGCAAGATGGTTACCCCATAACCTGGGCTGCAAAATCAATTCCACTGCGAAGAGTCAAGTCGTGAGCTTCTTGCTATTTACAATGATGACTCAGCTAACTTTTATGCCTGGTGGGTAGCTGGGGGTGAAACCTCGAGTCATCACTGCGAACCAGAAACTAAACAAGAATCGATGCAGTGGGAGCAGAAGGGCTTTCTTCCATTAGAGAAGTTGCGCATTAAACCATCTGCCGGCAATGTAATGGCCACTATTTTTTGGGACTCGAAGGGTGTTCTGTTAATTGACTATAAAGCAACTAGTGCAACGATTACATGTGCCTATTATGCAGACGTCAAAAAACATCTGAGGGACGCCATCAGGCAGAAAAGAAGAGGGATGTAAACGGCTGTGGTCATACTTCTTCATGGCAATGGCCCTTTGCACATGTCCAGAATTCCGCCATTCATGACTGTGTGTTCGAACAGCTTAACCACCCGCCATACAGTACAGGCCTGGAGCCCTGTGATTATTATCCATTTATAAATTTACGGTCAATCGTGAGTGGTATGAGGTTTAAGGGCGATGAATCACGGAAGAGTGGATCCAAGAGCAAACCATGGATTTTTATTTTAAAGGAATAGAGAGCTTGAAAGACAAATGGACTAAGTGCTTTGAAGTAAAGCGGGATTATATTGAACAGTAACACTGACACATTTTGGTGCCAACGATTTAACTACCGAGTTCTACGAACTTATTGACCTCCCCTAGTACACAATCTTATTATTGTGACATTATTCTTTACCAGAGATGATGATTATATAAGTTATATAACCTACATACTTTTATGTTTTAGGTTAGAATTTTTTTAGGGGTTGCCATGATTTACAAGTGATTCTCACAATCTTATTACGTATCCACAATGCTTTAGTACAAGTATCTAATAACAATTATATCTGCTACTATTGAAAATAACTGAATTATAAGGTGATTTGTATCATTAACACAAATATTCCCCGACACCATTTAGTACGTTTTCTGAAATTGATAGCACTCAGGCAGAACGAGAGTTATTGAAAAGTGCGTCAGGTGTTGAAAACAATGTTGCAGAATGCCCTTACTGTTGACTATTACCGTTTAAAACCAAATTTAGCACACGTCTTGAGGACTCAACTGGCAAGTAAGTTTGGAAAGGATCGAGCCAGCATTACCATAGTTATTAAAACTGTCAGAAGAAGAAGAAGGAGGAGGAGGAGGAGGAGGAGGAGGAGGAGCACTCCATGCTCTCAGGTGGGTAGAATGAGGTGGGTATATTATGAAGGTAATTACTGCAAACAAGAATGGTCATAGCTTTGGAGACAATCAGTGTAGAGCAGCAAACTATGATATATATATATATATATATATATATATATATATATATATATATATATATATATATATATATATATATATATATATATATATATATATATATATATATATATATATATATATATATATATATATATATATATATATATATATATATAGTCCCATATGAATCGTCAGTGCGTCAGTATATCAGACAAGTGAAAGCTGGTCGGCCAATCCTTGACTTTTAGTCTTGGTGCGGTGGTCCAGTGGAAAGATGCCTGGTTGCTGATGCTATGCGGTGTTGCAGAATGGCGGTTCGATCCCCCGACCGGGAGATGGTGATCAACAAATTAAACTAATGGGTGCATGACTGTCGGCTAAGTTAGCACATGGAAATTGAAGCCGCACGTTGCCAGTGCGTCAATAAAATAAAAATACATATACTGCCAGAGCCGTGCTGGAGTCAGAGTACAATAGGCGTAAAAGCCTAGGATTGAATTGTGGCAGGTGCATCCACAGATAGTCCCATATGAATCATCAGTGTGTCAGTATATCAGACATGTGAAAGCTGGTCGGCCAATCCTTGACTTTTAGTCTTGGTGCAGTGGTCCAGTGGAAAGATGCCTGGTTGCTGATGCTATGCGGAGTTGCAGAATGGCGGTTCGATCCCCCGACCGGGAGATGGTGATCAACAAATTAAACTAATGGGTGCATGACTGTCGGCTAAGTTAGCACATGGGAATTGAAGCCGCACGTTGCCAGTGCGTCAATAAAATAAAAATACATATATATATATATATATATATATATATATATATATATAGAGAGAGAGAGAGAGAGAGAGAGAGAGAGAGAGAGAGCATGTCCAAATGTGTGGACAAAAGCAATAAACAATCGGTCATTAAACTAGAGCAGCCATATAATAAGAAAGTTGTTGGATATTTCAAAGCAGCAACCCTTCTAGGAAACATCTCAAGATCGAGTCATTTCTCAAATACACCCAGGTGTAAGATGCCAATGAAACCAACTGAACAACAACAACAACGACAACAACAACAACAACTTCAAAGTTATTTGAAATAGTTTGTCTAAGCCTTGCAATGCATCACCAGTGGCATTTGGTAGGACCTTTGCAGAGCTGAGAACCAGATGGTCGCCATATTATCGGATTATATTGATGTAATGGATGTTGGTTCCAACCACTTTTGTGTCCACATCGCCTCAAATATCTCAAAGCGACATTCAGATCAATTAACATGGTAATGGTTATGGTATTTCGAGAAAATTATTAATTTTTGACACCAAGATCAGATTAACCTATTTTTGAGAATTTATCATGGAATTTTGCACAAATAGCTATCCGTTGTCCTACAAACGGGCCTTTGTCAAGACCAACTTCAGATGCCCTTCAGATGCAAAGTGTTAATGATCTGGAAAAATCTAGTTTCTTCTTAGCCATTGCCTATTTGCATACAAAGGGAAGATTAGTTTTGAAAATGTACGAATGGACTGACTGGTTCTTTAACCGAGCTACTCAATCCAGTGATAAATCTTCAAAAATAGTCTTCTTTTGGTCTGCAAATGGATATTCAATCTGCAACTTTTTGTTTCTTGACACAGTTTCGGCAGTGAAGGGCTAATCGTTCTGAGTACAAGGAAATTGTTGTACGGATAAAAAATAAACATCGTTTGCTTTGAGGGTTTCTGTTAACCATTATAGCATTGATGTCAAATGTACAATTGTCATTAAGAGTCAGTAAAAGAAAGGCTGATGTTTTCATTTTTGAAACACTGTTATTGGAAGCTGTTGCTGACTTGTTACGTAACATACAGCAAAATTAGTTTCAAAATGTGCTTCAGTTATCAGACGAAAGTGACTTGAAATGTTAATTTCAGTATGTTAAATTTGAGTAATCTATTGAAATACACGATAGAATAACTGACTTTATGGGCTACGGCAAACTAAATCCCGGATACAGGCTCTAAACGGATTAAAAATCGTTTTCATCCTTTAGCGAATAGACTATGAGGACAATTTTTCAAAGGCTCAACACCCAATACCCCCCACCGGTTTGATAAGATCGCGCAGCTCATCTTGAAAGTCTGCTTCATTGTTCACGATCAGATATTGAAATTCACTATATTTTTAATATGTATATATATATATATACGCTAATAAAATTTTATATTGATATTGCTGGGATGCGATATCTCGAGAATTTTGCAATAAAAGTGTTAATTGCTTAGGGAAAGTAGTAAACATATTACTGTTATAGACATTATATCTATTTCATGGAATAAATGTCATAATTGTGTAATTCATAAATAGGGCCTATATTAAGACTTCAGCCATTAAGTCACCAGGACATAAATTTTAACACTTTAACGACTAAATTTGGTCAAGAAAATAAAAATATTCCCTAAGTTAATATCCTCTTGCATGCCAAGAGAAGACTATTTTTGAAAATTCACAACTGGAATGCCTGACTCGATTATCGAGCCAGTCATTCCAGGTGTAAAATTTTCAAAAAATAGTCATCTCTTGGCCTGCAAATGGACATTTATCAAGACCGCTACATAGTCCGGTTTCAGATGGCTCCGCCGTGAAAGGGTTAAACTAACCATAGCCTCAATAGTATTTTATTGAGGATTTTAACCTGTCATGTTCTCAGACAGGAGTAGCTTCCCCTTAAAAACTAGATATTCAGCTGAACATTACGTCCGTCATATCGAATGTATCTGGTTTATCGATTTCAAAATGTTAAAAAAATTACAGAAAAGCTCTAAATATTAATATCTATATATATTGAATATATATTTCTAGGCGCGTGTCCGCTTAGTTTGGTCCGAATGCGCTACCAGCCGTATGTCAGAATGAATGTATTACTTTACTTTGGGTTACTTGCCGCTTCAGTGTCACAAACATTGTTAACAATGGACCTTTTCAGTGTTAGCTATGCCCCGCCCATCTCTAGCTATGCTCCACCAACACCTCGCTTACGTTGGGATCGATCGATCTCTGAACTCCCTGACTATCAAAGAAAAGACATACAATTCGTGCAGCGTGTCGGACTATTAAGCGTTTAAGACAGACTAAATATGATCATTCATGCTGTAATTGACTTTGACGTCATCCTACACTTCTCGTAGTTGATTATGACTTCACATGGTGGATGTATAAATTGGAAAGGTCCATTGCATGACGGATAACAATTTGTCATTAATATAATATATTAACCCTCTTGTGTCAAGAGCACCACAAAGCGCTCACAATGCTACTCATATCAATTAACCCTTTAATGGTCAGGATTTTCCAAGGACATTATAATTTATGCAGGCTAAAATAAGGGTATTTTTGTAAATTTAGGGGAAGGCGGGGCGAAACGGGCCACATAAAATCTAACTCTTCTATTTCTTAATGTTTCAAACTTATGGTCTTTCGAATTATGGTTAATCACACTCCAGACTAGTTGCTATGCAGAAAAAACTAAAAACGAGTTTGAAGAATTATAGATTCGACAATAAAATGCAAAAATATATTTTTTGAAAAATGTCTCTCATTAACCCACGGCAGGGTAAATGGAACATGGTGTCCCTTTTTACACCAGTAAGAAAGTAACCAAGCTGCTGCTGCCACCGCCGCCATCATTGCCGTTGACTCGCCTTGCCCTACCACTGGATAGGTTTATATTATCCTTTATATAGGTATTCAAGTAAATTCCAGTTTTTGCTCAGCCAGTGTCGATTTGCAGAGAAGACTTTATATAGCTCAGCCAGTGTCGATTTGCAAGAGAAGACTTTATATAGCTCAGCCAGTGTCGATTTGCAAGAGAAGACTTTATATAGCTCAGCCAGTGTCGATTTGCAGAGAAGACTTTATATAGCTCAGCCAGTGTCGATTTGCAAGATAAGACTTTATATAGCTCAGCCAGTGTCGATTTGCAAGAGAAGATGCCATTTTCGTCGCCTCGACCATTAAAGGGTTAAGTTGACACAATAGATGTTAAACAATATAAATAAATCAATTAACAGAAAATATTCATGGTTATCATCACCATCATCAATTATAGTCATTTCATAATCTCCATTTTTCATCGATATTGTTTTCATTATCAATATCGCCATCAATAGAGCAATCCATTTCTAGCTATACCCCTCCCATTTCTAGCTATACCCCTCCCATTTCTAGCTATACCCCTCCCATTTCTAGCTATACCCCTCCCATTTCTAGCTATACCCCTCCCATTTCTAGCTATACCACTCCCATTTCTAGCTATACCCCTCCCATTTCTAGCTATACCCTCCCATTTCTAGCTATACCCCTCCCATTTCTAGCTATACACCTCCCATTTCTAGCTATACCCCTCCCATTTCTAGCTATACCCCTCCCATTTATAGTCCAGCTTCGCACACGTTTCGCGCATGTTGGAATCGAGTCATACACACAGGGGCGTCGTGCCGAAAAGTGGGGGTAGCCAATTGAGGTGGGTCAGGGAGGGGTGACCGACCCCTCCATGGAAGCAAATTTGGAAATTAGATCTTCTGAGAAGTGTTTTCCAGCATTCTGAGTGATAATTGAGCATCAGTATTGTGCTTTGAGTAGTAGAGTTGGAATTAAAATGATACCACCTCCCTCAACCGGCAGCCGATCAGCGATCCGTGGCCCCCACCGCCCTCTTAATCCCTGGGGACCTAGGGTTGTTGAGAGATGTGGTTGGTGTTTGCCTTTCATTCCGGTCTTGATCAGTACCACGAGAATGAAGTGATGTAATCCCAGTTGAAATTAAAATGATACCACCTCCCTCAACTGGCAGCCGATCGGCGATCCGTGGCCCTCACCGCCCTCTCAATCCCTGGGACATAGTAATTTGAGACATGTGATGTTCGTGGTAGAGATGGGAGCTGCTGACATGGAATGCCGAGGCGAAAATAAAACTCCCGTGCAGACCCCACTGGCCGGGAGAAGCTCCTCAGGATACCGACAAGTGGCCGGCCTATCTATATTCTGTGTAGGCTCAGACAAACACGTAGTCTCTGCCAGAGTCGCATCGGCATGATGGGACCACCCATAGTGTCTTCCATCTACCGTGACAATGCTCACCTGGTAGGAGGCTAAAGTGCTTAGCATTTGCACCACGGCAGACTCTGGCATGTTCACATGTTACACAGAGAATCTGGTGCTGAGCAGGTGTCTCCAGCAGACAACCACGTCCTACCCTCTCCACACCATAGAAGTGGCAGACAGACTCGATCTCTTCAAGTGGGTGAAAGCGGTCGTAAATGTTTCTCCGCATGGGGTCGACCCAAGGATTGTACTGGGGGGCATCCCGGAAGTGGGCCCACTTAGCATCCAATATCATGGCAGTCTCAGTGCCCTGTGCCACTGCTGTAGACGCCAGCACGAGCAGTATGATGAGAATCATGGCTACACATGAAGAGTTAAACTGAACAGAGTGAACCTCTCGAGAAATATCTGTGCCAGATCGAGCCCTGCTCCATCCAGTTCGATAGTGATCTTCATCCCCCCAGGAGCAGGGGCTAGCTGCTTCACCTTGGCGCCAGCTAAGAAACGTAGCTCTAGGACTGTAGGAGTCGTTTGCGGGCTAGTGATTCCGACTCGCTGAAGCAGTTTAACAGCACTTGGTGACATGAGACACACCATCTACCCATAGGATGCCCTCCTGGAGGTTAACAGCTTCTTCTGGTCCATCGAATGGAGGATGCAGCTGGAGCTTTCCACCTGTAACCCCCGATCCGGTGACCCACCCTCGTCAGGGAGACACCTTCATCTATCTAGGTGAGGAAGGATGATCCCCGATTGTAGAGCTTTCGAACTGTCCCATCCTTTTTCACAACAGTGGAGAGGGGAGTAACCTCTATGTCAATGACCGCGGGAGGCCTATATAGTGGCAACCATGTTTGCCAGTTACCACCAGATCCAGCACGGCACCACACTTCATTCTTCTCAAACATGAACTGCAGGTTTACCAGGGTCAATAACAGACCCTCATGGGTCATCGGTGGGGCACCGCTCGAATAGGGTTTGACCAGATAAAAGCTGAGATCATCATTTAGGGTGTTGATGTCAGCCACCTTTGTATCCGAGACCTCAATCAATGGCTCGAGGATGTACTTCCTCTTCGGGAAATCGTACCGAAACACGATCTTGTGGCCATCTATGTTGCAGTCCAGGCGCACCTTCGACACATCCTTGAGGTCTGTGAGCAGCTCCACCCCATCACCACCAATGGGGTAGAGTTAGAATGCCTTTGAGTTTGCTTCGTACTGTAGGGCGAATGCCTTGCCATTGCTCTCTTCTACCTTGGCAGCATCAACTGCGTACACATCTGCCAGGTCAGCAAGACCAGTCGAGTGAGCAAATATGGGTTGCATAGCACACTATAGAAGGGGTTTAAACAGGAGATATAACCATGCCGATTGTCCGACTGCTGCTCTCCGGTGGTGAGAACGTAATCTCACCCTCTCTAGAGGGGAGACAGGTGGTACAGTACCGTGTAGAATGGGTCCTCTTCGAGGTGCCCGAGCGGGGCACTACATACATAAATGCTGATGTGCTACATCAACCTCCGGGCAGTGCACACAGCAGTTCACTAGTAGAAGTCGGTCGGGACGTGATAGAGTATCTCCCAGGTCCCAACAGCAACCTATGGAAAGCTATCAGTCCTAGCCTGTTCACACCTGTAAATCACCTGTTTGACAGCCCCTACATTAACATTCCATAGATGGTGTCAGCGGAGCAGAGGTCCAGGCCATGTTCATCAGTCTCGTTGAAGATATGATCATCGTGGCAGATCCCAGCAGTCTTATTGCTAAGTTCCAGCAGGGGTTGCAGAAGGCCTGTCGCAAACTTGACTTTGCTATTTCACCACACCTACGGTTGATTCTGAGCAACATGATCGTGAACATCGAGGACCTCCAAGTCAGGGGCTCTAACAACATGATAGTCGAGAGGAGTTCCCCCGGTGTCCACTTCGGCTTCAACACTGATATCATGGCACCTACGCATAGTTCGGGCCATACAGTCATTCTGACCCTGACACTGCAGCCAGTTAACATGCCGCTTCCCATGGCAGCTCCGACCCCGACACTGCAGCCAGTCGACACGACACCACTTCCCGTGGTAGCTCTACAAGTGGTGTCAGGCCTAGCTATCATGGCGCTCGGGATCAGCCTACTCCGCCGCTAGCCAATCAGCTATAAGACTATCCTGACTCTCTACAGTAGCAGTGGGGACCACGGTGAGACACTGAACCAGCTGGCCTGCCCTACAACCCATATACACGCTGCCAACAAGCACATCCAATGACTGGATGGTTCCATAGCACATCTTTTTTCCAGCTTGTAGTATCGCAGAGCCTTGTTCAACTTTGTATACGGTGAGGCCATGGAGGTCTGCAACTGCTGGAGCACATCTGACAGATACTTCAGATCCTTGTAGAAACCTTTAGCTCACAGGAGCTGCTCGACGATACTTGCGCCCATGATAAGGTATTCGAGGAAGCAGATCTGCCCCTTACCAAATCCTAGATAGAGCTTCACAGCTGTCAGCTCCTCTGTCAGCTCAGCACAGCAGAGCTGAGCGAGCTCATCTGGTGTCTTCTTCTTGTAGTCCTTTAAATCCCTCCGGAATACCTCATAGTACTTCTCGCATAGCGTGAGCCCAGACATGTTTACGATATCTCAATAGAGAGATGAATATTCCTGAGTACCAACCCGGACACCTGGCAGATGCAGACTGGGAAGATCTTATTTGCTTACTCAACAGGGAACGCAGGCAGTTAACTGCGTTGTATACTCAGTGCTTAAACAATGACATCAACGGTACAGATCGTGAAGCAACTGCCGGAGAGCCAGGCGAGTCTTCAGAAGGTGGAGAACCTGCTCCGAACCAAGACCCAGAAGCTACTGACACAGGCTAAGCCCCTGGCAGTCGATATCGCCAGTAACATGGCGGCGAATGTGGCCGTGGTGAAGATGACAGGTCGAAATGAGGTTCTTCCTGCCACCACTGCGGCTGTCCTCGCTACAATGGTGAGTGGGGTGGCCGAGTACTGTCTCGGAATAACTCACCACATCCAAAAGATCGCCATCAGTGGTGCCTCCTACACTGCCGCCGCCAAGATCATGGGTGAACGTGTTACACTAATGGAGGCCGCGGTTCTAGGGGTAGCGACGAGTGCAATGGCTGAGATCATCATCGCCTATCTTTAACCACATTGAATAGTGAGAGATGGATCATGAGACCCCTGCAGCATATGAGGCATGGCGTGCCGGAGGGTGGTGTGTAGCCCATAGTCGAGCATGCGGACTGAGTATTGCCAATGCCTGGGATTGGTGGACCGCCCACAAGGAGTGCCCCTGCAAAGAGGGCCAGTACCCTGAGCACTGCTACCTATTCCCTTGGCCGACTGCGTGGTCCTCCTATGCCCAACTATTTCACTGGGGGTATGACTAGTTGTAGTATATAGCACTATGACTCTGTAACTCGCAGATCTAGAAAGCAAAGAGCTAGGCGATCTTGCTCACTTGGCCGAGGCACGCCTCGGTTCAGAGGACACAGTTGCCCCTATCTCCTTCCTAGACTTCGATGAGAATGGAGACCCACGGGAGATCCGCGGTACCATCCTATCCTGAGATCTCATCAGGAACACTGATATGGTAGGACAATCAAGCATTAACAAGGCCAAGACTGCATACAAGGGGATGGTATCAACGACAGGGCGACGATGCGAGGTATGTTCGGAGTCGATGAGGCTGGAGCCATCAAGGTTATGGCTCAGTTCTATGCACAAGACCTGGTTACGGATCTCCTGCAACCACGCTCATTCCAACAGGATGAAGAGAATTTCAAGGTAGGCACCATCAGGCTGAAGAAGATCACTGTGGATGGCGCAAAGGGTGCTACCGCCAGCCTCCAGCTACCAGCGGTGAAGAAGTCAGGGTTCTTTGGTTTGCCGTTTAAGACCTAGGCACCATCAGGCTGAGCAAGAGCACTGTTGATGGCACAGAGGGTGCTACCACCAGCCGCCAGCTACCAGAGGTGACGAAGTCAGGGTTCTTTGGTTTGCCGTATAAGACCACAGGGTAGACATATCTTCCCGTGCATGTATCATAGATACTGGATGTACTAGACACTGTGGCTGCTGACACGGGCCCTCTATGCTATCTTCTCAACTGCTGCTGGGATTTCATGCTTGATGCCTCCATCGCATCCTTCGTAGCCGCCGAAGGTGCAGGATTCCCCGCTCTGCAGGCGAAAGAGCTGGTGCAGGACGTACTGCCCTTTAGTCTCCCAGATATAGACGAGGCTACCGCCGACCAAGTCCTAACCATCCTCCACACGCATGTCTGTACCATTCGAAAGTAGGCCGGCCGATGCTGGCCAGGTGGCACTGATCATTGCCCCGTCAGGTCACGGGAAAAACATCTTGCTGCAGGCTCTCCTGGCCGAACATCTACACTCTCAATACATCCTTCTGGTGTCTGACTCCGCCGCTGAGGTGGTTGACAGTAATGATCAATGGTACAATGGCCCAATCACCAAGACGCAGAACCTGCAAGCACTGATGGAGAAGCTGCTGGCAGCCTGACTGACAGAACCACTTGTTCTAGTTATCGATGACCCTGCAATGGACCAGAAGACAGTCACCTACCTCAGCAACATCACCAGGCGGATCCGGCACACAAAGATCACTGTCTTCATCCTTTTTCAGAAGTACACCCGCGAGATCTCCCTGGACATCCACCACAATGCCCGGTTGCTATACTTCAGCTCCAAGTGTGTACGTGCCCTGCTCGAGATATACGACAGCCTAATCCTCAAGGAGACCAAAGGGGACTTTATCGCAGGTGTACAGAGGGCAGTTGATCTGTACCGCTTCATCTTCAGCAACAAGGAGACAGGTGAGCTGTCACACTTCAAGCCCTCTCAGGAAAAGGCACATACCTTCACCTACAAGCTGAATCCAGCCAGGAATCTAGCCTGCACTACGCGACATCACTGACCGACTGTCAGCTATAACATTTTTTATTCATCAGAAGGCTGAGGAACTTCGTCCGTCTCCGCTACTTCGTCAGATGCTTGATGACCTTCGTCAGGAGCTGGAGGAACTTCGTCAGAATATATCATAATTGTATATTATGTGGGCGACGCGGGCATAAGATGTATGTCTTATCGTGCTCCCGCTTAGACTAAAAATAAATTCTATTTAAACCAAAATGAAATTACTTTAGAAATTAAGAATATATATGGGCCTACAATTGAAGAATGTACATGGTCTACGAACCCTCTAATGTGGACTGATTGCATGGTTGTCTGTTTGTCTATTCATCTATCTCTTCATCTGGCTATCTTCGCTGAAACCCTTTGTTTGGATACAACCAAATTTACTATGTGATTTATATATTGCGGATAGAAAGGTGACATTTCTTCTGGGCTAGTAGAGGGTCCCTCTTGGGCTTGATAAATTGGTAGGACCGATTGGGCTGCCCAATTGGGACCCAATTAGGCTGCCCGATCAGGCACCGCTCAAATGTGCCACTGGGTTTACTCGGGGTTCCAATGGAACTTTCAAGATTTAGCCATGCCCCCGCCAATCCCTAGTTAATCTCCAACCACGCTACACTACACGCCATGCTACACCAAGGTTGGGATCGATCGATCCCCGATCACCCTAGCTTTCAATTTCCAGAAAAATATACAGGTAAGTTGTTGAACATTTTGAAACTAATTTGACTGGGTGCTGCTGCTGTCAAAATATTCAACAGAATGTTCCTAGATAGCAAGCAAATATTGGCCTAATGTTGTACGCCAACGTAATTTTGTTCATCGGCCTAATGTTGGCGTGAACATGGAGCAAACATACGTTTGATCAATGTTGGCAAGCCACATACAGCCAACGAAGGGTCAACATTGAGCCAATGAGCAAAGTTACATTGGCCCACCAACAGAGAGCCAACATTGGTAAGATCCCTAAGCTACAAGACAGTGTGGGAAGCATTTATCCGCAATGCCCATTGGCTGACAAACATGGTCTGCAGCAGATTTTGGTTGTCTACTTACAGTCTCGATCTATGTATTGCCATTGAACCTGTTAACCTTGATAACTCAGGAGCCAAGCTTGAAAGCAATCATACAATAATCGTTGAATACTTTAAAAGTTATTTGGGTAATGCAGCAACAGCGTCCACTAAAATTACTTTCAAAATAGTCAACAGGAATCATCTATGATTGCTTTGAAATAACCTAAAATTAAAATACATCTGTTAATTATATTTATAACAATGTGTTCACATTCACTTTGGTGAAATAGATGTCAGACTTGAGATTTCAATGTTAGATTATTTTAGGTTAATCTGCCTGGTGAATCGTAATGAAAGCAATACTGGATGGACGGACGCCACTTTCTTTATATAAGGTAATACACCTACATGTATGTGATGATCAATAGGGACAAGCAGTGGATATTTCAGTAGCAAAGAATGGACAGAACAAGAAAAGGTCAAAGGCCATAGATCTTCAATTTCTCTCTTGAAGTTATTGTCTCATTCCAAATGCTGAAATCATGATCATTTGGTGTGCTGATGTCGTGTGTTAAGGTTACCTTGTTTCAAGAAAACCTTTGCTCAAGCGTGCCAATATTACACTTATGACAAATGGCTGATATCATTTTGGTTAGGCTGGCTAGCTAGGATAAGGTGGTTACAATGTAACTTAGGATAGACCTGTATCATGTCCAGTTTCATATGCTAGTTATGCAATCAAAATATTAACAACTCAGAAAATCCATGATGACGGCTGTAAAGAAATTGACCAATCAAATTTCTGTAAAGAAGTTCGGAAGCCTACATGTACCACCATATGGTGCTTTCAGTCAAGTTAGGTTGAAATCGGCTAGGTGATAAATGAGTAAATGCCTTTTAAAGCAGCAAAATTTAACAGAGGACATGCAAACAACAGGTGGATGAATATGAATGGACGGATGATGGGTGGACAATGGTTCAACGATTGATGGTTGCCATGCCATAGGTTCACTGAGCTAACAATCTTAATTCCAAGCATTATGGTGACACAATTTGGGTTATTTCAGAAACTAATATGCAGATGATATCATGATGAATGGTAATCGACTAGGGATCTACAGTCATACGGAGAATCCTCATCATTGTAGAGGTGAATACAACTGAGTGGAGAAAACAAAAGCTATTTGTGTTTCTAATTGGGGTTTTACAGGTTTAACCCTAGCGAATAAGAAAGGCTGAGGGAATGCTAATGAAAGCAACAGAAGATTCAAATAAAATTGTAATAAAACCTTTTGTGTACGTGTTAATGAAATTGCTATAGTAGAATACATCTTAAGTTCTTAAAATTATAAGCATATATCTTGTTCGGGCATGGATTTAGTACACCGCCTTCAGGCACCAAACGATTCTAGGCGTTTCGAAGCCATTCCCCAATAAGCTTCTCGATTTCTGATTCTGTTGTATTCTTGTGATTCCTACATTTGTACGCACAACCTGTGAAACAGAAAATAACTTTCTTTTTACATCTATTCATACACAGTGCAGCTCAGAAATAAGTTTAAATGCTTACAAAACAAAAACACAAACATATTAATCTAATAGTCATATTAGCTAGAATAATTTAGAATACGATGTAAGAAATCTCATATCGACTATTTTAAGCAAAATTAAATTGGATGTCTTCCAATCCAATTATATTCAAAATATTCAACAGTATGTTTTACTTTTTTTAGGAAACATGATACAGTTATTTCTAAGATGTACTGTGTACCGTACCATATATCACTCATCAAAATGTACTTTGCCTACAGACATGACAGACACGTACAGGTGTGCAGGAGCATCCAGGCAGACGGCTCCTACAATGCAACAGCAGTAGTGCTGTTATGGCAGCAGCGGGGAGTGGAGGATGAGGGAGGAGGAGCAGTAGCAGGGAGTGGAGGGTGAGGGGGTGGAGGATTTATCATGTCCTTTTCCTTCACAGAAGTTATAACGTTATAACTTTGACGTGCATTGTATTGTGGGTAATCTGTTCCTCTTGATTCAAGCGCATGCGTATAAGTGCAACGTTCGCACTCGGAAAATTTGCGAGCGCATGCCCAATATATTTTTAGATATGGAGACCGGTATCCAGTCAATTTAGAGACCGGTATCCAGTCAATTTACCCAGAAGAAAATGCGCCTCCTAGTTATGATGTCATAACTTCCGTGAAGGAAAAGAACAATAAAAATCCTCTACCGATGAGTAGGGGAGGGCGGATGAGGAGCAGGAGGTAGTAGCAGATGAGGGAGGAGCAGCAGGGAGTGGAGGATGAGGGGAGAGGAGCAGCAGCAACAGGGAGCGGAGGGATGAGCAGCAGCAGCAGCCGGGACTGGAGGATGAGGGAGGCGCATCAGCACCAAGGACTGGAGGACCAGGGAGGAGGAGCAGCAGCAGTAGAGACTGAGGGATGAAGGAGGAGCAGCAGCAGGGAGTGGAGGATGAGGGATGAGCAGCAGCATCCGGGAGTGGAGGATGAGGGAGTAGGAGGAGGAGAAGCAGCTTATGATGATTATCAATAGGACAACCATAATTGATGCCACTGACCAATGGAGCCATAGGCATGGTCCTTGGCCTTATTGAGCAATGAGTCAAGTATCACTGGCACAATGTACCAACGGGGTTACATGTCCAGCACCCTTGGTCAATGTGTCAAGAGAAACTGATGCCATGAACAAATGTGGCAAGGGTCCTTGGTATTATTGAGAAATGAGTCAAGTATCATTGGCACAATGTACCAACGGGGTTACGTGTAATGCCACTGGCCAACAAGCGCATAGGTTCAGGTGGAGTATGAGGGATGAGCAACAGCAGCAGCAGAAGGGAGTGGCGGATGAGGGAGGAGCAGCAGCAGCAGGGAGTGGAGGATGAGGGAGGAGGAGCAGCTGCAGGGAGTGGATGAGGGAGGAGGAGCCGCAGCAGCAGGAAGTGGAGAATGACGGAGGAGCGGCAGCAGGAAGTGGAGGATAAGGGAGGAAGAGCATTAGCAGCAGGGAGTGGATGGAGGAGGAGGAGCAGCAGCAGGGAGTGGAGGATGAGTGAGGAGCAGCAGCAGGAAGTGGAGAATGAGGGAGGAGCAGCAGCCGGAAAGATTGGATGATGAGGGAGGAGATGGAGGAGCAGCAGCAGAGATTAGAGGATGAGGGTGGAGCAGCTGCAGCATGGAGTGGATGAGGGAGGAGCAGCAACAGCAGCAGAGTGGAGGATGAGTGATTATGAGGAGCAGCAGCATGGAGTGGAGGACTAGGGAGGAGCAGCAGCAGGGAGTGGAGGATGAGGGAGGAGCAGCAGCAGCAGGGAGCGGAGGATGAGGGAGTAGGAGTAGCAGTGAGTGAAAGATGATCCAGAAGCAGCTTATGATGATTATCAATAGGACAACCATAATTGATGCCACTAACCAATGGAGCCATAGGCATGGTCCTTGGCCTTATTGAGCAATGAGTCAAGTATCACTGGCACAATGTACCAACGGCGTTACATGTAATGCCACTGACCAACAAGCGCACAGGTTCATGACATTATTCACCAATGAGGCAGGTGTTAATACAGACATAATTGACCAATGGATCAATCACTCTTGGTCAATGTGTCAAGAGTAACTGATGCCATGAACAAATGTGGCAAGGGTCCTTGGTATTATTGACCAATCATCCCTGACACAAATGGCCAAGAAACCAAGTATCATTTGCACTATGGACCAATAGGACAACCAACTGTTGTCAATGAGGAGAGCATTGTTAATGATCAATGAGGCAAGGGTCACTGGAAAACAAATGGGCATGAAATATGAAAATGTGTGTGCAGGAAAACCAGCCTGATACCATTGACCACCAGGGAAAGCTCAATTGGCTCATGAGACACGCATACAGGTGAGGAAACGCAAGAATATTGGCATCCAACGTACTAAACCACGAAAAAAGATCCATGGATTAAATTTAATTGGCCAGCCATATCTGACAACACTGGCAAATGGTTTAAGTGCATCAACAGATTTACATGTACATTGTACCAATGGGACAATTGTTAGAGTGAAAAATATGGATGAGGAAAAGCAAGAATATTGATATCCTTGACATTATTGACCAACGGGACAGCTACAATTGGTCAATGGGGCAGCCATCCCTGACATTATTATCAAATGGTGCAAGTGTACCAACACATGCCATTTACCAAGATGAGCAATGGGCTAATGATCACAAGTACAACTTTGAGCTGGTAATACAAAAATATCATTGTCCTTGACACTATTGATCAATTGGATAAAACCCACTGGCGAATCGAAATGGGGAAGCCATACCCAATAGGATACTTAAACTATTGGCCAACGGTCCGAGTGTCCTAGCAGATGACATTTCATGACAAATTTTGGTCCTTATCATCATTGACCAACAGGAAGAGTATCAGTGATCAATGCAGCAGCCATCACTGACATCATTGTTAAATGTTTAAAGTATACAACAGGGTTTTGCCAAGGCAGGGAGGGCCCTTGTACCATTTAATATTATAAAACTCACAATGCCCCATTATTACCTTCACACATGGGTCAATGGCACACAGGATTTTAGGCCACAGCTATCTTCCATGTATGCAATTGACCCATCATTTGCCCAAATAACCCATATCTTCTCGAGGGAGTGGGCCAATTGACCCCACTAAGCAACTGCTGGGTCAGCAGAACCATATGGATCGATCGAATCCTGAATTTCCTGAATCTCAATTTCCAGAAAATTATACAGTTAGGCTATTGAATATTTTGCAACTAATTTGACTGGGTACTGTTACTGCCTATGATCACATATCTAACACTATGTACATGTAAATGTTTATTAAATATGTACAATTCATACAGCAGCCTATTAAGTGTTTATGATGGATTTAAGTATGCCATATATGTATAACTGACTGAGACTGGATTCCTCTATTGCTCTCGGTACCCCCACCCCACCCCTACACCTCTGCATAGTCTGTGTATATTGAAATTTTAATGTTGACGAAAGGTGTATTATGCCATTAAACAGTCCTGCACACTCACACACGCATATTCATGTACATATATATCTTAACAAGAATTCCACGGAATTAAAATTCTCGCCAGTCTCCTGTTTGTCACAATGGCCTTAACCGTTGACCTCACTGTTATCACGCTGCTTCCTAACATTTATAGGTAACCATGTATCCAAGCTTAGCTTTAATAGGATTAACGAGCAGAGATCAAATAACAATGTCAGAATGACTGTGACCTTTGATCTCACTATCAGCACACATCTCCCTTATGGCATAGGGAACCATATGTTCAAGTTCAGTTCTTGTACATGTACCATGAAGCAATTCTGAAATATAATGTTAATGTGTTGCTAAACGGAACAACGAACGTTAAAGAAGCATCAATAGGTCAAATAGCAATATCAGAATGAGTTTGACCTATGTAGTGACCTCACTATCAGCACACATCCTCCTTATGGTATAGGGGAGCATGTGTCCAAGTTTAGTTCTGTAGTATGCAGCAATTCTGAAATATAAATGTAAATAATTTCCTAAGCGCAACAACTTAATGTTGAAAAAGCAGAGGTCAAATAGCAATGTCGGAATGACCGTGACCCTTGACCTAGTACACCTTACTGTCAGCACACATTCTTGGTACAGGGAACCATGTGTCCAAGCTTAGTTCTGGTAGTATGAGCAATTCTGAGGCATAAATTTGGTAAATGATTCAAAGCTAAACGCAAAAACTTAATGTTGACGTCAGCGCCGTTGGAAAAGTGATACCTATGTGTCGCTTCCTGCTTCGCAGACGAGACAAAAATTCATGCTGACTTTGCAGGGCTAGAAATTAACCACTGATCCTGTAAACCATAGGCCTTTTTTGCATAGGGATCAGAAACGGATCAGTGTTTCAGTGGTCCAGTGGCTTTAAGACAATTCAAACAGGATTTACTGCTTACTTCATCAAGCAGCTCATCCAGCTGCTGAAATCTGTTGTTTTTTTAACCCTTTAATGGTCAAGTCGACCAAAATGGCCTCTACAGCAATCTTGACAAATGGCCATTTGCAGGCTAAGAGAAGACTATTTTTGAAAATGTACTGCTAGAATGCCTAGCTCGATAAATGAGCCAGTCATTCCAGTGGTAATTTTTCAAAAATACTTCTCTTGGCCTTAAAATGGACATCAACTAAACAAACATTTTGAGTTCCTGACCATTAAATGATTAATTATCCTCATATGGTGTAAATGATGCATTCAGAACATTTGATTAATTTTATTTTCTGAATGGTTTATTTCCTCTGAACTGTACACAATTATAGAGATACAATATATTATTATTATTATTATTATTATTATTATTATTATAATAAGAACTGCGCAGAACTACAGTACGGATCAGTACAAAATGCCAGGGATCTCTGAAGTTTGTGGTGTACTGATTTGTATGGATCACCGTTAAAAATGTTAATTTCTGGCTCTGCTTAGACATGATTTCCACTTACGAGGCGCACACACATGCATGCACGCGCGCACACACGCACACACTGAAAGACATTGTGTGTTGCAAACTACACAAATGTCATCTGTTATACAACTTACTTATTACTACACGTTAAGACTCATGGACACGAAATCGCCTTTGTCTCCTTCGCCACACAAGTTGAACACCAGTGGAATTGCATTGGTCCAAGTAGTCGTCGAACCAGCTTCTCAAGGTTCCTTCTCCCAATTACGCATGGTGATTGCTCTAGAAAGATAAAATCAAGGCACCATTGCATACATGTATCTAGTGTTTTATATAGCGAAATAAATCTAACAAATCTCTCTCTTGGGAAAAATGATAGCACAGTAGTCTTAGTATACTAACATATATTAAACCAATTGGCTGATTTTTTATTAAATTTGGCAGTTGGTTCCACCAATGTTGTTGAAGATTTTATTGTAGCCAAAAAGTCGATTGCATAAACACCGACCAACAAGGCGGATTTAAGCTGCTGCGCCACTGAATGCTGTGGCGTGTGGCACTTGCCTAAGCACACCGTGGACTGCTTGCCACCTTTAATCAACTCATTAATGGCCAAACGTAGTCGTCTTCAGGAATATGTAATTATTGAAAGTCTATTTGCGTGTGAGAAGAGTATTTTTTGTAAATTTTCAATGCAATAACTGGCTCACCAAGCGATCCAGTCATTCCAGCGATACATGTTCAAAAACTTGTCTTGCCTTTGCCGCAAATGGGCATTCAGTAATGACAGATTTTAATTTTTCTTAGCCAATCTTAACCATTAAACGGTATAATCACTGATTGTTGATGGTTGAACTGTCCATGACAAGGGCCAAATAGGAATTTTCGTCAACTTAACCCTGTACTGGGTAGGCCAGTCAAAGCGGCCTCTGCAATGGTCTATGAATTTCCATTTGCACGTAAAGAGTAAATTATATTTGTATATTTTACCACTGGAATGAGTGGCTTGGTAACCGAGGCAAACATTTCAGTGGTAATGTTTTAATAAATAGTATTTTCTTTGCATGCAAATGGACCATGATCAAGTAAAAATTTGGATTTTCATTTTCGTTTGAATGTTAAAGCCGGCTCTAGAAACATATTTGAATGACTTCAAACAGCTCTTTTCTGTAAATTCAAGTGATAATTTTAGAAAATAATCTTCCCTTGACTTGCAAATAGACATTAGCGGAGCAACAATTTAATATTTTGTATTTGGTTAATCAGAATGCGTAGCAATTTGAGGCGCTGTTGACACAAAAGGTGTTAATAAATCGTTCTTTTATTTTCCAAGCCCACCAGATTCCACCCCTCTACACATAACAATAGGATAAATAGATATATTATTACTACATTTCTGCACCAGAATGACAAATACGTGTACACGTTCTGTTAAAACTTACGTGTATACGTGCAATGGTACATGTATTGGCCCAAATGCACACGCCTAGTCACTAGTTAGCTGACGTCACAATAAAAATACTGTTTAGTTCCCATCACATATCTCAAAATGTTTGTTACGATGTGTGCAAATTGTAAGTTTCTGATTCATTTACAATTTAATAAACATTCTGCTGCGTGTCGAATATTTTGAAACACATTTGACTGGAAGTTGTTACTGCCATAGCAACAGCCCTAGGCAATTAGTTTCAATATTTTCAACAAATTACATGTATTTCAGTTACCTTAACATTTAGATTCTGTGTATTCAGGTTTCAGTGTAAACAGTGAGCAGACCTTAGCTAGAAATAGCTGGTACATAGCTACATGTGCATATGGATACCTCTATGTCAAAACAGTAAAGAGAATATGTCTGACATAAGAAGCGATCTGCTGTATCTAAGCTACAGTGTATGTAGTGTTGAACAAAATGTTTGAGCTATACTCTCACCATTGATTTCTCAGGGCGAGCTTAAATGTGTGTAACATATGTCTTACACGTATCAATTGGCAGTTAGACTGGGACTGAGGTAACGGTAGCTCATCGATGGTGGGAGGGCACCAATCCCGTGCTACACCATACCGTCAATGTCTACAGTCCACATATTGTCTTTACCACATGAAAGGATTCCGATTGATACACCACCTACAACAGAATAGAATTACAAGTTATATATGCATTATTTTTTATGAACGACCAATAAAAATTCTAAATAGAATGGAGTTGACCACCATAAGATCGCTCCAGGAAAATTGTTTTAAATCTTTTGTTTAGAGAGGACTTCATTTCATTGGCGTTGTGCATAATGCTAAAGGTGATGCTAGCTGCATTTATCGATCTGCAGAAGGCATTTGACCAGGTGTGGATGGATGGCCTCCTCGTGAAGCTCCGGCGCACAGGCATCGGTGGCAACATGTTCCGATGGACCAAGTCATACCTACACAATCGCAGAGCTAGGATGCTGGTGGATGGTCAATCTGGACAGAATGTATTGCTGAGACAAGGGGTGCCACAAGGCGGAGTATTATCACCAACTCTGTTCATACTCTTCATTAATGACATTGTAGCAGAGCTGCCCAATGGGATCCAAGCATCTCTCTATGCAGATGACCTCGTACTCTGGTGCACCGAGGAGTACACAATGACTGCCACGTACAGAATGCAGCTCGCCTTGGACATTATTACAACTTGGGGCAATCGATAGTGTATTACCATCAACAAAGAAAAATCATCAGCCATGCTATTCTCATTGTGAACCAAAACCAAGGTTGGCAATCTGACACTGGGCGGTACTCCACTCGAGTACGAGAACCAGCAGGCATACCTGGGAGTCACCTATGACAGAAGATTAACATGGAAGGAGCACATCCAGAACGCAGAGGCAAAGGCCAGAAGAAAGCTAAACATCGTGAGGAAGCTGGAAGGAACAAAGTGGGGTGCCAATGAAAGGATCCTCAAGACCATCTACCTAGGTGCTGTACGACCACACCTTGAGTATGGATCCAGCTCATGGATGACAGCAGCAGAACCTCGACAGAGTACAAAACCAGGCACTGCGCATCATCAATGGTGGAATGAGATCAACACCAATAGAAAAAATGGAGCAAACAGCAGGCACCCCCGGCACCCCCACCCCCACCACTTAGCAAAGGAAGGGAATGCAAAGCACTGATCCAAGCTGCAAAGTTCAAATCGTTCAACAACCACCCGATGAAGATCAGGCAAGCACAGCTGTCATCAGGAAGACTTAAAAGATCAAGAGACAAAAGCACTTCAAAGGAAACACCAAGAAATGTTGCCAGCACAAATAGAAGACCAAAACCACATTTGGTTTGATCCTCCACCCTGGGAAAACAAACTTGAGAGCATAGCTATTCGCACCACAGTACCTCTTCTCACAACCAAAGATGAACACCGTGATGTGAGCAGCAGCAGCAGGGAGCGGAGGATGAGGGAGTAGGAGTAGCAGTGAGTGAAAGATGATCCAGAAGCAGCTTATGATGATTATCAATAGGACAACCATAATTGATGCCACTAACCAATGGAGCCATAGGCATGGTCCTTGGCCTTATTGAGCAATGAGTCAAGTATCACTGGCACAATGTACCAACGGCGTTACATGTAATGCCACTGACCAACAAGCGCACAGGTTCATGACATTATTCACCAATGAGGCAGGTGTTAATACAGACATAATTGACCAATGGATCAATCACTCTTGGTCAATGTGTCAAGAGTAACTGATGCCATGAACAAATGTGGCAAGGGTCCTTGGTATTATTGACCAATCATCCCTGACACAAATGGCCAAGAAACCAAGTATCATTTGCACTATGGACCAATAGGACAACCAACTGTTGTCAATGAGGAGAGCATTGTTAATGATCAATGAGGCAAGGGTCACTGGAAAACAAATGGGCATGAAATATGAAAATGTGTGTGCAGGAAAACCAGCCTGATACCATTGACCACCAGGGAAAGCTCAATTGGCTCATGAGACACGCATACAGGTGAGGAAACGCAAGAATATTGGCATCCAACGTACTAAACCACGAAAAAAGATCCATGGATTAAATTTAATTGGCCAGCCATATCTGACAACACTGGCAAATGGTTTAAGTGCATCAACAGATTTACATGTACATTGTACCAATGGGACAATTGTTAGAGTGAAAAATATGGATGAGGAAAAGCAAGAATATTGATATCCTTGACATTATTGACCAACGGGACAGCTACAATTGGTCAATGGGGCAGCCATCCCTGACATTATTATCAAATGGTGCAAGTGTACCAACACATGCCATTTACCAAGATGAGCAATGGGCTAATGATCACAAGTACAACTTTGAGCTGGTAATACAAAAATATCATTGTCCTTGACACTATTGATCAATTGGATAAAACCCACTGGCGAATCGAAATGGGGAAGCCATACCCAATAGGATACTTAAACTATTGGCCAACGGTCCGAGTGTCCTAGCAGATGACATTTCATGACAAATTTTGGTCCTTATCATCATTGACCAACAGGAAGAGTATCAGTGATCAATGCAGCAGCCATCACTGACATCATTGTTAAATGTTTAAAGTATACAACAGGGTTTTGCCAAGGCAGGGAGGGCCCTTGTACCATTTAATATTATAAAACTCACAATGCCCCATTATTACCTTCACACATGGGTCAATGGCACACAGGATTTTAGGCCACAGCTATCTTCCATGTATGCAATTGACCCATCATTTGCCCAAATAACCCATATCTTCTCGAGGGAGTGGGCCAATTGACCCCACTAAGCAACTGCTGGGTCAGCAGAACCATATGGATCGATCGAATCCTGAATTTCCTGAATCTCAATTTCCAGAAAATTATACAGTTAGGCTATTGAATATTTTGCAACTAATTTGACTGGGTACTGTTACTGCCTATGATCACATATCTAACACTATGTACATGTAAATGTTTATTAAATATGTACAATTCATACAGCAGCCTATTAAGTGTTTATGATGGATTTAAGTATGCCATATATGTATAACTGACTGAGACTGGATTCCTCTATTGCTCTCGGTACCCCCACCCCACCCCTACACCTCTGCATAGTCTGTGTATATTGAAATTTTAATGTTGACGAAAGGTGTATTATGCCATTAAACAGTCCTGCACACTCACACACGCATATTCATGTACATATATATCTTAACAAGAATTCCACGGAATTAAAATTCTCGCCAGTCTCCTGTTTGTCACAATGGCCTTAACCGTTGACCTCACTGTTATCACGCTGCTTCCTAACATTTATAGGTAACCATGTATCCAAGCTTAGCTTTAATAGGATTAACGAGCAGAGATCAAATAACAATGTCAGAATGACTGTGACCTTTGATCTCACTATCAGCACACATCTCCCTTATGGCATAGGGAACCATATGTTCAAGTTCAGTTCTTGTACATGTACCATGAAGCAATTCTGAAATATAATGTTAATGTGTTGCTAAACGGAACAACGAACGTTAAAGAAGCATCAATAGGTCAAATAGCAATATCAGAATGAGTTTGACCTATGTAGTGACCTCACTATCAGCACACATCTTCCTTATGGTATAGGGGAGCATGTGTCCAAGTTTAGTTCTGTAGTATGCAGCAATTCTGAAATATAAATGTAAATAATTTCCTAAGCGCAACAACTTAATGTTGAAAAAGCAGAGGTCAAATAGCAATGTCGGAATGACCGTGACCCTTGACCTAGTACACCTTACTGTCAGCACACATTCTTGGTACAGGGAACCATGTGTCCAAGCTTAGTTCTGGTAGTATGAGCAATTCTGAGGCATAAATTTGGTAAATGATTCAAAGCTAAACGCAAAAACTTAATGTTGACGTCAGCGCCGTTGGAAAAGTGATACCTATGTGTCGCTTCCTGCTTCGCAGACGAGACAAAAATTCATGCTGACTTTGCAGGGCTAGAAATTAACCACTGATCCTGTAAACCATAGGCCTTTTTTGCATAGGGATCAGAAACGGATCAGTGTTTCAGTGGTCCAGTGGCTTTAAGACAATTCAAACAGGATTTACTGCTTACTTCATCAAGCAGCTCATCCAGCTGCTGAAATCTGTTGTTTTTTTAACCCTTTAATGGTCAAGTCGACCAAAATGGCCTCTACAGCAATCTTGACAAATGGCCATTTGCAGGCTAAGAGAAGACTATTTTTGAAAATGTACTGCTAGAATGCCTAGCTCGATAAATGAGCCAGTCATTCCAGTGGTAATTTTTCAAAAATACTTCTCTTGGCCTTAAAATGGACATCAACTAAACAAACATTTTGAGTTCCTGACCATTAAATGATTAATTATCCTCATATGGTGTAAATGATGCATTCAGAACATTTGATTAATTTTATTTTCTGAATGGTTTATTTCCTCTGAACTGTACACAATTATAGAGATACAATATATTATTATTATTATTATTATTATTATTATTATTATTATTATTATTATTATTATAATAAGAACTGCGCAGAACTACAGTACGGATCAGTACAAAATGCCAGGGATCTCTGAAGTTTGTGGTGTACTGATTTGTATGGATCACCGTTAAAAATGTTAATTTCTGGCTTTGCTTAGACATGATTTCCACTTACGAGGCGCACACACATGCATGCACGCGCGCACACACGCACACACTGAAAGACATTGTGTGTTGCAAACTACACAAATGTCATCTGTTATACAACTTACTTATTACTACACGTTAAGACTCATGGACACGAAATCGCCTTTGTCTCCTTCGCCACACAAGTTGAACACCAGTGGAATTGCATTGGTCCAAGTAGTCGTCGAACCAGCTTCTCAAGGTTCCTTCTCCCAATTACGCATGGTGATTGCTCTAGAAAGATAAAATCAAGGCACCATTGCATACATGTATCTAGTGTTTTATATAGCGAAATAAATCTAACAAATCTCTCTCTTGGGAAAAATGATAGCACAGTAGTCTTAGTATACTAACATATATTAAACCAATTGGCTGATTTTTTATTAAATTTGGCAGTTGGTTCCACCAATGTTGTTGAAGATTTTATTGTAGCCAAAAAGTCGATTGCATAAACACCGACCAACAAGGCGGATTTAAGCTGCTGCGCCACTGAATGCTGTGGCGTGTGGCACTTGCCTAAGCACACCGTGGACTGCTTGCCACCTTTAATCAACTCATTAATGGCCAAACGTAGTCGTCTTCAGGAATATGTAATTATTGAAAGTCTATTTGCGTGTGAGAAGAGTATTTTTTGTAAATTTTCAATGCAATAACTGGCTCACCAAGCGATCCAGTCATTCCAGCGATACATGTTCAAAAACTTGTCTTGCCTTTGCCGCAAATGGGCATTCAGTAATGACAGATTTTAATTTTTCTTAGCCAATCTTAACCATTAAACGGTATAATCACTGATTGTTGATGGTTGAACTGTCCATGACAAGGGCCAAATAGGAATTTTCGTCAACTTAACCCTGTACTGGGTAGGCCAGTCAAAGCGGCCTCTGCAATGGTCTATGAATTTCCATTTGCACGTAAAGAGTAAATTATATTTGTATATTTTACCACTGGAATGAGTGGCTTGGTAACCGAGGCAAACATTTCAGTGGTAATGTTTTAATAAATAGTATTTTCTTTGCATGCAAATGGACCATGATCAAGTAAAAATTTGGATTTTCATTTTCGTTTGAATGTTAAAGCCGGCTCTAGAAACATATTTGAATGACTTCAAACAGCTCTTTTCTGTAAATTCAAGTGATAATTTTAGAAAATAATCTTCCCTTGACTTGCAAATAGACATTAGCGGAGCAACAATTTAATATTTTGTATTTGGTTAATCAGAATGCGTAGCAATTTGAGGCGCTGTTGACACAAAAGGTGTTAATAAATCGTTCTTTTATTTTCCAAGCCCACCAGATTCCACCCCTCTACACATAACAATAGGATAAATAGATATATTATTACTACATTTCTGCACCAGAATGACAAATACGTGTACACGTTCTGTTAAAACTTACGTGTATACGTGCAATGGTACATGTATTGGCCCAAATGCACACGCCTAGTCACTAGTTAGCTGACGTCACAATAAAAATACTGTTTAGTTCCCATCACATATCTCAAAATGTTTGTTACGATGTGTGCAAATTGTAAGTTTCTGATTCATTTACAATTTAATAAACATTCTGCTGCGTGTCGAATATTTTGAAACACATTTGACTGGAAGTTGTTACTGCCATAGCAACAGCCCTAGGCAATTAGTTTCAATATTTTCAACAAATTACATGTATTTCAGTTACCTTAACATTTAGATTCTGTGTATTCAGGTTTCAGTGTAAACAGTGAGCAGACCTTAGCTAGAAATAGCTGGTACATAGCTACATGTGCATATGGATACCTCTATGTCAAAACAGTAAAGAGAATATGTCTGACATAAGAAGCGATCTGCTGTATCAAAGCTACAGTGTATGTAGTGTTGAACAAAATGTTTGAGCTATACTCTCACCATTGATTTCTCAGGGCGAGCTTAAATGTGTGTAACATATGTCTTACACGTATCAATTGGCAGTTAGACTGGGACTGAGGTAACGGTAGCTCATCGATGGTGGGAGGGCACCAATCCCGTGCTACACCATACCGTCAATGTCTACAGTCCACATATTGTCTTTACCACATGAAAGGATTCCGATTGATACACCACCTACAACAGAATAGAATTACAAGTTATATATGCATTATTTTTTATGAACGACCAATAAAAATTCTAAATAGAATGGAGTTGACCACCATAAGATCGCTCCAGGAAAATTGTTTTAAATCTTTTGTTTAGAGAGGACTTCATTTCATTGGCGTTGTGCATAATGCTAAAGGTGATGCTAGCTGCATTTATCGATCTGCAGAAGGCATTTGACCAGGTGTGGATGGATGGCCTCCTCGTGAAGCTCCGGCGCACAGGCATCGGTGGCAACATGTTCCGATGGACCAAGTCATACCTACACAATCGCAGAGCTAGGATGCTGGTGGATGGTCAATCTGGACAGAATGTATTGCTGAGACAAGGGGTGCCACAAGGCGGAGTATTATCACCAACTCTGTTCATACTCTTCATTAATGACATTGTAGCAGAGCTGCCCAATGGGATCCAAGCATCTCTCTATGCAGATGACCTCGTACTCTGGTGCACCGAGGAGTACACAACGACTGCCACGTACAGAATGCAGCTCGCCTTGGACATAATTACAACTTGGGGCAATCGATAGTGTATTACCATCAACAAAGAAAAATCATCAGCCATGCTATTCTCATTGTGAACCAAAACCAAGGTTGGCAATCTGACACTGGGCGGTACTCCACTCGAGTACGAGAACCAGCAGGCATACCTGGGAGTCACCTATGACAGAAGATTAACATGGAAGGAGCACATCCAGAACGCAGAGGCAAAGGCCAGAAGAAAGCTAAACATCGTGAGGAAGCTGGAAGGAACAAAGTGGGGTGCCAATGAAAGGATCCTCAAGACCATCTACCTAGGTGCTGTACGACCACACCTTGAGTATGGATCCAGCTCATGGATGACAGCAGCAGAACCTCGACAGAGTACAAAACCAGGCACTGCGCATCATCAATGGTGGAATGAGATCAACACCAATAGAAAAAATGGAGCAAACAGCAGGCACCCCCGGCACCCCCACCCCCACCACTTAGCAAAGGAAGGGAATGCAAAGCACTGATCCAAGCTGCAAAGTTCAAATCGTTCAACAACCACCCGATGAAGATCAGGCAAGCACAGCTGTCATCAGGAAGACTTAAAAGATCAAGAGACAAAAGCACTTCAAAGGAAACACCAAGAAATGTTGCCAGCACAAATAGAAGACCAAAACCACATTTGGTTTGATCCTCCACCCTGGGAAAACAAACTTGAGAGCATAGCTATTCGCACCACAGTACCTCTTCTCACAACCAAAGATGAACACCGTGATGTGAGCAAAAAGGCCCTGACCCTAGGCATGCTGGAAGAAATGTACCCTCAGGAGACATGGATAAGGATCTACACAGATGGATCAGCCAACGATGCAATTAGGAGCGGAGGTGCCGCACTGCACATAGAGTATCCAAACGGACAACATGAGTCAGCTGCAATACCAACAGGCAAACACAGCACAAACTACAGAGCTGAAGTCGAAGCACTGGTTCATGCAGCTAATACCATCAGCAGAACAGCAGACCCTATTGCACAGATTGTCTTTTTATCTGATGCCCGCTCCGTCCTTGAGGCTATCAGGGACTTTACTTATGGTATCTTTCGGTTTATAGTTGAGGTCAACCATGGCAATCTGGTGAATTATTGTTTTTCATTACGATGTTTGGGTGACGTTGTGGTTAGTTAGTTTTGTGAGATGACAGTTGACCTTGGATTATTGTATTGATGATCGCACAGATTGTCTTTTTATCTGATGCCCGCTCCGTCCTTGAGGCTATCACCAAAGGTAAGCTGCCACAACTTGAAGAAGCACTACAAACCATCAAATTGTTTCAGATAGCATTGCAGTGGATCCCCTCACACCGTGGAGTCCAAGGAAATGAGGAAGCAGACAGGATGGCAAAGGTGGGTGCCGAAGAGAATCAGACAGAAAACATGATTACCCATACAGAGATGAAGACTATCATCAAGTCACTCTATAGCACACCTCGATCAGAAGATGCCTACCATCATCTCTCGAGGCCAGAGCAAGTGACCATTTTCGTCTCAGAAATTGACACAACAGATTAAACCAACACATCTACAGGCGGTTCCACCTTACGACATCGCCCGCTTGTCCTTGTGGAGAAGCAGAACAGACCACAGAGCACATACCTCCATGTTGCAGTACATATCAGCTGCTGAGAGAAGAGAACTGGCCTTTGTCCACCTCTTTTCTTGAAAAGCTGTATGGGCCTGTGGAAGAACTGCAGAAAACCACAGATTTTATCTTGAGAACGGCTCTCCAAGTGTGATACCAGCGATCGAAAAGAAGAAGAAGAAGAAGAAGAAGAAGACAGGACTTCAAATAGTGGAAGTCCGGGGGTACTATATTCCCAAATCGCATGTTTGTACTCCCAAAACAAAGATCTTGGACTTCCTCTTTTTCTGTCCTTGACACCACTGAATGCCTTAGCGCTCAGCTGGATGATTAGCGTTTGAACCATCAGCATTTGAACATACAAAATACTTTAAAATCAGCAGCAACAAGACATAAAATACATGTACAAAATTCGGAATTCAGTACACTCAATATTTAATGGGAAATTAATGAAGAATAATGACCACACAATCATATTGAATCCTAGGTTCCATCCACACAATAAAAAATCCAATATGGCCATCAAATCTTAAATTTGCATTGGTCCATAACAACCATGTTTTATCAAGGATCAAGTTCTCTTCAACAAATTTTAATCACCCTTAGTAATTGATGAAATTAAATCTAATGAGTTTCAGCCTGATCGGTACAGCAGTTCCTGAGATGTCATTTTGGAGAGCAAGATGGCCATTGGAACAAGCAGTTCATGAACAGTATCATTTTTAAAGATTCCTAGCCGTTTTTTGATAATTCAAGATGGCCGCCAAACAAATAGACCAATCAAAAGTCTGTGTACATGATTTGAAGCACACCACTCTATGGTCCTTCCAGCTGAGTTTGTTTGACATTGTTCAGGTGGTTGATGAACAGTAGCATTTTAACCGGTTAACACTCATATCAGCCAAAAACGGCTTCTGCATTTGTCTTGAGATATGTCCATTTGAAGCCTACTAGCATAGAATTAGTCAACCTAAGTTTCGTTGAAGTTGGCCATTTATATTGGAGCAGCATTTTAAATGATTTCTGGAAAATGTTCGGAAAATCCAAGATGGCCACCTGACAATTTGAACAATCAATATTCTGAAAGGAAATCCCGGAGCCTACCACCATAAGATCCTTCCAGCCAAAAGTGGTTGAGATTGCCCGAACAGTTAATGAGGAGTAGGATTTTAACCGATTTCCCACCATTTTTCGGAAAATTCAAGATGGCCAACGAAAGAATAGACCAATCAATATTCTGTATACAAGTTCTGAAGCATATCAGCCTAAGTTCCTCCCAACCAAACATGGCTTCCACCAATTTCTAAACACAGGAAGTCCTGGACTTCCTGTGTAGTAGTTTTGGGAGCCCGAGCATGGCAGTCTAAAATGGTTCTCATGCATTAAATTTGCTTAAAATCAGTTTTATTGGTGTCAGGGCCAGAAAAGAGTCAGTCAGGGACTTCCTTAGTCTTTGTTTTGGGAGTTCAAACATGAACTTTGGGAGCATATTACTCACAGACTTCCACTAGTGGAAGGCATGCAACCAAGCTTGCTTGAAATCCGTTAAGTAGTTAATGAGTAGGTTTTAAACTGATTTCCAGAAATATTCAGAAAATCCAAGATGGCGCCAATGTTCTGAATCCTTCTTAGCCTAGTATCCTTCCAGCCAAGTCTAGTTGAAATTGGCCAAGCAGTTAGTGCGTAGTGTTTAACTTTTAAACGAGTTTCCACAATGTTCTGAAGCATACCACTCTAGAGTCCTCCCAAAAGAGCTTGCTCGAAATCGTCTAAGTGGTTAATGAGGAATATGATTTTAACTGATCTTCAAAATATTCAGAAAAGCCAAGATGGCCGGTGGAAATATTGACCACTCAGAATTCTCATTAGAAGTGTTGACGCATACTAGTATAGAATTAGTCTACCCAAGTTTTGTTGACGTCGGGCCATTTATATTGGTTGAAATCGGTCAAAGCATAAATGAGGAGATGCTATTTCTAGATCCTGACCACTTGCAATTTTCATAATGCTGTCAACATACATACCTGTATTTGGCTAGCGCAGTTGCGCAGGCCTAAAATTGCTGAATTTCTACTGATATTCTGAGCTAAGAGAAACTTTCAATGTTTCGAAAAAAATTTCAGGATCCTATACCAGTAAACAATTGAATCCAGTGGTAAACCTTTCGATATTCAATGTTTGCCTCATAAGCTTTATTGATTTTCGCAACGCTGTACAAAGCTGCTTTTGCGACTTCATCAAAATACCAGCAGGCTTATTTTTTCAATTTCTCTACAATCTTTCATAGCCATAGGAACAGGGTTGGGGAGGAGGTAAGGGGCTATATCACCCATAGGCTTTTCCTCTCTGATAGTACATCCCCATAGTGCCCGCTCCCACTACGTTTTGGCCCAAAGCATAGTTTAGGCGCCCCACCCAACCCCAAACTATATTCCTACACCCCCTGTCTTTCGGATGAGACATTAAACCGATTACTCAGCCAGTCATTCCAGTGGTAAACTTTCAAAAATATTCTTCGCTTGGCCTGCAAATGAATATTCAATAAGAAAATATTTAGATTTTTCTTCCCAAATTTAGCCATTAAAGCGGTAAAGGGATAGGGGAAAATGAGAAATGGAAGTCTCAAGGATGTGGGGATGGAAACGTATATATTATGTGTTTAAGTGCAAACGTCATTTTAAGATGTACACCGCAATTGTGCTCCCAAATAATAATAATAATAATAATAATAATAATAATAACAATACATTCAATTTCCTAACCTGCAGTTCACTGATCAATCCCCTCACCGTCAGTCTGTCCAAATATCTGGCACAGGGGTGGCTTGAATCAGAGTAAACTCGGACTATTTGCTGTATTGTCAAGATTTGTTAACATAATACGTATACAGCTTACCAGTACTTTTACGTCCTATTATCAGCTGGTGTATAAACTATAATTATTAATTATTAATGTGTGGTGATTTTCGGGTGATTTGGCTTATCTAATGCTCTATAGTTGTAGTACACTGGGTGCGTTACATAGATTTTGTCTGGTCTAGCTTTGAATGTGTTTATGGTAGGTGCGTCAACGACTGTTTCCGGTAATGCATTCCACCAGTCTATGATTCTGTTGGAGAAAAAGTTCAGTCTATTGTTAGTATTCGCTCTAGTTTTTCCGAGTTTGAATTTGTGGCCACGTGTTCTGTCATCTTGATTTAATGTGAATAGTTTACTGGGATTTACTGAGTAAATATTATTAAGATACTTAAAAACATTTATGAGATCTCCTTGTATTCTTCTATACATTAAGGTTGGTAAGTTGAGATTCCGAAGACGATTTTCATAGGACATGTTCCGCAAAGCTGGTACCATTTTAGTGGCTCGTTTCTGGACTTTTTCTAATTGTTCGGCAAATTTCCATGTGTGTGGGGACCAAACAGGACCAGCATACTCCAGATGAGGGCGTATTAAACTTTGGTATGGAATGAAACGTTCTCGATATAAGCCCTGTCATTCTGTTGGCTTTTGATGTGATGTTATTTATATGGGTTTCAAATGTTAAGTTTGAATCGATTATTATACCCAGATCATTGATCTCGCTCTCCTCCTTTAGGGCTACTGTTATATCATTATCAAGGAGTTTGTACTTACAATTACTGGCACTTGGCTTGTGGCCAATGTGCATAACTGAGATTTTGTTTGTGTTGAACATTAATTGCCAATTTTGGGCCCAGTTTTGAATGGCCTCTAGATCATTTTGCAGGATTTCACAATCACTCACATCAGTTATTGAGTTGAACAGTTTAGTATCGTCTGCGAAAAGATAGAGTCTGGATTTTATGTTTCTTGGCATGTCATTTACGTATATTACAAACAGTAGTGGGCCAAGTACACTGCCCTGTGGGACACCGCTTATGACCCTGGCCCAATCTGAGGCTGCCCCATTAACCACGACTCTCTGCTTTCTTCCTATTAGAAATGACTTAATCCATTCTAGGAGTTTCCCTGAAATACCATATGCGTTTAACTTGATAAACAATCGCTCGTGTGGTACAGAGTCAAAAGCCTTCTTAAAATCAAGTTAAATTACATCAACCGATTTCTTATTATCCAAAGCATTTGTCCATTCGTCTATTACTTCTAGCATTTGAGTTACCGTTGATCTCCCCCGTAGGAACCCATGTTGGTATTCGGTAATTATTTCACTTTTCTTCATATACTCTATCAGCTTGTCCCTTACTATGGTTTCAAGTATTTTGGATGGAACTGAGGTTAGACTGATGGGTCTGTAATTGTTCAGATCCCTCTTTGCTCCTTTTTTATGCACAGGTATAACATTAGCACATTTCCAGTCAGAAGGTATAGTCCCTTCTGATAATGACTTGTTATAAATGATGCTAAGTGGTTCAGATAATACATCTTTTAGTTCATGTAAATTTCTTGGATGCAGGTCATCAGGACCAGCTGATTTATTTGTTTTTAAATCTGCAAGTTTTTTTCTGACGACTTCAACAGAGACAGTAATATTGTGTATTGTTGTTGTAGTCTCTGTTGTAAATGTTGGGATACTATCTAGGTTCTCATTGGTGAAGATACTAGAGAAAAAGCGATTTAGTTCTTGACTTTTTCTTTCATTTGTGGTTATTAAATTACAATCAAGATCTTCTAAGTCTCCCACATTATCTTTGGACTTGAGCTGGCTATTTACATAAGCCCAGAATGACTTTGGATTAGATTTGCTATTTTTAGCTACAGTTTCCTCATATATTTTAACTGCCCGTTTACAGAATTGGTTCACCTGATTTCGTATACTAGCATATTTGTTGTAATCTGTTGATGCTCTTGTTTGCAAATACCTTTTCCACTTCTTTTCTTTTTTCCGCACTAACTTGAGGGCCTTTCTGTCTAACCAGGATGGTCTATATCTTTTATTGTATTTAACTTGTTTGGTTGGAATATAGTCTTTCGTGAATTTATTTATAAGATTTTTGAAATTTATCCAACATTCTTCGGGGGATTTATTGTGGAAAAGTGCTTCCCAGTTAATACTTAGAGCTGATTGTAGTGCGGAAGTCACCTTTGTCATAAGCCAATTTATTGGTCATATTCTGCTGTGGATCAGCGTAGCATTTTAGTTCATAATAAATGCATATATGGTCACTTTTACCAAGGGCTGGTAGAGGGATTATGTTGTCAATCATTTCGTCCTCATTGGTGAATACTAAATCTATGACACTAGGCTCACAATTTATTCTATATCTTGTGGGAAATGAGATATGTTGGTTCAGGAAAGCATCGCCTATAGCATCCAGAAAGTAATCAGCGTGCTGTTTGTTTTACGAGAATACCACCTGCTTTCCAGTCAATTTCTGGAAAATTAAAATCTCCAGTAATTAGTATGTGGGAATGCTTTTTGGCAGACACATTCTTAATAAATGTATTTAATTTTGTATTGTTTTCTTCGTTTGAGTTTGGACTGCTATAAACTGCCAGGATTAGCAATGTATCTGACCCGTTTAACTTAACATCTACTCCAACTACTTCCTCAGGTAGATTACTGAGAGTTGATTTTGCTTCTGTGGGATTTAGGAATGATGCAACTTGTACACTTATTCCACGGACATTTTGTTTGTCTATATTGGTGAATATATCATAGCCATTGATTTGCAGCTCTTCTTTTTTAACAGTATATCTTAGATGTTTCGGGTTTGCTTCTGTGATTATAATTATATGGGGGTGGGATAGCTGCGATATCTTTATTTGTGGCTCCTGCCTCTTATTTAAAACTGAGTCTGCATTGGTGTAAAATACTTTAAGTTTGTTGGAATTAATCATATTACATTGAGACTTCTGGGTAGCACTAGTTGTTTTATTTGGTCCTTTGTGTAGTAGACCCCGTTTCTTGTCTATGACCTTATTTAGTATTAACTGTGATTTTGTTGGCATGTTTCCAAATGGGTGTTTGAGATATGCACATGTGTTAACACGTTTACAAGTTCCTTCATGTACAATGGTTTTATTTTGTTTGGTTGGGTTTATTGTATGGTGATTATTCTTCAGAATGCTGGTTGGTTGTGTAATTATTTGTTTATGTGGATTTGGCTGGTTGTCTGCTTTATCGATACATGTTGTACTGTTATGTGTGGATACGTCGGTTAGCAGGTGATATCGGTTCGCTAATGCAATTGGTTCGGGCTGTGTTCTGCTTGGCATATGTTTAATAAGGCTACAGTTGTTCTCCGCCCCCCCCCCCCTATCCACTTCCCTTATAAAAAATCCTAAGAGAGTGAATCTCTCCTGTTTGTTCGCATTTGTAGTGAATGAGAAGTTGCAACATAATTGGTTATGTTCTCGGATAGTAGACAAGGACCATTGTGGTTGGGATCTATGTTGTCCCTGAATAGTAGTAGATTGGCTTCCCCATTGGGGTGGGTGAACAGTTCTGAGTTGTCTACATATGTTACACCATGCCATATAGCTAGAGACCTTAGCATTTCGTTAAATTGGAAAACCAAGTTGTTCTCGTATCTATTGTTAGGTCGAGGCAGCAGTGAAGAGACCAATATTTGGATATTTGGTGCTATTGTCTTGGCTTGTTCTATCATCGAATCATAGTCATTGATCATTCCATTTACTCTACGCTTGGCAATATCATTGCTTCCAACATGGATTACTAGTGTGGTGTAGTGGTTAGTCGATAGGAATTGGTCAAGTTTATCTGCAATTTCACCGATTCGTGCCCCACCATAAGAACGAACAGTTACATGTGTTGTTTCAGATGACATGTACATTCCGCTGAGCTTTCTCAGAGTTGAACTTCCAATAATTAGAACATTTTGTGATGTTTTGTTCATTTGATAAGTATTTGCATGGCGAGCTTGACCCTGATCAATGTTGTTATTATTTGTGTGGTCAGAAGGTATGCTGTATAACTTGCCAGCAGATTGCTTCATATTGTGGTTGTTACCATTTGTTTGTCTAGAGAAGGATGGAGAGTATGGAGTTTCTACGACATTGTTGTTAGCAACGACATGGCTGTAACTTCTGGTCCCAGGCTTAATAGTGTTGCTACTTATGTGGTGGTTCATTTGCGGACAACTCTGGTTTGGTATCTGCCTAGGTCCTCTGGTTGGGTGTATTACATTTGTTAATTGCACTTTGGTGGGTACCTGTCCCAACTGGGGTGCATCACACCTATTCATTGTCTGTATATTATGTGTAAAACCACTCTGGGTTCTAGTGATATACCTGGAGGCCGGAGCAGAAACATGTTCAACGACTGTCTGTTTGTGCTGTTCTAGTAGCTCATTGGGTCTTGTAAGATCAATATGGTTAGACATATGAGTATGGCCACTAGTTATCTCATTTTGTTCACTCATCTGCAATTCTTGCACTTGTATATTTAGAGCAGCATACTCATTTCGGATCGGTCTGATCTCTTCCAGGACATCACTAAGGATTTCACTACACGAGTCATCTGAGGGTTTTAATTGAGTATAACCACCCATGTTTGTTTCAGTGTATGTATCACACACATGTGTTGCTACATGGTTAGCCGTATTTACGCCAGGTTTTAGATGAACCTTTGATTGGGTAGACGAGTCATAGACTTCTTCTGAGGTTGCACAATCTTCCTCTGTGTGTTGTGTGGTATTTGTGCCCTCATTTGTTGACTTGGGTGGGCTTTCTTTTATTATTTCTACTGAGACTTCATTTGTTATCTCTATAAGCGGTATGTTGGGCGACTCACTATTATCCGTTTGACTTTACACTTTGTCATTCGTTGTGATGTTTTGAGCAGAATTTCGTTTGCATTTCCCATATATTTCTTATCAAATGTTAGTTCATACCATGACAGAAACTCTAGTACGTGGCTAGAGATGGGTGTGCAGAAATTACATGAGTATTTACGCTTTGATGTTGTGAGAGCAGCTAGCATGTATCGGGGTAGATTTGAGCAGTTGTAATGCAGTCATGCTTTGCAAACCTGACACCTTATCATATATGGGTTATTTGGCTCACCGCACTGGCATGCACCTTCCTTTAAGTCATTGACAAGGTCATGCTTACTTGGGGTTTTATTGGTAGGTGTAAGCTTGGTAGGGGTCACCATTTTAGATGTGGCATTTGCACTGTCCTCTAGGTAGTTGTTGTTGTAGTGTTTGTAGGTGTTGCTGTGGCAGTAACTTGATTTGTAGTTTCTGCCCAAAAAAATTTCCCTGCGGACCTCTTCCTCCCTTGTACTATCACATTATTTACAGAGCCAATAACCAGATGACATATATTGAGTCTGCTTTGCAGGATCTTTACAATCCTCGCACACCATGGTTCTTTACTCCACAAATCAACAGGTTAGATGTTTGCTTGACTGTAATAAATATAAATGTTGTTTGATTGCAAATCAGTAGATTAGCTATGGTTTAAGTAATATCCCTAGTTGCAGGCTTATGTAGCTTCAATGTGCAAAGGACACCACACACAGGATAGAATTACTTACAAATATATTAGTAAGAAAAAGAGTGCTAGGTTCTCTGCCTCGCAGCCACTCTGGGAAAGAATATGACACAGGGGCAGCCGGAGGATTGAGAGAACATACAAACAGAGGTTAGTTAGGATGGGCAGCCAAGAGAGGCAACGCAAGTGCATAATAAATTGAATACATTAATTTGCTAAATTATAGGCCTATATTGTTATTTATTTCTATGTTTATTATTAAATGTGTGTGTATGTGTATTTGCAAACGATTTTGATTTGTTGAATTAACTATATCTATTCTGGCATACTATTATAATGATGCAATGTCGCTTGACGATCAATGCAGAAGACCTAACAACGGTAAACAATTCAGAAAAGTTTACGGTGTGTGCTCAGCTTTAAGTATATGTCAACACACTATAACTATAACCAATTATTGCTATAGTTTGTATGGAAATCATTATCGCATTTTAAACTGTTTCAAATAAATTTGGTTAATATTTTATCCTAAAGTCAAATGCACAGAACATGCTTTTTTTATTTTTTTTTTTTTTTTTAATAATTTATATGGACAATAATCTCATATTTTAAACTATACACCTGCGCAAAAGTTAAGCACCAACAAAAACAATAGAACGTAGAAACATGATGGTACAACTAGGCTGCCATACTTTTTGTCCCCTCGTTAGCTGACATAATTCCAAGTACGAAATGCACATGCATGCATGACTTCACGCCGCTTGATGTCCGTGCGTGGCGGGAAACAGCACACGTGTTCAGTTATGTAAAAGTCCAGTTTGAGGTGTAGAACATTACATACAGATTTAGGCGACAATATTAGGAATTTTGTGTTCATGACCGTGGTTTATTTGTACAGAGAGAATTAGCTCTTGATTGTGAACCGCTATGGCAAGACGAAGGTTAAGTGATCGTGTGAAATGGCAAATCATAGGCATGCACACCACTGGTATGTCATGCAGAGAGATTGGCAGACAGCTGAACATTAACCATACTGTAATCAGTCGTTTGATTGCAAAACATGGGCAAACTAACGAGGTGAAGGACAGGCCTAGATCTGGAAGACCGAAGAAGACTACTGCCCGTGATGATCGAGCCTTAGTACGCCTTGTTAGGAGATCTCCATTCACCAACAGCAGAGTGCTCAGCCAGCAATGGGAAACGCGCAATAGTGTCAATGTCTACCATCAAAAGGAGACTGTATGCTGCTGGCATGAAAGCTAGGAGACCTGTCAGACGTCCTCTCCTCACTGCACACCACAAAGAGGAGCGTCTGAGGTGGTGCAACGAAAGAAGACACTGGAACATGAGATCCTGGAGACGGGTACACTGGTCCGATGAAAGTCGGTTCCTGCTTCATGCCACAGATGGTCGAACTCGTGTATGGAGGTCCAGACGCACGGCGTACGACCAACGTAACATCATGGAAGAAGTTCCATTTGGTGGAGGTTCCGTTATGATATGGGGGTGCATCTCATTTGATTGTAAGCTGGATCTGTTGACTGTACCTGGAACACTAAATGGACAAAGATATCAAGATTCCATACTGGATAGAGTTGTGGTCCCTCATTTTGTAAATCATGCACCTGGAACCCACCCTATATTCATGGATGACAACGCCCGACCACATCGTGCTAGAGCTGTGCATGAATACCTCCACCAGAATGCCATCGAAACCCTACCATGGCCAGCAAGGAGCCCTGACATGAACCCTATTGAGCATATCTGGGACATTCTGGGAAACATGGTGAGAAGGAGGGATCCTCCTGTGCAGAACCTACAGGAATTAACAGACGCACTCCATCTTGAATGGCAACGAATACCACAATGGCGTATCAGTCGGTTGGTGACCAGCATGAGACGTCGTGTCCAGGCCGTCATCCAGGCACAAGGTGGATATACCCGGTATTAATAATGACAGTCTCAAACTCGTGCACAGATGTTAAACTTCGTTTTCAGACACCATTAATGACAATCTAGCCACGTGTGTCAACTGTAGGGAAATAGTTGTCAGTTGTGTCAACGTAACCATATTCAGGCCTCGTTTTCAAGTTCAAACAAAAACATACAGTGTTTCCCCCACCATCATAATCAGCATTCCTCTAGTTGCATTATTACCTCTTGCACTAAGATGGATGGGTACATAAATGTTTATGCTATTGCTTTCTTCATAGCACAAGAATATACCCTCGCATGTGCGTAAAAAGAGGGTGGTGCTTAACTTTTGCACAGGTGTATATTTTATGCACATTTTGATTCTATCAACTTTACAATACAATTGAAAATTAATTATTTTGGCAGGAATGTGCCAGGTAGAACTGACTATCTACCGTTGCTACGGTAAACAAATCGCGGAAACGGATGACACTAAGAAAAAAGCCCTATTTAACCTGTCGATTCAACGATTTTCGCAGTTTACACAAAATAATCAAAGTAATGATGCTAAATACTGTCTAAAACAAGTATGGATTATTGTCTTAGGCTATATAAATGTATTTTTGATCAGATTTTGCGCCGACAAAATTTTTAACGTTGATCTTCGTCATCATCATCATCATCCAAAAAAGAAAAAGAAATGTTGTTAGAATTGAAATATAATTGGCTTTGTGATTGTCCATTCGCGGCATTTGTATGGCAAGAAGGTTATTATTGAAGATTTACTACTGATTTAATGGTCGCTGACGGTATCCTGTGTGAGTGAATGTGAGCGATGGTAATTATGAGTGTTTGTGACAATGAGTGATGGTGACGGTGATGGTGACTTGAGCAATGCTAACAAGATTGACAATTGTGCTGACAGGGTTCTGCCCACTCTGGTCGGGATTAGCCACCACTCAACAATTTTTACCAGCACTAAAGACTAAACTATCTTTTTTAGCCACCACTTCTCACATATTTTGTTGAAATTAAGCTTTATTTCAAGGGACTTTGTAAAATTGCTGTAAAAATGTCCGGCACTTCCTGGGCAGAAGCCTGTGCTGAGTGATGATGCGTGGTGATGACTGTGAGTCTGTGAGAGTGAGTGAGTGAGTGCGTGCACGAGCGAGCGAGTTTTGGCGTCTGAGCGAATGAACGAGAAGTGAGTGACATAGTGAGTGACATCACTCAGTCGGTGACTCTGAGGATTCATGAGTGAGTGGACTGGTAGGTATTCCTCTAGTGTGTGGGTTGATGAGTGAATTTACGTGTCACTGGCTGGGTGTATGTGTAAGTTGGAAGGTGTCACTAAGTGGGTGTGTGAGGGTAGTTAGAAATTGACAAGGTATCTATAGTAATAATACTCCAACCGATTCCAACGAGTATTTAAATTAACTAAAATCTCATATCTTGGTTTTATTAATAGCTCAATCACATCGATCAATCTCGACTTCTAGGCTACACAAAAGTAATTCTGAAATCGAGAACAGGCGTTTTGTTTGCCCTATGGTACCCTGATAACACAGGTTACTGGGCTATTACCAGACCTATTAAGGGGTCCCGGTAATTTTTCAAGGGCCCAATTTTATCATTATGATGCATCGAGACACATGGTCCAACATTTAGAAATACAGGACATCTAAGACAATCTAAGAGGCATTGTTTTCAATCTTCACCATTTCAATGACATATTCCTGAAAGAGTAAATTCTTTACACTGTGTAGTCTGCTCTATTCAATATTTTGAAATTAATATGAGTGGAAGCCATTGCTGCCTTATTTCCAGTCATATTAAATTCAAAATACTCAAAATCATTCTCGTTTATTTGCCCCGAGATTGAAATACTGGGAATTCATTGGTTAAAGGCCAAGGGTTAATAATATTGGCTCAACCTGCAATAGACTCATCACTTATGTAAAATGATTTTATGTTCGCAATCTTACTATGAATTGAAAATTTAGGTCGCCAACTAGGCTAGTGAGTTTGAAATTTTGGTGGCTCGCCCCCTCCGTCTAAAATCTAGGAGCCACAGTAGCCGGGCCCATACTAATCTTCAACAGTGCATAGTATGCAAGATAGTATAGTTTTATGACAAGGGTATTGTATTGTATTGCGGGCTAAAAGTAGGCCATGCTGAGCTACTTCTGATGCATGACATACTTTCAGAGCAGTGGGAGGGCCAAGAGAAGACGATTTGAAAAATGTTGTCACAAGAGTACCTGGCTCAATAACCGAGCCAGTCATTGCAGTGGTAAACTTTCCAAAATAATATTCTCTTGGTCTACAATGGCCATTCTGTAAATAAATGTTTTATTTTTCTTGAAGTTTTGCCAATTAAAGAGTTACCATGGTCAAGTGTGGCAATCATGAATGCCACATTTTTGTGGTAGCATTGAGACGCTAGCGCAGAGAACGAGACTCGGATAGGAATAAACCCAGAAAATGAAAACAACAGCAATAAGACCAACTACGGTCTCCACATTTCAGCATGTAGCCAAATTCTAGGCGCATGATTTAACAATGACAGTAGGCAGCACACCACAGCTAACACGGGAACACCCATCTGCACCACAGCATTTCCGCAAATAAGAGCGAACGTCTTAAATGTAATGTCACTGATATATTGACGGTTTCGAGGATACTTAGTTAAGCGCCAACAGTCAATTCAATCAAGAACAAACTAGATTATCAACTTCAAAGAAAAAATCTTTTGAGTTGGACTTAGCAAGCCATACTACAACAAAAAGAGCCCGAGGCAATACCACGGCACTGGCTAATGCTTCTTGTAAAAATGATGCTGATGAGTGCATTCTATTGCCCAACTTAGTGCGTGCGTGCGTGCGTGCGTAGTGTAACCACCGTAAAGCCAACCACTATTAGCTATGCCTCTGACACCCTTCACTATTAGCTGTCGAGTTTCCACTGGTTTCATTGTATGGTCAGTCTCTAAAATAATCATCTATGCCTATGGTCATTCCCCAGGCCAGTCTAAAACCGAAAACTGGTGTCGTTGAAACAGCTTAGACATTTGTGTTGATAAATTATTTATATATCTTTTGCATCAGATCAATACATAAAATTAATCTAAACTTCATGATAATGCGTTTGGGAGTCATATAAAGATAGATTTTATTTTTACGAAAACTGGTTCTAGCATCTAGTTCAAGATAATTTATTACTTGCGTAAGAGAGTGAAATCATATGTTTTGTATAGTGATTTCTCTCGCTTACATTAGTGGTGTAGCCGGTAGTAGAAAAATACCACCTCCCTGATCACCTCCCTCAACTGGATTTCCATTTAGACAACTGGATTTCCATTTAGACAAATGGGCATGGCCAAGAATATAAAACTCCCGTGTGGACCCCACTGCCTGGGAGAACCACAAATACATACAAGAGACCCAGGCCCTACACCCATCTGCCTAAGGTTTAAGAGCCTTGACTTTATCAACCATGCATTATAATACATGCAAATGGCTTATGCGAGGTAAGCCTTTTCGATGGTTAAGGAACTGTGTTGGAGAATATTGTGCGACACACAATGCTCAGATTCAGAAGGATGCTGTTGAGCCGAAGCCGTGCAGAGGATGCGGGGCAGGAATTTATACAGACTGTGGACTATGTAAAGATTACGAGGGTCGTAACCATTCCAAAAAAATGAACTACAAGAAGGTCTGTGCCAGGAGAAAATTAAGTTTAGCTATGGAAAAACTTAAATGCGTCATGCCACGCATTTAGAGACAAGCCTCCACAGTGATATACACCACTGATCGCCACAGGGTCGGCCTCTCTGTTCTGTGTAGGCTCAGACAAACACGTAGTCTCTGCCAGAGTCGCATCGGCATGATGGAACCATCCATAGGGGCTTCCATCTACCTTGACAACGCTCACCTGGGAGGAGGCTAAAGTGATTAGAATTTGAACCACGGCAGACTCTGGCATGTTCACATGTTACGCAGAAAATCTGGTGCTGATCAGGGGGCTCCAGCTGACAACCACGGCCTACCCTCTCCACCCCATAGAAGTGGCAGACAGACTCGATCTCTTTACGTGGGTGAAAGCGGTCGTAAATGTTTCTCTACAAGGGGTCAACACAAGGATTGTACTGGGGGTCATCCCGGAAGTGGGCCTACATTGCATCCAATATCATGGCAGTCTCAGCGCCCTGTGCCACTGCTGTAGACGCCAGCACGAGCAGTATGATGAGAATCATAGCTATATATGACGAGTTAAACTGAACAGAGTGAACCCCTCGAGAAATATCTGTGCCAGATCGAGCCCTGTTCCATCTGGATCGATAGTGATCTTCATCCCCTCAGGGGCAGGGACTAGCTGCTTCACTCTGCCGCCGGCTAAGAAACGTAGCTCTATGACTATATGAGTCGTTTGCGGGCTAGTGAGTCTGACTCGCTGAAGCAGTTTAACAGCACCCCTGACTTTGGAGACATGTGACACCCCATTTACCCGTAGGGTGCCCTCCTGGAGGTTAATAGCTTCTTCTGGTCCATCGAATGGACGACACAGCAAGAGCTTTCCACCTGTAACCCCGATCCAGTGACCCACCTGGTCAGGGAGACACCTTCACCTATGTAGGTGAGGAAGGATGATCCCCGATTGTAGAGCTTTCGAACTGTCCCATCCTTTTTCACAACAGTGGAGAGGGGAGTAACCTCTATGTCGATGACGGCGGGAGGCCTATATAGGGGCAACCATGTTTGCCAGTCACCCCCAAGTCCAGCGCGGTACCACACTACATTCTTCTCAAATATGAACTGCAGGTTTTTTGCCAGGGTCAATAGCAGGCCATCATGGGCCATCGGCGGGGTACCGCTCGAATGGGGTTTGGCCAGATGAAATCTGAGGGCGTTATTTACGGTGTTGATGTCTGCCACCTCTGTATCCGAGAGCTCAATCAACAGCTCGAGGATGTACTTCCTCTTCGGGAAATCGTACCAAAACACGATCTTCTGGCCATTTATGTTGCGACCCAGGGACTCCAGCGTCACATCCTTGAGGTCTGTGAGCAGCTCCACCCCATCACCACCAATGGGGTGGAGGGAGAATGCCTTTGAGCTTGCTTCGTACTGTAGGGCGAATGATTTGCCATCACTCTCCTCTACCTTGGCAGCATCAACTGCGTACACATCTGCCAGGTCAGCAAGACCAGTCGAGTGAGCAAATATGGGTTCTATAGCATGCTATAGAAGGGGTTTAAACAGGAGATATAACCATGCCGATTGTCCGACTGCTGCTCTCCAGTGGTGAGAACATAATCTCACCCTCTGTAGAGGGGAGACGGTTGGTACAGTACCGTGTGGTATGGGTCCTCTTCGAGGTGCCCCAGCGGGGCACAACATACATACACGCCGATGTGCTACATCAACCTCCGGGCAGTGCACACAGCAGCTCACTAGCAGAAGTCGGCCGGGACATGATAGAGTATCTCCCAGGTCCCAACAGCAACCTATGGAAAGCTAACAGTCCTAGCCTGGTCACATCTGTAAATCACCTGTTTGACAGCCCCTCCATTAACATATATGCCAGCACGGATGGGATATCGGACGCCCATTTAGAGTTTACACTCTTATTACTCATTGACCTGACATGATATCATACCAGCATTATCTGAACTTGGCCGAGATGATGAAGAAAGAGGTTCGCCCCTTCATGACCCCTGCACAGATAAAGGCCTTAAACGAACAGAGGCTCGCACTGCAACAAAAAGGAGAGCGACTACAGCGGGAGAACTGGTATCAACAGAACACAAGGCTTGCAAGGAGGCGAAGGAACAGTGAAAATGTCCGATACTGGCAGGCTCTCCTGGAGGAGAGTAAGCTGGATGCAGGCGTCTTGACAGATGACGATGAGCTAGATGTCGTCACAGACGAGGATGAGCCAGCTGTCGTCTCAGACGAGAATGAGCCAGATGTCATTCAGTGGAAAGAGGAGATGGCACAGAAGTGTAAGACCAAGAAAGCCATCCAGCGGCGGACCTACTATCTTGGTGATAAGGTGAAGTTCCAGATGTCACGTCTCAGAAAGCTACTGGCACCCGACATAGTGCTGGATGACCTCTGTCTAAGAGACGTCTGTATCGAAACAGGAAGCTGGCATGGTTCGCCAGGCTCTCCAAAATGTACCATTCTAGGACTCATGAGCAGATTCTGCAGGTGATCCAGGTTTAACCCTAAGGAACCTACGAGCCGTCTAGACGGCGCGCAAAAAGCGTACAAATAAACCTACGAGCCGTCTGGACGGTTTTCAATAATTGGACGTAGAGAACTACGCGCCGTCTGGACGGCTTTAAGAGCACCAGTTTTCGATCGCTAAATACGCAAGCATTACGGGCGTTTTATCCAATCAAACTTAGCGTTACATTACGTCAGATGATTAAATTTTATAAATCCACTGTTGATTGGTCAATTCAGTTTGTTTACAAATTTCTACGGGAAAATATAAAGTTTTCTGTGAATGAAATTCCTAGCGTAAAATCGTCAACGATAGCGTGTCGATTCCTTTATTTAACCGAGTACTCGATTCCATGATGGCCGGAATCGCTTAGTGAGAATGTCTAACCTAATTTATAATTGCGTCGGTAAAATATTACATACAGCTGAATAGCTACACTGACGCCTACAAGATTTAAAGTGCATCCTTACATAGCTTGCCCATTAATACCATTATATCACACACGTCATTTAGCTTCTAGGGAGATATTGGCGTGCGTCTACGGTCTAATTTCTGTTCCTCAATCATCTATCATGATAACGAATGTTACGGGGACGCTACTGGGTCAATACGGGCCCGTAACATGCATTATTAAAGTAATGCCAGCCATGAGACATAATAGCTTGCTATTGCCCTTTGAAATCACCTTTGTTGACTGTTCCAGTTTTATTTCCGTTTTCTATTGTTCTTTCATCTTATAAATGTTTCTCCTCTTTTTTTCTTCAGGATCATATGGCGAATAGGACAGTTATCTGGTTGAGATTTCATGAAAATGATGATTCTGTAATCCTATCTTCTGCACTATTTTATTAACCCCTACCATTGTCAAAATTTTTAATTTTCAAATTAAATTAAAAGAACTGGTGTTCTTGTCTCAACAGATTTGGTGGAAGATGTTGCTGTCGTAGATAGCAACATCATCTACCAAACCAAAGTTGTTAAAAAATGTACACTAGTTTCTATTAGTAGAAGTAGAACAGTACCAGTTTTCCAGGCTATTGGCACATTAAAAGATAGAATATTGACATAAGAGTGGTAAGGGTTAAATCTGATGCGCTTGATGTAAATCTACTGTACCATTTTATTTCGAATCACTTATTGTATAAGCTGCCATTGTAAATTACATGTATGTCAAATACAGTTTCTTCTATGTAAGAGTGTCATATTACTTAGTAGGACTGGTGATTAAATTGTTGAATATTTTGAGATCTATTGGACTGGAAGATGTTGCTGCATTAGGTGACAACATGTTCCAGTGGTAAAGCTTGCGTATTAAAGGGTTGAATACTGTATTATTTGTAAGCTATCAGTGTAAATATCAAATAAAGTTTACTCGAAGTGAGAGGGAGAGAGAATCTCATCTTAGGTAATCAGACTGGACTATGTATAGTAGATTTGTTGAATATATCAAGTCCACTTTGATTGGAAACTGGTGTTGTTTTGGACAACAATAGATTCCAATTAAATTTGTCAAAATATACTCAACAGATTGTTTCTTTAGATTGCAGGTACTTTTGATCTTTATTGCTATTCATTCCTGGATTATTACCCTTGCCCTAAGGGGAAAGAGGGTATTATGTGTGTGCATGCGTCCAGTATTGCATCTAAAAAACTACTGATCCGATTCGTTTAAAATTTTAACACACCAAACCAACATAACCTAAACAAGGGTTTCTAGACTTTGGCTGTGATCTGTGTGATCATACATTAAGATTTAACAAATTTGGATATGACAAAAACGGTAGGGTGGTCTCGGCGGTGGTTTACAATCTCTGATTACTCCTGTTCATAATGTTATTTATCAAGCATCAAGTCTTCGACAATGCTGGTAAGTGAGTGATAACTAGATTGCTTGGTCGATGACGCATTATATCAAATCCCCATGCTCACCACTTTGACCTCATTACCCATCCCATCCCTGGGGGCGTATACTCTGCACTCCATAATCACATACCAAATTTGTTTGAATTAGTTTCATTACAGAGACTGTAGTGGATTGATTTGAAAAATCTGGATGTCATCAGAGGAAGTGATCTGTGAGAGCAGGAGTTAAAATCAACATGAGCCAGAGGCTAGCAGAAATTGACCAGGGTTAATACAATGACCAGCCCAATGGTAACAATTCATTTGTCAACCCTTTAATGGTCATGGTGGTCAATGAATGCCTCTGCTGTGATCTTAAGAAATGTTGATTAGCAGAGCAAGACTTTTTGAAAATTTACCACTAGAATGCTCGGTAATTGAGCCAGTCATTCCAGTTGTAAAATTTCAAAAATAGTCTTCCCTTGATCTGTATAGAAAATTTGAAGGGCTAAAGTAGAATCTAGTAATAACTAGTCCTATCTGAACGTAGTGGCTCATTTGGCTTAATTTCAATTCATGGAGAGGGTGTCAACTGGTGTGCGAGAGTGGTCTATGAAAAATCCAGAAATCTAGATAAATCTGGAAGACTCCAATCTCTGCTTACAATAAATTTCTTGACCTTTTAACCCCTTCTCCAACCCAAAGAAATAAATGTCAGGCAATCCACAATTATATGGGCAACCCACACACCAAATTTCTTTGAATTCCACACAACAGTTTGGGAGTAAAATATGAGACATTTTTTTTTGATATTTGAACTTTGGACCCCACCCCTGACCTTCAGTGGGCGGGGCCAAATCTAAATGTTGTCTTGCAAAGCGCAATCATATGAGTAACCATCATAACAAATTTGGTTGAAATCGACCCACTTGTTTGGGAGGAGATAGCATGATGGACATACAGATAAGTGGATGGAGGCAATTATATCCCCATTTTTTCAAAACATGGAGATAATGAATGGACTCAAGGAGACAAGGTAGGTATGGGGATAATGAATGGACTCAGAGACATGGTTGGTAGGTATAATTAATTCAGTCATCATACTAAAATGTAATTTTCTTTCGGATTGAGAAATTAGGCTACAACCATCATTTGCCATGCCACATTGTTTTAAGGACTTGTCACGAAAGGGTTAAACATAGTAAAAACTGGAATTGACAAAAGGAAGGACAGAGCAGAAATTTAGATTTTCTAATGGATAATTTTTTAGCTATGCCCCGCCCATCTCTACATAAGCTCCATCGATGATTTGCGCGTGTTGGGATCAGTTTATATACTTTGAATCCTGAATTCCAAATTTCATGGTAACCATAGATACCGCTAACTTGGTGAATATTTTGAAACCAATTTCAAGTACTTTGATTTGACTGAAAGCTGTTGCTGCCCAACTCACCAGGTCAGCAAAGGCAAACTAATTCTAAAATATTCACCAGTTTTCCTTTATAAATTTTAATTTTTTCTCATTAAAATGAGATATGGGCAATTCATCTCTTACCTTGATCTTGTGCATGTTACATTGTGTAGATTTCACTCTGCTGTCGCTGCTACTCACATAACAAATTCAGTTGACGTTTTGCCCCTCCCCCATCAGCCTCTTTCGACCCGAGCAGTGTCACAGCCTAATGTATTAGGTTGTCTCACATTCTACACCCATAGGGCCATGATATGGTAAATCACCAGATTTGGTTATATTCCTTTAACAGTCTTCCATCAACCCTACCCCCCCCCTCTGGGAATGGAGCCTAGTGTAAATGGTATCTCCCAATCCACAAGCATATCGGTAATTTACACAATAATTTTGATTGAATTCTACCAAAAGCTTTCTGAGGAGATGGATGGACAGACAGACAGATGGAGGCGATTGTAATATCCCTGCAGTTTTTTCAAAACGTGTGGGTATAATTAAGAGATTAAATTTAATTTATTGATATTTGATTCAAATCCCACCCAATCTTAAATGATACATAGAGCTTATGTGAGATGCACATTAGCTGAGCCCTCGGGAATACGGTTGATAACAGTCGGCAGTCGATCCAGAACAGCCGCCGGCATAGCTGTCAGCCATTGATGTGTGTAGTAGGTGATCATGTTTCGAATGTACATCATCATGTTTTAGTTCAAATATACTGTTTCCATACAAAAATTAGATTATAGAGTAACACACGTCATCAAGTTTTTATTTTTATAAAATCCATGTTAGTAAATCCATTAGGCATAGCAGGAAAAACTGAGTCCGTTTAGAGTTTAGAAGCCATCGCCCATCAGTCACCTGCAAAAAATAGGAAGGATAAGTTAGAAATATCCAAATGCTAGAAGTGTTATATTAAGACTTTAACAATCCAATTTTTTCATGAAAATTTAAATTTTCTCAGACAATGCCCATATGCAGACCAAGAGCAAGTCATTCCAGTGATACATTTTCAAAAATAATCTTACTTTGGTCGGAAAATTTACATTTTCCTCGACAACTGCAGCAGTTTTGGTCTGACTCAAATGTTAAATGGTTAACAATATACATGTACGGCGCAAGGTCATAGGTATATATAGTCCGAGTCTGCTCTGACTCAACCCGTCCCAGTGACAGATATTTGGACAGACTGTCACAGACTGACAGTCTGTCCAAATATCTGTCACAGGGGCAGGTTGAGTCAGAGCAGACTCAGACTAAGGGATATACTGGTAAACATTATGACCCGACAACGGGTATTATGGTCATACACCACCTTCAGATTTTAGCGCATAAATGAAATGAATAATATAATAAATGGTGGGCATATATCGTCCAAGGAGGGAGTATGACTACTAGTTACTGGATTAACCTTTTCAATCGACAAGAGCGAATAATAAATTTGCTACGAATGTTTCAAAATTCTGTTGAATATTTTGAAACTAATTAAACTGGCTAAGGCAGCACCAGCTTCACATTGGATTCCAAATATTCAACATCTTACATTTATAATGACTGTAAATGTGGAGTTCTGGAATTTCAGGTTCAAATGTGACAATTGTTTTTGATTTTGGGCAACCAAGTTTATTTCAGGGCCCCGGTTCTCTATATCTGTGATCAGAGGATACTGGCCACACAGTAAATGGTGATAGAATGTTTGTAACCAGGGAAATAGTGAAATATTTGTTTTCTAAGGAATTATTAGTAAGTTCCAGTCATCAATGATTATTAGTAAATGTGCTGTTACTTGTAAGTTTTCAGTTACTCAATGACTAATTTAACCGAGAAAGTTATAGATTGTGTTAAGAGAGCAGCTGAACCAATAATATATAAATCAATTTCGTTTACCTCTGGTCGCGAAATCACAATAAGGTTATAGATAAACAATCCGATAATCTCAATCATCGATGCGTGTCTTTGTTTACAATTTCCGAGATAACTTACTCTTCAAATTACTAGCATTAATTAGGCCGAGTTGAGATGCGAAAGTTGTCAAATATATCGGCATCCCACTTCCCGATTGGCAATATCGTTAATCTAGTGATCTGTCTACTTCTTAGTTTGTGGCGTACACGAAATATGCATAGATTGACATATTTGAACACGCAACTATTTTGCAAAACAGCTGATCGTGTCGCCATCTTGCCGGAAAAATTAATATTCATGTATTCCCGACCAATCAGACGCATCAATCTTATAGTACGTCATACGGTGTTGCCAATAACGGGTAATGAGCTTGGTACTCGTATATTAGATACGGGTACAATTCTACAAATTCCTGTCGTTCTCTCGCGATCTTTCACGATAAACGATTCCTATTTGGGACGCCGCTACGAAAAAATGTCCGATGCTAGAGAATCTTAGTGTAAAACATTCACGTTCGCTTTTTAAACGGCAGAGTGCACCCAGCAATGCTACATAGCATAAAATTTGCCATTTATTCTCTGTCAACGCTGAGAAACTCTGGTGTGTGTTCGATTATGTATAAAGGAATTATTCAACATTGAATGAGGCCTCCCCCCAAAATAATGACCGGAATTTCTCGAAATTTTACGGTACCATGACATAATATAATTGTCATTTTCACATCTTATCGGATGAAAACCTTCACGAAACTTTGGTATCTGTTAGTTTTAATACGATTGTGATTAAATTTATCAATGGCATTTGTAAAATTAAAAAAAACTTCGATAAACTTTGCAAAAATAGACCAATGTATTTATCCTATAAGGTGTGGCCATTTTGAGAAGCACGTTGACTAACTAAAATATATTTTATTCATACAAATTTTATATGTACTTAAAGGTATTTTATTGCCCTTTCTAATGATATATAGTTTTATATATAGTGATCTGTTACTTTGCCAAAAATAGTTAATATAGTTGGAATGGTAGCACTACGACGCTATCACTCCATTACCGCTAACAGACTAGGTTTCTAAGCAAGTTTCTAGCTTTTGGCTGTAGGGTTTCTAGCACTTTTTTGTAAATTCTTGGTCGGGCCCAGAGGGTTAATCTCCAGGTATACCATGGCAAAATCGTGGCGGAAGCAACCAGAAATATACACCTCCCTGACCGCTGACGAGGGGAGGGGGGGGGGGAGGTGTGTACAGTACACGGCTGGCGACTCCAGCAGATAGATACCATCAGACAGAATCTCGTCCATGAGGCAGAAGAGCAGAGCAGAACGCGCAGCCGATATAAGACAGCCTAAACGTCCCCTCGCGCGTACAACCACTGCTGCGGGTGTGATTGTAGCCAGTGCAGGGGTGCCAGCTGTGGCCACTCTCGCTACAGGTGTGGGTGCCCTCGTCGCCATCCCGCTGGGTGGCGTGACACTAGCCGCCACTGTCTTGGCCACAGGCTTGGGGTTGGGGCAGCGGCAGATCACAAGGAGGCTGGCGAAGCATGCTAAATATGTGGCACTGGCACAGACGAGTCTGTCAGCAAATCTCTCGAGGATGGCCAGGTCACTGATAAAGAGTACCACCATATAGTGAAGGTCCAAGCCCTGTACCGCACGGAGAAACCTAAAGTGCGACAGCAATACCTCAAAGGCTCCAGTGGGCGGGTTGATATGGAGGAGCCACAAAATGAGATGTTATGGTGAGGTCGCCTCGCTGGTCTCTGGAGTCGATACGACCACAAATAGTGTGCTGCGGTAGCTTTAAGAACACCGGTATAGATGGCCTTCCCTCTGAACCTCACGACAGTCATCCAAAGCCAACTGCCCCTCTTGGGTACACCCTTGACTGGCCTGAGAGGTCTACTGGATGATATACCAGAGCTAACACCGTTCTCTATCACAGTGGATGGACGGTGCCAATTGAGCTTCTCCGTCAACCCACGACCGCTGACCAACCGCCCCATCACCATCAAGGATGCAAAGCAAGCTCATACATGGATAGCTGCTCCAAGCCTCTCATACTAGAATCAGCAGCTGAACTTTGCCGTGTGGTGTGCCACGGCAGGATGTGGAGTAAGTTCCACCCTGCTTCACTCCTATTCTGGTACTCCTGAAGCTGTGCTCATCGCCAGCTGTCTCAGATTCCACGTGTACTTCATGGTGTGACGAATCCTCCCTGATACAAACGCCCTCGACCCACAGCTCAACAGGCATAGCGTCTCAGCGGCCAGCAGAGTACAGAGAGAGTTCAGCGCTCACCCAGACTATCGGTGGCATGGTGGTGACAACAGCAGTCTAGGGGTTATGTATGGTGACCCGAGAGGTGACTAGTCAGGATTCCCCTATCGAACCCCCCGACGAGTAGGCTGTCGGAAGACAGCAACATTCTCGTTCGATCCAGACTCCACCCTGAAGCGCTGGTGCAAAATATGCACATCACTGACTTGTGGCAGGACTATCCAGATGTGTGGAAGTACTTTGTTCCACACACCACCTCAGGCCTCACACCAGCAGGGATCGTTCGGATCAACCAGTCCCTGGAAGCACTGTGCTACTTCCTCCTTACGGCAGACCCAGCTGCGGCATTCCATAGATGGTCTGAGTGGAGCAGAGGTCCAGGCCATGTTCATCAGTCTCGGTGAGGATATGATCGTCGTGGCAGGCCAGTAGTCTTATTGCTAAGTTCCAGCAGGGGTTGCAGAAGGCCCATCGCAAACTTGACTTTGCTGTTTCGCCACACCTACGGTTGATTCCGACCAACATGATCGTGAACATCGAGGACCTCCAAGTCAGGACCTATAACAACATGATAGTCGACGCACCTACACGTAGTATGAGCCATACAGGCATTCCGACCCTGACACTGCAGCCAGTCGACATGGTACAGCCAGGCGCCCCGACACTGTAGCCAGTCGACATGACACCACTTCCCGTGGTAGCTCTATGTGTGGTGTCAGGCCTAGCTATCATGGTGCTCGGGATCAGCCTACTCCGCCGCTGGCAAATCAGCTATAAGAGTATCCTGACTCTCTACAGTAACAGTGGGGACCACAGTGAGACACTGAACCAGCTTAGCATGCCCTACAGCCCCTATACCTACTGCCAACATGTACATCCAAGGGCTGGAGGGTTCGGCAGCACATTCTTTTTCCAGCTTGTAGTATCGCAGAGCCTTGTTCAGCTCTGAGTCCGGTGAGGCCATGGCAGTCTGCAATTGCTGGAACACATCTGACAGATACTCCCGATCATTGTAGAAACCTTTAGCTCGCAGGCGCTGCTCGGCGATACTCCCGCCCATGATAAGGTAATCGAGGAAGCAGATCTGTCCCTTGCCAAATCCTAGAGAGAGCTTCACAGCTGTCAGCTCCTTTGTCAGCTCAGCACCGGAGAGCTGAGCGAGCTCATCTGGTGTCTTCTTCTTGTAGTCCTTCAACTCCTCCATCATAGTACTTCTTGCATAGCGTGAGCCCGGACATGTTTAAGATGTCTCAATAGAGAGATGAATATTCCTGAGTACCAACCCGACCACCTGGCAGATGCAGACTGGGAAGATCTTATTAGCTCTCTTGACAGGGGATGCAGACGTTTAACCTCATTGCATACTCAGTGCTTAAACAATAATGTCAACGGTACAGATCGTGAAGCAACTGTCCGAGAGCCAGGTGAGTCTTCAGAAGGTGGAGAACCTGCTGCGAACCAAGACACAGAAGTTACTGACCAAAGCAAAAGCTCTGGCAGTCCATGTCGCCAGTAACGTGGCGGCGAATGTGGCCATGGTGAAGATGACAGGGGGAAGTGAGGTTCTTCCTGCTGCCACTGCGGTTGTCCTCGCTACGGTGGTGAGTGGGGTGGCCGAACACTGTCTCGGAATAACCCACCCCATCCCAAAGATCGCCCTCAGTGGTGCCGCCTACACTGCTGCCGCTAAGATCATGGGTGAACGTGTTACACTAATGGAAGCCGTGGTTCTAGGGCTAGCAACGAGAGAAATGGCTGAGATCATCATCGCCTACGTTTACCCCCTCTGAATTGTGAGAGATTGATCACGAGACCCCTGCAGCATATGAGGCATGGCATGCTGGAGGGCGGTGTGTTGCCCATAGTCGAGCACACGGACTGAGGATTGCCAATGCCCGGGAATGGTGGACCGCCCACAAGACGTGCCCCTGCAGAGAGGGCCAGTACCCTGACCACTGCTACCTATTCCCTTGGCCGACTGCGTGGTCCTCCTATGCCCAACTATTTCACTTGGGGTATGACTAGTAGGTTTAAGCCGTCTGTATATAGCACTATGTCTCTGTCACTCACAGACCTAGAAAGCAAAGAGCTAGGCGATCTTGCTCACTTGGGCGAGGCACGCCTCAGTTCAGATGACACTGTTGCCCCTATCTCCTTCCTATGATGAGAAGGGAGACATGCGGGAGATCCGAGGTACCATCCCAGCCCGAGATCTCATTGGGATCACTGATACCGTAGGACAATCAGCAATTAACAAGGCCAAGACTGTATACAAGGTGATGGGCATCAAGACGAGGGCGACGATCCGAGGTATGCTCGGAGTCGATGAGGCTGGAACCCTCAAGGTTATGGCTGAGTCATATGCAAAAGACCGGTTAAGGATGAGACCACAGAGTGCATTCATCCCGGATGGAGGGAAGCTCAAGATAGGCACCCTCAGCCTGAGCAATATTACTGCTGACGGCCAAACAGGTGCAGGTGCTATCGACAGCCTCTGGCTACCAGAGGTGAAGAAGTCAGGGTTATTTGGTATGCTGATTAGAGAGTAATACTTAGCCCTGTAGGTGGGGCTTAGAATACACCTTCCGTATCCTCTGCGTGTCGTAAGAGGCGACTAAAGGAGGTAAGGGTGAGGTAACCCTGACAGAAACCTCGAGTGCTGAAGACGGAGGTTCCAAGCCGCACAGTGCACTCTAATAAACCATGGATCCACGCACTTAACGCTTATGATCATGTCGATAGTCACTTAGGACTGGCGGTATGATCAGCGAACGAAAAGAAGAAGAGTAATACTATCATGAAACAAAAAAAAGAAAAATATATATACACCTGTGCAAAAATTAAGCACCAGCAAAAACAATAGAACGTAGAAACATGATGGTACAACTAGGCTGCCATACTTTTTGTCCCCGCGTTAGCTGACATAATTCCAAGTACGAAATGCACATGCATGCATGACTTCACGCCGCTTGATATCCGTGCGTGGCGGGAAACAGCACACGTGTTCAGTTATGTAAAAGTCCAGTTTGAGGTGTAGAACATTACATACAGATTTAGGCGACAAGATTAGGAATTTTGTGTTCATGACCGTGATTTATTTGTACAGAGAGAATTAGCTCTTGATTGTGAACCGCTATGGCAAGACGAAGGTTAAGTGATCGTGTGAAATGGCAAATCATAGGCATGCATACCACTGGTATGTCATGCAGAGAGATTGGCAGACAGCTGAACATTAACCATACTGTAATCAGTCGTTTGATTGCAAAACATGGGCAAACTAACGAGGTGAAGGACAGGCCTAGATCTGGAAGACCGAAGAAGACTACTGCCCGTGATGATCGAGCCCTAGTACGCCTTGTTAGGAGATCTCCATTCACCAACAGCAGAGTGCTCAGCCAGCAATGGGAAACGCGCAATAGAGTGTCAATGTCTACCGTCAAAAGGAGACTGTATGCTGCTGGCATGAAAGCTAGGAGACCTGTCAGACGTCCTCTCCTCACTGCACACCACAAAGAGGAGCGTCTGAGGTGGTGCAACGAAAGAAGACACTGGAACATGAGATCCTGGAGACGGGTACACTGGTCCGATGAAAGTCGGTTCCTGCTTCATGCCACAGATGGTCGAACTCGTGTATGGAGGTCCAGACGCACGGCGTACGACCAACGTAACATCATGGAAGAAGTTCCATTTGGTGGAGGTTCCGTTATGATATGGGGGTGCATCTCGTTTGATTGTAAGCTGGATCTGTTGACTGTACCTGGAACACTAAATGGACAAAGATATCAAGATTCCATACTGGATAGAGTTGTGGTCCCTCATTTTGTAAATCATGCACCTGGAACCCACCCTATATTCATGGATGACAACGCCCGACCACATCGTGCTAGAGCTGTGCATGAATACCTCCGCCAGAATGCCATCGAAACCCTACCATGGCCAGCAAGGAGCCCTGACATGAACCCTATTGAGCATATCTGGGACATTCTGGGAAACATGGTGAGAAGGAGGGATCCTCCTGTGCAGAACCTACAGGAATTAACAGACGCACTCCATCTTGAATGGTAACGAATACCACAATGGCGTATCAGTCGGTTGGTGACCAGCATGAGACGTCGTGTCCAGGACGTCATCCAGGCACAAGGTGGATATACCCGGTATTAATAATGACAGTCTCAAACTCGTGCACAGATGTTTAACTTCGTTTTCAGACACCATTAATGACAATCTAGCCACGTGTGTCAACTGTAGGGCAATAGTTGTCAGTTGTGTCAACGTAACCATATTCAGGCCTCGTTTTCAAGTTCAAACAAAAACATACAGTGTTTCCCCACCATCATAATCAGCATTCCTCTAGTTGCATTATTACCTCTTGCACTAAGATGGATGGGTACATAAATGTTTATGCTATTGCTTTCTTCATAGCACATGAATATACCCTCGCATGTGCGTAAAAATAGGGTGGTGATTAACTTTTGTACAGGTGTATATATACAGGTACAGTGAATGTTGCCAAGAAGGCTAGTCAGACCATGTTCCTCATAACACCTGTGCTGAACTACCTCGTCCCAGGTATGGGTCAAAGCTTAGTGTATACATGTTTAAGACCACAGGATAGTTATGGCTTCCTGTGCATGTATCATACAGATATTGGATGTACTAGACAATGTGGGTGCTGACACAGCCCCTCTAAGCTATCTTCTCAGCTGCTGCTGGGATTTCATGCTTGACGCCTCCATCACATCCTTCGTATCCGGTGGAGGTGCAGGATTCCCCGCTCTGCAGGCAAAAGAGCTGGTGCAGGAAGTACTGCCGTTTGGTCGCCCAGATATAGACGAGGCTACCGCCGACCAAGTGCTAACCATCCTCCGCATGCATGTCTGTACCATTCGACAGTAGGCCGGCCAATGCTGGCCAGGTGGTGCTGATCATTACCCCATCAGGACACGGGAAAAACATCTTGCTGCGGGCTCTCCTGGCCAAACATCTACACTCTCAATACATCCTTCTGGTGTCTGACTCCGCCGCTGAGGTGGTTGACAGTAATGATCAACGGTACATTGGTCCAAACCCCAAGATGCAGAATCTGCAGGCACTGATGGAGAAGCTGCTGGCAGCCTGACTGACAGAACCACTTGTTCTAGTTATCGATGACCCTGCAATGGACCAGAAGACAGTCACCTACCTCAGCAACATCACCAGGTGCATCCGGCACACAAAGATAACTGTCTTCATCCTCTTTCAGAAGTACACCCACGAGATCTCAACAGACATCCGCCACAATGCCCGGTTGCTATACTTCAGCTCCAAGTGTGGACCTGCCCTGCTCGAGACCATATACGACAGCTTAACCCTCAAGGAGACCAAAGGGGAGTTTATCGCAGGTGTACAAAGGGCAGCTGAGCTGTACCACTCCATCTTCAGCAACAAGGAGACAGGTGAGCTGTCACACTTCAAGCCATCTCTGGAAAAGGCGCAGACCTTCACCTACAAGCTGAATCCAGCCAGGAAACTAGCCTGCTCTACGCATCATCGCTGACAGACTGTCACAGCTGCCGTGACTTTTTTCATTCATCAGAAGGCTGCGCGGTCACCGCTACTTCGTCAGATGCTTGAGGAACTTCTTCGGAAGCTTGAGGAACATCCTCAGAAGCCTGAGGAACTTCGTCAGAAGCCTGCCACTTAAACTTTACCCACTGAGGGCAGAGTCTAAGGCTCTCTTCTTCTGGAACTTCGCATGGAAGATCCACTTTGTCCAAGCGTCACAAGCATCTGACTTGCGAGCGGATTTGATGAGGTAATCCTGGTAGTTATCTGGGAATTTCAGAAATGCTGCCAGATCACTGGCCAATCTCCTGTGCCTTTCTTCGTTGAAGATGTGCTCAACAGTCTCCGTGCAGCCAACAGTGAACCACTCCTGAGTACCATCTGCATGACCTGTGTCATGGCTCTGCACTACAGCGGCACTGACATCCTCCCTGAAGTAGTTATTTGCGCCAGACTGGAGGCTACGCAGCATATCTCGCTCTTCTTGGCTAAGGAGGTTAAATACAGCAGCCCACTTCCCGACCATTAGTAGATCTTTGGGGTCGACCCTCGCCTTTTGGAGAGCCCGAATAACAGTAGTGTTGGTTTGGGCCACAGGAGATAGGTCGAGTGTCCTAACATGGTTGCTGTCAAACTTCCTGTAGGGTATCCGAGTCAGGAGTTCTTTTGTACTATGAGCTCTTGCTCCATCCTCTATGGCGGCCAGTATCGCCGCATCCGATGGAGGTGTGAACTTGGCTCGCTCGTGGGTAATGTTGATGTCACGAAGCAGTCCTCGCACCCTGTCACAGCGGGACAGTGCACGCAGTAGCTGTCGTGCTGACTGCCATGCCAACTTGTCCTGCCTATGGACAATCTGCTGGAGAACTTTACCAAACATGGCAGCCGTTTAACCCCTTTATATACCCAGACCTTAAACATGCTGCAGTATGTGCAACATCCAGATGGGGGCCATTGAACCCGCGACATCGTACCACACTGATCCTCGGGAGGACTGTCTGACGGTCATTCAACCCAGTATACACGATGAGAAGCCGTTGTCCGCTGCTGGGAAGTACATTGACTTTGCAATCTAGGCACATATCCACGAGATCAAGAGCATGACACTCGAGTTAAAGCTTCAAAGCACAATAGAACAGACGGTAGAGCACCCGCAGGTTCTGAAAAGGTGGAAGATTGTGCAGAGCAACAGCACTGTGGACACCACCAATGTGAACGATGAGTACCGAGTCCTAGGTCCGGTGGCTCGTGGCCCAACCTTCTATGCAATGGAAAAGGGGTACTACGCTGTGGGGTGCAATGAGGAGTTCACAGAATTCGAACTATGGGCAGGTATCGAGAAGCCTGTGGCAGTTCCACTCTTAACCCTCCTCGAGAACACACACATGAATCCAGCTGCCATGCATGATAGGCTGTTCCTCCAGATGTACACTGAGCAGCTCGCAGATGCGATGATGAATGCTCCAAGACGTCATGTCTGGCATGACGAGAATGACCAGGAGCTGAAGCAAACGGGTTCCAAACAGCAGATCGTGCATGTGGAGCGAGAACACCAGCATGTCCAAGCCACAGCTAACCAACGGGTAGAGTTGACATTGCATTGTGGTGCATCGGACTGTGTCGCTGTTGTGGTCCTGGTTCAGAAGGGAGGAGCCATCCAGCAGGTGGATAAGCTAGACGACTTCAAGCTTTTTGTTGCTGGGACCAATGTTCTTAGTGAGGTACTCGAGCGGGCTGATTGCCAACTCTACAGACAGAAAACTAAGTCATATGGAAATCTGCGCCTAACCAGTGGAAGCGACGATCTCGAGTCAGCACTCGAGGGCCGTCACCACCTCGGGGGCAGGAACATCCCACCTAATAAGGGCAACCACCTCAGCTTCAACATCGGAAATCTCATATCTGGGACTCGCTCATTAGGTGTGACAGTACTTTACTTTGGCTATGCTAAGGTATGCATGTCGAACACATCAGGTATTAAGCTTGAGCATGCGTAGAGCATGACTCCTGTCGTCAGCGCTGCAGTTGCCACCACTACCATAACCTCTGCTGTCTTCTGAACTGTCGATGCTTCATAGTCGAGCGTTGGCACAGATATCTGTACAGCCTCGTAGTACTCATCTAGCCCCTCATCTGCCTCTTTGAGGCTCTGTTTGGCCAGAGCTCGGAGTTGGCATCGGTGTGCCTCCCTCTGTTGCATATGCTCGAGGGCGTTGTTGTACTCAAACTTCTCCTTAGACAGCTCCTCCATCACCTGGTTATGATGCTCATTCTCGACCTCTGCCGCCTTCTTGTCAGCGAAGCTGAGTCCCCAGTTCGCTAAGGCAAACACGCCCGCATTCAAAATTGCGGATGCCATGCTATAGACTACAGTTTAAAGCTACTATATAGCAGTCTCACAGCGACGGATCCCCAGAGCGATGTATGAACCAGAGGCTTATGAAGATCCAGTCGAAGATAGATGACGAGGACTATGAGGAGGACTATGATGAGGATGATGCAGACGACTACGATGTAGCAGAGACCGTGGGTGAATATGATGATGTAGAGCCTGAATCCCGCAAGCTAGTACACAGAGTGAAAGGAATCTATCGCACTTACGTAAACGGTTCTATCGGTCTGCTGGCAGCAGTTGGGGTTCTGATCGCTCTGTTCACAATGAAGGCTGGCGAGACGGTCCACAAGATCGCTAACAATGCTCCTCATGGGGTGGAGACGATTTCTGAAGCCATACCAGCCATCGCCTCAGGAGTAGGTACGTTCTTCGGAGTCGCAGGCCCTTGGCTACCATACGTTGCCATAGCACTCATGGCCATCTGGCCCGCCGAACATTTAAGCTATACTATATAAGGATGGCATCTTTGTATGACCTGGTCAAGGCCCTTAACTTCTGAGGGTTGGTCGATAAACTACTGTTCAGTGAGGATCCAGCAGAGATTAGACGTTAGTGTATGGAGGTCTTTGAGGAGGTCTTCAGTGATGGTCGAATGAATGACGGCCGTCTGTTTAGAGTTCATTCAGGCCGTGCGTGACAGGAGGGGAGTTGACGTCAGTGATGAAATCCGGGAGTTTATCAACCGTCTTTCTTGAGGAAGTCTACTATCAGCCTGGTGGATATTACCGTGAGCCCCCTCAAGTACTTGAGGCTGCACGTCGCAAGGGCCACAACTTCACATTGGAGACAGTTAGCCAGTGGCTCAGCCACCAGGTGATGTGGCAGATATACAGCCCTCATCCAATGCACATCAGGCATGCCCATTTCGAGGAAACTGTCCCAAACAGAGTTCACCAGGCGGATGTTCTAATCGTTCCACACGACTCGGTTGGTCGTAAGACCTACAAGTATGCCCTCACCATCGTCGATGTCGCCAGCAGGTACAAAGCGGCAGTATCGCTCACAGGCAAGTCAGCTGGCCAGGTGACCCAGGCATTCCAGGGTGTCTACGAGGCTTCGGAAAATCTCCTCCAGTGGCTGGAATTGTTGCAGGTGGATGAGGGTAAGGAGTTCAGAGGGGAGATTGCAGCCCTCATGCGGAAACATGGTGTGGAAGTTAGGTGAGGCGAGGTAGGGCATCACCATGCCCAGGCTATCATTGAGCGGTGGAATCAGATTCTGGCAGAGAGACTGTTCCCACACCAATACGCCTAGGAATTGGCCATGCTGAGTGAACGTTCTAGAGTATGGGTGAGAGGGCTGCCTGCTGTGGTGGGGAGATCCAATGCCGAGGTTACCAGGCTAATCAGGAAGAAGCCGGTAGAGGCTATCAGACACTCTGCTGGTCACAGCTCTAGAGGAGCGAACAACGGAGATGAGTGCCTACCAACTGATGCTCTGGTTCGGTACCTGCATGCGCCTCATGAGCTGGACGACGTCATGCAACAGATCTTAACTGGTCGATAGATGTTCACAGGCTTGACAGGTATGTGGAGGCGGAGGGGCGGCCTACACTGTACTACCTGGCACGCCAGCATGGAGTGCCTAGGCGACCATTTGTCGTAGAAGAGCTTCAGCTAGTCCCTGAAGACACACACCTACCACCCCCTAGGGTGCTAACATGATACTCGATGGGCTCGGTATGGACCCCATCTGGCAGCACATGGCACTTATCATAGTAAGCTGAGAGTCCAAGTTTTTAATGCGCATACATCACCATACCCTGGTTGCGCATGCGTAGGCCTCGATTGGTGGCTCTGTCCACCCCACCATGTAGAGCCCTGTAGAACCTCTGCCAGGAGATGTCATTCTGCCATTTAGACATTCCCTTGGTCAAGCATTTCACTTGCAAGTTTCTGCTGTTCCAGCTGTCTGTATTCTCCACGTAGTAGCACTTGGAGCAGAGAGCCATACCACGAGTACCTTCGAACTCGAGCTTGAACAGTTCTGCAGTGCGGTTAGACCATTTGTCCCATGCCAACCGGTCCCGTTTGCAGGCCTCATACACCATTCACCTCATCGAGGTTGGAACCTGCTATGTTGATATAGGCGGAATCGGTGTCCATATACAGGTACTCGAAGCTGTCACGAGTAGGTAGCGGTCGAGGAAGTCATAGTAGAACTCTAGCATTCGCAGCTTCGCCAGCTCATATACTGCTATGCCTACCTGGAAGGGGCGATGAATGGTGATTTTAGCCTTATGCTCTGCAATTCGTAGGAATCCCCGATCTCCTCTAGATCCTCGAAACATGCGCTATGCAAGGCTCTGTCTACTGCTCGTTAATCCATAGTGAAGCTCGTGTTGGTATGATGTTCTAATGCCTCGATCAGCTTTCTATATGCACTGTTGCCGAGGAGTTTGAAGAGATCAACCAACAAGGCTTTACTTTTGTCGACATCCCCGGTACGATGTGCCTCAGTAACATAGTCTACAAACCATTCAAAAGGTTTCTGTGAGGTGTAGTCTATAGTGCGATAGATAGCAGTAATCTCTAACCCGTGGGCAAGGTACCACTTGAGAGTTCGTGCATACAATACCCTCTTCTTACCAGAGAGTGCACCAACGAGCTTGCTAGTTGTAGACTTTTTTCGACCTGTTTTATCAAGGTATGCAAGCATCTCAGAAGGTATAGCCTCTTCTGGGAACTCACGATTATAGAAGATGGGAGACATCTCCTCGAACTTTGGCCATAACACTTTAGGTACCTCAATCTCGACCTCGGCAAACCCGAACAAACGAACTGCTAGCAGATCCTGCTTAAAGCGTTCAATATCACTGCTTACATGCCCACCCCCACTGTCGTACAGTTTCTTTACCACAAGGCATTGCTTGGGCCATGGTTGACAAATACAGAGCATTTGCATCATAACCAAGGAGACGTTGACATACTCGCTTACCTTGGCGAATTCGGGTAACCCCAGACTCGTGATATTTTATGAACACAATGCTCAGACCCCCCAACAACAGCACCCTTTAACATCTCATAAGCTTCCTTGCCTGGAGAGTAAAGGCTAATATCCGGCTCATGTTCAGCAGTAGCACGAAGTAAATACTGAAGCGACACACCAGGAAGTGACACCGCATCCTTCAGAATGTCTATACCTCGTTCTGTGTAGAATTCTCGCATCTTCTCTAAGGCTTCAATGAACGGGCTAACATCCAATTTGTTGTAATGTCGCAACCAGTCAGCAAACATCTTCATCCCCAGATCTCTGAAGGTCTGCTTACACACTTTCCACACTGACAACTCAAGAAGGTAACCCCCTTTGAGCTTGGATCACCACACATGAGAATCAGGTAGTCCACGATAGTCAAGCTTCTCAGGTGAGTCGACTTTCACCGTTCCTTTGGACAAAGTAGTAAGTTCATCCACGAAGTACTTCTTGATGAGGTTCAGGTCGTACCGCCCAGAGTTGAACCCGAGCACAGGCACCTGGTGACACCACTCATTGATAAACCGCTACTGTCGCTTTGGTAACTTGTCCAAGTCTGCGGGTAGATACTGTGACCGAACCCTTGCACGGATCGTGGAGGCTCGTAGTTGGATCTCCTGCATGAACTCTGAGATCAGCACTTTGGAGTTAGCATTGCAGAGGTGAGTTGGCAAGCTCGCGCTACCGTCTAAGGAGCAGCCGACTGACACCAAGATTGGTATGTGGGTGCTCTCGATTGTGAGACTCTGTAGGGTGGGTCTTGATCCCATCTAGAAGGGCTTCAAAGTCTTAGACAATAAAGTGTAGGTATGGTACTGTCCGCACTGGGGTGTGGACGCTTGGACACCGTTTTATACAGCACTCCCACTGTACAACAAGCGTGCGTCCAGATGCTCTCAGTTTCTCGTCTCTCGTGATCATCTTGTGGTATCTTTGATCAGCATCCTCACCTCGCTGGTGTTGTGAACATCCATGCCAGTGACAGCCATGAAACTGGTATACTGTGTCGGTTGCTGGATCATAACCATCTATGGGAGGCCCCTCGATCCAATGCTCACCACCGTGACCACACTTGCGTGGTGTATATGAATTCCACAGTTTCTCGACTCATATTCAATTCATCGAGTAGCCGCAGAACTGGCCGGTTTGTATGGATATAAGCCCTTCTTGTATGGGGACTGTGGTGCTACTACCTTCTCCCCAGGGCAATCGATGGTCGTTTTTCCCCCTGTACAGCGGTCAGCATTGCGATGGAGACTACATGATTGAGTGAACTGCTGTTGACAGTCTGGGCCAGCTTGGAGATGTCCTTAATGAAGAAGGCGTGGTGGTCGTACACTCCTATTGTTATGATGGTCGGATAGTGTGCAGGTTTCCTGGTCAGATGCCAGTTACCCTCTTTAGTGGGCTCATAAACACGAATTCCTGTCTTCGCAAATAACTCTACCATGACCAGCTGGTCTAGGGACGTCTTTGGTACGTCAGCCACATGCCTGTTTAGGCCATAGAACTGTTTACCAAGCTCCCGGGCAGGAGCTGTACTTCTATCAACTCTAGCACCCTGCTGGACTTCTAGACATCTCCAGAGGCACATGTTATCTTTGTAGGTATCGAGTGCCACCATTTCCTTCCTCCATCGGAGCTAGACCGGGAGGGGGCCTGTCCCTAGCAGAGGCTGGCGGTCGATGACAACCTTTACCTCAGCGTTGAGTCATCTGACGAAGGCCCACGCGGTATTGGGCCGATCGATATTGTCTGGGTCGAGGCGGGCTTGCTCCCTGCCCTCCACCCAAGTCTGGGTCTCTCCTAGTATATTCATCCAGGAACTTCCTGGAGCATTCTTGTGGAAGAGCATTACCCTACCTGCCTACCATCCTCGATGTGGCAGATTCGATAGGTGTGGGTATACTGAAGGTAGAAGGCGTTGTGAACAGTCCGCTGCTTCTCCATGATCCGACCTGTAATGTCTCCTTCTAGCCCTCTGAAGAATGTCCAGCATACTGTTCGCCATCCTCTCTCCTCTGTCTCCCTCTCATCGAGACGCTTGTTGAGAATCTGCTGATCTTCTCGCCTCATACTCCAGGCTAGGGTTTCAGATCTCGGTCCCCTCATTAATCGTTTTCTGATTCGATGCAGAAGAGGTAGGCGTTCTTGTGGATGACTTGCCATCCGAGTTGCTACAGCTTTGGCCCGTAAGCTGACATTCGTCTCCTCATACAACTGACGACTATCATGGAGCAGCTGTGCTTTCTTGTGAGGGTTCCATGGATCCTCAGAGGTGAGCGCCGGAAACCTCCCTGTCGGTTTTGCTCGGGAGAGTCGCTTTATCCACTCCTCGGCAAGGGTGGGGAGTCGTTTTCACCACTCCTCGGCATTTGCATGTGCAATCATCTGGAGAAGGTCGGCTTTGCGGGCCTTAGAATAGCCTCTAAGACCGAATTGCTTTGCCATCACTCGAAGCTGTGTTACAGTAACCAGGATGCAAGGTCTATATATACATGTAGATCTTAAACATTTCTGACTTACAGTAACCCTGATGCAAGGTCTATATATTAGATCTTAAACCTTTCTGACCATCTTCGAGGGTGTTACAGTAAGTGGCGATCAGTACCTGTGGGTTGTGTATATCCCTGTGGATGCCTGTCTCTAAATGGGTGTTCAGACCCTATTATGTGTGGCGATCAGTACCTGTGGGTGGTGTATATCCCTGTGGAGGCCTGTCTCTATATGCATGGCATGACGCGTTTAAGTTCTTCCATAACTAAACTGAACTTTCTCCTGGCACAGCCCTTCTTGTAGTTCATTCTGTTGAATGTGTACGACCCCACATGCTTTACATAGTCCACAGTCTGTATAAATACCTGCCCCGCATCCTCTGCATGGCTTCGGCTCAACAGCAGCCTTCTGAATCTGAGCATTGTGCGTCGCACAATATTCTCCAACACAGTTCCTTAAGCATCGAAAAGGCTTACCTCGCATAAGCCATTTGCATGTATTATAATGCATGTTTGGTAAAGTCTATATCAAGATCTTAAACCTTGGGCTGGTGGGTGTAGGGCCTTGGAATCTTGTATGTATTTGTGGTTCTCCCGGATAGTGGGGTCCATACGGGAGTTTTATATTCTTGGCCATGGCTATTTGTCTAAATGGAAACCCAGGTTAGCTGTCTAATTTGTGGGAGAGATAGTTCTATGTATGCGATGACCTATTGGGATGTGTGTACGGTGTAGCGGAGCTTACTCGCTACCTTTCTGCATAGTATGATTTTGGGCGAGTAATGGTTCTTGATGGGTGCGTAGGAATTTATGCAAATTTGGAACAATGGTTCACCTGATCGATTTGAGCGTGGATGTGTGCATTTAGGAACTTGACGTGGAGTTGTGTGATTGGAGATTGTTCAGTAATTCTGGTACTTGATTGGCTCTGAGAAAAGTCAACCATTTTGTGCTGGTTGGAACTATTTGGTTATCCGAACTATTTCGACATCCCGTGGATTAGGCGGTTAAAGCACATGTTCCAAACGATTGCAACCGAGAGGTCTTACTTTTGTCGGTGAGCTGAATTTCGAAATGGAATGAAGCGGCACGTCTGATTTACTTGATGAGTGTTTATATGTGAACGTATGTAAGAATGTGTGAACGGTAGCTAGAATATAGTAAATTTGGTCAAACGTCAAGCTGGAGTTTTCATTATTGAAATTTGATTTGAGGTCAACAGTAGGCGAAATGTTTTAGTATGAAGTCTTGACTAAATTGAGCCACTAACATTTTGCAGTCCGATAGATGTTGAAAATTACCGGTCACGGTAGATTAGTGGTTGACAGGGTATCAGTAGCCAGTTGCTAGGCCGGGAACAGTATGTGGTCTGAATTCTGTAGAAGAAATGTTACTGTTTTATAGCGGTAGTGTCATATTGGTTTTTCAAATGCGGTCATGGAATGCGATCAGGGTACATATTTTATGTGCTGAAGTTAATTTGTGATTCCATGGATTGTGCTTATTTTTGAAAAGACACGGTCATTTGGCATGTCAATCACCGAAAACCATGCTCGAATTATAATGTAGAATCGAGTAGTGGGTTGGAATCTAGTAGTATAGTAATTCAGACTCGGATTTGTACGCTAATGTTAATTATTTTTTTAGCTTAGTAAGTTTAAAAACACGTGAGCCAGATAAGTGGATGTGTAAACGGGTACTCGTTAAGGGTAAACGGGTTGTTTTATGGAATCGTTAACCTGTTCAACAAAACTAATACGGCATCGTTAGATAAACTTTTCCAGTAAGAATTTTGGTCACGTTGTTCGTTTTTGATGTGTTAAAACCCACAATTGGGGTCAGAATTCTCTCCAAGGAAGATTCTTTTGAAGAAATTCAGTTGTTTTGGTTTTAAACTTTAAATTGGGTGACCGTATGATATTTTCAGATCATGGGTGGTTTTGTTTAGCAATGTTACCGGGATTGGGCATTATCCTGTGAGTTATTTACAGGTAATGTGTATCAAAATTGCACCCCCCCCCCCCCCCCCCCCCGATCAAGGATTCATAGTAAATGACAAGTTGGGTTGAGATTGAATTGAAATGTGAAAATTTCAGCAATGACATTGGGTGAAGGTCAGCAGTTGAACTAAAAATGTGTGATCAAAATGGTCAGATATTGGGTCATTAATAGTATAAGTCAAGACTAAATAATTTCAATTCTTGATTTGATTGAAATTTTCCTCTTAAGTCAATTCAATCTTGGTCATATAATTAAAGTGTAAGGAAATAAGTCGTCTGTCGGGGACCAATTTTCATGCCTTGAATTAGGAAATTGTAAATAGTATAAATATATTTTTTGGTGACATGTACTAAAGTTTAGTTTTAAAAGCAGTTGCATTTGTTTGATCAAGTGTGATCGACTTGTTAGTCGAAAGTTGATCAGACTTTGCGCTTGATTGTGTGCAAAAATACCATATTGGGTCAGGTGGCATTGAATAGTGGTCTATTATTTTTTTTTTGTTATATGATTATATATAGGTAGTTGGTAAAAATATTAAAAAATATCGGTTGCTTCGGAAACAAGATACCGTATGAATGTCCAAGTCATCACGGTTGAGTGCTTCCGGATCAATTTGACAGGCAGCTGTCTAATGGCAGATGTTGGGCAAATTGATTCTCAAATATTCAATTGGTGGAAGACGACGACATTTGATTTGTCATCAGGTCACATGGTTTCAAATGACTATTTCAGAATACTGTATGAATGTCTAAATTATCACAGTTGAATGCTTTGGAGTCAATCTGACTGGTAGCTGTCTAATGGCAGATGCTGGACAGATTGATTTACAAATATTCAATTGGTGGAAAATGACGACATTCGACGCATCATCGGTTCACAGGGTTTCGCTTGAACATTTTAAAATTAATTAAACAGTTTTCTGCTCATTAAATGACCGCTAGATTAGCTATCACATTGGCAGAAAGCGTTTATTTTAAAGCTGTTACTGTTTCAGTTGTACTTTGCACCCCGTCATTGTTCTATATGACGAGGTGGGGCAAAATGTTCAAGATATAGATATACTAAATGAATATAACAGGATAGCGCTTTGCAAATTTAGAGCCTCAAATCATCGCCTGCCAATTGAAACTGGCAGGTGGACCAATACACCAAAAATTGATCGTAAATGCACATTATGCAATACAAACGATATTGACGATGAATACCATTACCTTTTTATATGCACCTATTTCTCTGATGATCGGAAATCATACCTACCTTTATATTATAGAAACAGACCGAATTACTTCAAAATGCAACAACTATTGGACACTAAAAAGCTAGCATTACTTCAAAAAATGTGCCTTTTTATTAGAAAATTTATGAAACATTTTTCCAAATGATAACACCTACAGCTAATTACCATGACTATGACAATGACAATATCTATAATCGGGGCAAACACACGGCCTACACATAATACTACCGCTACAATAACAACAACAACAACAACAACAACTACTACTACTACTACTACTACTACTACTACTACTACTACTCCTACTACTACTACTACTGCTGCTGCTGCTACTGCTACTGCTACTCCTTCTACTACTGCTACTGCTGCTGCTACTGCTACTGCTACTGCTACTGCTACTGCTACTTTTATTAGGCTCATGATGATAAGCAATGTAAGATCTGGTACCCATGGAAGACGCAGTATGCAGGAATTCAGCAACCAGACAATTAACAGGGAAAGCGTGATATTGTGGGGGTGGGTGGTGTTGTTATACTTTAATTTTGTAAACGGATGAAAGGTTACTCGTGATGGCAGGGAAGGGTGAAATGGCGGGAGGGGTTGGTATACTTAATTTTGTAAACCTGGCCCCACTCCTAGATTCTCTTTCTTTTTTTCGCGGAATCGAGGAGAACGGACGAAAGGTTACTCGTGACGACAGGGAAGGGTTGAGTGACTGACTAATGGTGAATATATAGGGAATACTGCTGAACAAATGCGGATAAAGATTATTATGTTCATATGTCGATGTTAAACTAAATTATTTTTAATTGCTTTGTATGGTCGCAGGAGGAGGTGGGTTGGATGTGGTGGTGGGGGGGGGGGGGGGCACTCTCGCGAATTGAATTGCCACATTGTTTCCGGATGCCGCCATCCATACTTATAAACAACGAGAAGCCACCCAGCATGACGCCGATGGCCAAATAGGTGACTTGCCACTGAGTGGTAATGTGGGTGGGCACGTAGCTGACACGATGTGGCGAATAGATATATAATATACAGATATAATTATAATCGGCAGTGTATATCTGGACATTTAATGTCCGACATCAACCCCATCCCACGCCAACCCCTACCCCCGTCTGATGACCTCAATAATAACTATTGTATAATAATAATAATAATAATAATAATAATAATAATAATAATAATAATAATAATAATAATAATAAGTGTTGTTATTGTTATCATTATTATGATAATATAATGTAGTAGTTATGGTTGTGGTACTGTATTATGCTCGTATTATGTCTGTTCACATGTACATATGTTTATATGTCCCCCCCCCCCCCCCCCGCCCCCATACTTGTAAACGTCTGGGTGTAATAAATGAAATGAATGAATGAATGAATGAATGGAGTGTGGGTGGTCTTGAGCGGATGGATCATTAATTGTCATTGTGAGGATATTGGACAAGTATTGCAGTGTATCAATGAGCGCACTATGTGAGCCTTAGCCTCAGTAAGATATTCCGGGAGATATTTTGAAACTTGTCTAGATTCAGTCCGATTGATATTTTGTAACTCAATTGACTGATTTCTGTTTTGACACTGGTTGAGATAATTTGTAGAGGATATTTATTCCATTCATTGAACTGAATACTATTCACAGAATGACTTGAAGCTGATGTGATGGTTAATGGTTTTACTTATTTCAATATTTTGAAAACTATTTGACTGTCACATAATTAAAGTGTTCATGCTTCTTAGAATTGATGATCATATATATACTTAGTACAATCCGTGTGTCAAATGTGAATTTTTCACGAATATTCCAAAGAATATTTTGAAACTTGTTTTCAGTCGGATCGATATTTTGAAACCCAATTGATTGATTCTGCTTGGACACAGGTTGAAATGGTTTTAATTTAGTTACTTCAGGTGTCATATAGAAAGATAAACAGAATTTATGGAAGCTGAGGTCGTAGTTGTTTTCCGATTGATATTTTGAAATCAATGTTACTGCCATTTACTTAAAAGGCCAATGCCAATCAAGATTGAGTAGAAGGTTTATTATAATGATTGTACTGTTAAATTGAAAATAATTCTTCAGGATATTCCATGGAATGTTTTGAAGTGTATGGTTGTTTTCCGATTGACTGCTTGTTGCTTAAAAGGAACCAATGCCATCACACAATTAATATAATCACTGGGCTAGAAGCAATTTTCAAAGAATATTCCAGGAAATATTTTGAAACTAATGTCTGGATCTGTCATCAATATTTTGAAACCTATTTGACTGATTCCTGTTTGAATATTGCCCGGTGTAGTCTATGTATGATAATAATTCCATCAGAATTTTCCAAGGAATATTTCGAGAGTTAACCCTTTCGTGCTGAAGGCGGCCAAGTCCGTCCTCTGTAATGGAGTAGTAATACGGTGTAAAAATGATACCACCTCCCTCAACTGGCCGCTGTTCGGCGATCCGTGGCCCCCACCGCCCTCTCAATCCCTGGGGCATAGGTTGTTGAGACCACCACGGATCGCCGAACGGCTGCCAGGGAGGTAGGATCATCCCGACACTACTACTACCAGGGGCTGAACGCCCATTTAGACACAAGCCTCCACAGTGATATGCACCACTGATAGCCCACAGGGCCGGCCTCTCTATTCTGCGTAGGCTCAGACAAACACGTTGTCTCTGCCATAGTCGCATCGGCATGATGGGACCACCCATAGGGGCTTCCATCTACCTTAACAACGCTCACCTGGGAGGAGGCTAAAGTGATTATCATTTGAACCACGGCAGACTCTGACATGTTCACATGTTACACAGAGAATTTGGTGCTGAGCAGGGGGCTCCAGCAGACAACCACGGCCTACCCTCTCCACCCCATAGAAGTGGCCGACAGACTCAATCTCTTTACGTGGGTGAAAGCGGTCGTAAATGTTTCTCCGCAAGGGGTCGACCCAATGCCAAGACTGTATACAATGGGATGGGCATCAAAGACAGGGCAACGATGCTCCGTATGCTCGGAATCGATGGGGCTGGTGCCATCAAGGTTATGGCTGAGTCCTATGCACAAGACCTGGTTAAGGATCTCCTGAAACCACGGAGCTCATTCAAACAGGATGGAGAGAATCTCAGGGTAGGCACCCTCGACCTGAGCAATATCAGTGTCGATGGCAAAAAAGGTGCTACCGCCTGCCTCCAGCTACCAGAGGTGATGAAGTCAGGGTTCTTTGGTTTGCCGTTGAAGACCACAGGATAGTCATGGCTTCCCGTGCATGTATCATACAGATACTGGATGTACTAGACAGTATGGGTGCTGACACAGGCCCTCTATGCTATCTTCTCAGCTGCTGCTGGGATTTCATGCTTGATGCCTCCATCGCATCCTTCGTATCCACCGAAGGTGCAGGATTCCCCGCTCTGCAGGCGAAAGAGCTGGTGCAGGACGTACTGCCGTTTAGTCTCCCAGATATAGACGAGGCTACCGCCGACCAAGTGCTAACCATCCTCCGCACGCATGTCTGTACCATTCAACACTAGGCCGGCCCATGCTGGCCAGGTGGTGCTCATCATTGCCCCATCAGGACACGTGAAAAACATCTTACTGCTGGGACTCCTGGCCGAACATCTACACTCTCAATACATCCTTCTGGTGTCTGACGCCGTCGCTGAGGCTGTTGACAGTAATGATCAATGGTACAATGACCCAATCAGCAAGACGCAGAACCTACAAGCACTGATGGAGAAGCTGCTGGTAGCCCAACTGACAGAACCACTTGTTCTAGTTATCGATGACCCTGCAATGGACCAGAAGACAGTCAGCTACCTCAGCAACACCACCAGGAACATCCGGCACATAAAGATCCTCTTTCAGAAGTACACCCGCGAGATCTAACCGGACATCCGCCACAATGCCCGGTTGCTATACTTCGGCTCCAAGTGTGGCTCCAAGTGTGGACGTGCCCTGCACAAGACAATATACGACAGCCTAACCCTCAAGGAGACCAAAGGGGACTTTATCGCAGGTGTACAGAGGGCAGCTGAGCTGTACCACTTCATCTTCAGCAACAAGGAAACAGGTGACCTGTAACACTTCAAGCCATCTCTAGAAAAGGTGCAGACCTTCACCTACAAGCTGAATCCAGCCAGGTAACTAGCCTGCTCTACGCGCCATCGCTGACACACTGTTGGCCACAACTATTTTCATTCATCAGAGGGCTGAGTAACTTCTTCCGAGGTCTCCGCTACTTCGTCAGATGCTTGAGGACCTTCGTCAAAAGCTTAAGGAACTTCGTCAGAAGCTTGAGGAACTTCGGCAGTTTCGTCAGAAGCCTGTCGCTTAAACTGTTGCTGAAACTCTATCTACTGAGGGTCAGAGTCTAGGACTCTCTTCTTCTGGAACTTCTCATGGAAGATCCATCTTTTCCATGCGCGACTCGCATCTGACTTGTGAGTGGATTTGATGTGGTAGTCCTGGTAGTTATCTGGGAATTTCAGAAATGCTGGCAGATTATTGGCCAATCTCCTGCGCCCTCTTTCGTTGAAGATGTGCTCAATAGCCTCCTTGCAGCCAACAGTGAACCCCTTCTGAGTACCTTCTGCATGACCGGAGTTGTGGCTCTCTACTACAGTGGCACTGACCTCCTCCCAGAAGCAGTTATTTGCACCAGACTGGAAGCTATCCAGCATATCTCGCTCTTCCTGCCTATGGAGGCTAAATACGGCAGCCCACTTCCCGACCATTAGTAGATCTTTGGGATCGACCCTCGCCCTTTGGAGAGCTAGAATAACAGGATTGTTGGTTTGGGCCACAGGTAGGTTGAGTGCCCTGCCCTGGGTGCTGTCAAACTTCCGGTAGAGTGTCCGAGTTAGGAGTTCTTTTGTACTACGAGCTGGGGCTCCTTCCCCTATGGTGGCCAGTATCTCCGCATCAGACAGAGGTTTAACCTTGGCTCGCTCGTGGATAATGTTGGTGTCACGAAGTAGTCCTTGGACCCTGTCACCGTGGGACAGGGCACACCGTGGCTGTCATGCTGACTGTCATGCCGACTAGTCCTGCTGCCTATAGACAATCTGCTGGAGAACTTTACCAAACATGGCAGCCATTTAAAACCTCTATATACCCAGACCTTAAACATGCTGCGGTATGTGCAACATCCAAATGGGGCCATTGAACCCGCAACATTGCACTGCACTGATCCTCGGAAGGACTGCCTGACGGTCATTCGACCCAGTATACATGATGAGAATCTGTTGTCCGCTGCTGGGAAGTACATCGACTTTGCAATCTCGGCCATGACACTCGAGTTCAAGCCTCAGAGCACAATAGAACAGACGGTAGAGTTTCCGCAGGTTCTGAGCAGGTGGCAGATCGAGCAGAGCAAAAGCACCGTAGACATCACCTATGTGAACGATGAGTACCGAGTCCTAGGTCCGCTGGCTCGTGGACCAACCTTCTATGCGAAGTGAAAAGGGTCCTACGCTGTGAGGTGCAATGAGGGGTTCACGGAATTCGAACTAGGGGCAGGTGTCGAGAAGTCTGTGGCAGTTCAACTCTTAACCCTCCTCGAGAACACACACATGAATCCGGCTGCCATGCAGGATAGGCTGTTCCTCCGGGTGTACACTGAGCAGCTCGCAGATGCGACGATGAATGCTCTAAGACTTCATGTCTGGCCTGACAAGAATGACCAGGAACTGAAGCAAATGGGTTCCAAACAGTGGATCGTGCATGTGGAGCGAGAACACCAGCAGGTCCAAGCCACAGCTAACCAACGGGTAGAGCTGACATTGCATTGTGGTGCATCGGACTGGGTCGCTGTTGCGGTCCTGGTTCAGAAGGGAGGAGCCATCCAGCAGGTGGATAAGCTAGACGACTTCAAGCTTGTGGTTGCTGGGACCAATGTTCTTGGTGAGGAACGCGAGCTGGCTGACTGCCAACTCTACAGACAGAAAACTAAGTCATATGCACTTCTGCGACTAACCAGTGGAAACGATGACCTCGAGTTGGCACTCGAGTGCCGTCACCACCTCAGGGGCAGGAACATCCCACCTAATCAGGGCAACTGGCTCAGCTTCAACATTGGAAACATAGTTGGGACTCGCCCATTAGGTGTGATGGTACTTTACTTTGCCTATGCTAAGGTATGCATGTCGAACACATCAGGTATTCAGCTTGAGCGTGCATAGAGCATGACTCCTGTCGTCACTGCTGCAGCTGCCACCACTACTATAAGCCCTGCTGTCTTCTGACCTGTCGATGCTTCATAGTCGAGCATTGGCTCAGATATCTTTACAGCCTCGTAGTACTCATCGAGACTCTCAACTGCCTTTTTGAGGTGCTGGTTGGCCTGAACTCGGAGTTGTCGTCGGCGTGCCTCCCTCTGGCGCATATTCTCGAGTGCTTTGCTGTACTCAAACTTCTCCTTAGACAGCTTCCTAATCGTCAGGTTTTGATGCTCACGCTTGACCTCTGCCGCCTTCTTGTCGGCAAAGCTGAGCCCCCAGTTCGCTAAGGCAAACACGCCCGCATTCAAGATTGCAGAGGCCATGCTATAAACTACAGTTTAAAGCTACCATTAGCTGCCCCAGCGACGGATATGTATAAACCAGAGGCTTATGAAGATCCAGTCGACGATATAGATGACGAGGACTATGAAGAGGACTATGATGAGGAGGATTATGATGCAGACGACTACGATGTAGCGGAGACCACTATGATGATGTAGAGCCTGAATCCCACAAGCTAGTACACATAGTGAAAGGAATCTATCGCACTTACGTAAAAGGTTCTATTGGTCCGCTAGCAACAGTTGGGGCTCTGATTGCTCTGTTCATAACGAAGGCTGGCGAGACGGTCCGCAAGATCACCAACAATGCTCTCCATGGGGTGGAGAAGATTTCTGAAGCCATACCAGCCATCGCCTCAGGAGTAGGTACGTTCTTCAGAGTCGCAGGCCCTTAACTACCGTATGTTGCCATAGCGCACCCGGCCATTTGGGGCGCCGAACATTTAAGCCATACTATATAAGGATGGCATCTCTGTACAACCTGGTCAAGTCCCTTAACTTCTGAGAGTTGGTCGATAAACTACTGTTCAGTGAGGATCCAGCAGAGATTAGACGCCAGTGTATGGAGGTGTTTGAGGTCTTCAGTGATGGTCTAATGAATGACTGCTGTCTGTTCATCTGTTTAGAGTTCATCCAGGCCGTGCATGACAGGAGGGGAGTGGACGTCAGTGATGAAATCCGGGAGTTTATCAACTGTCTTTCTTGAGGAATGCTACTATCAGCCTAGTGGATATTACTGTGAGCCCGCTCAACTACTCGGGGCTGCACGTCGCAAGGGCCACAACTTCACATTGGAGCCAGTTATCCAGTGGCTCAGCTGCCAGGCGATGTGGCAGATATACAGACCTCATCCACGGCACATCAGGCATGCCCATTTCGAGGAAACTTTCCCAAACAGAGTTCACCAGGCGGATGTTCTATTCGTTCCACACGACTCGGTTGGTCGTAAGACCTACAAGTATGCCCTCACCATCGTCGATGTCGCCAGCAGGTACAAAGCGGCAGTATCGCTCACAGGCAAGTCAGCTGGCCAGGTGACCCAGGCATTCCAGGGTGTCCACGAGGCTTCGGAAAATCTCCTCCAGTGGCTGGAATTGTTGCAGGTGGATGAGAATAAGGAGTTCAGAGGGGAGACTGCAGCCCTCATGCGGAAATACGGTGTGGCAGTTAGGCGAGGCGAGGTAGGGAATTACCATGCCCAGGCTATCGTTGAGCAGTGGAATCGGACACTGGCAAAGAGACTGTTCCCACACCAATACGCCCAGGAAATGGCCACGCTGAGTGAATGTTCTAGAGTATGGGTGAGAGGGCTGCCTGCTGAGGTGGAGAGATCCAATGCCGAGGTTACCAGGCTAATCGGGAAGACGCCGGTAGAGGCTATCAGACACTCTGCTGGTCACAGCTCTAGAGGAGCGAACGAGGGAGGGGAGTGACTACCACCTGATGCTCTGGTTCGGTACCTGTATGAGCCTGGTGAGCTGGAAAGTGGTCGATGGCGCGCAACAGATCCTAACTGGTCGATAGATGTTCACAAACTTGACAGGTATGTAGGGGCGGCCTACACTGTACTACCTGGCACGCCAGCACAGAGTGCCTAGACGACCATTTGTCGTAGAAGAGCTTCAGCTAGTCCCTGAAGACACACACCTACCACCCCCTAGGGTGCTAACATGATACTCGATGGGCTCGGTATGGACCCCATCTGGCAGCACATGGCGCTTATCATAGTAAGCAGAGAGTATGAGTTTTTCCTGCACATACGTCACCATACCCTGGTTGTGCATGCGTAGGCTGTGGTTTTTAGCTCTGTCCACCCCGCCTTGTAGGGCTCTGTAGAACCTCTGCCAAGAGACCTCAGTCTGCCGCTTTGACATTCCCTTAGCCGAGCACTTACTTGCAGCTGCGCTCTCCATGTAGTAGCATTTTGAGCCATGCCATGAGAGCCTTCGAACTCGAGCTTGAACAGTCCTGGAGTCCGTCCAGACCATTTGTCCCAAGCTAGCCCGCTTATGAGCCTGGTACTCTGCTCGCATCTCAGGGCGAATGACATCGTAGCGGTTGGAGCCTGCTATAGTGATATACGCAGAGTCAGTATACATCTGCAGGTACTCAAAGCTGTCACGAGCTACATAGCGATCGAGGAAATCATAGTAGAACTCCAGCATTCGCAGCTTCGCGAGCTCATAAACGGCTATCCCCACCTGGAAGGGCCTTCGAATAGTGATTCGCGGCTTGCGATTCTGGAGCTTGTATAACTGACCGATCTCCTCGAGATCTTCGAACCATGCACTACACAGGGCCTTGTCTACCACACGTTCATCCTTCATGAAGCTGGTGTTGCTATGGTGTTCTATGGCCTCGATGAGCTTCCCGTAGGCACTGTTGCTGAGGAGTTTGAAGAGATTTGCCAAGAGCGCTTTGCTCTTATCTACATCTCCCGAGCGGCGGGCCTCCGTAACATTCTCCACGAACCACTCAAATGGGCGCTTGGCCTCATAGTCTATGGTGCGGTGTACAGCAGTGATATCCAGGCAATGGGTTATATACCACTTGAGTGTCGGTGCGTACTGCAGCTGCTTCTTGCCAGAGAGGGCGCCGACCAGCTTCTGGGTGGTGGGTCGCTTCCGCCCTGTACGCTCTAGATATGCCTGCATCTCAGAAGAGTCAGCCTCTACCGGGACCACGCGGTTATAGCAGAGCGGGGACATTTCCTGAAACTTTGCCCACAGAGCCTTAGAGATCTTTATATCCACCTCAGCAAATCCAAACCAGCAGTCTGCTAGGGGCTCCTCCTTGAAGCGGGCTACACCACTGGCACCGGACCAACGGCGCACTGTCTCCTTACTCCAGGGCATCTCTTTGGCCATTGTTGACAGGCACAGAGCATTTGCGTCGTAGCCGAGTAGACGTTGGCAGACACGCTCACTCTGGCAGATGCGTGTCACACCTGCCTCGTAGTATCTGGTGAACACGATGCTGGGCCCACCAACAACCACGTCCTTCAGCATCTTGTAGGCCTTCTTGCCCGGAGTTTAGAAGCTAACATCCGGCATGTGCTGACCAGTTCCACATAGGAGGTACTGCAGTGACACACCTGGGAGAGACACCGTGTCTTTGAGGATGTCTATTTCTCGTTCAGTGTAGAACTCCCGCATCTGCTCTAGGGCTTCGATGAATGGACTGACGTCAAGGCTGTTGTAGTATCGCAGCTAGTCGGCGGATGTCCGCATTCCGTGCTCACTGAATGTCTGGTTACATTGTTCCCACTCGGATCGTGTCAAGAGGTAGCCACCCTTGAGCTTAGATGTCCATGCTGAGTAGTTTGGAGGCCCTGGATAGTTGAGCTTCTCGTGTGTGTCAAACCATTCATACGGCAGCCAGCTCTTCTGCTGTGTACACCTGTAAGCTTTGACCCATACCTCGTACAAGACCCCTGGGCCGAGGTAGTTCAGCACATCGAGAAACCGTAGCTCAGGTGTTATGAGGAACATGGTCTGACTAGCCTTCTTGGCTATTTTCACTGTACCTATACTGTCAGTCAGCTCATTGACAAAGTACTTCCTGATGAGGTTCAGATCATACCACCCAGAGTTGAACCCCAGTACAGGCACTTGGTCACACCACTCGTTGATCAGTCGCTGCTGTCGCTTTGGGAGCTTGTCCAGGTCTGTTGGTATGTACTGTGCCCGATTAGATATGCTCGCCGTTGGATCTCCAGCATGAACTCTCTGATCAGTTCTTTGGGGTCAGGCTTGCAGAGGTGAGTAGGCTCACTCGTGGCGCATTTTAAGGAGTAGCCAACTGACACAGAGATAGGTATGTGAGTACTCTCGATCGTGACAGTCTCCGTAGGATGAGTCTTGATACCATCCAGGAGTGCTTCAAAGTCGTAAACTATGAAGTGTGGGTATGGGACAGTCCGAACTCGTTTAGGGACGCTTGGACACTGTTTTATACAGCACTCCCACTGTACCACAAGCATGCATCCAGACACACTCAGCTTCTTTCTCAGGACTGTCTTGCGGTATCTTTGTTCGGTAAGTGCTCCAGTGGATTGTCCGCCCTCTGCCTCGCTACAATCTTAGCTCGCAAACTAGCAGTCACCTCCTCGTCCAACTGACGAAGCTCACGTATCCGCTGTACTTTCTTGTGGGGATTCCAAGGATCATCTTTGGTATGCGCTGGAAACCTTCCCATCTTCATTGCTCTGGAGAGTCGCTTCTGCCACTCCTCGGCGCGGACCTGTTCGATCATCTGGAGCAGGTCGGCTTTCTTGGCATGACCGTAGCTCTTCAGGCCAGCACATTGTGTGTAATATTGTTTGTAGATGAGCGTTTACACATTATGATCGCCGGTATACCAATGGATGCTGCGACTAATTAGGTGTTAATGCGTAGCAGCTACTATTCTTGACTTTCAATGACTGTGCGAGTGGGTCTTGACATGATGTCTTACGGGTAAAGAGTAATTGTAGACATGTTTACCTTTTGCTAATAACGAGATTTGAACCTGTGATTTTACAATTTTAAAATTGAATGATACAACGCACTTACCCTCTCGGCCATGTATGTGTTAGTAAATATAGCTGATAAGTTATGTGTTAACAGATTACTGTGCTATCAGCACTCTAGATCTTGACGTCACTTCGAGATAACACGTATCAGCGATTTCACAACTCAGAGATAAAATTACTAAGAGATGAGATATTAACGGTGTCGCGGTAGCTCTATCAATAGAGCCTGTGATTTTAAGTTTGCTAATAGCACGAAAGAAGGATTTGAACCAATGCATTAACTACCTCGACCATGTATGCAGTAGTAAATATAGCTGATAAGCTATGTGTTCTCATTGCTGCATTTATCAGTCCCAGACCTTTGCTATTATTGCGCAGAACCAGAAAGACTAAATAGGAAAATTTATTTATAATTTTATAAATAGACTGTTGAATATTTTGACGGCTATAGCGGTAACATATTCCAGTCAAATACATTTCAAAATAGTCAACATCGTATTCGTCATGGTTGTATGACTGTGTTAAAATTGATATTCTGGAAGCTCCGAGCAAGCTCTGGGTTGAAGGGTTAGAATTTCGGACAAATCACGCTATAGTTTTGTGAGATATAGCCATGAACAGACTGACAGATTAACTCGCAAACAATATGCAAGACCCTCTCCAGTAGCGTCGATGTGTATAGGGCAATGAGATAGCAGGCATAGTTAAAATATGCTCCTTTTGAGCTGCTTCAAAAAAGCTGGAATCAGATTTGCAAAAGTCATAAATTGAGCATTTTTATTCAAGCATTTTAATGATTTGGAACAATTAACTAGTATTAATGTTTAGGTTCTTGAAAAATGACAATGCAATGATAATTGCTGATTACCGTTACAGCTGATATGGTTTCATAAGCTGTTCCGCATTAAATGTCTCGGCCATTTATGCATCGCATTAACTATGTATGCATTATTATAGCTCATAAGTTATGGGTTCACACATTGCTGTGTTGGTGCGTAACAGCAATTGCACACACAACTCATGCTCAGAGATAGGATTACTAAGAGCTGAGATTTTGGTAGTGTTGCAGTGGGTCGATCGGTAGAGTTGTGGAATTGCATGGCGTTCCCAGGCTGCAGACTGGGTTCAAATCTCGCTCAAAAGACCTCGCTAGAACTTACCTGAAATTTCGAAACTAGGTAAGACACTAGGGCCGGGGTAACATGACCAGGTTAGATAAAGACCCACCGTGGCACTCCCCGGCGTGGGGTTAAAGCACCACAGACACACACGCACCAGCCGGCTGGAATATCAACAGGGTAGGGTAGAAGATAGGTGGGGTAGAAGATAGGTAGGATAGGTACAAAAATGTCCCACAGATAGAAAAACCTCCTCAGGAGGTCAGAATAGAGTGGCCGGCCACCGGCCGGTATCTTGAGGAGGTTCTCCCGGACATGTGGGGTTCGCATGGGAGTTTTATACACATGTCTCAAATTCCTATGCCCCAGGGGGGGCCACGGATCCCCGAACGGCGGCCAGTTGAGGGAGGTGGTAGCATGTTGACGCCCTATTACTACTAATGGTCTTGAGAAATGCCAACTTGCAAAACAGGAGAGGTTGGTATTTTTTAGGGTTTACCACTGAAATGACTGCCTCGGTAATCGAGGTGGATTCTCGGAAGTAGTCTTCTCTTTGCCAGCAAATAGACATTCAAGAAGCAATTATTTTGGATTTGCCTGATAAAATTTAGGCATTGCCGGGTTGAGTCTGTGATGGTCTTGCTAAGATATTTTGAACATTATCTGATCATACTGAAATGTAGAGTTCAGTCGGATTGTATTTTATTTTAATTGTTTCTACATAAAATAATTATTTATATATTCTATACACAGTTGCAGAGTGGTCGGTGAGGAGCCAGTGATGTCATGGTCAGGATGTGTTTGAACGACTAGTTGATTAATATTTGCAGAATTATTTGAAATAAATTCCTGTTAGTCAGTTAGTATTGACGTCATCATTCAACTAGTTTAATTATGACGTCACAGTCAATTGATATACCAATTAGCTTAATTGCATGGATAACTTCTGCAGATATTTTCTTTAACCATTCTCTGGTAATCCATATATTCAGATATGGAGACATAAGTCGTGATTCCTATATAAGAACGAAATAGGAAATTGAGGTCAATATGGTCATGAAATAATGCTAGAAAATTAATTTAATAAGATTCATTTTGTCTTTCTGTCCTTTCAATGAGTCTCTTTTTCACTTACTCACTCACTCATTCATTCACTCACTTTCACATTGCATGTTACTCACTGCACTCACCAAACTCACTCACTCACTCATTCACTTTCACACTGCATGTTACTCACTGCACTCACTCAACCCACTCACTGCATTCACTCATTCACTCACTCACTGCAGTCACGCACACTTTAATGATTGTTGAAAATCAATAGGAATCAATATAAGATAGTCATATCTGTAGTTATGATGGCTTATAATGGCATATAGATGTTGTTCTTGTGGAGATGTTGCCGGAAGAAAGTACTCAGCAGTAATCTTTCTCGGCAAGAGCATACTCAAGCAGCACATAATTTAACTAGTATACTTGTTGTACAAATGGGGAGGATTTCCTCACTTGATAATGGAATTTAATTTAATCTCTTAGTGTTTTTGTTTTTCTTTTTCATTCATAATTTTCGATGAATCAGGGTGTTGGTTTAGGGGTCGGAATTTCACCCGAGCATTAACGGACTAGCTGATGTATGGCATATCATGATTTCCAGATAGCCACCATTCCTCATGGTCGTCAGGGCTCGGGTCTCTGATTGGCGACATTCCACATCAGGACACTTATCCGGGGGCAACAGGGTGGCCAATGAAATTGAACGTTTAGTAATGCAGAAATTGGGATGTTGTTCGGTTCATGTTAATGAGATGGGGTTGTTGTTCAGCCTGTATGAACTTTCGCTATGGGAATAAAATTTAGAGAGAATTTAGAATTTTGGTAGTTCAGAGAATTATTTTGCCACTGTGATATATCTATCTATCTATCTATCTAGCTATCTATCTATCTATCTATCTATCTATCTATCTATCTATCTATCTATCTATCTATCTATCTATCTATCTATCTATCTATCTATCTATCTATCTATCTATCTATCTATCTATCTATCTATCTATCTCTCTCTCTATATATATATATATATATATATATATATATATATATATATATATATATATATATATATATATATATATATATATATATATATATATATAAATGAATTGGATGAAATTTGTTTATCTTTTGTAGTCAACCTAATTACTTCTTCCTCGTCTCGTTGACACCGGATTTCAAAAGAATCTGTGACAAGTTTCTGACCCTTTAGTTAGAATCTAGGACCTCGCTCAAAATTATCCCTTATTCCAACCCAGGTAGAATTAGGTGTTTCTCTTAGACGTTACAATCAATTTATCAATCAAGTATTTGTCCTAAGATGCCATAATCATTTGAACTTTAGAATCGATTCAATTTGACAGGCATAAGACATCACAATCAACTGATAAATGTAATCGTCACTCCTTTATCTCAGACAACTCTAAATTGACAGGGTTTTTTGGACCGCACCGTATCTGATTTATTCAGATGAGCCTAGGTAACTAAAATTTTCCATTTCATAGTGTGGTTCTCCATACACTTACATAATAGGTTACGACGTCACACTTGCATGCCATTTACCGGAAAGCTGATGTTCTCCATGAAGGCCGCCGTCACGAGATCAATGTTTTCTTCACGTTTAAATAAATTGGATATCTGTGACCGTGATCTGTCAACATTCAACAACCATTTGACAAATTGAAGCAGACGACAGTCTAGCTGCAGTACTGTATCTCCATATGCTTACGACGTTACGTCGAGCTTGGAGCTACAGGTCCAACCATAACAAAAAACTGAAATTAAATCAGATTTTCATCTCGCTTCTTGAGTTTTGCACGTACATAGCCCAAATTTCACACACGTCTACCTTATTTATCTGGTTATCGATAAATATACACTTTATTGCAAAATATTATATATATTTTGATACACGGCCCGATATATTTCACGATCGAGCGTATTTCGAGCGAATCGGGCGTCAATTCCAGCGCGCCAGCCATCTTGTCCTAGTTACCGCTATGAATCATGGGAGATACACTGCCGTATTTGGAAGACGAGGTCACGCGTGCCATATATGGGCAAGTGGGCGGAGCGCCCTGATTCTCGAGCTGGCACGCGCGTTTTTACAACGATTATAGTATAAATTCGTAAACAAACAGACGATAAACGAGTATGTGGATGTAAATAATAACAAAATATAGCGCAATTTTCAACAAAATGATGTATTTTTGTTTTATTTACACATTGAAGCACACACAATAATTTTATACAACAATAATGTGATGATTATTATATTATGTTCCCTCTCATGGATCGCGATCGAGGGGTGGGGTGGTGGATGTTGGGATTGGGGTGTGTGGTTATGTTGGGGTGGGCGGGCGGCGGAGGTGTGTGTGTGTGGGGGGGGGGGGGGGGGTGCTTAGTTGTAGCATCTGTTGTCAGATAGAGTTTAGTTATGGAAGCCACTGACCTATGCATTCATTGTAAACAGCGATTTAAATCAAGAACCGGTGGTTATGATAGATTTTCGTTAAATCGACGCATCGAAGATCTACCAGTAGAAGATGTGCTAGACATAGATACAAACACTAGTTTATTTAATACTAAGGAGACAGAATATTTGTGTGGAGAATGTTTTAGGTGTGTCCGTCATATCATCGTGGCTAAGCGTAAGCTTAAAATTCTCGAAACTGAATGGGGAAAACGGGGATCTGTTGGTTTTAAGAGGAAAACACCGCCGTCGACACCTTCGCCGAAATCATCAAAAAAGAGAATTAGACAGGACGATGGATCATCAAAAAAGAGAATTAGACAGGACGATGGATCCTGCAAAAGTGCAATTAAGGTAAGTGACTGACGGCGAGTAACATTCATGCCTATAAATTGCATAATTTAATTAATTAATTAACTTTCTAGTGAGAACACGTCCTTAGATAAATATTCAGGTATTTGGCGTCTGTGGGTTTGTGGTGAGGACAACGGTTCATCCCTTGCGGGTACATACAGACCTATGCCTGTATGCATCTTCTCACAAATAATAATGCCATGTAGATGGGTTTTTTCATACGAAAATGCGTAAGGAAATCAATACTTTCATAGCTAACTGACGGTCCATTTTTAGCCACAAAAAGGTAGCAGATGGTTTCTGATAGCATCCAGATGACACCTAGATCACACTCTTGGGACGATGCCTTCGGCTATCATATTAATACACATCTAAAAGAAAAAGAAAATAATTTTTGTCACTCAAAATGCATGAGATGGTTTCTCAGATCAGCTAACTTTCAAAAATTTCACGTGGAGAACCACCGCAGCCCCCACCACACCCCACTGAGAATAGACAACCCCTCTCCTACGCTCCCCATTTATGACCCCCATCCCATAACTTAACTTCCTGAATCCGCTCCTGTAAATTGTGTATCTCAATGTAAAGATACGAAATAAATCTTAGTATATATGATGATTTCATTCCCTATATAAATTAATATAATATTTTTAGTAAATTATGAAGTTGAATTAGGTCTACGTGTTCCAAGCATGCTGTTGTGAATGTGCGACTTTAGCTGTCTTTTAACTGTCACTTTTCATAGGGCATATACAGTATTACTAGATTCACTGCTATTTTTTACTTCACTTTACGTAGGGAAGGCCAATTGTGAAGAACAAGATTGTAGAATCTGTAAGACGATCACACTATGGAAAAGCCATTCGATTGATGGTGGCGAATAGCCCTTTAGCTAAGCGCGAGGTCAAATGCTTCATATCACAACAGGTATAAGCATAATCCGATATGTAACGAAAAGGAATTGTGATTTGCATTTATAAATTGTCGTTAATCTTACATATTTAATACAATGTCGTGAATTTATCAAAATTAAACCAGAGTTCAGGGTTTTTTTCTTGTGTATTTGTTTTGCAGTATTCTTATGTCTGGCTTGAGCAATAAAATAATTACTTACTTATCATGAACATAAAAGAAGCATGGCAGAGTCATATCGAGGACTTGATGTCAAAAGGGGCCAGTTTGTTTTGGCCCTAATGGCTATGAGGGGATGTTTGTCAGGAGCTGTATCTAAAAGATTACTGGTCCGATTTCGCGCAAATTTTAACACAATGAATGAACGTGGCGGTGCAAGAGGATTTCCTGACGTTGGCCGTGATCGGGATAAGTGAATCCGGATTCGGATCAAATTCTGGATATCTCGTAAACTGCCGGTCTGATTTGGCTCAAATTTTAAAACGGGAAATCGTGTGACCGTGACCATACTCTATGATTTCACAACTTTGGGCGTGATCCAGAAAATCCGAAAAAATCTGGAAAATCCAAGAACTGTTTACAGTGTGAAAAAAACGGATAGGCGAGGCCCCCCCCCCCCCCCTTCCCAACACACACACACACGCACATGCGCGCGCGCGCCGCATCTCCACCCAAACCTATCACTCCCATGATCCATGAGAGGGGAAATATTAGTATAATAATCATTATTGTATAAAATCATTGTGTGTGTGTGTGCTTCAATGTGTAAATAAAACAAAAAATACATCATTTTGTTTTAAAATGCGCTAAATTTTGTTATTATTTAACATATATTATGAATCATGCTCGTTTGTCGTCTGTTTGTTTACGAATTTATACTATAATCGTAGTAAAATTGCGCGCGTCAGCGCGAGAATCAGGCCGCTCCGCCCACTTGCTCATATATGGCACGCGTGACCTCGTCTTCCAAATATGGCAGTGCATCTCCCATGATTCATAGCGGTAACTAGGACAAGATGGCTGGCGCGCTGGATTTGACGCGCGATTCACTCGAAATACCCTCGGCCGAGAAATGTATTGAGCCGTGTATCAAAATATAGGAAATATTTTGCAATAAAGTGTATATCTTTCGATAACAGGCTATATACGGTAGACGTGTGTAAAATTTGGGCGATGTAATTGCTAAACTCAAGAAGCGAGAGGAAAATCTGATTTAATTCCAGTTTTTTTGTACAGTTGGCATCGTAGCCCCAGGCTTAGCGTAACGTCGTAAGCGGAATAGCGTGGGGCTACGTTTCGCAGCTAACGAGTCTTCTTTTTCTTCTTGCTCTGTAAATTCCTCCTGTCGTAGGAGCACCGTGGCTGGTAACTTCCACGTACAAATGTAATGTTATATTGTAAGGTATGAAAGTAAATTAGTTTGCATTGAACGATCTGTGATTGATTTATAAACATTCAACATTTGACACATTGAAACAGACGACAGTCATGGGTATGGTTTAAAAGGGGAATTTCAACTGGTTCCGATCACCAGCACTTCCTATACTACTTTTTTGTTCTTGGTTTAACTCTTTGGGGCAATTCCGTACATATTAACGAGTGTTGCTTTGGGGTGGTGGGGTGTGGTGTGGGAGGGGTACATATATAGGCTATGCTTCTAGTGGACTCCCTGTATGCACAATACATACTGTAAATATCATTCAGCCAAATAAATGCAAATTCAACTCAATTCAAATTGAGAGGGTCAGGGGTGGTGGTAGTGGTGGTGGCGGTGCGATGGCGGTGTGGGGTTAGGGTGCAGGGGAGCGCAATGGGTTGGGAGTGTGGCTCCCCAGTCTTTCCTATCTTGAAATACAAATCTTGAAATCTAGATGTTCTGAGATGGCTTCTGCATTTTTGTGGGTTACCTGTAAATATGAAATTTCACGTTTAGATGCTCAAAAAGTTTGGGGTGGGCTGGGGGCAAAATCATTTCTTTGCAACGGCACCCGGCAAATACCCTCACCCACCTTGATCCAAAAAGTTGTGGAGTGGGGTTGCAAGTTATAAACTGCCATCATGCTGTATGCTTCACGATTTAATGGGGGAAATAATTCTTGTCTTGTCCTGTCTTGTTAAATCCCGTCTCTTGGATGCTTGTGCTTTAGGTACACCTCGATCCTTATCGAGTAGTATCCTAAGTTGTAGAACCATCTGTACTCTTCAGTATAACTTCTGCATAGTCGTTATAGTAGTTCACGATTCACATTTATTCGCAGTAATGGAAAGTCTCTGATCAAGTAATCATAGTAATATACGCAACGCAAACAAAAAGGTTTAATTTGATTAGGGTTCATGACAGCCTCTTCCCATCATTGGGTCATGCATGTGCTCTTGTTTTTTAGGATCATCTTGCTCCGTGCATGGTGCAATGCGTGGCAGAGTTCCCTAGACACTTTGCTTATAACTGTGCTAATTTTGTAGGAGTCAGTTTGCTCGGTGATAAGTCTACCAGGGTCTAGGATATCTTGCAGACAGGTTTCGTTTGTTGATAGGAGACCAGAATGCCTCAGAATGTTCAGAAATTTGTCTATATGCTTTAATCTAACATGGTTTAGCAATGGGCATACAACAAGGAAGTGCATCATTGTTTCCTCTTCGCCTCTACAGTGCGGGCATGTAGTTGAGGTTTTTCGGTTTCTTGTTGATCCTCCAAGCATGTTGTACCTATGTACAAAAGGTTTATCATGGATTGTAGCTATGCGCACTGGGGTTTTGTCTGTTTTAAGGCTGTCCCATATCCTATGGGGCTGACCAATCCTACCGGTATCTAGATCCAGGTACTGGACTGTGGTCTTCTCTGCAGCTTCCTCCTTCAATTTGCTTTCCCAGTGTGCATTAACATGCAATGACAGAGTTGTCTTCTAATGGCTTTTGTTTGGGATGGCATTTATGAGACTGAAGGCAAGTCATACTTTTGGAGAATATATGTGGCCGTTATTACCCAGCTATGAGATGTTTGTGATTTTACAGCAAGCTGTCGCTCGATAATCTCCCTTTCAACTGAATTTTGTCTATGGGACATATTACCAAGGAGGCCAAGAACTCTCTTGTGTAGTTGGCCTTCTGCAGGGAAGGCTCTGAGTAATAGGTCTGCATTGGCACATGCAAATGGAAGGTATTGAATGCGCTTTAAATTTGCTCTATAGAACTCTTCAATTTTGTCTATTTCTGATTGCTTGAGGTGCAGACATTCTAGATCATACATGCGCATTGGCATAATATAGGTGCCCCAGATATGATTCGAAGCAACAGGATTCAATCCATTAAGGAGGCTGTGGAGGCCTGCACCCATTAAGGAGTATGTGGCACGTCTTGCTGACTTTATTCTGCTCTCGATGGTTTGTTGGTTAGTACAGATGACATTTCTTACGAGACCAAGATGTGTTTCCTTCCTGAAGGATTGCAGAGGCTCTTCATTAAGGCTGAAGCTAGCTGGTTGTGCACCTTTTTTCAGCATAGTAGTTGTCTTGGTGCTACTAAACAGGTACCTTTCATTTGCGCCATCTATCCGTGCCTCGTTGATCAGCTGCTGCATACCGTGGGGATTGCTTGCGACTAGTGCCAGATCGTCAGCACACATAATAGCACCTGTAGGAGTTGTACCAATCTTAAATGTAGCTGGATGGCTTTCACACCTGCCAAGAAGACCATTACTTCTGCTATTAAATATGTCCGTTGACGATTCACCACCTTGGTGGATTCCTTGATTTTTAGAGAATGTACTTGTGACACCGCCCTTCCATTTGACAGCAGCGCCGATACCAGTGTGCATGCTGTCAATGATGGGCCACACCTTGCCCACTATTCCATGTTTGTAGATGGCATTCATGAAGCTCGGAGCAAAGGCGTTGCTCGCGTCCATATATGTGATGTATTGCTTGTTCTTATTATCCATAGCCTCAGCAATAGTTTCAGTGAGTACAAAGACTGCATTGGTCTAGGAGCACTTCTCTCTGAACCCAAATTGAAGCCTACTCTTTGACTGGTTGAAGACAGGCCTGATTCTTTGGACAATTTCCTTTTCAAGTACCCTGATAACATTCCCATATGAGCCCCATAGCGTTTCCCATATGGGCGCATATGGGTCTCATGCCATTTGGACCCACGGCCCATATGGGACCCATATGGCCAAGATTTAATTACCTTCATAGGACTTCTTAGGATTTAACTGTGGACTCTGGCTATTGCTTAGCTTCTATATTCACCTCCGCTTATGAGGCCCATCTGGGTAAATCCTGAATTTAAATCTAGATTTTAATAACATATATGGGGCCCATATGGACCACATCTGGGCATTCCCAGATCCCAGATGCCCAGATCCACCCTATATGGGCCCATATGAGAATGTTATCAGGGTAGCTTGCCAAGAAGAGACCGCTGGTGATTCGTCTAGGCTATAGCTGTCAGGGGTTCGCACAGATTTGCCCTGTTTAAGTAATTATGTAATATCGCGTAAATGTTGAGCGGTGATCACCACGATATTGTATCTTTAAGCGATAGTGTGTGATGTCATGTAAGTGCCAATTAGTTACATTTTTTACTATGTAATAATCATCTTGCTGAATATTTTGAAACTAATTGGACTGGAAGTTGTTTCTGCCTATGCCTACTAACATTTACTATTCTACTAGATATTTAAAACAATTACCATACGGGAAGCAATAAGTATGTGTCACTTCAGAACACTAAACCACAGACTACAGATAGAGTCAAAACGCTGGATAGGTATGGACAGGACGGACAGACTTTTTGACGGATGCAATGTTATTGATGAAGTACATTTTTTTTATTGTAGTAAACACACAACTGAGAGGCAAAAATACGTACCCCAATATTAGATAAATAAGATCAGTGACGAGAGAAATTAAAAGACTTCAAAATATGCAATAGGTCTGTCTATATAAAATAATGCACATTTTTACAGCTTTCAAAAATGAAAATATGAAAATTATGTACGCTGTAATGAATATGATTGTCAACTAATAAGTAATTACCGGGCTCCATTATGTTTATCACCTTAAATCATCTAAAGTTCACCCAACACAATGGCTCATGTGACCTTTTGCAACCCGAGTGCGAGCCAATAATATTAAACCTATTGACCCAAAAGGTCAATGCACCAAAATCCATCACGATATTCTGTTGTGTATTTGCAGGTTAACCTGACTGGGTGCTGTTGCTACTTATGGCAGCAACAGGTTCATGTCGGATTTGATTCAAAATATTCAACTGTTTTCCTGTATAGATGCGTTGAAATTGAGATTCTGGGAATTCACGGTTCGCAGGGTTAATATGAACGTATGAGTCTCGCCATGTAAGCCCTAAGCATGTATATATTTATAGAGCATTGTATAATTAATTGTATATGTTGTATCCCCACTTTCAAAGCAAATTGCCTGCTTATTTCCACACACATACCACCCACGCAGGCAATCCATATGCAATATGTCAATCAAAATCATGCAAATTACACTTATAACTCTCAAAAATGAAAATATTACAAACATATACTCGCCACTGAATATGGTAAATGGTAAGTTATTATCGGGCTAGCTCATTGACTATCATGCTGAAGCACCCAATGTTCGGCCAACATGAAATTCACTGAACTGGGCCAATGGCTCCAGTAACATTAATGTAATATATAATATATTGAATATTAATCCCTCCAAACCAAATGGCCACAACCAAATTCCTTCACTATATCCAGATGGATATTTTCAAGCTGGCCTGACTGGGGTCTGCTTCTGTTTATGGCAAAAACAGATTCCTGTCGGGTCTGTTTCAAAATGTTCAACAGCTTTCCTGTACAGTTACATTGAAACTGAGATTCTGGGAACTCACGGCTCGAAGGGTTAATCTGAACGTATGAGAATAGTTATGTAAGCCCTAAGCATGTATATTATTATAGCGCATTATATAATAAACATCATATATTCTATCTCCACTGTCATAATAAATTATCTAGTTATTTACTTCCTCAGGGCACAGACCTCCCACAGCTAGCATAAAATAAACATATATTAATCTATTATTATGTTATATGTAAAATCGCCCCACTGCCATAATTATTGTTGTCCCCATATGCCATTTGTAATATCCTGGGAGAAATAAAGTGAATTTTAACTTGAACTTCAAGTCAAATTAGTTTCAAAATATTCAACAACTTACCTGTATAATTGCTTTTACACCACATTGCCAAACTATATATGGCATATGACTGAAAGCTAATACCGAGGTATACACACTAGTTTTGTCTGATTGGTTGAAAATTAAATCATGACAGCCATCACATGCTGTAGAAATGTAACCACATTTAGCTACTACAGTCTGAATATGCTTTCGTTGTCGGCGGGATAAAAACCTAAAATGTCAGGAATGGATTATGGGTGGAACAGTCTAACAGCTGAATGGGTAGTATTAGATAAGGTGATTTTTCCTTTAAACAATTTTATTTTTACGCATTTTGCTATGAATGTGTACCCTTAATGGCTAACGTCAATTCAATTTCACCACATATTCTCCACTTCAGTGCGTTTTATCCGCGCGAGATACAGAATTCAGCGTGTTTCTTTGAATGACGTAATGACATTCAATTAATATAGGTCCATTTATATCTATGGCCCGACCATTTCTAGCTAAGCTAGTGTACGCGCGTGCGTGCGTGCGTGAATGCGCGCTCGCTTGTGTTTACGCGGACTCCACAAAGATAACACACTAGAAAATATATTCACACAAAGGTACGTTTATTATATAATGATCACATTGAAACGCTCCGGAGACAGATTCAGTGAAATGGATATAATCAAACTTACGTATACTGGGGGTTTTTTGGGAACCAAATCGGCCTTCCTGTTGTTATATTAACTCCTCTTGTGTCTAATTTCCAGTTTTTTTCTTAGCCAGTGTTAATTTGCACGCCATGAGAAGAGAACTTTTGAAAATTTAATACTGGAATAACTGGCTCGGATACCGAGCCAGTCATCCCGGTTGTAAATTTTCAAAAGATACGCTTATCTTGTTCTACAAATGGGCACTGCTCAAGGCAACTGCGAATGCCGTGTTGTCCAACTACTGCTCTATGTGCTAAAATGGCAATGGGTATACCCGATCTGTCACTCAAGTGGCTGGCATCATAATAATTTACCTCACTGGTTAGCTGACGTCACAATTCTAATGACGTATTATAATTCCACAATTAAAATGGAAAGATCAGCCAGGCGTATGAATTCTATGCCTTTGAGAGATTTACACCTTAATAAATATTCTGTTGAATATGCTGACTCTAATTTGACTGCATGGGAGATGCGGTTGCCATATGCAGCAGCATCTCCCAGTGATATTAGCTTCAGAATATGCAACAGCTTCCCTGTATAGTTACCTTGAAATTTAGATTATGCGTATTCAGGTTACGAAGTTTTTGATCGATTCCATATACCTACTACTATCGATTTCATTCTACGAAATCATCAAAATACATTATAGATGCAAAAATTTGTTTGCCGTTTTTGTAAAGTAGTACTGATGGAAAGACTGATTCACGAGTAGTTCTTTGTAAGATTAGCGTCATGATGGTTGTAAAAAGTCCAGGTAATCTGACGAGGCTCGTTTATGCGCGAAACCTTGTACAAGTTTATACAGATATTCTGAAACGGTTCTGCATTTTAATGCTGTTACCTATGAAAAGGTGAAATGTTAGGTAACGATGCTACTCTGTATAGCCAATATAAATAATGCTCACTAGAGACTTAGGCCGTGTTCTCACTAGAGACTTGGGCTGTGTTCTCACTAGAGACTTAGGCCGTGTTCTCACTAGAGATTTACGCCATGTTTTCACTAGAGACTAAAGATGTGTTCTCACTGGATACTTAGGCCGTGTTCTTACTAGAGACTTAGGCTGTGTTCTCACTAGAGACTAAAACGTGTTCTCACTAGAGACATAGGCCGTGTTCTCACTGGAGACTTAGGCTGTGTCCTCACTAGAGACTTAGGCTGTGTTCTCACTAGAGACTTAGGCTGTGTTCTCACTGGAGAATTAGGCCGTGTTCTCACTAGAGACTTAGGCCGTGTTCTCACTAGAGACTTAGGCTGTGTTATCACGGGAGAGTTTAATCGGGAATAACGCCATACCTCAGTATTACGTTACGTCAGGTAAGTCTCTAGTGAGAACACGGCCTTAATCAGGAATAACCACATACTGACGTATGGCGTTATTCCGGATTGACTCTTTAGTGTGAACATGGACTTAGTCTTAACAGGTATTACATTTAAATCTTGTTTTTTAATGAAAAAGCGTGAATTTAAAACATTAAATCCGAAACTATTTAGATATTTACTGTTTTATTTATTAATAACATACAAATATTCTGAGATTATAAAATATAAAACGTTAATCACTGGTATTTTCAAGGCATGCCTATTGTACAATGAACTAATTATTATTCTTCGCAATTCGGATTAATTTTATAATAAAAAAGTGATCACAGTTATAAATTTATGGCAAAAAATATATGTTGTGTTTTATAGAAGCTACGCTACTCTTTCTCTATCTCTATCCGTGGTTTCTACATCCGTTTCTTTTCCTCGGCCGGCGTTGTTGCCTCTGCGCTCCGGCTTTCAGTACCATTTTCCTGGTTACCATTGTCACCAACTTGGTTACCGGTGTCATCGCCCTGTTTATCGTCGTCACTGTTATTTCCTGATGAACGAAAATAAGTATACAGTATTCAAAGTTTACTATGTGGCCTATTACATTTCTATTATCCCAGGCAATACGAATTCCTGCACTGACGTTATTACAATGGAATGGATCAATCCGATCTGTCCGTCAAGTATGTGACGTCACAATCAACTACGCCACACTGACATCAAAATCATAATTGACAGAAATACTCCGTCCTGAACCTGCAATAATCAGTCAGTTGTATAAATTGTATGTCTTTACCATTTAACAAACATCGTGTTGAAAATTTTGAAATTAATTTGACTGGGCGAAGTTTATGCCAGCAACACCCCTTGCAGTCAAATTAGTTTCAAAATAATGCTCATTATATTTCCTACAGTGTAAATGATTTATCTCATTTTGTCTTTCGTGTTCACGGGGTTAAGAGTAGACCCCTAGATGACGTCACATTAACCAGTTTAATAATGATGTCCCAATGTTCCAATCCAGTCAGGGATCTCAATTTCAAGACAATGCACCTTTCCAAGTTTATCCATCGATCATCTGACGTCATATGACGTCATAATTAACTAAGTAACGTGGATGCTGACATCATGATCATGACGTCATGAAGGATTCAAAATAGTCCGTTTTTAGCGCGTAATAGTCCGACACGTTGTACTAATTGTATTTCTACCATTTAATAAACATTCTGTTGAATATTTTGAAACTAATTTGAATGGGCGCTATGGCTGCCATAGGTGGCAACAACGCACAGTCAAGTTAGTTTCAAAATATTCAACAGTTTACCTGTATAGTAGAGTTCAGAGATTGATCAATCCCAACGCGAGCGAGGTGTAGGCGGAGCTTAGATAAAAGAAGGCGTGGCTATTGCAGACCGACGCGTAAGCTATTGAAAACTGAGACTAATTTGACGGGGAGCTGTCAAATTAATTTCAAAGTATCAAGCATAATAGTTTTCAAATTATGTATAATTTTTATAATCGATTTTCTGGTTTCAATTTGTATATATATATATATATATATATATATATATATATATATATATATATATATATATATATATATATATATATATATATATATATATATATATATATATATATATATATATATATATATATATATATATATATATATATATATATATATATATATATATATATATAGGCTTTACAAAAAGATGAAATGTATAGATGCTTGTCAGTTTTATGGGCATCGACTTGATTACTTACTGGCAAAGAATAATGGTCCGTTATGTAATTCAGTCATAGACATACATTTATCTCCTGCAATAATAATAATAATAATAATAATAATAATAATAATAATAATAATAATAATAACAATAATAATAATAATAATAATAATAATAATAATAATAATAATAATAATAATAATATAATACTGGTGGTGATAGCAGCGGTATCGGAGGCGGCGGCGGCGGTGGTGGTGGTGGTGGCGTTGGCGGTGGTAGTGGTGGTGGCGGTGGTGGTGCTAGTTGTGGTGGTAGTGGCGGTGGTGGTGGTGGTGGTGATAGTGGTGGGTGTGGTGGTGGTGTTTGTGGTGGTGGTGGCGGTGGCGGTGGTGGTGATAGTCGTGGTAGCGTCGGCGGCGGCCGCGGTGGTGGTGGTGGTTGTGGTGATGATAGTGGCGATAGCGGTGGCGATGGCGGTGGCGGCGGCGGTGGTGGTGGTGGTGGTGGTGGTGGCGGCGGCGGTGGTGGTGGGGGTGGGGGGGGGGGGTTGTCGTGATGATAGTGGCGATAGCGGTGGCGGTGGTCGTGGTGGTGGTGGTGGTGGTGGCGGCGGTGGTCGTGGTGGTGGTGGTGGTGGCGGCGGTGGTGGTGGTGATAGTGGTGGTAGCGGCGGCGGTGACCGCGGTGGTGGTGTTGGTGGTTGTGGTGGTGATAGCGGTGGCGGTGGTGGTGGTTATATGATTAAACGCACTGGCTCAGGATCTCCCAAGGTTGGGAGATATTTTTTATTTATTTTATTGTCTGAGATTTGTTATGTTTGTTTGATAGAGGCGGTATGGCCTATAAAATATGAATAATATATATCATTCATTCTGAAGGTTTTTGAAGAGTTAATTTCGAATTAACCAACATGTCACGTAGATTGGAGTTTTTCTTAAAGGCTATCACTGGACGCAAATTGAGAGGTTCTTTCATTTTATCCTGCAATTTATGATATTCATCTTTCAAAATTTCAGAAATTTCAACATTTTTTCGATTGTATGTTAAACTGAATGGAATAATTTCACGTTGATCAGCAAGACCAGGTTCCACGTTTATGCCACTCGGCCATTTTGTTTTCAGTTGCTTAATCCAAAATGATTCTCGAAGTTTTCTTTGTTTATCAGTTTCTTCGGCCGTAGCAGAAAGAGGCAGTTGCTCAATAGGCATAATTTCAAAGTGTCTATCGACAGAATGACCAGGAAGATTGAAATGTTGAGCTACGTTGGTCTCCTCGTCGTGTCTAATATCGCAAAGGTGTCTAGTTGCTCACCATCTGAAAGGGCATTTTGTTTCACCGACATACTGCTTTTGGCATAATTTGCAAGATATTAAATAGATAACATTTTTAGAATCGCAATCTAAATTAGACTGAAGTTGGAATTTGCTTTTGTTCTGATAACTGACAAATGTTGTCTGATTAGGTAGATAGAGGTCTAATTTACACCTCTTCTTTCCACATTTCTGAGATTGTCCTACGCCTATAATCGGACGATTGTGACGAATTTTGGTAGGCTTTTGATCGGCAGCCTTATCAGTAATAGTTTCCAAATCATGTAAAGTTTCGGATTTTATTTTGCGTAAAAATCGTGTTGAATATCCCCTCGGTTTGAGGGCTTTAAATAAGGTGGAACACGCAGATTCAAAATTCTTTCTATCACTAGAATTTCGGTGAAATCGGATAATCTGTGATTTGATAATACCTTTAAAAGTATGAGGTGGATGGAAAGATTTCTTATGCAGTAGTTGATGGGAATCGGTGGGCTTAAAGAATACTTTGTAATCAAGAAACCCACTTGTGTTATAATTTACACCTTTATAGAGAGTAACGTCTAAAAAGTCTACGGACGACTGGTCGATGTTGGCTTTAAGTTTGATGTTAGGATCGTGATAGTGAAAAATTCATCAAACTCTTCCCTCGAATGATTCCAGATCATAAAAATATCATCGAGGTACCGGCGGTAAAATAAGGGCTGCTTAGGACATTTGTTAAGCGCATCTTCTTCCCACTCAGCTACATAGATGTTGGCAAAACTAGGACTAAAACGTTTACCCATAGCGCATCCACAGATTTGTTGGTAGATTTCGCCAGCGAATTCGAAATCATTGCCCTTTAAACTCAGCTCCAGGAGAGCTAATATTTCGCTAGTGGGCCTATTGTTATCGGGATATTTATCAAATGCTCTGCGAACAGAAGACAAACCCCTTTCGATGTCAATGTCTGTGTACATAGCATCGATGTCGAGGGTTATCAAGAGTGAGTTTGGAGGAACAGAAATTTTGGAGACCTCGGATAGGAAATCCTCAGTGTTGTTCAAAAAGCTGAAATGTCTATTCGCAATTGGTTGTAGGTGGTAATCAATAATTTCACTAATTCGATAAGATTCAGAGCCGCAATCAGAGATAATAGGTCGACCCGGTGGTATCATAGGGTCGGACCATGACTCAATAGGTTTATGAATTTTTGGCAAAAGGTAAAACGTACGTGGATTTGAATCTCGTTTAGCAGTAAGGTATTTAAACTACTTTTTCGTTATGGCCTTGTTGTCAGCCATTTCTTGAAGGATTCCATTAAATTTACCACAATTATTTTGCCAGAGTGGTTCGTCTAATTTGCGGTAGTGTTTCCGATTACCGAGTTGGCGATGCGCTTCACGAATATAATTATCCTTACACATTATTACAGTAGCAGATCCCTTGTCAGCAGGCTATATAACGATGTCATTGTTTTTACGCAAACCTGTTAAGGCTAAACGTTCTTGATATGACAAATTTTGATGATTTTTAGGAAATTCTAAATTTTCAACACGCTCCTTGATAGCTTTTATACTATCAGGGATCGCAGGGTCAACCAACTTCGAGTTAGGTGCCCATCCAGTTTTTTCAACAAAAGGTAGAAAGTTGTTTTTCTTGGAATTTCGAAAAAAGTCTGCTAATTTTACACGGTGAGAAAATTCTTCAATTTCCCATAAGCCATTATCTAAAATGGCATCTATGTCGACTTTGGGCCGTGGTGTTGGTACATATGTTAGACCAAGATTTAGCAAAGATCTTTCTGCTTCAGACAATGTAGAACCAGTTAGGTTAATGATATTACCACCCAGGCCAATTTCTGGGTGGTTAGTACCCTGACCCGTAGTTAGTTTAAATTAAGGTGCGATAACCAACTATTATACATCCTATTTGTAGTGCACTCAGTCCAGTGGATGTTGTCCTCAACCACCTGAAATTCAGATACGGGGAGGCTGGGCAGGATAGGGACCTTGGCCCTTAAGGCCTCTACACGGCTGTTAACGAATTGTATGTTTCGTTTCTGGGTTGTAGTCAGGTGCTTCGAATAATTTAGTTTGGCAAAGTGAACTTTAGCCTTTGGAAATTTTGAACGCATGGTACTAAACAGATTCTCAATTCTTTGGGAGGTGTCATGCTGAAGTTCGTCCTTATCATTAATTCCGATGTTAAGGATGATACGCTGAGGTTGGAAGACCTCATTGTGTTTTCTAACCATATTCCTAATGTGGTTTATCTTAGCACCTGGATAGATTGCTACCTGCATATCTGGATGAGGTGTCTGATTGATACGAGCTAAATTTGAAGACCCAATCAGCAGAATCTTCTTGTTCAGAGTAGGAAGGCGCCATTCATTCTTATTATCCACCACGAACCGAAACTTGTAGAAAAACCTATGCTCTTTGGGTGTATCCCTAGGCGTAGGTTTGGGCTTAGGTGTGGGCGTAAATTTAGGTTGTGGTGGCTTGGACCTCGGCGTCGACGATCTGGTCTTTTGACCAGGTCGGTCAGTAGCTGCTCTCTGTGGAAGGGGAGGAAACTCGACTGGGGACAGTGGCGAGACCGGAAGAGGGATCTGACTAGGATCCACATGAGCGGACACTGACGGTGACCATTCTGGCAGTGGAATCAGGAGCGGATCCACCACAGGAGACTGCAGGGGGAACACTGGTGAGCACTGGTTATTCACCCGCTTAACTACTGGGGGACTCTCAGTGGGTGACCTATTCCGTTTCCGATTTGATTGTGGGATGACTGGTACGGTCAAGGCTGACCTTGCAGTCGGTGTGCCTGGTAGGGCCACAGAGGGCCCTGCAGTTGATGTTCCTGGTAAGGTCACAGGTGACCCTACAGGGGGTGTTGTACTATGGCAGGTTCTAAAATGTGGATCAAAAGGTCTGATGAAATCATAAAACTGATCAATTGATGAAGAATGAAACTTCCTGCCATAGTTATTTCGGGCCCAATTTATTGCTGTGGTCTTCGCTCTACCTAATTCTAAATTTGGTTTGGACTGAGCTTCGATGAGGAGCGACATAAGACGACCAAGCTGGAAATTATAGTGACTAATGTTAACCTGGAGTAAAGATATGGCCCATTTCAAATTTGCTGCTAAGATGTCCTTACGGACCTCGGCGTTTGGCATCGCTGGTTTACAGAAGAAATTCTGTCTCTCTAACTCTGACACTTTCCAGCTCAATCCAGGAGGCAAACTGCCCCTACGTACATGAGCATTCAAGATGCCAAGGTGGTGAAAGCATTGTATAATCATGTAGTAACACTTGGTTAGTGCAGCCTGGGCAGATGGCGGGAGACTGTCGTTAGACCTCCTGTCATCCCGTCTTCTACTCTTGCTAACTCCAGCCATAATGTTACTAGTTAGATAATTCAATGTTTCTGCAACTAAAATCTACAAGAATACCAAAAAATTGAGGGGACCTAATGGAATCGTGAACCAAGGGAAGTCTATCGAATTACAAGCCTAACAAAATCTACAAGCGCATCAAAAATCTACCGCTGAAAAAAGAAGGTTATGATTAAGCATGTTAATATTTAAATAATTCATATAAACTATCAAAGGATAATTGTGTATATTACCAATAATCCTATGCACCGTCGTGAAGTGGGCGACCGGTTTCGACAAGGTTTGTCAGCTTCAGGCCACAGAACAAAACAGAGATATGCTTCGTTTATTTTGATGGGGTTGTTTACGTTGCTGCTGTTGAATGCTGCAGCATCAGTTTTCAGCAAACATTGCTTTCAGAATACAAGATACTGAAACTCAGATCCGGATTAAGGCGAGGGCTTACGGGGCTACGACTCACGAGCATCGAGAATTTAGATCCCCAAAATCATAAACAATCATAACATTTTACCCGGGATTACCTGTAATCCCAGTATCTCACCTTTAGGCAGTGTTCTCACTAGAGAGTTAATCAGGAATAAAGCCATACTTCAGTAGACTATGGCGTTATTCCTGATTAAGTCACTAGTGAGAACACGGTCTTACCGTCATGACATACGTACACTCTTGAATACTTAGCAGCACCAGCTTTCAGTAAAATTAGTTTCAAAAATTCAACCGTGAGCGTTTGGACACATACGTAGCGAATTTATTATATTTGCAAGCAGCAGCAGCAGCAGCAGCAGCAGCAGCAGCAGCAGCAGCAGCAGCAGTAGTAGTAGTAGTAGTAGTAGTAGTAGTAGTAGTAGTAGTAGTAGTAGTAGTAGTAGTAGTAGTAGTAGTAGTAGTAGTAATGGGCCCTAAATAGGCATAATGTGACCGTGATTACAGTAGAATCTTTTGAGTGGAGATATAACAACCCGCCCTTGGTTAAGGCTGCATTCTTACGAGAGAGTTAATCAGGAATAACGCCATACTTCAGTATGACGTTATTCCTGATTAAGTCTCTAGTGAGAACACGGCCTAAGACACGTACACAACATTCACATGGCAGATCTACGTACCATCAGTATCTGCTATCTTGAAGACTTCCTTAATATCCTCAGCGCCCGAGTCTTCTCCCATGATGCAAGCGAATTCCATAATGCTGATCTTACCATCTTCATTCAAATCATAGGTGTAGAAATCGCTAGATATAGGCGACACGTGACCATCAGCGACCTATTATGCGAATAATAATAATAATAATAATAATAATAATAATAATAATAATAATAATAATAATAATAATAATAATAATAATAATAATAATGTTTACAGTACAGCTCATATATAATTTAACACGTTTCCAAAACATAAATAAAACATGTTCTGTGATTGTATGCAATGGAGTCTAAACTTGTTTATGTGACAACATAGATTCTCAAATTCGTTGCAGTCAGAGCCGGGATAAGGCAAATGCTAACGGGCAACAGCCCCGAGGACCCCAAAATATAAGGGGCCCCGAAATCAAAAACAATTCTCGCATTTTACCCATTTTATCACTTTTAGAGTAATTATATATGTAAGTTGTTGAATATTTTAAAACCAATTTGTTCTGCCATCAGCAGCACCAGCTTTCAGTCAAAGTAGTTTCAAAATAATATAAATAGCATTTTGACCAGTACGAAGTGGCAGCAGCAGCTGTAGCAGTAGAAGCAACAGCGGCCGCGGCGGCTGGGGCAGCTGCCATTCCCTCCTCTACCCACCAATAAGGAGCTCTCACAACCAATTAGTCCTGGGCCACAAATAGCCTTACTCCCTCTCTGGTTGCGGGTTTGTAACAATGTGATCACAGTCGTTTAGTAAGATTTCAGTGGGAACGAGCTAAATCATGTTCCAAGTGAGATCTCACTAAACGGATGTGATAAATTTGATACAACATGGCAACGAGTTTGAAAGTATCTATACCTATATCTCCGCCGATAATTATGGGAATTTATACCCATTGTACTTACAGCAGTAATCTGTCTTCGTTTCAGTCAACAAAGAAATTTACAGCGGATGTGACACACCCACACGATCTTGTCGGGGAACGTGCACACCCTTGGACATGCCCAGCGACATGGTTGCTTAAGTACTGGCTTAAATACCGGGCGAAAATCTCCGACCACCCTTTTTTTGACTCGACGAAACTAGACCGCCTGGACATCTTCAACCAGGATTCCCGTCAGTACCATGACGGCCAGAAATATAGCGACTTTAGGCATCTGAGGACGAGAGAAGAGATATTGACTGTATGTCAAATATAATAAAATACACTATCGCCAGGGTATGAAGCTCTGGTGGTGTGGGTGGGGGAACCATAGGACTAACCACCCCAATGTCGCCCTGCATGGTGAGATTAATACGGTTATCAATGGGGATTATTGTCAATGATTGGTGAAGAAGCGCCATCTATTGACAACGATAGGAATGCATCGCAATTAAAGGTGCATTTTCAAAATAAAACTGTCAAAATACTATACTTTTAGAGGCTTAAATTATGTGCCTTGGTGTATGGAAAGGAAATCAATCTTAGCATATGATGATTTCAATTCTTGTAACTTAATATCACTTTTTTAAGTCGTCAAACTGAATTAGAGACACGATTCCCTAATTCAAATTCACAACAACTAAAATTATATTAATTTATACGGAATGAAATCATCATGTGTTAAGATTTTTTGCATATATGTACAAAATTTAAGTTTCTAAAAGTATACAGGTTTTAACAACTTTATTTAAAATCATTTAGGTGTGAATATGCACCTTTAAACTGTTTGATTTTTCACACGTATCAAGAGTTATTAGGAATTCCCTGAAAACTGACTTCGATTAAAGACAAACGGGAAAACTATGCTTATATAATAATATAATTCATGATTCTATTTCCTCAGTCAATCGTATGACGTCACAATCAACTACATGACATGTGGCTATGTAGGCTGACGTGATAATCATTACGTCATGAGTGACTCGATTTAGTCAGTCTTAAACGCTTAATAGTCCGCCAGGTTGTATGCATTGTAGTCCTATGTCTTTTCTATTTCATACAATCTCCGTTGAATATTTTGAAAATAATTTGTCTGGTCGCTGCTGCTGCAGCAACAGCGCCCAGTCAAATTAGTTTCAAAACATTCAACAGAAAGTTTATTAAATAGTAAAGACAAACAATTCGTATACTTAATAGACTTTTTATTCAATATTCATGACGGACCTAAATAATCATTCATTACCAATTGTGATTGTAGAGTCAGCCTACATGTGACGTAATTGATTATGGCGTTATATAGGCCTATACTTGAGTGACACAACATATCTAACGATTAAAGGGACACATTCACCCCAGAATGCTTGAAAATAAAATTGTATAAATCGTATACTTTTAGAGGCTAATCTGTGTGAATCCAATGAAATACGTCTTAATATATGATGATTTCATTTCGTATAAATTAATATAATCATCAAATTTTAAGATTTATTTCGTTTCAATACACCTCGGCCCATAATTTAAACCTCTAAAAGGAAAACAATCTAAACAATTTTATTTTCAGGCGTTCCGCTCTGAATATGAACCTTTAACATAGCCATGAAAATTTAAAAAAATTATGATATAACTGGGAACATATTATATCGCTTGTATTTTAAATAGATCTCGCAAAAAGCTTCGTTTTCTTTGTATGCAAAATAAATCTATATAATTATTTAGAATATTTTAAAATGAATAAAATGTTTTAAATTATAAAAAAATGTTAGGAGAAAATACTTTAACAAATAGGACTTACCTTGACTCAGGACAGCTGCGGCTACAATAAGCTTCAGAGACTTCTGAATTCAAATACAAGTTCACGCGTATCTCACTTAAATTTATTGGTGTGTTATGGGCTGAGTGAAATAAAAAAAAAAAAAACTGAATTGTTGCCAAACAGGATTCAACTTGTTACACATTTATCCTAAACCAATCAGGCTAACGTCGTAATCCACGCTTATGTTTATTTTTGTAATCTGAATAAGGGTTTTTTTTAAAGGTATCAATGACCTGCTAGTGGCTACTGGGAGTCATAATTATGTGTCCTCATCTATTCAGGACAGGCCACGCCTGGCGACAGGTGACCTTCTTATGAAAGGAATATATTATTATCATAGAATCAAGCCTGTCTATAACTGACACCTGCTTTGGGCCACAAGATGGTGGTTCATTATGATGGGCGGTGGTTAAATCACCTGTTTTAAACAACCACGTGTTCTGACTTCAAGCTCTGATTTGCATCTGATACGCATCTAATTTACTCCCGCTTGTGCCAACTTAACCTCTTAATGGTCAAACTGACCAAAGCAACTCTGCAGTCGTCTTGGCGCATGTCTATTAGCAGGTCAATTGAAGAGCATTTTTGGAAATTAACCACTGAAATGACTGGCTCGGTAACCGAGCCTGTCATTCCAGAGGTAAATTTTCAACAATATTCTTCTCTTGATCTGCAAATGGGTACTGAGTAAGCCAAAGCTGGAATGTTCTTCACCATTACCCCTTTAATGGGCAAGCTGGTCAACAATTTCAGAGAAAAGTAGTCTTCTAATATTAAAATTTCTTGAAAAGTGTGGACCATTAAAATGCTTAGTTGATATAAATAGTATGTTTATGGCTTTGAGGCGTTGTCGACACAATAGTGGTTAACAAATGTCTTATTGATCGGGTAAATGGCGTTAGAAGGGTAGCAGAGAGGATGTCGCGTCAATGCAGGATTATGTTGGAATTTGCTATCGTGACAAGGTTATTCAAATACATGTTAATTCCTAGAATCATGATTTTCAAAATTTATTTCTTTACACTCCTGCCACAGAGTGACATCTGCGGGAGTATTATTATTATTATTATTATTATTATTATTATTATTATTATTATTATTATTATTATTATTATTATTATTATTATTATTATTATTATCATCGTCGTCGTCGCGGCCGTGGTGGTAGTAAAACTGCACGTTATGGCATATTATCAAGCCGGTCACAATGTGAATTCTAAAACCTGTTTGAACCGTATATATGAGTTTAATGGGCTAGGGGTCAAAGGGTTATGACGCGGCGGGTATAAAATTAAATAGTGAAGACATAGAATTCGTACCAAAAAAGCACAGTCCGTCTTTAGCTATGCGTTCGTGACGTACATATTTACGTCATTCATGGCGTCATAATGACGTCATTGATTGTGATGTCATTCTATTGAGTTGATTATGACGTCATATGATGAATGAATACAGTGGAAAGGTTCATTAATTAATTATGCAATCATAAGATGTATCGTTTGTTTATTCATTAGGCATTTGACTGGATTTCGCTGCTCCGGTTCCCTGTGCGATTCAAGACCCCTGTTGGTGAGTAGCACTTTAATGTACGAGCAGTATTACTACAAATGGTGTCAGGAGTACTTTGGGCCCTAAATTAAACATTATTATTAGGTATTTCTAAATTCTACCCACGATTTTGCTGTTAAAAAAAGATAGAATTCTTGGAAATATAAGGACTACTTTAGTCCTGCCCGAACGTCAATTTGACAGACCCTGGCCACCATTTTGATTATGTTATAGTTTTTTTTATCTAATAATCACGGATGATAGGTGAGTTATAGTAAAATACATATTATTTATTTATACTATAGCATGCAAATGTCGGGTATATAGATTAATATACCTTACATACATACGTCATATAGGTCATAGAGTTAAGATTCAATGTTATTTATTGGAACTGTAACGGATCAAGGTATATTTTTGTGCTATGTTTCTATGTCAGTATTCCGTGGAATGACAACCCTATAGTTTCTGGATTGTTATTGTTAGTTGTCTTCAGTGTCATATGTAGGAAATCGCGATTCTGAGCTGAAGATTAACGTCGGATTTTCGACAGTTCTTTATACTTTAATTACAGTTCAATTTCGTTGTTTATTTCAGAATTATTTGAAATAAAGAAGTGATATAAACCACTGTTGTTATTATTATTAATATCATTATTATAACATTTTGAACATTAGATGGTAATCTCCCTTCTAATCAACAAATATGTTTCAATTGTAATATTAGGTTTACTAATTACGCTGAACATTATTTGTTTTTTCTTGTTATTATTAATTTAAAAAGTTCATTATCACATTGCTAGCTACTCCGTTAAAACACTACTTAGCTTATGCCTTCTTTTCAAGTTAAATCTGATGAGTTTCTGGCTCGCACCCAGTTTTCATTGGATCAATCCTTTACCCACAACACAATTTTGTTGGGTACAAGTAAAGGTTTCATTTTGAAAAGGGCTGATCAAACTGGGTTTGTTGAGTATTGGTGTAAAAGCGGTACTACTACACAAGACCTGGTTAATATTTTGCAGTCGAGAATAGCCAACGCCGTTCTGAAATTTCACCGCATAGTTTTCTATATCTGGCCCGGAACCTGCGATCTTACTGAGAAACGAGGTGACAGTTTTGTCTATTTAAGGACGGCCGATGACGAACTCGCGGTAGACCGCATTTTCCAACACTATCACCGTGCGATAGACACAGTAAGGTGTTACAGACAAACGGTGAAGTTTATCGATATCCCTGCGTATTCTCTGGTCATATATAATGAGCAACTGCACCATTTGAAACTTTGTTTCTTCAAAGACCAAGAGCTGCAACTGCATGACCAACTGTCTCTTCTCAATATGACGGGATTGAGAAAATCAATGCAGATATTGGTGTTACTATCAAATGCAGTGTGGAGTTAATACTCCGTAATAAATCTAGTGCACGTAAACGCGTCCGTTATCATTATACTTTCGCATTTCTGAAGGACGGCTTGCATGCAGGTAAGCTACTGAATCTGGTCTGGCTTCGGAAAATTCATTTAGACGTTCTCCTGAGTTGCACCACCATGACTACTCAGTGAGTTATATTTTTCAGTAAGTATACGCTCACAACTTATTTTAGTAAGCAATATTACTTTTTTAGCGAATATTAATTTTGCTTCCCTGGTATAAATCAACAAGTGACCCATAATGCAGAAACCTTTGTGTATTAACACTGCAACCGTGGAGGAACTTACTGCACTCCATAATATTGGTAAAATTCGAGCTGCTGGCATAGTGAGTTTGCGTGAGTCCAGAGGTGGTTACATATCTCTGGCCGACATTAAGGCAGATCCTGATCTGCCTGCAACAGCTACGGTCCTTGAACGATTGCTCCATGCTGGTGACGTCGTATTTAACATCAATGATGAAGATGCTGTTGGTGGGGTCGACTCGCACCCAAGGGAAGAATCCCTGGAAGAGCAAGTAGCTAGACTGAACATGGAACTGCTAGCTCAAGATACCAAATATAAGGCACTCCTTAACTCAACTAGTTGAGTCAGGGGTGATCAGACCCTTGTTGATAACCTGGCTCCTAGGGTGGGGGGGAGGGTGTTATATACCCCCAGAGAACCTAAGAGGGAGTCGAGATCAGTTTCTCACCAAGACAATAGGATGTCATCACCAGTTCGTAGCGCCTACTTGGATGGCTCTTCGTACAATTACTCTAGAATGTCATCACCAGGTCGTAGAAGCTACTCTGAAGGTCCTCCTAGTGCAAACTAAAAATAGTTTCCACTTACATTTTCCATCAAAATTTGACATTTTAGTTGGAAAATGTAAGTGGAAACTATTTTTCATACAGTTTGAGCATACTGCTTCAAGGTACTGTTGGTCTGATACATATAAATTAGACATGCTCATATCAGCTTTAAGGGACAAGGCCTTAAAGTTTTACTGCATCTGTTCTGTGCAAGTCCAGAATGATTACGTCAGCTTATGCGACAAATTAACGTCGCGATTCGGGAAAAACGATCTGCCCCACACCATCAGAAAAAAAGTGCAAGACATTCGACAAGAGGGTAACTTTTTAGAGGAATTTGCAGATACCATTCAGGAGCTCAATTTAGATGGCTAACCTGACGCCTCAGAGAGTTTGGGCGAGACAATTGCCATTGATGCATTCCTACGGGGTGTTGAGGATAAACGAGCCGCTCTCATTGCTAAGGATAAAGATCCAAGCACCCTGAAGGAGGCTGTGAAAATGGTCAATGCAGCTATCCATAATCAAAGATTTATCTTGGGTTCCAGAAGACCTGAGGTTCGAAAGGTCCGTTTTCCGGACAATGCTTCTGGTTTGATGGATGCAGGTAATCCTGAGCAGTTGAGAGGCAATACGGCTCCTAGCAGGATAGATGAATTACAGAAAGATGTCTAAGAACTTAGGAAGGATATGGCGGAGATGAAGGTGGATGTTGCTAAGATTTTGAATCTTATATCTGGTCAATTCAGTCGATGTCATTCTCCTCCAAGAGGGAAGGTCGTTCCATCGCATTCCCCCTTCTCCTCTCAGATCGGGAAAGTGCTTTAATTGCAATTTAGAAGGCCATTTTCCCCATGAGTGTCTGGAGCCGAGGCGTAGATGGTCGCCATCACCTTCTGCTTCACCGAGATCTTCGCCTGTGCGATCATATGATGTTCACATGTATGAATTTAATCGTGACCCAATGACACTAGTCATTCCCATTAAAGTGAATGGTGTGTCCGTTAATGCAGTGGTGGATACTGTGGCACAAGTGACTGTAATTGGCAAGAACGTTGCAAAGAAATTACCGTAACCATTAAAAAAGTTGGACTCTATTTCATTGAAAGGTGCAGGTAGAGACAATATTATCCCTGCAGTAACTGTTGAGCCAGTCACAATTGCATTAGGTTTTATGATGTTCAACTGGCCAGTCCTTCTTGCCAATATTAATGATCCAATTATATTAGGCCTGGATTTCTTGAAGACACACAAGGCCACCATTGATATGACTAGACTGCATCTGACAAGTAATGGAGAACCTGTTCAAGCGTCAATGCTGAGAGCTCATGGGAAGGAAGCCCAAGTAGCTCGGGTAATATTGAAACAGAAAGTGGTCGTTGGTCCTTTTGATGGAGTGAAGACCATAGGCGTTCTGGATCAGGAAATATAGAAGATGGTGTGCTCCAGCCCTCGTCTAAACTGGAGGGACTGGTAATACCTCATACAGTGGCCACGGCCAGAGATTCGCAGATTCCTATTTTGTTAAGTAACCTGCCGGCCCAATATATGACAGTGGACCAAGACCACAACGGTGGTATTGTCACATAATTTGAGGATGTTTTAGACCCAGGAACAAAATTTCAACTTGCTGGTAACCCCATAAACCAGGACGGTTTACAGACTTCTACAGCCACTGAGGTGGATATCCCTGTGTTCTTAAGGGTCTGGATGAGAGGTCGATATCAGGTTTATCGGAGACGCAGTCTTTGCAAGTTGAATCCATGTTAATCAAGTATCATGATGCATTTGCAAAAGATGATCTTGATTCAGGATTGTTCAGTGGGGTAAGGCATAAGGTTGACACAGGTAATGCACAACATGTTCCTTCTAAACTTAGACAAACTCCTCTTGGTTTTGAGAATGAGGAAGAGAAACACCTTGCAGAAATGTTATAGAATGGTATCATAGTTCCGACAAAATCTGAGTGGTTGTCAGCCCCGGTATTAGTTTCGGAAGAAAGACGGTACCGTGTGGTATTGTATCAATTTTCGAGCTCTGAACAGTCTAACTCGCAAAGACCTTTACCCCCTACCAAACATCGAGACATGTCTGGATGCACAAGGTGGTGTTAAATTTATCAGAACACTTGTTGATATGGCAGGTCGAGGTTGACCCACAGGACCGGCACAAGCTCGCATTTATCACAAAATATGGGCTCTTTGAATTTTTCTGGATGCCATTTGGTATGTGCAACAGCGTGGATACCGTTCATAGGGTCGTTCAGCTGGTGTTTCAAGGTCTTATCTGATGCGAGTGTCTTGCCTATTTGGATGACCTGCTAGTGACAGAGACTGACTTTGACAGTCATATGACCAACTTGAAAGCCGTACTTTCCCAATTCCTGTAGCGCAACCTTAAATTAAAAACCTAAGAAGTGTAATTTGTCCCGTACAGAACTCTGTTTCTTAGGTAAGTTGGTGAGTGATAAGAGAATCGCTGTTAAGCCAAACAATATGGAAAGCGTCGCTAATTGGCCTGTTACTAAGACCAGGAAAGAGCTGGAATCTTTCCTATGGTTCATGAATTACTACCGAGAGCACGTACAGGGTTTTGCTGGTATTTCTGCTCCTCTCTCTGCACTTACCAGTTTCAAAGTAGAGTATGACTGAACTCTAGAGCATCAGGTAGCTTTCGAAACACTTCAGGGTGCTATGGCCAACCCTGCAGTGTTAGGTTATCCGACACCCGATGGTACCTTCATACTGGATACTGATGCTTCAGAGGTGGCTATTGGTGCAGGGCTATCCCAAATTCAGAATGGGAAAGAGGTGCTTATTAGTTTTGCAAGCCGAACGTCGACACTGGCTCAGCATAAATATTGTGTCACACGCAAAGAGTTGGTAGCCATGGTAGCATTTACGAGACAGTACCATATGTACTTGCTAGGATGGTCATTTATTGTGCGGACTGACCATCACAGTCTCACTTGGCTGCTCAGTTTCAAGCACATCGAAGGACAACTAGCTAGAAGGCTAGAAGAACTGTCCCAATATAATATGATAATGCAGTACAGGCCCGGTAAACAGCACTCTAATGCTGATGGTCTATCACGAGTTTCACGTGATTCGTCACCTTGTCACTATTATAAAGCTGGCTAATCTCTTAGTTCATTACCAGATGGTGGGTGCAAATATTGTACCAAGCTTCAACAGCAATGGTCTCAATTTGAACAAGATGTTGATGATGTAATTGCTTTGGATTTTCAAACCATAAGAGCCCTTCAACTGAGAAATAATGACCAATCAGTGGGTGACACATACAGCGACGATCCAGATGGACTGCTGGATGGTATCCCCCCAAACAGACCAGGTTATCGGAAGGTCACAGTGGTTAAACGCATTCTCTTTGAAAGATCTAAGGGAGCATCAGTTGGAGGATCCTGATCTGAAGACAGTTGTATCATGGATTGAGCAGCTACACACACATTCTGATGCGGAGGTATATTTAGGTAGTCGAGCTATCAAGTTTTGGTGGGCTTGTTGTAATCAATTGATTTTTGTTGATAGCATTTTGCACTACCACTTGGTAGAAACAAATATCATACGGAATCTACTGGTAGTTCCAAACTCCCTCCAGAACCTGGTTTTGGAAAATTGTCATGATTCCAAACTTGCCAGTCACATGGGTGAGCAGAAAACATTAGCGGGAGAGAGTGAAGGGTAAATATATCTGGCACGGATACTCTCGTGATGTGGTGGCATATGTGAAATCCTTTTGGATTTGTAGCTGTAGCAAAAAAGCTTCCATCCAACCTAGAGCCAGGCTGGGCGAGTTCCATGCTGGTTTTCCCTTGGAACGGGTAGATATGGACATTTTGGGCCCCTTTATCACATCTGCACTGGGAAATAGATATGTGTGATCATAGATCAGTTCAGTAAATGGGTTGAGTGCTATGCGCTCCCTGAACAAGGGGCAGAACTGGTAGCCAAAACGTATGTGGAGCGTTTCGTCACCACATGTGGCTGTTCATATTTCTTACACACCGACCAGGGTCGTAACTTTGAGAGCAACTTATTTAAGGAACTGTGCCATCTACTGGAGATTTAAAAAACATGCACCACAGCTTTTAGACTATGTTCGAATGGACAGATTGAATGTATAAACCGTACCATCTTGCAGTGTCTATGGTGTTAGCTGCAAGACCATGACAGACAGAAATATTGGGACAAGTGTATTCCTTTCATCGCTGGAGCTATACGATCTACTGTAAGCCAACAGATGGGTTATTCTCCCAACATGATGATGCTTGGTCGAGAAGTGCTATAGTCTATTGACATAATGTGAAAATGCCCTGTGTCTGCAACTACAGATGATGCCCCTTCAGATGCCAGTGACTTCGTCCAACAGTTACAGCACCAGAAAAAACGAGTATGATCTACGTTTACATGAGCGTGCCTATGATGTTGGTGATGTAGTTTATCTTGCTAATTCTGCAACTAGGAGAGGTCAGTCCAGTAAACTACAACCTCCTTGGACTGGCCCATTTATTATTTATAACAGGTTGTCAGAAGCACTGTTTGGTATCAAAAACCAACGCCGGGAACTAGTTGTTCACCATGATAGATCAAAGCTGTGCAGAGATCGTGATTTACCTCTCTGGATATTGTGAATGATATGTGCTATAAGCTTTGAAGATCATGGCGATGATGATGATTTATTTTCTCCCGATAATGGCCGTAGGTTATCTGATGGTAACCAGGTATCCATTTTTGAAGAGGATTTGGATGAAACCATTCAATATGGCATTGATCCATCCTCATCAACTCTGCATGATGATCTAGATGCCGATTGGACACGTAAGCACATGGTGACTTTTTCCCCAGCAATTATACTCCTTGAGATGACAAAAACCAACAGGTGTCTATTGCTGTATGACTCACAGAATGTGTTATTATAATTACGTGTTTTTCAAATGACACATGAATAATTGCGCGTAATAATGCGTGGTTATATTTATGCATTTCTTGAACATCGTGTGGATAATTACGATAATTACGCATTGCAAAGATGCGTTGTCAAATGATGCATAAATTGTTATGCATTAATCATGCATATTGTATTGTTAATTTTATTTATTGTTCGTCATAACGCATGGTCATAATAATGTTTTCTGTTTATGTGTATATGGAATAAATCCATATACACACTTTGTATAATAAGTATGTGCATCCCATGTTGTGATGCAAACGCATCTATGTATAGTGAAATTCAGTTTAGGTTAGCTACACTATGTCAGTTCGACATTTGGCAGCTCAGATATTTTATAGGGTAGCTCAAATACATGTATATATAGTTTTATTAGGCCAGCTCAGATATTTTGTAGGATAGCCCAGATATTTTAATTCTACATTAGGTCAGTTCAGATATTTTATATTAGGCCAACATATTATATATGCCATATCTATGTATTTCATTTATGTGAAGGTTAAAGATGTTCACTAAAATTAAAACTTTATGCATCATTCACAGGTTTTCCTCGAATCTCACATATTTTAGTTTCAGATAACACCGGGCTAGCCGCCGGGCTAGCTGATTCCTGCCATTTCTACGGACGCCTGGCAGTCGTGCCTTGGAACCCGAGCACCTGCCGCCAGTTCCCTGTGCAATTCAAGAACCCTGTTGGTGAGTACCACTATAATGTACTAGTAGAATTACTACGCATGTATCAAATAACAATTATATATGCTACTATTGAAAATAGCTTAATGATAAGGTGATGTGTATTTATAACACAAATATTCCCTGACAAGTACCTCTGACATCATTTAGTAAGTTTTCTGAAAATGATGTCCGTCAGGCAGAACGAGAGTTATTGAAAAGTGCGTCAAGTGTTGAAAACAATGTTGCAGAATGTCCTTACTGTTGACTACTGCCGTTTTATACCAAATTTGGCACACGTCTTCAGGACCCCACTGGCAATGTTCCACCTAAGTGTGGAAAAGATTGAGCCAGCAGAACCATAGTTATTAAAACTGTCAGAAGAAGAAGAAGAAGAAGAAGAAGAAGAAGAAGAAGAAGAAGAAGAAGCAGAAGGAGGAGGAGGAGGAGGAGCACTCCATGCTCTCATGTGGGTAGAATGAGGTGGGTATATTATGAAGGCAATTACTGGAAACAAAAATGGTCATAGTTTTGGACACAATCAGTGTAGAGCAGCAAACCATCATATAAGAGTTCCGGGGTTCCCTACGATTTCATATATGCTACGTGCAGATCGGTCAAGTAATTACATCACTAACAGTGAAAGGTCACCAATGTTGGCCGTTTCTTCAAATCTGGTAAGTATGTCTTAATCACAAAGTCCTAATAGAGAAATATGTTGGTGCTAACTGTTCAAAGACTTTGTGACATACATAATCTGACAAATCTAAAGGCATCCGAAAACCTCACGTCGCTTGACAGTGTGCTAAACCCAGGTATAGGTTTGTATTCATCAATTCAAATCAGCAGGCACATGACTGTGAGGATTTACATATTAAGGACTTAACACCATCTATCACCAACAACTTTCAGTCTGAAAGTCTAATCTGATCCCCGAATACATTCAGTGGACTCAATGAATATTACCAGGAAATAGTTTTCTGTAGATACGTTTCTGTCGTATAGGGCCTATATATTGCTTGTGTATTTGTGTCGTATTCTTAATTTGCCTTAGTCGTCTTTATTTATAACATTAGTGTATATTTAGTGTCTGTTTTACTTCTCTCTCTCTCTCTCTCTCTCTCTCTCTCTCTCTCTCTTTCTCTCTCTCTCTCACACACACACGCACGCACGCACGCACGCACGCACGCGCGCGCATGCTCTCTCTCTCTCTCTCTCTCTCCCTCCCTCTCTCTTTCTCTCACACACACACACGCACACACACACGCGCGCGATTGTTTATTGCTTTTATCCATACATTTGGACATGCTCTCTCTCTCTCAATCTCTCTCTCTCTCTCTCTCTCTCTCTCTCTCTCGCTTTCTCTTGCTTTCTCTCACACACACACGCACACACACGCGTGCGATTGTTTATTGTTTGTATCCATACATTTGGGCATGCTCTCTCTCTCTCTCAATCTCTCTCTCTCTCTCTCTCTCTCTCTCTCTCTCTCTCTCTCTCTCTCATATGTCCAAATGTATGGATAAAAGCAATAAACAATCGAGCATTAAACTAGAGCAGCCATATAATAAAAAAGTTGTTGAATATTTCAAAGCAGCAACCCTTCTAGGAAACACCTCAAGATCGAGTCATTGTTCAAATACAGCCAGGTGTAACATGCCAATAAAACCAACTGGACCAGCGCCATTTGCTAGGACCTATAGCTGAGAATCAGATGGTCGCTATATTATCGGATTATATTGATGTAATGGATGTTGGTTTCAACCTCGTTTGTGTCCACATCGCCTCAAATATCTCAAAGCGACATTGATATCAATTAACATGTTAATGGTCAAGATATTTCGAGAAAACTATAATTTTTGACACCAAGATCAGATTAACCTATTTTTGAGAATATATCATGGAATTTTGCACAAATAGCTATCCGTTGTCCTGCAAATGGGCCTTTGTCAAGACCAACTTCCCCAGGGTCGGATCTGATCACCGTGCTGAGGGGAAGTCCAAACAATTAATAAGCCATGAGGCTGGTGGATCGTGGAAAGAGACAATAACATAATATATATGAGGCCCTATAGGTAACTGGCCAATTTTACACAACCTTGACGGAGTGCGGGGCTACATTACCGCCACAACCGGAAAAGATGCATACACTATATGTCTCTAAACGAAGAAATTGTCCCAAACCACTTTAACCTGTCCTATCAAGCTGAATAGTAAGGTTAGTCGGTAACATGCCGGGACCAAACAATTAGAGCATGGTCAGCGACCTCAGTGTAAAATTGATGATGGCGCGAATAAAGTGATGTGGATATATCTGTTGCTGTATAGTATTTCCTAGCGTACTGCGGTCCAAAGTTTTCTACAATTAAACAAAACATATTAACTGGATGGCTAATTTCCATATACAACTAATCAATGCAATAAATAGATTATAATTATATGAGGTAGCTAAGTATCACAGATCGATAAACTTAGATGGTGTGGCTAGTTGAAAGCACCTACAATAAACAAGGATAATATTCACAATAAAACAGAAATTATAAATTGCGGTCTTGAGACCAGTAAGGTACCTATTAGTCATCAGTACCATATACGGAGATGATAATTGGAAATACAATAGGATAGCTAGTTGAGTACCTAATAGTCATCGGTATGGAACAGGCTACTATGTTACTGAACTTGAGGTGCCAACATATTCATAGCGCGAGTTGACACATTCTCTGAAGCTGGAGAGTTTTCCGCAGGTGATTTCTGCAGCTGATTTCCGCAGGCTGGTTGCCGCAAGCTGACTCCTCCAGGCAGGGTAGACATGTACGGTACACATGCAGGACAGTGAAACAAAGCAGTGAAGAAATGTCTATTAGATAGTCTTGGTAACTAGTATACAATTTATACGGAAGTGAGAAAGTTATCCTTCCGGTGATGGAAGTAGTAAAGTTAAAGGTTGCCCATTAACAGAGATGGCTGTATATAATATTAGGCAGTTACATAACTTGGCACATGGTGTGGGATGCGTCGCATAGCTCTTGCGGCGCACCCAGCAACTTTCCACCAGACTATGGTCAAAAAGTTAATTAAACACACACGACATGCAGTGTGGAGATTGAAATCCACTTTTCAGCGTGGTTCCGGCGATCCGGCGAGTCATGCACCAAGAATCACCATCGGCTCTACATTCCGTAGAATTACATTCCAGGCCTGTATGGCCCTTTCCACAAAGGTGTTCCCTTCAGAAAAGTTCGGAAGCGGGAGCCACAACTTTAATTATTTTACTCCAGTGATGTTCTGAATCTGCTGTCGGTGTTCCAGTTCACTCGTCAAGTCCCGCACTTCCAGCCAGTCCTCCAGATGGGTCAGTCTCCATGCCGACGATGCTCCTGATTCTCGATTTTTCACCACTTTTATACTACTCGTGACGTCAGAGGCAGATGCATCAGCCAATCAACAGCCGAGCAGTAACCAATCAGCGTGTAGCTAGATCAGTGACGTAGTGACGACGTTCTAGACCATTCTAGATCCATTTATGCGTACACACGATTACGACATCAAAAGCAATATTTTGAAGATAATTTAAGTGATTTTCGCTGATAACTCAGCCATTTCTGGGCCGGTTTTAAAATGGTTAACAGTTCTAGAAAGCTCGTATCATTCTGGTCCTGATCGATACCAAGAACAACGAGAACGAAATAAGTAAAGTTTTTTACGAGTACCCACTCGGTACACTATAGGCATGCACTTGCTTCCAATTGCATGACGTGTTGTCAGGAAAGCTCTGACGCACGCGCATGCACACCACGTGCTTTATCGGACCTCTCTCATAGGGCTTATGTACACATACTATCTTACCCCGGGGAGCATGCTTGGAGCGAATCCGGAGTGGCCGTTCCGTACCCAGCTTTGCTGGGACGGTCAGTACCCGTCCGGTTGGTCTGTACTACACCACCCCCTCCTAGTTTGACACCCGTGGAAAATGATCAAGCATGGTGGATAGAACGCACAGGAGCGTGCTAGGCTGGAATTATAGACTTCCCGAGTAGGCACATAGCCGAGAGGAGAGTGACGCAACAGACGCGTGTTCATAAGAAAGAGCACATAGGGGGCGAAAGAGTTTGGGAGGGAGGCATACCATTGATTTTGATTTTTGACTTGGAATTATTTTTCCAGGTCTTTTCTTATTTTTTGTTTATGATTCACGGTGCGTGCATACTTTTATTTAGATCTCTTAATTGCCTAAACAATAGCTCACATGGGTGTTCTCTTGGATGCGGATAATTATTTTTCCACAGAGAACCCCCAAGCTCCAACGTACCACAATTACAATACAGTGGTTATAAAATAAAATATAAATATATAATCAGATAACTATACCCGAGAAGAGTATCCAGATTATGCTAATTACATGTGCATCCCGTGAAAATAAAGGGATGCACTAAGTGTATACGGATTAATATAATGCAGCCTGTTAGTGCGGATCCACAAGGGTAGCTTCTGCTAACCCACAATCCGTCCCATCATACTGACGCGGGAACTAAAATAACAAGAAAATTATCAAATAATAAGAAGGTAAAAAGACTAGTTCATCAGGCAGCCCCAGCCTAGCTGAGACTGCATGATGGGATTATGACATATTCGCTATGGTGTGATGTGTACTTACGTCGCACACGACGTGTTTACAACACAGGAATCCTCAATGATTATTTTATGAGACATGGCTACGCAAGAACATTGCGCAGCTGTGTAGGATGACCGTAGTCAGCCTAGGGACTGGGTGTGAATTGTTAAAACATATGTAATAATAAGAAAGAATTTCAAAAATAAACATAATAATAATAAAGATCTGTGTTCCGCACAACTACTGATAAATCCTGCTGCAACTTCGGCAGTAGTGTCCACAAACATCCGCTGTGAAGTTTCCCCAGCGTGTCTGGGTACCCCGACTCATACAGGATGGATGCGGTGGATGGTCCTCTGCTGCCGATATATATTACAACTAAACAGGTCCAGGTCGGTAATACTATAGCTGGAAGATGTGCGGACGTATCCATTGAAGGACTGGTAGTGGCGGAGATGATGACCAGTGATGTGCGAACTGGTGGCGGTGTGGAGATTGTGGACATTAGTGTTGTTGTTGACGTCGTGGATGTTGTCTGTGCTGCAGGTAGACTGAGAGATGTAAACCAGACAAGTGACTTCTGTAGCGATGATGCCGATGCTGCTGCGGATGCGGATGCTGCGCTGGCGGATAACTTTCGGATTTTCATTGCCTTCAGTAGTTTACTGGTGGTCGTCCTTGGTATGGCACAGATTTCAGTGGAGTGTGCGAGGCATTTCTTTCCAGGGTAAGGTCGATCCGGTGTAGTTCCTTTTCGAACTGCTGGATCCGCGGGAGTGCTGCTGCATGGGTGTGATGCGGTACTGCTCTGAGATCCGGTGATGATTGTTGTGGCTTCTGTAAGGCAGATCTCCTTGTCGATTATTAGACTACAAGGAGATACTGATCTGTCTGCAACATCCTGTAACCCCTGCTCGGATACGTTCACCAGTGTTGAAATAACCACAGCAATTGTCCGGCCGACTACGGATGAGGATGCGGATGCTGATGTGTGTGACGCGGGTGCTGCTGGAGTGGAAACTGCAGGCGATGCTGGTACCATTACTGCAGGTGCTGCCGGTGCTGGTCATGCTGGTGATTCCGTCGTTATGTTGACTGATGCTACATAATGACTTAGTGCATGTTGTGTGGCAGCTGCGGTGGGTGTTGCTGGTCTGTAATGCGGAAAATCTGGTCGTTGCCGTTTCGTAATCTTGGTCTTAGCCATCTTTCCCATAGGAAGCACATTAAGCAGAAGTCTATTTTCAAAATGAGTGGCTAGAACTTCAATGTTCTCACTTTGTTCACCAGGCTGTAATGTTACTACTAACACACAATGTTTTTCCGCCAACGTGTGCGTCATACCATAATGTGTAGCTGTATATAAATATTTGCAGTCCGAACAGAATGCGCGTTGAAAAAGATGATCACGATTGATGTGTAGCATCAGGTCCGAATTGCAGGAAAACATGCGCTTACATGGCCGTCCGTTGAGCTGTAATGCTGTACACCGATACTTTTTTCCAGAATGAACTGGTGCTGACTCTTCCGAGCTGATGGACAAGGCGAGATCCTCGGCAAGTGATATCTTATTTCCGCATATTGATAACGGTGCGGACTACTTAACCTAATCTATTTTTCCTAACTCTTCATATTTTTCCTAGCCAAATGATATTAATAGTAGTAATAAATAAATAATAGGAAAACAGCAGAATTTGGTTTGCGACACGAAAGTAGCATAATGCTTGTTCTTCCCTTGTGTTGAGTTTGACGGGAAGACAAAGTTTCAGTGCGCGATCTCCTCTTATACTTTTTGGTTACATCACAAGAGGGCGGTTGAGCACGCCCGAAAGTTCTAGGGTGATTCGGCCACGCCCTATAAGGAAAGTTTGGATTTATTTAAACCTGGAGTCAGATGACATATTCCTCCCGTGTAAAGAAAGAAATTATAAACACAACAAAGAAAGCGTATCACTTTCGTCTCCACTCAAAGAAAAAACAAGTCTCCGTTCAACATAAAAACTCGGAACTACTTATTCCCATGGAAGTTCGGCATTTTTCAGATTGGATGCTTATAAACTTGCCTGTTTTAATTTCAGACTGGAGCGCCCGATGGGGTGTGGGAGAGTGCGATGATGTTGGCAGCAATTGCCCTGATTCACCCCTCTCACTCTTCCATCATGCTGTGGTTGATGCACGTTTTGGGTGGCTCTTGTGTTTAAAGCCTTTGATCCAATTTACTGGAAATAGAAGTGAAAGTCACGTGGTTTCTTGTCGTGAAAGCACGTGGTTGATCGGAAACTTAGGCAATATTTACGTAATAGCTGAGTATTGATGCTGCTGATTATTTGTTATTGATGCGAAAGACAGAAATATATGTTTTAAAATCAAAACAGCGTCCCTGTATACGCGTGGTCTTATATACGCGTCTGTGGTTTGTCTGTAATAAGTGTATTCCAGCCCGTGTTGATCTTGTGCGGGAATATGTAGGTAAGAGAATATTTGAAATTCTCGCTGATATTATACTGTCGAAGTTTTGATGCCGCTTCATAATGATCTGTATAAAGGTAGAACGATGGTGCTCTTAATCAAAATTAGAACAATATAGCTGTCTATAATTATTGTTTGGTTTAAACAGCTCAATGTCTTGCGGAAATTTAGTATACTAATTCTGCCAAGCTGGACTGTGTTTTCCAGGTGGGTGGACTGCCAAGCATCCTCCTCTGTGGGTAGGACTAGTCCCATCCCTACCTAGACCAAAATTAATTCATTAGAATACAGCTTGGAAAATCCGTGCCTCAGTTTACATTTATAATACCATCGTATGGAGATTGTGAATACAGTAAACCTGAGTGTCTATGTTTCTGTCATGTTGATGATTTTCATTGATATGCATGGCTGTTTATCTGAGGATGATTCTTTTGCTGTTGTGAAGTGTGACGTTTTTATTACCCTAGGGTGGGGCGGGTAATTGAAGTACGGTGTCAACTTTATCGGACATGATGTATTTCACTCTGTAATGGCCGAGCCCATAGGCGGAACAGAGTTACTTTAGAGTACGGATGACGAAGAAGGGTGCTATCGTAACATATCGAATTCAACTTTTCGGTGGCAAAATCCTACTCGTGACGGACGACAGACTGCGCGCATCTTGCTCTCTTAATAATAGTGACTGTTATTACATGTAAATGATGTATAATATTTTAGCTATTTCCATACGACGTTTCCAGGGGTTTGGGTGGGGTTTTTTCCCCGTAGCGCATACTGTAGATGGCTGCGGTGTTGCTCTTTTCCATATGATCAGTTTTCTGTAAACCGGACAAGAAGGTGATTGCGGAAAATATTGACTGGTGTTGATGGCGGTTGTGTACTGTTGTAGGCAAGTCCGGGCTGCTGTGTGGTGCTGGTGTACTGCGGATTGGGCATATCCAGGTTTCCACGCTGGTGAATGCCGAGTCTGTTGCGGTTGCGGAAAGGTCTGGATCGCGGAAAGTGATTAAGTTGCGGAAAATATGTCTCTAACATTTTCGATTTAAAACAATAGGTGATTGCTATTCTTTGTTGTTGCTGCTGTTGAATGACTCCATTATATCGTCCTTATAACTGGATGTGTATGTGATGTTCGAACAACGGTGATTTGACATATCCAGCCTTGTGGGCAAGTGTGTTCTGTGTGCTCCTGGATTTCTGTGTCCGGTGTGATGTTCTAACTGTTCACGGGGGGGGGGGGGGGCTTGGTCGGGCGTGTGTGGTTAGGGTTGCCTATTGGAATGGAGAATTGGTCATCTCCCATTACACGATGGTTGGTACTCTGTCATAGTTTTTAAGTATGGGGAAAATTCAAGCCGAGAGTGTGATGAACAGGCTGCTTCCCTGCCCACCGCGGGGGTAGGTGGGGTGGGGTGGTGGGTGGGATGCCACCTCCTCTGTAACAGCGGACTCTCTCATATCTGAAGAGTGACAGTCTACACATGATGAGTGGAGTGTGAAGTGGACAGGACGAATGATGTCCAAACTTGGTGCATAGACGAGGGACGTGCATTGGAGATGGGTCGGTGGAGGTGCAGTCAGACGGGGAGCACCATGGGCAGGGAGTGGTTGCGCGATTTGGGGGCATGGATTGGTACACCGAGTTGTGCAGTTCTGCTGTTCTTCAAAACGAGCCCAGGCCTCTTCACTTCCAGGCTATTCACTACATGTTCCAACCAACAAGAAGAATGGCCCAGGGCGGTCTCAGCTTCCACTTGTGGTAACTCTATAATGGGGGTTATAGCATGAAGTGGATGGGAGTTGGAAGAGGTCGGCTGAACAACTTTTCCGTCGTTCCCCTTGGACAACACAAACGAGAAAGTCTTCAGATACGACTTCCCAGATCTAGTAGACCCGCACTGAGGAGGGAGAGGGCGAGTATGTATCTTGTCATCGTCCTCAGCATTAGTCGATCATTCACCGGACTCCTGGCTTGGTAGGATGGAGGTCGAACTGGCACCGTGGTGCTCTGGACTACCATGGGAAATACTTGTTTTCGCAGAGACATTTGTCTGGGCACCGGTGTCACGTGGAACACTCAGTCCGAGCTCTGGCACTGGGACATCACTGGCACAAGGTTTAAGTCGATCGAAGTGGATGACTGAGGCTTGGCCATCTGAAGCACGAATATGGTAGGTCATGTCCAACGTCTTACCTACTACCACATAGGGGCCTTTCCACTGGTAACTCAGTTTACTCTGCACATTTGCAGAATGTCGCGAATCGTGTACCCAACCATTTTTCTGGCTTCATACTGATCTCCATGCACCCACCGGTCATGCGATGTTTTCTAACGCCGGAGTGCAGTGGATAAAGTTGCTCTCACTAGCTCATGGGTCTGTTCTATTCGCTGCCGTATGAGCTCTACGTAGAGAGATGGTGAATTTTTCTCCACCGTAATTCTGGGCATGGCTAGCTCCAGTAGCAAGGCTAATTCATGGCGTAATATTAACCGCGCAGGGGTATAACCCATGCTGGAATTAGTCCAGTCAATCTATGCTTAAATAAGGTTAACCTAGAACAAATTGCAACAGAAGCTTTTTTGGTTTTATTTGATACTACTGGTCTTCAAGTACCACAAAATAAAAAATTCTTAAAAATCCCACACCGGGAAAGGTCCTAATTAATGTGATTAAAAATGGCTGCCACATTTTTGTTGCAAGCTAAGGATTACATTTCCTATTAATTTTAGACGCATATAATGTATTTCTAAAAAGTAAGAAATGGTAGAATGTGATGCTAAGTGATTGAATCTACTAGTAAAAGTGTTGTGCTGTCTCATTGCTAGTGTATTTACGTCACCAGCCCTTAATGGTGACGTCACATGTAGACAGGAGGCATTGAAGTATTTATACATTACGCTAGAAGCATCCATTTGTAGGAAGTCTATGGCTAAATTGTAGCTAAGGGCGGAATTTATGGGCTGAATGTCTCATATGTGCTCTTTATTGTCAGCAGGTCCTTTATAACGAGCAGAGGGACATTTAACACTTTCTGACTATTATTTTCCGTGAATGTACGTTCCGGGCGGAACTTTTTATAAACTTGTTTTCCATATTCATTTCTGTTTTCTCCACACATTTTGTAAAGTTTTCACTTCGTCAAGCTTTTCTTTGTCAAGCTTTGGCTTTATCAAGTCATTCTTCATCAAATCGGCTGAAACAAACAGTGTTTGTTTACTTTATGCACACAGAACCGCTATAGAGCGCTTTCAAGGACCTGGTGTCCAGAGCGCATGTATATATGAAAACCCTACACATACATTAATTCACAACACTTTACCCATTACCATATATGAATTACTGTTGAAATATGTATGTCATTGTGTCCCATGATAATTAATCATTAATTACATTGTTTTACTTCACCATTTCAACGTCATGGACGAAACAGCAAATGTAGCATGCTGTGCAATTTGTGGGGAGAGTCTTGACAATGGCAAACCCACATTTGTGATATCATCAAAAGGTATTGCTGGAATAAATGAAGCCAGTTTGACCCGTGAGATTGCACCTATGACTATTGTAAAAGGGCAAAGATTACATGTTTCCTGTAGGAGAGATCACATTGATAGAACTAAGATCGAAGCAGCCAGAAAAATACAATTAGAAAGCAACCGGCGAAATACCCCATCACCCATTCTCCGCTCACAGGTACCTGAATTCCGATTCAAGGACCACTGCTTTCTATGTGGGACGGCAGTTGAGACAAATTGTAGGTGTGATGAGAATGATGATGTTTTCAAGGTACGCACATGGGATTGCCAGAAATCAATTATTGCTGCATGTGATGAAAGGCCTGAAGACGATAGTTGGACAGAAGAGGTTCGAGGACGGGTCATATATGCTAGGGATCTTCTTGCGGTGGAAGCTGTATACCACCAAGTGTGCAGCATTAATTTTAGAACTGGCAAACAGATTCCCATGCGATATAGAAGAACCCCAGTAGATGAAACCAAAATTCCATGTTTGGGCAGACCAGTAGATACATCGAGGGGGGACGCTTTCCTGAAGGTAGTCAATTATCTGAGGGAAATCGATGATGAACAGACAACTGTAGTTGACCTGGTTAACAAAATGTCAGAATTCTGCACTGAACCGTACAATGTAAAATTTATGCGACAAAAGCTTGAGAATCACGTAGGGGAAAGCATAGTAATAACTAATATTAACGGTCGTCCAGATGTTGTAACCTTTCGAACAACTGCTGCAAAGATATTGCAGACATTTCATGATGCACCAAAGGTGGACGACGAGGAGATAAGAAAGCATCAGATCATTAGAACGGCAGCTGCGCTCATAAAAAATGACATCAAATGTATGCAGACATCAAAAGATGTCTACCCTGGGGCAACTGATATCAGATCCTTGGAACATAATTTGGCATATCTGCCAATGACACTTCGCATCCTCCTAGAAAACCTTTTAAGTGGGGAGTCAAAGGATGTGAAAGTTGCTTCTATTGGTCAGTGCATGATTCAGATGACCAGACCGAGGGTTGTCATTGCACCAATACCATTAGGACTTGGAGTACAAATGCATCACCAGTTTGGGTCAAGGTTTTTGATTGAATGCTTGGCAAGTCATGGCTTTTGTGTTTCATATTCAGAGGTGGTCAATTTCTCAAAAAGTGCAGCGTGCTTTCCAGGGACTGATATCCCAATGTCTGGACATTTTGGACAATATATTGCAGATAATGTTGACCACAACTTGCGTACGTTGGATGGACATGGTACCTTCCATGGCATGGGCATGGTCGTAGCCGTTACCCCTGAGTTAGCACAGCAACATGTCATTCCACGGCTAGAGTTAGCCAGTAATAATGTCCATAGTGCAAAAATTGCTATTCACTACTACAAAGCAGTAAAGGGCAATAGGGTACCTTTGGTTTATGATAAACTACCTGTTGTTAGTGTGGCTGACATTTGGAAACACCTGGACGTAATGTGGAAAGTGTCCTGGCCGTTGCGTCCTAATCGCCCCGGTTGGTCTGGAACCATGCAAGCCATTTGCAAATGAGTTCATCCGGGAAAAGCATCAATCCACTTTCTCCAAATGCTAGATATGGATCCAACTGACATGAGTTGTATTTATTCAACCTTGCACTTCATTGCTTCGGAAAACCAACGTCATGGTTCAACACCCATTGTCACCTTCGATCAGCCACTTTGGTGGAAGGCCAAGACAATCATGGCTCATGAAGGCGATAGAAGTGATTTAGTGCAAATAATCTTGATTCTAGGTGGCTTCCACACAACAATGAGCTACCTTGGTTGCATTGGTCACCTCATGCAGTCATCGGGGTTAACAGACGTACTGGAGTTGGTGTATGCTGAAAATGCTGTAACGCACATGTTGACTGGAAAAGCGTATACCGGAGCTGTACGTGGACATTTCCTGGTTGATGCAGCACTTAATGCAATGGTTCTGTCAACGGTGTATGGCATTCCTATCTTAGAGGTGAGTGAAGGAAATATAGATAATGCAGTAGTGACGTGTGATGATATTGAAGCAGCTCTACGCCATTTTGATGTTGTTATCAAATATGACTCTAGACTTGAATCAGTGATATCCGATGATGTGTTTGAGCGGATAAATGAGAAGTTAGAATCAGAGAAGTCAATGATTGTAAGTAGTCCAACAGGACGTTTATGGGTGCAGTACATGCATATGGTAGACCTGCTAAAGATTTTTCTCAGAGCTCAGAGGACGGGGGACTTTAAGTTGTACTTGAAGTCACTGTCAGATATGCTGCCCTTCTTTGCTGCTGCCGGGCATTGCCATTACACAAAATCGGTATATTTGCATCTGCAGGACATGGTAAAACTAGAGAGTACAAGGCCAGACATTTATCAGAAGTTCATGACCGGACTATTTGTAGTGCGAAGATCTGATAGGTACTGGGCTGGTCTTGCTAGTGACCTTGTCATAGAACAGTCATTGATGCGGACCATCAAGACCACTGGGGGCCTCACTCGTGGGCGGGGGATGGATGAATTACAAAGGACACGTTGGCTTTTAGCACACCCTGTGTGTGCAGAAATCAACGAGGCCATGCAGGAGCTAACAGAAGCAGAATACCAAGTCTCGGAGCAACATAAAGACATGTCTGAAGCCAGGAAAGTTCGGGATCACACAGATTGTTTGACTATTTTAAAATATTTTCAGGATTACTGTCCATTTATGTCAAATGATGAATTATATAATACTGCCACTGGAATTACAGCTGATCCAACTTGTAATCAACACAAGGCATTGGAAGTTGGAAATGCCATAATACAGAAAATGGAAGGCCACGATGCATTCGAGTTTTCATTCAGGAAAAAAGATCAAGTGGTATGTACGGGAGGACATGTCGTATCGAGTGATGGTGATAAGCTTTCTCTTGACCCACAGCTCCTTTTTCAGCGCCTTTTAATTGTAGCAAATAATAGTGAATGCAATCTAGACACTGCTTCAATGCACGAGCTGTCTACATATCCACCATCTCTATTTGACAAACATGGACATCTCCGAGAAGCGAATAAGCCCCAGCTAGCAGAGGCATTGAATTCTGCAACCTCTACTACGAGCAGCACCAAATGCCAAGAAATAACACCAGAATACACTGTTTTTGATGGCGGATCATTAATCCACCGATTTCTTTGGAAGAAAGGTAGCAGCTTCAATGACATTGCCGCGATGTACGTGGAGTATGTAAAAACATTCAACCACCCAACTGTTGTGTTTGATGGATATATTTCAGGACCATCGATTAAGGATATGACTCATCTAAGACGGACAAAAGGTGCAGTGGGCCAAAAGTTATTTTCTCAAGTAACATGACACTCAAGTCAAAGAAGGATCATTTCCTGGCAAATTCAGCCAATAAACAAAACTTCATTGATATGTTGTCCAAAAAACTCCAAGAAAATAATGTTAACACTTTGAATGCTGTCGATGATGCAGATGTTCTGATTGCATTGACGGGGGTTGAGTGTGCCAAATCAGGCATAACTCACGTTATTGGGGAAGACACAGACATATTAGTGTTGTTGTGCCATTTCGCTGATCCTGGTCTCCACAAACTTATCTACAGATCGGATAAGCCAGGGAAGCCAGACAGGGTTGGAAAATGCATCGTTTGGGACATCAATTTTCTGCGAGCTGAAATTGGTGATGATGTTGCTCGATATCTACCTTTAATTCATGCAATAGGTGGATGTGACACAACATCACGTTTATTTGGCATAGGCAAAGGTGTTCCTCTTAGAAAGATGCAGTCCAATTCTTCATTCATGAATCATGCAAAGGAATTTTGCCACACATCTACTAAGGTCGGAATTCAGGTGTCTGGTGAAAAGCTATTGGTATGTATGTATGGTGGTAGTGAAACTGATACATTGGACGCATTGAGACCTCGAAAATTTCGAGAAAAAGTGGTTAAGAGTATTTCATCTCTGCAGATTCAAAATCTGCCACCGACGTCTGATGCAGCCAAGTATCATAGTTTTCGCGTTTACTTCCAAGTAAAGTTTTGGACGAAGGAGCAAGAGATCTTAAAGCCAGAGGATTTCGGATGGCAGATTCACCGGGGGAAATTTATTCCCAGAACAATGGATAAGCTACCAGCTCCTGATTGCATTCTGAAAGTTTTTCGATGCCAGTGCCGAGGAGAATGTGCGACATTGCGATGCAGCTGCAGAAAGCATAGCCTACATTGTACATATGCATGTGGTGAATGCAAGGGTACCAACTGCAGCAACATTCCAAGTTGTCAAGCTGTAGATCTTGCAGAATTTGACGACATAGACGTTGGTCTTGTGTAAAGATAATATGAGTATGTTGGACCTTGCCGTCCATTGAGAAAATGACGGATGTAACTGTTTGTATATAATAAACCATTACTAAATTCATCATACTGATTCAACAAATCATAAAACTTGGATTAAATTTACTTGAATATTGGAAGATTGATAATTGACGTCATGATGACGTCATCAAGAGACGTAGTAACGGATCTACTGTTAGCGGGATGTCATATAGCGATCATATCACGAAATAACAGTTCTTTGCTAACACTTTTATTTATGTAGTTAAGACATTTTATGGGTCTCCAGTCAAAGATACGTAAGATATTCAGCTTAATAATTGGTTTTAAGTGGTCCTATTAAATTCTGAGAAATAGTCCTTTACCGGGATAGAATTTTTAGGAATTTTTTATTTTCTGGTAGGTGAGGACCAGTAGCATTACATAAAACCAAAAAAGCTTCTGTTGCAATTTGTTCTAGGTATATCCCTATATTGACTGGACTAAATGTACTGAAGTGGGGTATGCCATGAGCAAATATGGGAGTCATAGATCCCAATCTCGACAATCAAGGCGTGTTTCTTTAGTAAGCATCTCTGCTAAGGTATGATTAAACCTTTCCACCATTCAGTCACTACGCGGATGATACGGAGTCGTTCTGGTTTTGACGATATGAAACAATTTGCAGAGCTCGGAGATCAGCCGGCTCTCAAAATTTCTTCCTTGATCGGAGTGCATCTCATAGGGCATTCCAAACCGGCAGAACATATTGCTTGCCAAGAGCTCCACTACTGTGTATACCTCTTGGTCCGGCAAAGCAAATGCTTCCACCCACTTCGTAAAATAATCTTGTAATACGAGGATGTACTTATTTCCTTCATCCGTCGTATTCATGGGTCCTAGCACATCAATAGCCACTCGCTCCCATGGTGGACCAAAGATTTTAATTTTTAAGGGTGCGGAATGGTACTGGCTTTGATATAGGACACATTTGGCAACCCATGCCTTCACACTATCTCGAATTCTGATCCAATGGAATCTCTGTTTTATCTGGGTTAATGTCCGTTCAACAGCTAGATGACCCGCTTTATCGTATAGTTGTCCACCTCGTTACCTGGCCCTCCAAATTGTGTAGGTTTCTGAGCCAGCATTGTGAGGCGTGATCTGTACAGAGAGTAAATGGGTGACCATACACAAAGTATCTGTAATACTTGACAAAGTAGACCGCGGCCAGTAGTTCTTGCTTAGTGGTCATGTAACATTTCTGTCTTATTCAGGGTACGTGACCCATAACCCAATACATGCTCCGTTCCATCCTCAGTGACCTGAGATAGAACTGCACCAATGGCATAAGCTAACACATCAGTGTCCCGGATGAAATCAAGGCTAGGGTTAGGATGATCGAGAATTGGAGCGGTCGTCAAGAGTTCCTTCAATGCCCTGAAGGAACCTTCACACTCACTCGTCCACTCGATTGGTCGATTTTTCGGTGATCTTGAAGAGGGGTGATGCAATCTCACTGAAATGACGGATGTTTCGGCGATAGTACTGACAGAGACCAAGGAAGCTCCGAGTTTCCATGATAGACTCAAGGGTCTGCCACTCCACCACCGCTTTTGTTTTTGACGGTTGGGTGGCCAATCCATCACCGGATATGACGTGTACCAGGAACTCGATGCTCTGTCTGAAGAGATGACATTTCTTGGGTTTGAGCTTTAAGTTAGCCATGTGGAATCTTGAAAGCATGTTGTCTAAATTGGATAACGTTTGCTCAAACGAGGTACCAAAGACGATTACATCGTCAATGTAACACAGACAGATTTCCCATTACAGGATAGTTAATACCTGCTCAATGAGATGCTCGAAAGTTCCAGGAGCATTGCACAAGCTGTAGGTCATCTTGCGGAACTGGAAAAGAGCGTCTCTGCACATGAATGCGGTCTTCTCCATGTCAGCCCCATCCATGGATACCTTCCAGTACCCACTAGCTAAATCTATGGTGCAAAACCACTGCTCCGGACAAGGAATCTAAGGCCTGATCTATCCTGGGTAATGGATAGGCTTCCTTGATGCTAAGATCATTAAGGCGGTGGGAGTCTATACAAAACTGCAAAGATCCGTCCTTTTTGCCTACTAGTACTATGGGACTGGCCCAGGGCGGTGCTGATGGCTCAATATTCTGGTCCGCAACATGTCCTCTACCTGTTGGTGTGCCTCCGCTTCCTTATGAATAGGAAGATGTCAAATGGGCTGACGGATGGGTCTGTTGTTTCTGGTGTCGATGGAGTGTCGTACTAGATGAGTCTCTCCAAGGTCGATGTCTCCTGCCAAGAAACAATCGCAATATTTATGAAGTAATTTCCGTGCTTGTTGTTTTTTAGATTGCATCAATCCTACTGTGGCATGCAAATATAGGTCATGTAAGTGTTCAGGCAAATCATCAGAAGTTTCCAGTGATATCACATCCACGAAATGGCCACAGCGGACTCCTGATTCGAGTGTTATTGGGTCCGCAGTACCACTGAATACACGATAAGGTATGCGATTCTTGTCGGTGGTGTCCACGATCATGTGGGGACTGGCACATTGTGAAGCGATCATGTATTCAGGGTCGGGTTCCAGCATGGCTGTGTGAGTGTTGTTTCCTAATTGTGGTGCGGTGGCCCACAAGACCCTTTCTTGACCCGGCTCAACTATGGTGGTTGTTGCTACTATTCCGGTCCAAGGGGTATCTGTCGGCCATGTATGTGTAGTTCCTGTTGTCTGCAATGTATGACAGCTTCGCTTGCACTGAGGAAGTCAGAACCAAGCAGGGCATCGTTTTGAATAGAGGCGATAACAACTCGCTGAATGAATTGCATCTCCTCTATCTGGATTACAGGGTTTACTACTCCAGCCATGGGAACATCGGCTCCTGTAGCTGTTTGCAAAAATATATTTCTAGGCTTAAGGGGTGGCTTCTTATGAGGTGGGATGCTCTCATACAAGCGCTTGTTAAAAACGGTGATGGAAGCTCCAGTGTCCACTGTGGCACTGGTGGAAATTCCGCTAAACAGACAGGCACACTTATATATCACCTTGCGTTGAGCCTGCGGAAAAAATTCCAATGATACCATTTGTGGAAGTGATGGTGGCGCGGTATCATTCTGTATATAGTCGGCTTGTTTCCAAATAGCTTCCATGAGTGCTATTGGTGGCTGAGTGTGGAAAGGACCAACTCGTCATCGCTGCTGCTGTGATTGCTTAGGCGATGACGAAGTCAGGGGTAGCAATGGTGGTGGTGTTGCTGTGGATTCCGTGTAAGCTGTGTTGGTGTATACTGTAGTGCGAATAGGATTCTCGTGTTCTCAGATGAGGGCTACCTGTGCGAGCCACTTTTTACAACACATCATGGGATGTTTAATTGATGCGCAGAAGAAACAATGCCGGCGTATTGCTTTGACTTTCTTTGTACGATGTTTCTTTTTGCGGATCCATGGTGCCGAATGAATGCTTCCTTCTGGATCACTACTAGTGCTGGAGTTTGTTGGTGAAGGTGTAAGAGGTTGTGAATTGGTCGTGAAGGTTGTGGTTGCCCCTGGGGGTGTCTTTGACGTAGTCATCCATGATCCAGCATAGATGGTGGTGGCCTATCGTGGAGATCCGATAAAGTGATGTATTGAGAATCATGGTATGTCCCCTCGCTGACTGGTGGGAACTCATGTTGATGCGGTGCTGGTCCCAGGTCACTGTCTTATGTAGTTTCCAAAGATACTGCATTGGTAGATGCCGCTTTATTTATGCAGCCCTTCTGCTACAGTCTAACCTACCAATTAGTTGTTAGAAACGGAAACTAGTTTTGGTGGAAAGTGGCAGGAATTCCTACCTAAACTTAGATACAGTTGTCCAATGGGCGCAGATGCTCAGCTTCCCGTAGGTCGCTTTGGAATAGCATCTACCTCCAAGGACAACATGCGTACATGTTACGACACAAGGCATCCGCATTCGATGGAAATCTGGCTACCCTGCTCTGCAACCACATAAAACATCACCCGGACAATGGCTACGTTTCACAAAAGCAAGTTTGATTACTAACATGTTTTTATGGTGGCGGTGGAGAGATGGATATCCATCGCGAGCTTCCCGTGAGGGCGTGACGAGCTCCAATGCTTCATCCAGACACTTCAATGAATTGGATGGCGATCCGCATCTCGTACGTCACCACGTGCTATGGATCTACCAGTTGACCTGTCATTATGGTTAAGTTATAATGTGCCCAAATATGCACTGCGGGCCTGTAAATAAACTAACTAACTCACATTTATAACTATATGTTTTCGCAATGCTTCCATCATTGGCAGGGTTATCTAGCTAACAAGTATTCGAAGATATGGGGTGGTGATGTATGTAAATCCAGACAGTTAGAAAGCCATACGGCTGGTGGATCGTGGAAAGAGACAATAACTTAATTTATGTGAGGCCTTATAGTTAATTGGCCAATTTTACACAACCTTGCTGGAGTGCGCGGCTACATTACTGCAACAACTGGAAAGGAGGCATACACTATATGTCTCTAAATGAAGAAATTGTCCTTAAACACTTTAACTTATCCTATCGAGCTGAATAGTAAGGTTAGTCGGTAACATGCTGGGCTCAAACACTTAGAACACAGTCAGCGACCTCAGTGTAAAATTGATGATGGCGGGAATAAGTGATGCGAATATAAATGTTGCTGTATAGTATTTCCTAGCGTACTGTGGTCCAACATTTTCTACAATTAAACAAAACATATTAACTGGATGGCTACCTGCCATATACAACTAACCAATGCAATAAGTAGATTGTAATTAAATTAAGTAACTAAGTATCCAGATTGATAAACTTAGACGGTGTGGCTAGTTGAAAGCACCCACAGTAAACAAGGATAATATTCACAGTAATAAAGAAATTATAAATTGCAGTCCTAAAACCGGAAAGGTACCTATTAGTCATCAGTACCAAATACGGAAATAATAATTAAATGTACATAGTATAGTTACTTGAGTACCTAATAGTCATCGGTATGGAACAGGCTACTATGTTACTGAAATTGAGGCGATAACATATTCATAGCATGAGTCGACATTCTCTGAAGCTGGAGAGATTTCCGCAGCTGATTTCAGCAGGCTGGTCTCCGCAAGCTGAATCCTCCAGACAGGGTAGACACGGTACACACTCAGGACAGTGAAACAAAGCAGTGAAGAAATGTCTATTAGATAGTTTGGTAACTAGTATACAATTTATACGGAAGTGAGAAAGTTATTCGTCCAGTGACGGAAATAGTAAAGTTAAAGGTTGCCCATTAACAGAGGGCTGTATATAATATTAAGCAATTACATAACTTGGCACACGGTGTGGGATGCGTCGCATAGCTCTTGCAGTGCACCTAGCAAAGTCCCACCAGACTGTGGCCAAAAAGTTAATTAAACACACACGACATACAGTGCGGAGACTGAAGTCCACTTTTCAGCGTGGTTGGCAGATCCGGCGAGTCATCCACCAAGAATCACCGTCAGCTCTACATTCCATAGAATTACATCCTGGGCCTGCACGGCCCGCTCTCGGAAAAGCTCCCTTCGGAAAGTGCAGATGCGGAAGGTATAACTTAGAATTTAGTTTATTAGCCCCCGGATGGCATCCGGGGGTTCCAAAACTGGCGAAAGCCGAGGACGTCCTACCACCGCGGATGTGCTGGGATCCATAAGACACCAGTAGATGTGAGAATCACTTGTAGGTCAGCAGTTACATCCGTCCTCCTGATGGTCCAGAGCTCCTGCGCGGGCCAGCTTCCACACCGGCGATGCTCCTGATTCTCGATTTTTCACCCCTTTTATACTACTCGTGACATCAGAGGCAGATGCCTCAGCCAATCAGCGGCCGAGCAATAGCCAATCAGCGTGCAGCTAGATCAGTGATGTATTTATCACTTTCTAGAACATTCTAGATCTATTTATGCATGCACGCGATTACGACGTCAAAAGCAATATTTTGAAGATAATCTAAGGGGGTTTTCATGGATAACTCAGCGATTTCTGGGCTGATTTTGAATTGGTTAACAGTTCTAGAAAGCTCGTTTTACTCTGGTACTGACCGTTTCGTACCCAGCTTTGCTGGGACGGCCTGTACCCATCCGGTTGGTCCGCGCTACAATATCTAGTTTTGATTTAAACACGCCAAGCGTGGGTGCCCCAACCATAACAGAAGGGAGTGTGTTATTAATTCGATTTGGGAAAAAATGCCTACGAATTTCTTTTCTGCTGTTTCTAGTGTTGAGCTTGAATGTGTGATCTCTAGTACTTGTTTTACTTGTTCAGTCAAAGAATATGTTTTTGTTGTAATCATCACAGATAAATCTGTATGTTTCGATTAAGTTTCCTCTAAGCCTTCTATATATTTATGACATGAGGTTCAAAGCATTTAATCTGTCTGTGTAGGAGTAGTTTTTCAAATGGGGAACAAGCTTAGTGGCTCTGCGCTGGACCCTTGCGATTATACGAGATTGTCTTTTAAAATGAGGTGACCATCACATTATCAAAAGTTGGCTCATCATTTTGAGTTGCCAAATTCTCAAGGTAAGATGCCCACAATTCAGGTGCTGTCCCCTTGACTTCTGAGGCACTAAAGACAGATGGTCCGGGTTCTCCTGAAAGCGGAGGAAGAGACGGAACAAGAAAAATAAATATAAAGAATTCAATTCTCACCTGCAACAATCAGACTCTGATACAAATTCTTCTAAGGTGGCATCTCACCAAAGCTAGTCTAGATACATTTCTCATTCGCATTACACATTTGCTTGAAGCATACTGTCTACCTGATCTTCATAGCCTACTGCATGACCCTCCATCAAAACTCACCTGGAAAAGATCAGTAAAAACAGCAATCAATAATTTCTGGACTGAAAGTCTCATAAAAGACTGCGAACAGAAATTCACCTTGTGCGACCTTGATGCAGTAGGATGCAAAATCGGAAACACACATCATGTATGGAACTCTGTGCAAGCCATGAACGGCAGAGTTAAAATGGCGCTCACAAAGTCAATCGACCCTTGACTGGTACATACATGTGCCAATCTGTGAAAACAAAGTTTAGCAACTACACCGTAAGTGCTACATGACCTGTCTGTGGGCTAGAGAATGAGACAACAGTCCACTTCCTTACCTCATGTCCAATCACTAAATCCATCAGAGAACAACATATTCCACCAATCAAACTCACACAGTTGTGAAAGAATTCGGTCTCTCGACAGCCTGGAACAAGACCTCGCAACATAAGCACATTATCACTCAGCTCATAATAGATTGAAGAAAACTATCAAATAATTACTCCTTACCAAGAAAGGGCAAACTGACATGCATATTAGAATCTTTAAGCTGCACTCTCGTTCACACTCTACACAGAAAGAGAGGACAATATGTATCCTGACTTCTCAACTTCTACTTCTATTTCTACAGGTTAATTGAAAGGTTCTCTTCAGGATACAAATCAATATGTTGGTGGCATGTGTAGATCAGGAAGCTTGATCTTTCCAAAATGAGTCATATATACAGTTATCATGGTTGTAGGTTATGTACATATATACAGTGATGTGCTGCCAATTTACTGGTGGTGGGCTTCTAGTCCTGCCTTGAAGGTGTCAGGGTCAGGAGCAAGTGCAACTTCCTGTGGCAGGTTATTCTACATTGTAATTGTTCGTGGCAAGAAGCTATGTTGGTACACCATTTTGTTTCCTCATGGCGGTAGGTATCGATGTTGGTGACCCCTGGTTCTCCTGGATGCTGGAGTAGGGTGGAATTCATGTGGCACATCTACCAGGCCGTTTGTAATTTTGTATAATAACATCAGGGAGTGATGCTCACGTCGTTTTTTTCAATGAGTCCTATCCGAGTTCCTTCACCATATTTGAGGCACTGGCAGTCCTGGTTCCAGGATCATTTCGTCTATGTGGTCAAGTTCAAGTTCAAAGTTGCTTTATTTCATGGTTTTTCTGTACAAATAAATAGACTCTAAACAGGCAGTCCATCAAAGGCATGGCCTATGGAGCGACGGACTCCTTACACACATTACAAAACATTTGTACATTAACATATATATGACACACAAGACAGTGGCACAGTGACAGAATACTAAAAAGCTACCTAGATATGAATACATATACAGGGACTTGACTACCATTCTGGGATTATTAGCCAGTAAATTAACCTATTTGGGGATTTTATTAGCCATACAGATTTTCGGTGAGAAAGAATATGAGTCTCACCTCAGACTTATAATGTACAATAGATCATATTTAGGTAGGCCCATATACACATATATTCACGCACACATATATGCATGTATATATATATATATATATATATATATATATATATATATATATATATATATATATATATATATATATATATATATATATATATATATATATATATATATACACATATACATATACATATATATGTATCCATACATAGGCACATAAATACATACACATACATATATCCATACACACACATATATACATATACACATATACCAGGGCTTCAACTAACTTCTAAATACAGGAAGCCCGGGACTTCTCGGGTAATGCTATTGGGAGTCTAAGCTAGAAACATGACGGTCTAAAATGGTTCAAATGCATATAATTTGGTTAAAATCATTGTTTTTAGAGATATCAGGGCCAATAATAGGAAGTCCAGGACTTTCTTGGTATGTTTTGTGGAGTCCAGACATGAACTTTGATATATATATGTCATACATACATGTCTTTGATATATATATATCTTCCATTAAGCGGTGGGTTGGTAAGGCTGTCCCTGCTTTGATGTTTACATAGATATATACCACTATGTGCACAAACATAAAACACACGACATTCAAACACATATTTATGGCATTCATATTTACATACACATATACATAGTTGACTTAAATAAACATATATTATACATATACTCCCTAATTACATCATTATCTCATTTTATTTAAATTTTATTTGGAGTGGTTTGTTATTATATAGGACTTTTGTATGCTACTGAGGGTGGGTGTGGTGGGTGGGGGGGGGGGGGCAGGGAAGAGATCATCACTGTAATATAAAGTTGAGATAGTTGGAGTCGTTAAGAATTGTCAGATGCGTTGATCATGTGTGGGCTATTTAAGTGTAGTAGTAGTAGTAGTAGTAGTAGTAGTAGTAGTAGTAGTAGTAGTAGTAGTAGTAGTAGTAGTAGTAGTAGTAGTAGTAGTAGTAGTAGTAGTAGTAGTAGTAGTAGTAGTAGTAGTAGTAGTAGTAGTAGTAGTAGTAGTGTAGTAGTAGTAGTAGTAGTAGTAGTAGTAGTAGTAGTAGTAGTAGTAGTAGTAGTAGTAGTAGTAGTAGTAGTAGTAGTAGTGAAAGTAAACTGTAAAGTCTGTTTATGTTTAGACTTATTATTTCAATTATTAGGTTAGGTTAGATTATCTTAGTGGTGGTGGTGATTGTGGTGGTGGTGATGGTGGTGATGGTGGAATGTCTTAGGTTTGTATTATCATTAAATAGCAGAGAATCTGTGCCCATCAGCGTTAGGTCTTCCTGCAGAGTAATATGGTCGTCCGGTATCTGTATGTGGTGGTGCATGAGGCAGTCATCGGCAAACAGTCTTAGCTTGGATTTTATGTTATCTGGGATGTCATTGATGAAGATGCGGAACAGGAGTAGTCCAAGAACAGTTCCTTGCGGGATGCCGGACAGTACATCGGCTTCATCTGGCTCTTCACCATCAATGACTACTCTTTGGGTTCTGTCGCTTAGAAAGTCCTGTATCCAACTTGTGGTATTCCCTCTAACACAGTAGTACTGGGGTTTATTGGCTAGCCTTTTGGTGGGGCACTTTGTCGAATGCTTTGGAGAAATCCAAAATGGCTGCGTCGACTTAGCCAGACACGTCGAGGACTCTCGCTATATCAGTGGTGGTAATGTATAACTGCGCCTCTACTTTCATAACTTACAATATGGCATTGCATATGTACGTGGCAGTTATCAGCCACGGTGCTCCTACGAAATGAGGGATTTACAGAGAAAGAGGAAGAAGAAAGTGTTCTAAGTTTAGAAAGGATGTGATGTTTCCATCATGCGGAGTTAAAGTTGATGAATCTAGTGTCGGCACTTAGGTGACAACTAAACAACAACCTCTTTTGTATATACATATCCATCGCCTAATAATACCAGAGTATCAGTGCACGTCACCAGTTTTCGATTTACTGACACGCCCAAAATTCTAAGCAGCTTCTGTTTCAAAATTATGCACAATTTACGTAGGGTAGTGGAGGATATTTTCAATCGGAGGTAGTTTTCAATGGCTATATCGAGATTGACGATAATTCCCTACTGGAATTATTAGCCAGCAAATTAACCTGTTTGGGGATTTTATTAGCTCCATACGATACAGATTTTCGGTGAGAAAGGATATGAATCTCGCCTCAGACTTATAATGTACAATAGATCATATTTAAATAGGCCCATATATATATATATATATATATATATATATATATATATATATATATATATATACTCACACACACACATGCATATATATATATATATATACTATGGGTACCGAAGTACGTGAATCTAAGCAAGTAATCACTGTAATGCACTCGTGAAAGAAAACTCTTAAACAGATCTGCGCAAGAATTTAACACAATGTGAAATAACACTTCCGAATACAAACGAAAAAATTTCAGTACAAAATTTTAATTTTTAAACAAATCCCAAGCATTTGAACTGACCCACCTCGCCAGGTTATGTGTGAAATAGTTGTACCGAATTTCGTGAATTGGTGATTATGTATCTTCAGCTGTCTGGTACATGCTTGTAAATCCTTAAATATCACTGTATTAGTTTGTTGAATGTTTCAACTGCTAATTTTGCCCGTTTTAACCAAAAAATGTGTCCTACAAATGAATGTATAAACTATAAAAGCAGTTGATACATTTGAAGAGAAGAAAAAAACCCAAATGGATGCCGCTTTCGTTAGGTAGTGACGTCACATGAAATTCACAAATATTTATGAGCTCAAGAAATGAGCTAACACTCGGGTCTTTAAAACAGGTTCAGCAGGCATAAAAGGAAAGAATAAAAAAAAATTCTATCGTTAAAAAAACATGTGTGCACTATGTTAATTTGGACACTTTGGTAAATGATTAATAAGCACCCACGACTTCCTCTAGAGCCTCTCCAATAAAATTTAGATGAGCTCCCGTTAATCAGGCTAATCTGACACGGCGAAAAAATGAAACCAAAGCAGGTGGTAACTTTGGATTGTACAAATTGCTCATTTTAGGTGCTAAATAGGTGCAAGTAAGTAATCTAAGAAAGTGCATTAAGGAAGCTTGTAATTTTTATCACTACCATCAGTAATTGTATGAAAAGTTTCTTGTTTTGACCGTATTTTGCTCAAAACTTTGTCAAAAGCTTCAGAACTGTCAATCAAAACGTGGCTACTGTGTAAATGCGTTCCATGCAACGTTACATCATAGAACAAGAGCGATAAAAACAAATTCACGAATTTCAGTACTCACGAATTTAAGCAACTCGACTATATATATATATATATATATATATATATATATATATATACATATAGGGCTGCACGGTTTGGCTTACAGCCATATCGGTTTCGATATGACTTTTCATATCGGTTTTAACCGAATATCGGTTTTATGGACATGAAACAAAAAATTTAAATGATAAATTAGCACGAAAACAGAACGTATTTTCACGCCCTGATACATTCGTAACGTTTTACGCCTTTAAAGCTTAATATACCTTATAATATCCATCATCGCGGGAGTGAAATTATTAATTAGACCGCCTAAATATTACGCACAGTTAAATAAACATCGTTTATTTTGTCAAAATTAATCATAAATCAGAAAAACAGGTTGCGAAAAGACGTAAATCACGCGATTGTAATTAATTATGATGTAATTATCTCCCTTTCTTCTTTCATTTCCAATTCGGCCCGAGGACGAAATCATGCCTTAAAGAAAATATTAAGTGTAATATTGCGGTCGCGAATTTCATAAGTTAATATGATATTGTGTATAGAAGATAACGTTTTAAAAACGGTTTGAGTAATAATTTTATTTAAAATTATATCCTAATCAGCAAAATGTATTCAGCATTATATTTATTGGCGAGATTTTGATGCATTCGGGCGATTTAGTGTTGGGACGACTTTGCATTATGTTAATTAGCCGGTGACGTAAATAAAATGGATGCCGTTGTTTAGAAATGTTTTCCCCGATACAAATTTTAATGACAAATTCCCACATTAGTATTGTGTTTTATATTGCAAATTTATCTGAGACTACCAGAGAAAAGACGAGTGGATATTTATTTAATTAATTAGCTGCTTGATTTCTCTCGGCGTACAGCGAGTTACATTGATGCACAATATGCGCAATTGGGGCCACGTTCAATTATTAGCAACTCGACAAACATAAAACACATGACATTCAAACACATATTTATGCCATTCATATTTACACACATACATAGTTACTGACTTAATTAAAGCTATATTATACATATACTCCCTACAGCGCCAGTAGCTGATGACGTATTTCACAAAACACAAAAACGATGACGTCCTGTTTCGGTGATACCTCCTACAGGCTCATCCAAAAGTTTGTACACGGTTACGGCGTCATTAAATGTCACATGAATGATCGGAAAACATAAGTTAATTCTTCAAACGTATAAAAACTGTTTGTATTTACATAGACAGACTTCGACAGTTATTCCTCAGAATGAAACGGACAGATGAACGTATTATTTCTTCTAATGACTGGTTGAACAGCAGTATGTCAAATGAATCCAGTGATTGCAGGTCTTGATGTCGCATTGTGCCCATTTTGTGAAGACCGCCGAAACACAATTGTTAAGTTCTTTAGGTTGAAATAATTTACAAACACAACAGTTCTCGTCGTCATTATTGTCATCATCAGATCGATCACTGTCATTAACAATTACAGGACGTGCTTCCTGAAGGGCAGAGGGGCCAGGCTGTGGTGATGTGGATTGTGTGTTTGCAGTTTGTCTAAATGGTGGCTGGAATTTCTTTTGATTTTTCATTTATGACGAATCTGTTGAATTACTACGGATGCGGGTTGATGGCCGCTTTTCATTGTTTGCTTGCATAGTTTGGTAATCTTCAATTTTTTGTAGAGTCATTCTCAGTAATAGCCACACCGCTTACAATGTTGCTTACTGTCTGTCTGGTTTTCTTTTCAAATGTCTGCTTCTGGGGAATACAGCTGATAAGTGGTGCAAAGAATGCTGAATGTTCAAAGTTATCTGAATTGGATGCTGCGTTATTGTCATTTTCATGGCAGCAGGATGTATGCTGATGCTGGAGCTAGTTGTGAGGGCCTTATGACAGAAGCATCAAATGGAAATATTCCCGTACGCCTGAAAGGAGATTTGAGATTTCCTGGAGACAATGCACTCTCATATGCTTTGGATGCTAAGGCTGACACATTGTATCTTGTAATATTTGAAGATGGATTATTTCTGATAAATTTGTGGCATTCAAAGTTATAGATCTTGTGTAGTGGTCCGAAACAAGCAACATCTAGTGGTTGGGGTAAATGACTTGTATGAGCAGGCAGTGCGAAGAGGATGACATTATTATCTCAAGCCCACTTGATGAGTGGTATATTTATATGTGACTTGTGACCATCAAATATAAGTAGAACTGGTTGTTCCTGGCATCCTCTTTGAATGTACTTCACGAAATGTGACTGGAAAATCTCCTGGAATACATGCGTATTTAACCATCCACTGTCACTTACTGTCCCAGCTGATCCTGTTGTAGTTCCCTCCAATAGCTCATCTTTAAATCACTTCCCTTTGAATATGAAGAATGGGGGAATCATTGTTCCTATTGCATTGCCACAACCATGAATAGTAATGATGCACGAACGGGATGATGTGACTGCTGGTGTAAATTTCTCACCACTGACAATGAAAGGGGGTTTGGTTTCTGTTTGTATTCCCTTTTCGTCGACATTATAAATGCATTCAGGTTTTTCCGTAAGATTGTACTTGGTAAGAATTTAATCAAGCCGGATGAAATAATCACTGATTGCTTCTTCAGAAGCTGCTTTAGCCCTGTAATTAACTAAGGCTCATGGTTTCCGGATTGCCAGCTCTGGCCACCGCTTTATAAATGACCGTCTAAACCATTTTTTTTGTAAATGGGTGATCTCTGTCTCTCTTCTTCAAATAAACAGCATATTCAGAAGCCATGCTGATTACTTCGTTGCACGTATAACCATATCTGAGTTCTGCCATTGGTGTTATGTGTTCTACAAACTCTGCCTCTTCTACCTGATCAAGAACTGGTGCAGGTCCTGATGATGATGTTGTTTCAGGATCTACCCGTCACTCTGTGACGTAAAGTATTCTGAGGCCCACCATAAATTATAGCGGATCTTCTCACCAAGAGTTTGTCTTCTGTACCTGCTGGAAAAGCATTTGTCATAGTTGTTGGTGAATACAGATGGTAGGTATTTTGCAGTGTTCTGCAATGGATGTGCCTATGGAGAAAAAAAAATGAGCATTTGTATGCATATACCAAATATGAGAGTGTAACATTACTTTGGTGTGCGCGCGTGTGCGTGTGCGTGATTACATGCGTGTGTGCATGTGTTGGTGTATGATTACATGCATGTGTTGGTGTATGATTACGTGCATGTGCGCGTGCTGAATACGTGTGTGCATATGTTGGTGCGTGATCATATGCGTGCGTGCGTGCATGAATGAATGAATGTATGTGCACGTTTTGTAGGCTCTACATCTCATTTCATGCTTTTTCAATTTATCTTTATAATTAGTAATGCATGTGCGTTCGTGGGTAAAGGAATTTCCATGAGCTTTAGCAAACATTGTAGGCCTAGTTATTAAATATCTGTACATGCGACTGGAGTCATATGGCTTAAACAGTAGAAATAATGTGCCTACATTTCAGTTTTGCTATATACATATTACAGCCAGATATCGCTTAGATCACATATGTACAGCTTATTGAAGAAAACTGTGCATATACTCATTGATTTTGCTAAAAATGTGCTAAGAACAGGCATTCCGTTATTGACTTTTGAAACACCCTGTAAAGTATAGATTTTGACATTTGTCACGTGACATAAACATACCAGACAGCAGGGAGGCGTTTCCATTCACTGAAATAAAAAATTTATGTTTTAAATGTAAAATATAGTAATTTAAAGCCAGATAATAAAAAGTAATAAGAAAACTGGCCATGTTTTACACACTAAAGTTGATTTAGTGCCCACTTACCATTTTGAAGCGCATATTGAGAAAAAAACGCTATAAATGTTAGCGATAATTACCGTATTTTTTTACCACAAAATTATGACGTCATCAGAACGTGCGTTGTTACACAGCGCATGCGTAGCAAAAGTTCACCGAAACTAGAGCCTCACCGAAACTGGATACTCCACGATAATATCAAGGTATTTAAGCAGAACCACCACCATTTTAGGTGACTAATTTGCCTTGTTAAATAATGTGTTTAAGACGTAGAAGTCATATAAATGCTTCAGTGAAGACAAACGGTAAATTACAGGAAATTTTACATATGGTTGCTTCAAAAGAATGAATGAAGCAACCATTTGATGCCTAATCTTTGACTGAATCACGCATGCGAATGATTTTGTGTTAAATGAACCGTCAGTTAAAATCATCAAATAATGGAGGCAGTTTTCAATTGCCTGATGAGAAATACCAAAATTCTAATTATTCCAGTCACATTGTAATTCTTGTTAAATAATTAAATAATATTAGCAAGCTATCCCTTATAAATTCTAAATAAAACCGTTGCTGTATTCTCTAAGATGGCACTCAGATTGTTTGATGATTGTTACCTGTGCTTAGATAGACTCACGGTAGTCATTATTTGCTTACCACTGCAGTAAGAAATGATTTGGATGATGCCAGACGAATCCTGGTCGTTTCTCCCCGAATCCCATTCGCACCCCCAGTCGTTTCGCACCTTTGTCTGTTCGCCCATATTCCCGTTCGGACTGGGTTGTTTCGCACCTATGATTACGGGACAGGAGGTGAGGGGACTAGGGGAGAAAGCCATATGCGAATGTAACAATATCATAAATAGCATTAAATCATTGTTTGAGTGAGCGGCAGTTGTCTCTGCTTTACTTGTCTCTGTTTCACAGTTTTTCAATCAATGGATTTTAAAATTATCTGACTGAAAATTACCGCTGTGTGTATCATGCACAGTGTTGCCTTAGAAGTGATATCTACTTAATAATGTTAATGATTGTTACTTTCTGTTTGTTTCAGACTGATTACGTGGCAAGAGATGATTGAAGTTTGGTCATAAGGTAAGTGGGTGCTATATCATAAATAGTGTTAACCCTTTAATGGCAAAATTTAGTCAAGAAAGTAAAACTATTTGCTTGAATGTCTATTTGCAGACAAAGAGAAGTCTAGATTTGAAAATTTACCACTGTAATGACTGGCTGGCTTATCGGGCCAGTCAGTCTAGATTAAAAGTTTCCAAAAAGTCTCTTCTTGGTCTGCAAATGGCCATTCATAAAGCTCGCTATCGAGGCCGTTTTTTTGCTGATTCCATGGTGAAAGGGTTGAATCATTGTTTTTGAGTGAGAGACAGTGCATTTGTGGTCGTGCCACAGCTTTTTGTAAGAATATACAAACATGAAGCTGTATAGTAAGTTTGTCACAGCAACAACTTTCAGTGAGTCAGACAACTTTCAGTTAGATAATTAATTTTAAATCTGTAGATTCAAAAGCTGTGATACGGCCAGTAGTATATAACAACTAATTATTTTGACATATATTTGACTGAATGTTGTTGCTACATTACGCAGTAACATATATGATCTTTTTGTCAAATAACCTTCAAATTCTTATGCCTCTGCTTTTTTCGCATGGTTTAATCATTGAGAGAATGTGATTTCTACTTCCTGTAGCCTACTTGGATCGTGTGCTTTCTCGTTTGATAATCAATGCAGGAATCCAGTTTTAGCTTTGCCCGGCCCATCTCTAGTTAACCCTTTAACACTCGTATCAGCCAAAAACGGCTTCTGCAATGATCTTGAGAAATGTCCATTTGCGAGACCAATAGAAGACTATTTTTGAAAATTTACCAGTGGAATGACTAGCTCGATAACCGAGCTAGTCATTCCAGTGGTAAAATTTCAAAAATAGTCTTCTCTTGGTCTGCAAATTGACATTATCTTTGAGAAAATTGAAATTTTCTTGAGTAAATTCGAGGGTTGAAGGTGTAAGCTCCACCCACAATTTTTTTGTGTTTAGATCAATCGATCCCTGCACTCTTTGAATCACTATTTCCAGAATACTATACAGGTAAGCTGTTGAATATTTTGAAACTAATTTGACAGGGTGCTGTTGCTGCCTATATGTATTACGTCATATGATTGATCAATATACTATTGAGCATGTGACCTCTATTTCCTTGTTATGCGTACCCGGTACTAGAAACGCAAACGTCCCGATCTAGTTTCATCACTCAACATTCAATGACAACACATTTGTAAACGGCTCCGACGCATATGGCAGTTTGTTTGCACCAGACAAAATACTAGCACCATAAAGAACAGTGATCTGAAACATCAAAGAGCTACACACCGGGGAGGGGGACTGAAACAGCTAAAAAAAATTATATCGGACATCAAACAAATAAGTTGTTGCATAATAATATTTTCAACTCATACATGTGCGGTGGACATCAGCTATGCCCCGGTCTTCTCTCTGAACTCTGAATCCCTGCTTTGTACATGTAATACCGACTGATCATCATGCACTGATTACTGATTAAGTAAGAACGCTGTCAAATTAACTGTTTTTTTGTAGTTAACTTTGGTGTTGGTGGTGGTTTGGGTGGTGGTGGTCGTTTGGGTGGTGGTGGTGGCGGTTTGGGTTATGGTAATCAACTGAATCGTTTTACAACATGCGTGTCTAATCTGCTTCATTCCTTCATTCTTTCTCCCACATTATTCATTCATACATTTGTTGTTTTTGTTATTGGTGGTGGTGGCAGTGGTGACTCAACTGAAGATTTAGCTTGGTTTGTGTGTACAGCACTTGGGGGAAATTGGATAAACTGTTTGATTCAAGCCGTGCTGATTAATCCATTGTTTTGTAATTAAGCATAGTATTTACTCAATGATCAAAGTGATTAACGAGGAGGATAATAGCTCAAACATCAAAGGAAGTTACTAAGCTTTAGTAGCAGCTTGAGTAGAATTTCATGCCCTATAATTATACTTTAAAAAAATTCTGTCTGGTGTGAAATGTCAGTTTGCAAACCGATAGACTATTTTGGAAAATTATCAACTTATCGAATAAGTTATTCCAGTGTTAAATTTCCAAAAATAGTCTATCAGTCTGCAAACATGATATTTCTCAAGACCATTGTAGAAGCCGAATTTGTCCAGATTGAATGTTAAAGGTTGAATTCAAACCGTAGACTGTCTTGCACACAACACGCATTTAATTATTTATTTATTTACGCAGGTACGGATGTACACAATGGATGCGCACGCACGCACACTATTTAATTATAGACTGTTGAATATTTTTTAAACTAATTTGCCTGGACACTGTTGCTGCCTGGGTGGTGCTTAGCTACGGATGGGCTGGACATGGCTAAAACTGGATTCCTTCATTTAATTCGACACACGCCAACGTCATCTTAGTTATTATTAAAGCTCAGCATATAAAATGATTCAGTTTAGTTCACCACCACCGGCATCAGCGTAATATTAAAGGGTGCCAAGTAACAGTCACACGCAATACATGTATGAATAATTTTTTTATACAAATTATACAATACATGTAGGTCTACACCAATTCAATTAATCATGCAATACAAGCAAATCATCAAACTACTGCGCATTAGCAATAGCCTCCCCAACCACACCCCGTTTAGCCAAAAATCAATGGGTGCGAAACGACCCACTCTATGGGGTGAATCGACTCTTGGCGAACTGACCCAGGCACGAAACGACCTGTTACCTGCCAGACGAGCAAATAATTTAGGTAAACGTAAAAGCTTAAACAATAACACACGCCGCATGTAATAATGAAATACTAAAACACGATTTATAACTGCAAAGTTAAAATAAAAAGAAAAACAGCAAGTAATTGAAAACTACCTCCACCGATTGAAAACTGCCTCCACTGTGTTGCATTATTTCAGTAATTATTAATTCTATATCGGTATGCAGAGGTGGACACAGACAGTTGTTATTACACCACAAAAACATCCATTACCGTTCAATTACTACTTGCTAAATCAAATATCTGCATTTAGCTACAGGTATCAGAATAAAATATTTATGCTCGCTTACATACTCCCTAATGCCAATACCATCACCATGTAGACCCTCAACCAGGCTTCTGGTAGAGAGACCCCCTGCATTAGCCTTACAATAGACTGGCACCAGTCTGTACTCACTCCTTGGTGACGCCTGTCACTAAGCATGCTCGCGCATTCGTAGTAGGTCCCAAATGTGAAAACTGATTCACTTTTCAAATATTCTGCTAGCAGATCAGTTCGCCTGCTACCAAATGGATAAAAGTTTATAGCTTTGCACTGAAAAGTTCAGCTACATTTAATTCTCTAACTCAAGAAAACATGCCTACCACGAAATCTATCTTGCCTAAGTTATGTTTAGCTTTCATGTCATGGTGTTTTTAGAGGTTTTTGTAACTCTAGTTTTGAGTTACCAGTTTTCGTGTCAGTACTCCCATTTTCGAGGTTTGAGAAACCATGTCTATTATATACCATCAAATTACCATGTTTTAAAATAGCCAAGTACCACTCTTATTACGTAGATCCTATATAGAGCTTTCAAACAATTTTATTCAGGAATCATTGTGATTCCAGTCTTCAGTCAGAATTATTAAGTTCGCATTTGACGTCTCCTCTGTAAGATTTTTTCATTAGTTTTAACGAAGCTATTGATTTATTTCCTATCGTTTTATTTATAGGACGTGGTTTTAACTTCTGAGAGAGTGAAATGTTCGTCGGCTAAATGTGATCGTTTACATGCCAAAGACTTTGCCGGTCACGTTTGTTTGAAGTACACCACTTGCTATCAACAACAGAGGGGGCTCCTCTTCTAATACAAATTCAGATTCTGTTATGGCATTATTCGCTAGATTCAAATCTTTTGCAAGTGTGCTATCCAAATCGCTAGACGAACGAATATCTTCTGCGATCAAAGCTGCCAAAGAGGAGTCGTCAGACTCCGAGCATAGCTCGCATTCTTGCGGTCGTTCTCGTAAGTGGGCCAAGCCGATTGCGCTCACTTCCAGACAAGAGATGAAATCTCCAAAATCAAAGTCTGGTGAATCAAAGAAAAATTCTGATAAATCATCCTCAGGTAGGAGCCAGACAAAAGACCATATAAGTCTTGAGGGTCCGCATAACCCTCATGCGATGGCATCGGTGGCGGAAGCTTCCGATCTGTGACCTCATGTAAAAGTTAATTTTTCCGTAATTCCTATTGCCAGAATTGTTTTAAGATCTCCGCTGCTCCCGTCTCTTCTCCTGGCTTGTCCGGGCAAGCGGGTTTGCATTCCGGTTTGTCTTCTGGTTTGACCGGGCATCCGGAAATGAGCACTGTGATTGTTACTGGCTTGGCTGAACATCCGGTGTCTCATGATAATCTGGCTTTTCCATCCACTTCCGCTTCTGGTTTTTCTGGTTCCGGCAGTAGTGTTGCTGATTCCGGTATGCTGGACCCGGCATTGCATCATTCATCTATTTCCGGTTCCGTTTTTTCAGCTTCCTCTTCCGGTAGTAGTGTTGCTACTTCCGGTAGGAAGAATGCACATCCGGGTCTGTTGGACCCGACTTTGCATACATCCTCTTTTTCCGGTCCCGGCCTTTCAACTTCCATTTCCGGCAGCAGTGTAGCTACTTCCGGTAGGAATTATGCATATCCGGGTCTGTTGGATCCGTCCTTGCATATAACTTCCAGTTCTGGTTCCGGTTTTTCCATTTCCGCTTCCAGTGGCAGTGTATCTGCTTCCGGTTTAAGAGATGCTTCTCCAGGTCAGTTAGATCCAGTGAAGCATTCTATTTCCGGTTCCGGTGTACCAGTTTCTTCTGGAAGTAATTTTTGCGCATCAGATTATGAGCTGTTGATTAACTCTAATCCCCATTATAGTATTATTTCTGCTCCTGATTCTTACTACCATAGTTTCGTGCTGCTCCTGCTCAGGTTTATTATAGGCATGATCCTGATTAGTTCTCTCTCTCAGTCTGTTCATTCTTCTGATTTTGTTTATCCTTCCTTTCGTGAGGTGGTTTCTCAATCTCATTCTTCTTCTTCTCCTTCTAACATTTCTCATGTAGCTTCTAAGAAAGGTAGTAATCATCCTTCTTCCTCCTCATCTGCTATGTCGGCTAGAGATTTTTCGTCTAGTCATGTTTCTAAATCTTCTTCTCTTTTTCATTCTTCAACTATCTCTCCTCCTCCAGGTTTTCTTCATATCCCTGCTTCTGTCCATCAGAACTCTTCTTTTTCTTCTCATGTCCCTTCTTCCTCTTCTTCGCCGTCTGCCTTTTTTCTTCCTTCTTATTCTTCCTCTTCTCCTTCTTTTGATCATCTGGATCCTATTGTATCTGTCGTTCTTTCTCTTAGAGTTGGAATTCCAGATAGTTGATTTGGGTTTAGATTTTTCATTCTTTTCAGTAGGTCACGATTCCTCTCTTCACCGCTCTTTTATTTCCGCTAGATTTTCGATCCTCTCTAGATTTTCAGCCAGTGTTTTGGATTCATATTCTTTTCCTTCTTATCAGCGAGAGGAACTTGATGTTAGTCCATCTGATCAGGCTTCCTTGGTTTTGGATTCTTGCTCGGGCTCTGCCTCTAGAGGTTTAACCTCGCCTTCCTCTTTAAGAAACTGATTCTTCTGCTTCTCTAGACTCGGACCTTTGTCCTCCTCCCTCTTCTCCGTCTCATTCTTCTGCCAATGATACTCAGAGATCAGTCAGGGCCAGGGATCTGAGGAGGTTCTATCCGATAAGGGCCTCCTTGGATGACTGGTCTAAGTCTCATCAATGGATAGCTTCCTCTCTATCTCGTCCTCTTCAGGATGAATTTTCCATTGATCCTCCTTCTTTTGGATCTGCACTTTCATCATCTGATCCTTCATCTAGTGCTCCTTGTGTCCTTCCAGTGGATAATTTGGTTGTAGATATTCTTGAGTTTTACGTCAATGATGTTCAATCAAAAGAGTTCTCTCTTACTCCCAAGTTAGATGCTCCTGTTCAAGTTCCGAAAGTTGATTTTATTAGATTGGCCTCTGCTCAATATCTCAATGGTCCGACTTGGGACGTTCTTTCTTCAAATCTCAAGGAGTACTCTAAGGTCGAGTCATCTTCTGATCTTTTTAAATGGGAATCTGTTTGTCGTGCTCAAATAAAATCAGCAAATTTTATGGCCCTTCTTTCAGAGGCTCTTCTCAAGGCTCAGGAGAAGGGTGATCAGATTCCTCCTTAAATTTTTCAATCTTTAGCCGATTGAGGAGTCCTTGAACTCGGTTTGCCGTTCCTTGGGTTTCATTACCTCTAAAAGAAGATCACAGAAACTTTCAGAGGTTAGTATTTCGAATTCACTCAGGAGTAACCTTATTTCAGCTCCTCCTTTTGGATTGGACATCTTTGGCCAGGCTTCTACCAATATTCTTAGGGCTGAGTCTGATCGCCTTAGATCAGCCAAGAATCTGCAAGATTTGATCTGTGTTTTGAAACCGTCGGTCAAGAGAGGCTCTTATTTGGTCAGAAGTCTGAATTGCTCTCCCAAGAGGAAGAGTCTCAAACCGGATGAGTAGGGTGCCTATCCTTCTATGGTAATCACAAACTCAAACCAGTCCTCTGTTTCCCAATCCAGATCCGCGGAGGAGAATCGTTTCGAATCCTTTTGGTCACATAGACCTAGATCCCAAGTCTGTCAAGCCCCTTCTCAGGTACATGTGTAAGAATGGGTCAGGTTTTTTCACGAGGTTCTAGATCTAATTCTAGAGGTCGCTCCGCTAGAGGTTTTCAAACTAGACAGGTTTGAAGGGATGGCCATAACCCGGGTAGGCCTTTCGTCTTTCCTCCTCCTCTTCTACCACCTTTTGATCTATCGATACAGTCCCTTCTTCCCAGCGTGCCAGTAGGAGGGCGCCTGTCTCTGTTTTGGGAGACTTGGCAAGCCCTCATTCAGGACTCCTGGATTTTAAAACAAATCTGCTGGGGTATTCATTGTCATGGATAGATCTTTCTCCTCCTCTGTCTTGCCAGCCCAAATGGACTCCGGTCCCTTCCAATCCGGAGAAGTTGGGAGCACTGGAAGACGAATTGGAGTCTTATGTTTCTAAAGAAGGCTATAGAAGAGGTTCCTTTATGGAGAGTAGACCCGGGCTACTACTCATCTCTTTTTCTAGTCCCCAAGAAAACAGGTGGATGGCATCCAATTATCAATCTAAAAAGGTTAAGCCTAACTTCTACTCCAAAATTGAAAATGGAGACTGTATCTCAGACTATCGCCAGTCTGAATCCAGGTATGTGGACGTCTTCCCTAGACCTGAAGGACGCCTATTTTCATATTCTCATCCACCCTTTTTTCAGAAAGTTCATGAGATTCGTTTTCAAGGACCGTGTATGGCAGTTCAGAGCCATGCCTTTTCGGCCTGACCACGGCTCCCTTTTTCTTCACCCGCCTAGTGTCAGCCGTAGCGGGAATTCTGCATCGTCAATCTATTCTCCTTCACGTTTATATAGACGATTGGTTAGTAAAAGCAGAATCTTCCTCAATTCTGTCAAGTATCGTTCTAGAGGTCAGCAGTCTGGCTTGCAGACTAGGATGGGTCATAAATCTAGAAAAATCATGCTTGGCTCCGTCTCGGGTTTTCACCCACCTAGGCGTCTCTTTCAACCTAGTTCGAGGCTTAGTTTTCCCTTCAGATCTAAGAGTAGAAGCCATCTTAGTGGCCATGGAAATTCTGTCCTCTGCCGTGGTCCGAGCAAATTTCTTTCTCAGGGTGATAGGCTTGATGGTCAGCGTCGAGAACATCATTCCGTGGGCGGCGCTGATGAGAAGATCTTTCCAAATGTATCGTATGTCCCTGTGGAAACAGTCGGTTCACTCGATTTACCATCAGATCCCTGTCAGAGAGCGTTTAATTCCCCACCTAGAATTTTTGAAGGATCGTTCTCTGCTTCTGATGGGTGTCCCTCTGGTCAAGTCTTCTCCTCAAGCAATTATCTTCACAGATGCTTCCCAGGATGGGTGGGGAGCGGTCTGGGATTCCCTGTCTGTTTCAGGCATGTGGTCCCTGGGGGAGTCGTCAGCCCACATCAACATTCTGGATTTGTGGGCTGTCAAGAGGGCTCTCCTTTCTTAGTCGGATCGAGTAAAGGGCCTCAAGATTGCGATTCGATCGGACAATTCAACTGTAGTCTCATATCAACGGGGGGGGCGGTCACAAAGTCGTGTCTCCTATGCTTGGAAGTGTGGAACCTCCTCATGTGGTGTCGCATGAATCAAATTTTCGTAGTGTCCACTCATGTCCCAGGCTGTCTGAATTTTCTTGCGGACCAATTGTCTCGCCCCTCCAAGTTCACCCACACAGAGTGGCAGTTAAAGAGGTCGGTTGTCAAAGCGATCTTCAACCTCTTGGATTGTCCCCATGTAGATCTGTTCGCGACCTCTCTGAATGTCCAGATCTCTTTCATGTCTCCTTTTCCGGACAATCAGGCGTGGGCTGTGGATGCCCTGTCTCAGTCCTGGACAAGAATCTTCGCTTATGCGTCACCCTCCAACAATACTGATTCCTTTGGTTCTGAAGAAAGTCAGTGACCAGATCTGCGAGATCTTGTTAATAGCTCCCTTTCGGCCAAAAAGGATCTGGTTTGTAGACCTTCTCGATCTTCTAATAGATTTCCCTCGTCTTCTTCCATTTTCTCCAGACCTTCTGTCTCAAGTGAGGGGAACTTGCCATCATCCAAACCCAGGAATCTTCAGTCTGTGCGTTTGGAGAATATCGAGTCCTCGATCCCTGAGAATAAAGTTTCTGCAAGATCTCAGGAAATCATCGATTCTGCCAGGAGGGAGTCGACCCGAAGAGTTTACAAGGGTCAACTTAAGATTTTTGGAGAATGGTGTTCAGATCATGGTCTCGTGGCCGATTCTGTTTCTATTTCCCAGGTGTTAGACTTTTTATCTTATCTGTTCGACTCTTTGCATCTGTCTGCTAACACTGTAAGAGGATATAGATTTTCTTTAGCATCTTCTCTTCCTTGTTTGTTGAACGCTGAAGTTAAAGATACTAAGGTTCTTAATGGTTTCATCAGAGGTTTAGGTAATATTCGTCCTCCAGTTGCTAAACCTTTGCCTTCGTGGAACTTGGCTCTGGTTCTTCAGGTTTTGGCAGGTCATCATTTCGAGCCTATCTCTACGATTAGCTTTAAACTTTTATCTTTTAAAACCGTTTTTCTAGTTGCATCTGCTTCTGCTAGAAGACGATCCGAAATCCATGCTTTTTCCGCTGCAAAGGATAGGTTTATCGAATCTGGGGACGGTCTGGTCTTATATCCTAGAAGGGATTTTTTATCAAAGACTCAATCAAACCGTTATCCAGCTAAGCCGATTATTTTAAAATCTTTAAAATTCCTTTTCTCCGTCTGACAGATTTTGGTGTCCTGTCAGAGCTCTAAAAGTTTATAAGCGTCGTACTGATTTTAAGAAGATCCGATCCGTCCCTTTTCTGGGTTCTGTATGCGTATGGGGTAGCCAGACCAGTCTCTAAGGCAACGATTGCCAGATCGATTTTATTAACCACTATAAAAACATACTTACCATTCAATCACTATGACCCGGCCTCAGCCACCCCGCTGGCTATTGATTTGAGAATCTATTCTGGATATATGGCACTTAAATTTAGAAAAGTGAATCAGTTTTCACATTTGGGACCTACTGCGCATGCGCGACCGTGCTTAGTGACAGGCATCACCAAGGAGTGAGTACAGACTGGTGCCAGTCTATTGTAAGGCTAATGCAGGGGGTCCCTCTACCAGAAGCCTGGTTGAGGGTCTACATGGTGATGGTATTAGCATTAGGGAGTATGTAAGCGAGCATAAATATTTTATTCTGATACCTGTTGCTAAATGCAGATATTTGATTTAGCAAGTAGTGATTGAATGGTAAGTATGTTTTTATAGTAGTTAATGAAACTACAGACCAACCCACTAAAGGGGGGGTCTGTTGGGGGTTTACAGTGTTTGACAATATTATGAACTTCCATTTGACATATGATTGTGCTCTGAAAATATTCTTAGAACAAGGAGAAATACCACGATTCCTTAAGCGATTGAAAACTACCTCCTCTCCCCTATTTAATAATCATACAGAGGCTATATTCTTAATCTCGCACTTCACGGAAAGTGGTAACTCGAGTTTATTTCTGTTGTTTAGTTTTACCGCTTTCTTCGTATGCCGAAAAAAGCATCATCATAGAAGTATCGTCCAGTAAGGTGTTTTCGAGGGTCACGTGATTTCGAGGGTATGTACTTTTGACGTTCTCACTTATGCGTCGCTTATGTGATGTCAACAAATCATGTGTCTTTAAATAGATACATTATTTTTACACAAGTGTAAATTTTAAAAAGATGTGCGTAGAACAAGTGATTATTTTATGGATTTTGATGGCAGTATAGTGAAAAACATATAGTTTCACTAATACTTTTTTACCCATGATAAAAATGGCGACAACTCGAAATGATACAAATCAATCAAGTTTTCACGTCAAACGACATCTGCCAGTTACTGTCCTGAGTAGCATAGCAGATCTGTTGCCATAGCAATAATTTATTTATCCCGAAGCGTGAAACTAGCATCGGGTGCTTATGTAATTTCCAGATCTAGAGTGATTTTTCTCTACCCGCAACGGTGATACAAACAAACCCTAGTTACCACATACGATATAAATTTCCAAAAAAATTTCTATTTTCCGGTAGGTAAAATACTTATGTTTATTTTCAATACCACATTTATCAATTTACAAAAGAAAACTGAAATATTTTAACTTTTTAAATGTTTTGGTTGAAATTTGCTGGTACCCGGTTATCACTGTTCGTGACAGACTCTCCTTTGCTCAAATCATAAACATTGACATCAATTCACCGCCTCACTAGAGTTGAAATTACGAGATTACATGACCCTCGAAAACACATAACGCAAAACTCGGATTGCATCTGCAGACCAGGTAGTGGATATTTATAAGCAATAAGTTTATTTTAGGGTTTATTTTAATTGTAATGCATGTTTTATTACAGTGAATGCTTTCTAGTTATGAAATTGACAGCATTTGTTGATAAAAGTCCTACTCTTATATTAAATCTGCGAAAATGTGCTTATACCCTCGAAAACCCATTATTCGATGATACAGCCTTGCTTATTAAAATGTTCCATACATTGAAAACATTAGTTCAAGTTTAAATAACGGGTAAGACTGGTGCTGGAGTATGTCAACTCAATATGGAGTCCACATCTCAGAGGAGATATTTGAAAAGGTTTTTGATACTGTTCCTCATGAACTCTTGAAATCTAAATTGCATATATATGGTGTGTCAAAAAACATACTAAATGTGGCTCACCGCTGCAACAGCTGCCAGGCCGTACTAGTGTGTTGTGAGGCATCCTGTCTAATGCGGTCGTATTTGACAGTACGCGAGTGTGTACTTTTATTATTCGTATCTTGTCTATTTAAGTAGTTCGTATATATGCTGATTCTAGTTGTTATGTTTAATACCATTTCATTATTCGCAATTTGTATTTAATAATGACTTTAATAGTGTCCAAACTCGACATTTTCAACTTATAGCTTATCATATACTACCCATATAGGCAAAATGCCTGTAGATAGATGGCGACTACATTATGCTTATTGCTTAGTTAATTTGTTTTGAGGTAAAGGAACGATAATGATTGTGTACTGGCTCTTGCGTATACAAAACATCTGACCAAAATGAATCTAGTTTATTTTTTAAGATATTTAGACTTACGGCACTAACTACGTCATTTACTCATTTGGTAAGCTATTCCAACTATTCGTCTCTTAGTGAGTTTAAAATTATGTCCCCGAGTGATGCTTTATTTATCTATCTCCAAGAATGGGCACTGAACACAATAAAGGCCATGAATGTATTTCAAAAGTCATTCTACGTTTCCAGGATTTAAAGCATCTCCTTCGGACAGAGTTTGATAAATATAAATTTCGCCACTCTCAAGTAATCACTAATCAAACATCGGTGCATTATTTAATCCATTTGTAAATAATGCGATAGTGTAAATTTACAAGCAGGGGCGTCACCAGGATTAGGTGGCGGGTGGGCAAAGATTAGACAGAGTATCCATCTCTACCAGTACTGGGAAGGGAGGCTATATATGTATAGGGCTAGGCAAAGATAGAAAAAATGTTTGAGTTAATTTTATTGCAGCAGGTTGTACTGTCCATACATGTATACATAGACCACGTTATGTATAACCTTTTATAAGTCCTACCAAATATACTATCCAATCCGTTACATGCATCATCGTATGCCTTGTTAGAAGGGTATCGTGTTACAACTTCTGAACTGAGCTATTGAGCCAGGGCTATAGGATGAAAGAGCCTGGGGAGAATCTTGTAGTGGTAATAAAGAAATATTAGTGGTAACTTTCATTAGTCAAGCAAGAAAGGTCGTTGTGCCATCCGAAATACTCAGAACAATAATTTCTACACCCACACCCCTCCCCAGCCCTGTGTATGACCAATAGTATTCTCATGGTGAAACGTCATGTATTGCAGTAGCAAGCATTTATGTCATAGTAGCAATGATTGTCTATCTAGCCTATGCATAGTCCTATTGCTCGCTGGTAGAGATGGATATTCGGGCTACTATCTGCCTCCCTGCCTTTTAACGCCTTACTGGTCAAAGCAAAACTGGCCTCTGGAGTGGTCTTGAGAAATGTTCACTTGCAAGCCAAGTGAAGAGAACCTTTAAAAATGTACCACTGGAATGCCTGGCTCTATAACCGAAACAGTCATTTCAATGGTACATTTTCAAAAATACACTTCCATTGACCCGAAAATGGACATTCAATAAACAAATGTTTTGATATTCAGTTCTTGGCCAAATTTATCCATTAAAGGGCTAAATAGATACATTCTATGACCCATATAACATTCTGTAAATGTACATGTAACCTTTTATAACATACACATGTACTGAGCTAAAACACTGGAATAATGAATATACTCTTTATTTATATAATGAAATGCCATTGTCCCCAAGTTATTAAAACCAATATAATTTCACAAATGTTTTCCCATTTTCTGGATTTCTTTGGATCACGCCCGGCCAACATTGGCAACGCCTAGTACAAGATATGTCACAATTAGGAAAATTTAAGTCCTTTTGCTCAGTTTTTCCTTTGCCACAAACTAATCGCTAACTGGCAGCTAGTTATCCGCAAAGTAAACTGTTTCATAGGGGTTCATCACTCATAAAGCAGTAGTTACAGTGGCAAATATTATTATGCAATTACTGGTACTCATAAGTCAGAGTTAAGCAAATACCATCATTCATAAGTCACAATTAAGCAAATTTCATCATTCACAAATCACAACTGAGCAAATATCATTTACTGGTCACAACTGAACAAATATCATTTACTGGTCATAACTGAGCAAATATTATCATTCATAGTAAGTCACAATTGGGCAAACTTCATCCCTTCTAGCTCACAGTTGAGAAGAAATCACATAAATCACAACTGAGCAAATATTACCATTACAGTACAGCTCAAAGAAATAACAATCTTTTCAAATCAAAATACATGTGAAACCTACTGTTGAATATTTTGAACAAAATCGGACTGGAAGACATTACTGCCTAAGCGACAATGTCTTCCAATTCAATTATGTTCAAAATAACATTTCTTACTAACTTCATTCATAAGTGACAACTGGTCAAATTGCATCAGTTTTAGGTCAATATTTAGCTAATTTGACCATTCACAAGTCACAAGTAGCAAATATCATCATTCAAAAGTCTTAACTGAGCATAAAATGGTCATAATTATCAAAGCCTGTATTAAATTGTATCCAGATTGTCCTGAAATCACTCTATCGAATGCAAACTCAGTCAGAAAGAAGGTCACACTGGACAGCTACATAAGAAGTGAGTGTCATTGATAGATGAAGTACATTGTACTTTCACTTTCCTCCATTGTCACCCTGACAACTTCATTTCCATTATCTAGACAGGCACCCATCACATCTGTAACAAGTTTCCTATTTCTTTGTGTACTTTTCTGTCTTCCCTTAGTATATGTCGTAGATGGTGTGTCAAAGTTGAACACATTTGAAACAGTACCTGGTTTCAGGTGCTTACAGGAGGTACCTGTAAAATAATTAGAAAATAGAACAGACACATTAGCTGACCTGTCCCGAAGGGGTGGGGGTGGGCTGAGCTTATGCCATGGTCACTTTCCATCTGTCAACTGTTTCTTTAACATATTAACAATTTCAAGACATATATACATAAACGCTCTTGAATACTTTCAGACTAATAGGGCATAGGGAGCAACAATAGCTCACAGTCAACTTGGTCTCAACATATTGAACAGGGCATTACATACATCATATATAAAACATCTTGTTTTCTGGCATATAGAGGTTAATGTGTTAAAAGACTACTACTCATTATCTGCTCAGCCAAATTTAATATTAAAAACAAGACAACAATAAGGTAAGTTTATGATCATTTTGGAACTAATTTGCTTGGAGCCTACTGGCCAGCAATGGATCCTCTCAATATGGCTAGAAATAACCACTGAATCTGTGATCTGAAGGCCTTTTTCACATACACATCACTGCTTTAACCCTTTAATGGCTAAATTTGATTTTTTTTAATGTAAATATTTGCTTATTAAATGTTCATTTGCAGGTGACGAGAAGACTACTTTTGAAAATTTTACAACTGGAATGACACGAGCCAGTCATTCCTGTGGTAAATTTACAAAAATTACTTTTCTATTGTGCTGCAAATAACCATTCCTCAATACCAATGTGGAGCTTGATTTTGCAGTTCTGTTGAGAAATGTCCATTTGCCAGTCAAGAGAAGATTATTTTTGAAAATTTATCCAGTCATTCCAGTAGAAAATTTTTTACGAGTCTCTTAACCTGCAAATGGACATTGACTATGCAAGCATTCTGATTTGCTTAACCAATAGTGAACTTGAACAAAATTTAAGTGAATATGGATGACATCAGTGCTAACAAACGAAATTGATGACATAGTTTCAAACCTCCAAAGGGATAATTAAAAGGTGGTCTCTTAAGGCAGGTGGTCTCATAATAGAGATTCAAATACATTGCATAATTGGATCTAGAAATTGATATGTGCAAGTCTTGACAATGAATGGTTGACGTTACACATATGATGTATACATTATGCTATACATGTACCTGTGATTTATGTCTGATGTTAAATGTTATAATATATGTAACGGCCCACCCGCAGCCAGCCATTCCCTTGAATAATCTTCAAAAACAATTTTCTTTGTAGGCCTACCCCGGTATTCAACTGGATATTTTCTATGAGAAAATATTTTTCTGGAACTAATTTTAGCATTTAAAGGGTTAAAGCAGGTTTACTGATCGACCATTGGCTTTACAGAAACAACGCCGTACTCATGGCATTGTACCGGTACATTCCATACTGACTTGTGTTAAGAGACCACCATTTAATAGCCAAACCTGGGATGCTAACTGGCGATCGAGAAAACCTGTCCGATATAGACACGATTTGTTCATGTATTTGATAATGTGGACAATAAAATATCACAATATAAATTTATTTAAACATACATGTTAGAGTGTCTTTGAAACACTCAGGCATAATATGTGTGTAGGCCTATATGATCACTCAAAACGATCTCAATCAATCTTGACACCCACAGGTTACACGTCACCGTATCGATTCTTTCACGGCTATTCGCAACTTATAGCATACATATGTCTGCTTCTTTCGGAAATCTATTTCCACCTCTTAACTTTACAGCCAAGAACACAACAATATAACAGCATTTTGTTACCTAAGCCGGCTGCGTTACGCAATGATACGGTACTCTGACGTTGTTACTATACACGCCATTGATAAACATGAGTATATTTATGCCTCACAACGCACGCATGCTCTGGGGGGAGATAACTCTTTGCAGCGCGCTCCATTGGATTGATTCATTCTTAACAGGTCGCAAACAGTGCGTAGTAGTCAATTGTGCCTTATCAAACGTTGCTGACGTTGTTTCTGGAGTACCTCAAGGAACCATTCTAGGCCCGTTACTGTTTTCAGTCCACATAAATGATATAGTCCAGGACATTTCCTCAGAGATCAGGCTATTCACTGATGATTGCGTATGCTACCAGGAAATTGATGACCCCCAAGGACTGTGAGGCACTCCAACACGACATAAACATGATAGGTAACTGTGCTACCACTTGGGGAATGCGCTTCCAACCAGTAAAATGCAACATGATGAGTCTAACCAGAAAAAACAAACCATCAAATTCGACTACATGCTAAAAGGAATGATTCTTAAGTTTTGTTTCATCAGTAAAGTACTTGGGTGTCAACATCACCTATGACCTAAGCTGGAACAAACACATCACTGAGAGCTGCAGCAAATCATACAGAACCTTAGGACTATTGCGGAGAAATTTATCATCTTGTTCCCAAGAAATCAGACTTCAAGCATACATGGGACTGATTAGTCCAGTTATGGAGTATGCAAGTACAGTTTGGACCCTCATCAGATAACTCTTCATGTAGTATGTCACAAATAGCCGTGTCAAAATTGATGGATTTGTTACACTCTAAACCTTTTAGGTCATTACAAGTTTGATTTTCTCCATGACGTAGTTTATCTATCAAGGGAAGTTATATATCATTTTGTTCCTAAACATGTTCTCTTTCAAATGAAACCATTCCCATAGGATTCTGTTCAGTGAAAGAAACTCTAGGCTATTATAAACAAATCTAGTCATGGGTGGACTCAGAGGTGGCGAAGGAAGTGGAGAAATCATTATCATACTATTACCAGTACTGCTAGAATTGGTGTCTTCAGTTTGATTCTATCATCAGCCACTAGAGGTGACCCAAAGCACAGGAAGCAATATTTAGGTCATGGTCAGGCCAATGGATTTTTTTGGGTCGCATCAGTTTCCATGCATGCGGTCATTTTTCGTGTTTGAATACTCTAAAATTTATTCAGTCTAGGTGAGAAAGAATCCCAATGCAAGCAGGATGGTTAGGAAATGATACTACATGTATTGGACATCATTTTTAGGAACAACATGATAACTGGATTCCCTTGATAGATAAACTACATCTGGAGAAAATCAAAGCAGTGTAGGTTTTATTATGTGAGTGTTATAGAACTGGTGACAGATTGTCTGAGGGCAAATTATTATACCATAAAAGGGACACAGAAACTACATTCAGTGGCTTCAGTGAATGCAGATGGAGCACTGAATACCATACTTCTTTCCTAAGCTGTGTTAGCAGAGATTATGAGAGATGTGAAAATGATGGTTATATTGAAACTTGTGAAATTCTCTGACTCAAATAGCCAATCAATTGATTCAGATAATTCAGACGATGCCGAATCAGATACAGCTCATACTCTCCCATATCAATCAATCAATCAATAATCCAATGTATGAAATTTTATTTCCAGGCAGTGTAGTTGCTGTTAGACCTAATCTGGAGTCATTGAGTGACTATTTCTTATTTCATGTCCCTTCCGATGGGGGGTGCTCTCCCTACCAGATAATCTTACTTGTTCTGGCCATTTGTATTATGCTGGAACAAACATTTTGATGGGCTTCTATTATGAGTAAGATAAAGACTAAACTCGAGAACTTATTGCCTGACGCTTTCTTGGTTTAAGAAGAGTCTGGATGCCAATGGTCAAATTCTGACCCTTTATATATGTTCCCAGTGTGGGTAACCATGCTACTATTATGAGTATGTAAAAAGAACCAGGAAAGGTTGTTTCTATAAAGCCAGGGATTCTGATAATGTGGTCATTCCAGTTGGATGTGTAATGTAGGTTGGTGTAGATTTCATGGAAAATAATGATGATACTTTCATTCTAAGAAACCAAGACAATGTGAATATCATGTGTTCAATAGCCACCGTTTAAATTGTCTTAATGTTTCAATAGTTTGCTCTGTCATTCATTCACAACATAAAATGTGATTGTCAGGCACTGTGATGACGATATCGCAGATACTTGAGAGCATCAGTGAGTGTTACTAGAATTGTGTCTATACGGAAAAATAAGTGGTGAAATTTCTAAGTAATTTTTGGACAGTAAAAAAGCACAGATAGAATACCGGAAATGGAACATAAAGAGCATCACGAGAAGAGCACTATCAGCCATTATTCATTATGCCACAAACCAGACTCAAAATGGATGGAAATGAAGAAAGTTATGTCATTTTAAAGAACAAAGGTCAATTTTGAGAAAATGAGGAAAACGTTCAGCCATTCTAATGTATTTTCTAGTTAATTAAGACCATTTAATTGCTAAATATCTTGTTAAATACACTTGATTCATACATTTTTATTACACTTTCTGAAAGGGCTTTGGTACTTGATTGATTGGTAGAAAAATAGAAAAATGGTCAACTTTCACGGATATTTGTGACATGTGACCACTGGACGCATGAGCTGTTGACCGAGATGTAGATCAGTACGGTGTTTACAGTACTATACACTATCAGAGTGTACTCACAACTCCTGACAACTGAGCTCCCGATACAGGGCATGTTACTAGGGTTGCACGATTTTTCGATTATTCGATTAGTCGCGATTATATAATTCAAAATGATCGTGGACGATTATAAAATGAAATAATCGTGTAATCGACATGTTGAAATTTTTGTCACGGCACTTTTACGCTTGTGAAACTCTGCTAGCGTTACCAATCATGGAAACAAACATCCAGCTATCAGCCAAATGTGTGAATGATTAAATAAACTAAATAAATAACTGATTTGTTTGTATTGACTCATGATTAGTTTTAGATGAATAAAGATTGTTCACTTGGTTGCTATTTGTCATTGTTGTTGTAATCACACACGCTTATCCCGCGTTCCCCATTCTCTGAATAGCTATGCGCTAACGGTTTTCCCAAAAAATTCTAAAACTGATACCACGGAAACTCAACGCATTTTCTCCCGTAAAAATTCTCACCGCCTACGCCTATGTTTAATGTATACCTCAAAACATCACCGGGGAAGTGAAATTATATGATTTGAGCGCCTAAATATTGCGTATCCATTAATAAAGGTCGTTTATTACATCAAAATTAATCAAAAAATTTGATATAAAATGGCAGAAGAAACCTATCGAAATTTACGATGATCTAAGATAGCCGGTGGCCATCTTGAAAATTCAAAATTGGTTTCCATATAATAACTCCATTGCTGTTTATTGGATCACTTTGAAACTTCATAAGGTGATTTGACTAGGTCAGTGGAAGAAACCTATCAAAATTGACGATGATCCAAAATCCAAGATGGCCACCATCGGCCATCTTGAAAAGTGGTTTCTGGACAGTAACTCCATTACCATTTATCGGATCGCTTTGAAAATTCATAGGGTGGTTGGACTAGACCTGGGGAAGAAAACTATTAAAATTGATGGTGATCCGAAATCCAGGATGAAAAGTGGTTTCCGGATGATAACTCTGTTACTATTTATTGAATTGATTTTAAGCTTCATAGGTTGACTGGACTAGGTCTGAGGAATAAACTTATTGAAATCAATGATCATCCTAAAGCTAATACATACCACCAGCATGACCAGGGGCCATCTTGAAAATAGGTTTCCAAATGACAAGTCCATTTCCTCCGTTTCAACTGACATGTCTGAGGAGGAAACCTATTGAAATAGAAGATGATGATTGATCCGAAATCCAATATGGCCAAGAGCCACCGACGGGCTTCTTGAAAATTGGTTTCCGGACAATAACACCATGACCGTGTAGCGGATCACATTGAAACTTCATAGCTGGGATGACAGGTAGAGATCTGTGGAAGAAATTGCTATTTTCTGTAATCTCTCATTCATCGGTTTGTCATCATGGCGGGGTTTGCAGAGCTCTTGTTTATGTAGTTATGCCCCCTTTCGACTTATGAAATTTATACGAAAAATATCAGCTTTCCGCACTTTTTTCCGCAATTTTTAATGGGGTTTATGCCCCGCTTCGTCTGATGAAATACAAAGAATATCAATTTTAATTCGCTCTCCTTCAAGATATTCAACTGAGATTTGGTACATTTCTTTGTTATGTGAAGTTACAGAGCAAGTCCAAGTTTCAGACATTTTCGTAAATATGTCAGGGCATTACACCTCCTTTCGACTGATGAAATATGCAAAATATTAGTTTTCCGCACCTTTTTTCGTACTCCTTCAAGCAGCAGTATTCAACTGACAATTGGTAGGTTGCTTTGTTAAAGGGAGTTACAGACTGAATAAGTTTGCGTTTCAGAGATTTTCATCAAATTTTCATGCCAATGCCCCCTTTCGTCTTATGAAATATGAAAAATATTAGTTTTCCACACCATTTTTCGCAGTCCTTCAAGATATTCAACTGAGAATGGGTACGTTGCTTTGTTAGAAGAATTTACAGAGCAAGTTCGAGTTTATCTATTATCGGGGTATGCTATGGTTGGGAAAAGAGTTCAGACTGGAAACTGGTGGTGTTAGAATGAGTCAATTCCTAGGATATCCCGGGATATCCCAGGTTTGGGATAATAATCCCAACCTTGGGATATACTGCTATGTTGTGTATATACTAAATGCAAACAATCATCTTAGTTGTGAAATGTCAAAATATACGGCTCAATAGAAACACGATGGCTGCCATTGCTGGTTTTCATGTTAAATTAGGTTAGTGTACATTAATTTTAAAATACATGTAGATAAATAATTTTCATATTATAGATTTCAGTTTTTCAGTTGGGTCATTTTACACTTTATCCTCCTCATGTCATATGTTGTATTCTCCAAATCATTAACAAAATGCACTGGACAATATTAAGAGCATTCCAATTAAATTACATGTAAATCACTTTGAGAGATTACTAATCCATCATAATTATAATATTCCACATAGCTATCATAAATACGTTGAATGAGAAACTTTCTGGCATTGCATTTGTTTGAAATCCACATTGTAAATGTATCAACACTACTTTATTAACAATATGTACACTTCTTCTTTTCGTTCGCTGATCATACCGCCAGTCCTGTAAGTGACTATCGACATGATCATAAGCGCTACGTACGTGGATCCATGGTTTATTAGAGTGCGCCGTGCGGCCTGGAACCTCCGTCTTCAGCACTCGAGGTTTCTGTCAGGGTTACCTCACCCTTACCTCCTTTAGTCGCCTCTTATGACACGCAGAGGATACGGAAGGTGTATTCTAAGCCCCACCTACAGGGCAAAATATGTACACTGAGAACAGGGTTTAGGTAAAACGATTCATGACACCAAACATTAACTATAAACAACAATTCCAAAATAACAGTTTAGTTATCAGAAGGAGGCTATGACCTCTGCTCAGAATTGAGGCGGGAAAGGTTATATCTAAAAGTCCCAGCTTTTCCCAAAGTTGGGACTTTGCAAAAATTAGAATATTTAAATGTCCTAGCTTTTCCCAGGGTTGGGACTTGGGAATCCCGGGATTTTTCAAAGACCGTGACTTTTTATTTCATGGAAAGAGAATCCAGGTCATATCCCAGGAATCACAAAAAAGCCAGGAATTTATTATGCAAGGTATGCTTTATTATAGAGAGTTACAGAGCAAGTTCGCGTTTCAGACATTTTCGCCAATTTCTCATGGAGTTATGCTCCTTTTCATCTTAGGAAATATGAAAAATATAAGTTCTCCACACTTTTTCACATTCCTTCAAGACCTTCAACTGAGATTTGGTACATTGATTTGTTATGAGAAGTTACAAATCAGGTTTGGATTTCTGGCGCTTTTGTCAGTTCTCGACTTATGAAATACAAAAATATATCAGCTCTCCAGACTTTCTTTCTCCTTCACCATATTTAACTGAAACTTGGTATATTGCTAAATGAGAAGTTACAGATCAATTAGTTCGAGTTTCAGATGCTTCTGTCAATTTTTAATGGAGTTTTCGACTCATTCTCGGAAGACAAGATAGGGGACATGTATTAATTGCAATGCAATACTTACAGAATGCTTGTTCATCAAAGACTTATCCAATCTCAATAATGCTTTACAGATACCAGCATTGCATTCGGTCTGCATCACAATTAAAATCATATTCAAATTGTTTCCATATTTTTATGATATTTGGACGTACTGGAGAAGCACATCAGCTCTGGGTGTCGGTCTACACACCTAAGCCTCAGATCCATTGGGCGAATTAGAAAATATCTGACATCTTCAGCTGCAAAGACACTTATGCAATCATTGTTGATCACTAACTTGGACTACGCTAATGCTCTTCTCATCGGGGTCACGGGTCAGCAACTGGACCGTCTCCAAAGGATACAAGATATAGCTGCTCGTATTGTCACCTGTTGTAGCGGCTATACTCACATCCAACTAGCGTTAAAATAACTTCATTTGTTACCAGTTTGTAGACGTATTCAATTTACGGTTTGCCTTTTAGTTTATAAAGCGCTGATGGGTTTGGCTCCAGAATACATTACACAAATGATAAGCAAACAATAACTTAAGGTTCCCAGAATCCACCTCTCCAGCTTCGGTGACGGCATTTAGCAAAATGGCACCCGTCTGGTGGAATGATTTGAGAATAGCTCTCAGAACAATGACTCATGTTAACGGTTTTAAGAAAGGACTAAAAACGCATCTTTTTAAACTTCAGTATAATTGTTAATTCTTTAACTGTATTGCTATAGCGCTATTTTACACACTGACTTTCCATTTTAATCATATAAAGTCTAGTTTAATTTTATAACCTTTTGCCCATACATGTAGCTTTCTTTTACTAATTATATTGTTTTTACCAATGACTGATTGTTTACTTACAGACAGTTTTTTAATGACTGATTGTTTAAAATTACATATAATTTTTTAATAACTAACTAGTGTAAGGCACTTAGAGCAATTTTTTGATAAGCGCTTTTTAAATGAGCCATATAATATAATAATAACATGTAACTAATTTTACAACAATAATTAGTAAATGTTAATGTTTTTCAATGGACATTTAATTCATCAAGATCTTTACGGTCTCAATAAGACTTTAGAGATTTGTTCTATACATGTACCATCATTGGATCGAGTCTACATCATAATTAAAATAATTTTTTCCATATTTTACGTGGTTTGGACTTAGCTTATTTTGCACCAAGAATTAGGTAAATGTTCAAGTTTTTCAATGGACATGTAGTTCATCAAGGGCTTACCAGATCACAATAAAACGATACAGATTTGTTCTATGCCATCATTGCATCCTGACTCCATCATAATGAAAATCATTGTCAAATTTTTTCCATATTGTTACGTGGTTTGGACTTAGTTTATTGTGGACCAGGAATTAGAAGAATGTTAAAAGTTTTTCAATGTTCTTTAAATTTATCAATGGCTTATAAATCCAATCCCAACAAAACTTTACAGAATTATTCTACACGTATATCATCACTGCATTCATTTGCAGAAAAATTAAGACCATTTAAAAGTTGTTTCCATACTTTTGGTTTCTGTGTGATTTGTCTGCTTTTCAAGAATTAGAAGAATGTTAGAGTTTTCAATAGACATTTAATTTATCAAGGGATATACTAATTTAAGAAATACTTATTTTGCGATACTGCCACAGAAGCCATACTTGTGTGATATGCAGAAAGACTAAAGGGCTCGACACGCTGGACGCAGTCCATCAATATTAAGTTTGGGAAAGCTTTTGAAAATTGGATTTGTCGTGTTTGTTGACTATTTTGAAATCCTTTTAACTGAAATTTGCTGCCATAAATCAGGAGATGTGGAAGCAAATTGTAGATCTGCTAATGGACACCTTGAATCTGGCCAGCATTAATTTGGTTAAACTTTTCTCTTAAAGAAACCGTCTCAATTCTCTGACATAATTGTGTCAATGTAATTTTGCGTAGGTTTCTGTTTATTAATTGGGACCCGAGAACCTTAACCATTAATTAACTTTTGCTTGCAGGATACCTTCATGTATTGACACTGAATATTGATTGCCCGATCAGGCATGCACAGCAGACATTTAACCAAGTCTGTTCTCTATGCTCAGGGAGATAGCTGAAAACTCAAAGATAACTATGAAATTGCTGAGTTTTGAAAACAAATTGACTGGAAGTTGTTGCAGCCTTGTGCAGCAACAACTTTCAGTCAAATTGTTTTCAAAATTATTATCATTTTATTAATTATACTGGATGTATTTTGTTTTAATAGCCTCAGTGACCATAATGAAATTGACTGGAAGTTGTTGCAGCCTTGTGCAGCAACAACTTTCAGTCAAATTGTTTTCAAAATTATTATCATTTTATTAATTATACTGGATGTATTTTGTTTTAATAGCCTCAGTGACCATAATGAATGGTATTGTCAGGCATGTACATATACATTGTATCTACAGTATGTGTAATGACTCAGTAAGAATTATGGTATTGATCACGCAGATGCGCTTCGAACTATTCATTAACCCTTTAACCCTCGAATCTGTTCAAGAAGATTTCAATTTCTCCTAGAAAATGTCCATTTGTAGACCAGAAGACTGTTTTTAAAAATTTACCACTGGAATGACTGGCTCGATTTTTGAGCCAGTCATTCCAGTGGTAAATTTTCAAAAACAGTCTTCTGATCTGCTAATGGAATTCTCAAGACCACTGCAGAATGCGGTTTTGACTGATATGAGGGTTAATGGGTTACTCTCATGCTTATTACAGCTAGTAAATGTCAACGCAGATTAATGCTCTTCCCCCCCCCCCTGTCTATGTCACTATTCTTTATTGAACAGTCAAATCCATCTAATTATAACATTGACTCTATATGATCAATGAGGTTCAGTGAGGGCACTCGGCTGTCAATGTGATTGCGAGTTTGTAGCGCCGGGTACATGTACTTGCCTGCGGTTATTCTGGGATGTTTGATAGCGTTACGCAACAGCATAAGTTTACATTAAATTGTCACCATACATGCTCATTATTCCTGGTCATGGTTCTATAAATTCTGTGTTACTCAAAACGAGAATTGTTTTTCATTTTGAGTCGCAACTACTGTAAGTCGGTCTGCCAAATTTTTGACAAAGTCATCTATTTTGCAACAATAGCAAGTTTGTCCTTGTTTTCTTGTGCGTAATGTTTAGAGAGTCTCTGAGACTTTGATACTATATCGTCATTTATTTAATCAGTTAACCCTTTCACTGACAAATCCTGGATAAAGTATATTCCTTACGCTATAAAACTCATTCTGTTGAATATTTTGAAATTAATTTGATTGGAAGCCATTGCTTCCTAATTCAGCAGTGGCTTCCAGTCAAATTATTCTCAAAATATTCAACAGTTTTCCTGTATGATTGCCTTGAAGATAAGATATGGGGAATTCATCAGTGAAAGGGTTAATTATTAATAGTCAATCTGTCCAAGACCAGTCTTTACAGTTTTCTTGAGAAATTTCGATTTGCAGAATGAAAGAGAGTTTTGAAATTTTCCCATGGTCGTCCGGGCTTGCAAAAGAGCATTGATTAAGCAAAAATTTCCAGATCATTGACAAATCTTGACCACCCTGTTTTCCTAAACATTGTCAAAAAATGGTCAATGATCAGTGAATCATTGACCATGCAGGTTTAACGGCACCACAGTCAGACCATGGTCGACCATGATCAACAAATTTACCATGACCACGATAAAACCATGTCTGACGGTTGGCGATAGAACATGGTCAGACTGTTATAAGAAAGAAATATTAGTTACCTCTCCGTGATGTAGAAATTGTTTGAGTGTAGCTTTCGTGACCATCTCGGTCACTTCTTCAGCACTACATGTAACTAGCGGTCACTGGCAATATCACTCTGGTCAGTTCTTGTGGAGTCACTTGACAGCATGGACTGGTAGATATGGTAGCCCTCATCTCGGTTCATGGTTGGTTGATGTGTGTAGATGTCTATGGCCTCTAGTAACTTTCCGTTTAAATAAGTTGGTCTCGATGTTGATGACCCAGGCACTGCTGGCGGGGATGACGTGGCCAGTGGATTCTGTGCGTTCTGCCACAGCTGAGTTGGAATTGATTTTGAGATGTTCTTTGACTCTGGTGCTGAGAGGCCTTTTGGTTTCGCCTATATATGTCTCCTCACATTGGTCACATTCGATCTTGTAGATGACTCCAGAGCGTTCATCTGTGGTCAGTTTATCTTTGGGTCTTACCTATTGTGATCTTAAGATGTTGACAGGGTTGTGGTTAGTTTTGATGTGGTGTTGTCTGAAGAGTCTGCTAATGGAAGTTTTTCAACATTTGGTTGGGGGGATGTGGTTTTCTCATCCACGAAGTGTAACCGTTGGCTATTGGCTAGGAGAAACTGTTGGATGTGATGATGTTCTTCTTTTTTGTCTGATGTTTCTGTGATGATGGAGTCTGCGCGGTGAAATACATGTAGAGTTCTGTCGACTGATCTTTTATGTTCCAAATGGTGATTAGAGTGAAAATTTAGATATTGATCTGTGTATGAGGGTTTTCTGTACACTAAGTTTGGTAGTTCCGGAATCACTGACATGTGCCAAGAGGTCCAGGAATGCAATCTGGCCATCATTTTCGACTTCGCTGGTGAATTGGATGCATTGGTCGATACTGTTGAGGTGATCAGTGAAAGGTTTGATCTTTTAGTGATGGAGGCATGTGAACGTGTCATCCACATCCCGGTACCAGAAATTTGGGGTGTCTGTGGCTGTGCTGAGTGTTTGTTGCTCGAAGGATTCCATATAAAGGTTTGCAATCACTGGCGCCACTGATGAACCCATAGCTATTCCATGAATTAAGTGGTAGAAGTAGTCATTCTAAACGAAATAAGTGGTGTCTAACACGATCTTCAAGAGACTGATAATCTGGTTTGGTGAGAGGCTGGTCCGGTCTTTCAATGTTGGGTCTAGGTCCAGAACTCTCTGGATGACTGGAAGAGCCTTGTCCACTGGGATGCTGGAAGCGTGAATATACGTAAAAAAATTAGTTTGTGTGGGTGAGACTTCAAGTGATTGGATTTTGGTGGCGAAATCTTTGCTGTTTTTGATGTGGTGCTCTGAGTGGCCAACTAGTGATTTCAGGATCTGTGTGAGGTATGGTCAGGCATGTTTGAATGGTGACATTTGACTGTGTTCAACAATAGCCTGACGGTGGTGCTATTTAACCTGCATTATCAGACCATGGTCAACCATGATTCATAATATTGATGTTCCGCCATGGTCGAACTGTGGTGTCATTTATCCTGCATGGTTGGCCATTCCTCAGTAATCATGTCATGGCCAATTAGAACACAGTCCAACCATTGTTTGAATGATGACATTTGACCATTTCATCAATAGCCATGGTTCGGAATGTTGTGTTCCACCATGGTCTAACTGTTTTACCATTTATCCTGCATGGTTGGCCATTGGTCAGTGATCCAGCTCCACTTTTGTAACAAAGTGTGCATGTGCCAGGCTGTACAGCCTGAGCATTGTACTACATGTACTTTTGTCGTAATCAAAAGGCTGAAAAGCGATTACAGCATTGTAAGCATTGTCATGAGCTACATTGTATGGGAATAGTCATGTAGACATAAAATATTGATCAAACTTTCTTGATATATAAGACTATGACAATTCTGGAAGGGTTACAAATGTAACTACATTGGCATTGTTTGAAGTTTATACAAGAATCCAGTGTGTATTATTACCAGTATGTTTCTATGTACAACATATATATTGCATTTACTATTCAAATGTCATAATTAATGATGATATACATAATTTATGTGCAATAGAATAGTTAAGACATATATTAAATGCGGTGAAAGAGTTGCCTCCCTTATTAAATTATACTAACCATGATCAGAATCTGCTAGACCGTGGTCAAATAATCGTTCCTGAAAGTGTTCAAGAACAGTTTTAAAAAGGGCCTTTTAAGAAGTTTAAGAACTGTTTAGGAACATTTTAAGACCGTAAGGTCAAGAATTATTTTTCAGTAATCTTTTCTTTTAGATATTGAGTCACATCTCTGACCATGATATCACTGTTAATAGGAATAACATTGAAATTCACCAGTAACCATGGTCGACCATGGTATATCATGGTCAATGCCGGATGTTGATAATTGTTAAACATATTGGTGGCATATCTGACCATGCTATCAGTGCTGTCAATAGGAATAACCGTGAAATTCTCCAGTAATCATGGTCGATCGTAATATACATGTATCATGGTCAGTGTGTTAAAAATTCAGTTACACACAAACTGACCGTCAAGTGAGCATGATATCATGGTTGATGGCAAACGTTGTCACAATGTATTGTTTTTCATGGTCATGATCTGACCATGATGTACTGATGGTCATTGGGACCTTGATCAGGTGAGCAAAAAAATCTTGCTCGATCATGGTCAACTTACCATGAATTACCATGGTCAACCGAGGCATCATGGTTTGTAGGAAATTAGTGGAATAAAGGATTAGCTGTTTAATGGAGGTGCTGACCAAAACTGGCCTCTATAGCCTAGTGCTGTAACGATTCACCGATATATCAGTGAATCATGATACGCATGCGTATGATACGCATATCGTATCATGACCTGTCGTATCGATGCACATGCGATACAAGAAAATATGGCCATGGCATCCTTCATGCGGTAACATTGTCAGGTAAACTATAGCTAAAGTTATGCACAAGGGCACCATTTTCACTAAATTTCATCTGAATATGTCAATTATTTGCTTATCTGCACTGAGAGGCGGAGAGTGTCGTAAAATGGGCAGATTGAGATGAAACATAGTGAAAGAAGAATGTATCGTATCATGTATCATATCATCACCAGTGTATCATGATACATATCGTATTGTGGCGAAACGTATCGTTACAGCCCCAGTACTATAGCCGAGCAAGTCATTCCAGTGGTAAATTTTCAAAAATAGTCTTCTCTTGGCCTGCAAATGGACATTCAATAAGCAAATATTTTAATTTTTTGAACAAATTTAGCCATTAAAGGTTTAAGCAAGATCGGTAATTGCACTCAAAAGCCTTCATTATTTGATAAATATTAACAGCGAAGTGATCAACCAATATGCATTAGAATAATTCCAATACAATTCTGCTTATCTGAAGTGTAACCCTTTACTGGCAAAATTTTGTCAAGTAAATCAGAATATATCCTTATTAAATGTCCATTTTTGCAGTACAAGAGAAAACTATTTTTTTTAAATTTATCATTGTAATGGCTGGCTCGGTTACCGAGCCAGTTATTCCAGTGGTACATTTTCGAAAATAGTTTACTCTTAACCTGTAAATGGGCATTCCTCAAGACCACTGCAGCGGCCAGTTTTAAAAGACTTGGTCTTGAAAGGGTTTTAGGCACTCAACCTGTCAAAAACAACTTCTGCAGTGGTCTTGAGAAATGTCAGTTTCCGCTGCTGACCAAGAGATTATCTTTGAAAATTTAACACTGGAATGACTGGTTTGATAATCGAGGCAGTAATTCCAGTGGTATGTTTTTGAAAACAATCTGTTGTTCTGCAGGGGCATTTTCTATGCAGAAAAAAAATTTGAACAAATTTTCTGGGTTAAAGTGTTACATTTTGGTTTGTCAAAAACACATGTCCATGTAGTGTTAAAACATCTAAGTCTGGACAATAGCACTGTTACATTTAGCGGTGTTTTATCCCAGATATCTGGGTACATGAACCTGAGCGTGTGTGATCTATGTGTCTGGATAAAAAAAATCTGGCTGCTTTTGTGTAGACTACTACTGCTCAGAAATGTTTTAACATGTTTCCAAAACAAAATAAAATGTGTCGGTACTGATGAATATTTTGAACATTAGGCAGCAATGTCATCCAATCTAATTCTGTTCAAAATACTCCCCAGAACCTTTCTTACATTGTGTTCAAAATACTCCCCAGAACCTTTCTTACATTGCGTTCAAAATTGTGTTCAAAATACTCCCCAGAACCTTTCTTACATTGCGTTCAAAATTGTGTTCAAAATACTCCCCAGAACCTTTCTTACATTGCGTTCAAAATTGTGTTCAAAATACTCCCCAGAACCTTTCTTACATTGTGTTAAAAATTGTGTTCAAAATACTCCCCAGAACCTTTCTTACATTGTGTTAAAAATTGTGTTCAAAATACTCCCCTGAACCTTTCTTACATTGTGTTCAAAATGTGTGGTCAAAATACTCCCCAGAACCTTTCTTACATTGTGTTCAAAATTGTGTACAAAATGCTCCCCAGAACCTTTCTTACATTGTGTTCAAAATACTCCCCAGAACCTTTCTTACATTGTGTTCAAAATTGTGTTCAAAATGCTCCCCAGAACCTTTCTTACATTGTGTTGAAAATTGTGTTCAAAATACTCCTCAGAACCTTTCTTACATTGTGTTCAAAATTGTGTTCAAAATGCTCCCCAGAACCTTTCTTACATTGTGTTCAAAATTGTGTTCAAAATACTCCCCAGAACCTTCCTTACATTGTGTTCAAAATTGTGTTCAAAATACTCCCCAGAACCTTTCTTACATTGTGTTGAAAATTGTGTTCAAAATACTCCCCAGAACCTTTCTTACATTGTGTTAAAAATTGTGTACAAAATGCTCCCCAGAACCTTTCTTACATTGTGTTCAAAATACTCCCCAGAACCTTTCTTACATTGTGTTCAAAATTGTGTTCAAAATGCTCCCCAGAACCTTTCTTACATTGTGTTGAAAATTGTGTTCAAAATACTCCTCAGAACCTTTCTTACATTGTGTTCAAAATTGTGTTCAAAATGCTCCCCAGAACCTTTCTTACATTGTGTTCAAAATTGTGTTCAAAATACTCCCCAGAACCTTCCTTACATTGTGTTCAAAATTGTGTTCAAAATACTCCCCAGAACCTTTCTTACATTGTGTTGAAAATTGTGTTCAAAATACTCCCCAGGACCTTTCTTACATTGTGTTAAAAATACTCCCCAGAACCTTTCTTACATTGTGTTAACATGTTGTGTTAACATGTTTAATTTTTAGTTTTGTAAAGATGTTATTATTTATTTCTGAGCTGTACTTTAAGTTGAAATCAGTGTTGCTGAAGGATGTTGCAGTCTATGACAACAACAGGTTTCAGCAAGATTGTTGTCCGAGTGAACAGTTGTCACTTGTTATTAAGTGGTGGGGGGTGTCTAGCTCTTTAACCAACAAATTTGGAAAATGGACATTTCTCAAGAACACTTTTGTCCATTTGCATATGAAGATTATTTTTGAAAATTTACCACTGGAATGACCAGGCCAACCAAGAGAAGACTATTTTTGACAATTTACCACTGGAATGACTGGCTCGATAACCGAGCCAGTCATCCCAGTGGTAAATTGTCAAATATAGCCTTCTCTTGGTCTGCAAATGGACATTTTCTATGAGAAAATTTAAATTTTCTTTAGCAATTTGTGGGTTAACGAGTTAAGCGAGTACAGCTGATTATGCGTCATGTGTTTTTAACCCTTTCAACACCACAAACCAGCCAGTTATGATTGAAAAACATTCATTTTGCTGATAATTCTGAAATTAATTGGTTTACAAGCTGTTGCTTCTTCATGTATGTAGCAACAGCTTCCAGTCAAAATAGGTTCAAAATTCATGTGTGATCCCTTCTGTTTCGGAAATAAAAACTCTTTAAAAGATTTAACGTAGGTCAATTTTACTCAGGCAGAAACCAATTTTGGACATTACAATGTTAATAATAATAAGACATTTTATGCCGGCTTGAGCTTTAAAGGTCTACGCATCATTTATGGTGGGTGAGGTAAAGTGTCACTTGCCAAACATTCAGCCAAGCTGATTATCATTATACCACTGATAAGTATACCTCAAGCTTATAATATATAACACTGTAATCTCCATACTGGCCAAAATCAGGCCTCAGGCGTTGTCTAGAAAATTTTCAATTTGCAGGCCAAGAGAAAACAATTTTTGAAATTTTACCGCTGGAATTACTGACTCGGTTATCGAGCCCACGCTTCCAGTGGTAAATTTTTTTAAATATTCTTGTGGTCGTGTAAATGGATACCGACACTAAGTAAAAATTTTAATTTTCTGGATAAATATTGACTAGTAAATTGTTAATAAGCTGTGTGTAGGTGGATATGTGTATTATATATACAAAGGTACAGTTCATGTATATATCTTAATCCTATAGTTAACCCGTATACAGACAAATCATGGCAAAATTTAATTCTACAATGTATAGCATACATGTATATACTGTTGAATATTTTGAAATTAATTTAACTGGATGCCATTGCTGCCTACCCTAAGTCATATTAATTTCAAAATATTAAATAGCTTTCCTGTTTGTTTGCTCTACCCGGAATTTATCGGTGATTTAGGGTTAATTCGGCCTGACTTGATTATATACAGCGCAGAGTATGTGAAAGTATATTATTATCAAGTTCTATATTACCCGAGATTGTCAAGCTGTAAGGACTTGGTATTTATTCCTTTGGTACATGTAAGTATGTGTAATTCCATAGAGCAAATGCCATTGCTAGGTGGAGAAACCTGGCCACTAGTGTAACCCTTTAAAACTCCTTCATGTAGATCAGCCAAATACAGCTTCGGCAGTGCTCTTGAGAAATGTCCATTTGCAGACCAAGAGAAGACTATTTTTGACAATTTACCACTGGAATGACTGGCTCGATAACCGAGCCAGTCATCCCAGTTGTAAATTGTCAAAAATAGCCTTCTCTTGGTCTTCAAATGGACATTTTCTATGAGAAAATTGAAATTTTCTTTAACAATTTGAGGGTTAACCGAGCCAGTCATCCCAGTGGTAAATTGTCAAAAATAGCCTTCTCTTGGTCTGCAAATGGACATTTTCTATGAGAAAATTGAAATTTTCTTTAGCAATTTGATGGTTAACGGGTTAAGCGAGTACAGCTGATTATGCGTCATTTCAACACCACAAACCAGCCAGTTATGATTGAAAAACATTCATTTTGCTGATAATTCTGAAATTAATTGTTCTAGAATCTGTTGCTTCTTCATGTATGTAGCAACAGCTTCCAGTCAAAATAGATTCAAAATTCATGTGTGATCCCTTCTGTTTCGGAAATAAAGTCTAAAAGATTTAACGTAGGTCAATTTTACTCAGGCAGAAACCAATTTTGATTGACTTTATTTCCATAGTTGTCATTTCTTTATTAAATCGACCCATATATATCCCAGTGGTAAATTGTCAAAAATAGCCTTCTCTTGGTCTGCAAATGGACATTTTCTATGAGAAAATTTAAATTTTCTTTAACAATTTGAGGGTTAACCGAGCCAGTCATCCCAGTGGTAAATTGTCAAAAATAGCCTTCTCTTGGTCTGCAAATGGACATTTTCTATGTGAAAATTGAAATTTTCTTTAACAATTTGAGGGTTAACGGGTTACGTGATTATGCTTCATGTGTTTTAACCATTTCAACACCACAAACCAGCCAGTTATGATTGAAAAACATTCATTTTGCTGATAATTCTGAAATTAATTGGTTTACAAGCTGTTGCTTCTTCATGTATGTAGCAACAGCTTCCAGTCAAAATAGGTTCAGAATTCATGTGTGATCCCTTCTGTTTCGGAAATAAAGTCTAAAAGATTTAACGTAGGTCAATTTTACTCAGGCAGAAACCAATTTTGGACATTACAATGTTAATAATAAGCCATTTTATGCTGGCTTGAGCTTTAAAGGTCTATGCATCATTTATGGTGGGTGAGGTAAAGTGTCACTTGCCAAACATTCAGCCAAGCTGATTATCATTATACCACTGATAAGTATACCTCAAGCTTATAATATATAACACTGTAATGTCCATACTGGCCAAAATCAGGCCTCAGGCGTTGTCTAGAAAATTTTCAATTTGCAGGCCAAGAGAAAACAATTTTTGAAATTTTACCGCTGGAATTACTGACTCGGTTATCGAGCCCACGCTTCCAGTGGTAAATTTTTTTAAATATTCTTGTGGTCTTGTAAATGGATACCGACACTAAGTAAAAATGTTAATTTTCTGGATAAATATTGACCAGTAAATTGTTAATAAGCTGTGTGTAGGTGGATATGTGTATTATATATACAAAGGTACAGTTCATGTATATATCTTAATCCTATAGTTAACCCGTATACCGACAAATCATGGCAAAATTTAATTCTACAATGTATAGCATACATGTATATACTGTTGAATATTTTGAAATTAATTTAACTGGATGCCATTGCTGCCTACCCTAAGTCATATTAATTTCAAAATATTAAATAGCTTTCCTGTTTGTTTGCTCTACCCGGAATTTATCGGTGATTTAGGGTTAATTCGGCCTGACTTGATTATATACAGTGCAGAGTATGTGAAAGTATATTATTATCAAGTTCTATATTACCAGAGATTGTCAAGCTGTAAGGACTTGGTATTTATTCCTTTGGTACATGTAAGTATGTGTAATTCCATAGAGCAAATGCCATTGCTAGGTGGAGAAACCTGGCCACTAGTGTAACCCTTTAAAACTCCTTCATGTAGATCAGCCAAATACGGCTTCTGCAGTGCTCTTGAGAAATGTCCATTTGAAGACCAAGAGAAGGCTATTTTTGACAATTTACAACTGGGATGACTGGCTCGGTTATCGAGCCAGTCATTCCAGTGGTAAATTGTCAAAAATAGTCTTCTCTTGGTCTGCAAATGGACATTTTCTATGAGAAAATTGAAATTCTCTTTAACAATTTGAGGGTTAACCGAGCCAGTCATCCGAGTGGTAAATTGTCAAAAATAGCCTTCTCTTGGTCTGCAAATGGACATTTTCTATGAGAAAATTGAAATTTTCTTTAACAATTTGAGGGTTAACCGAGCCAGTCATCCCAGTGGTAAATTGTCAAAAATAGCCTTCTCTTGGTCTGCAAATGGACATTTTCTATGAGAAAATTGAAATTTTATTTAGCAATTTGATGGTTAACGGGTTAAGCAAGTACAGCTGATTATGCGTCATTTCAACACCACAAACCAGCCAGTTATGATTGAAAAACATTCATTTTGCTGATAATTCTGAAATTAATTGGTCCAGAAGCTGTTGCTTCTTCATGTATGTAGCAACAGCTTCCAGTCAAAATAGATTCAAAATTCATGTGTGATCCCTTCTGTTTCGGAAATAAAGTCTAAAAGATTTAACGTAGGTCAATTTTACTCAGGCAGAAACCAATTTTGATTGACTTTATTTCCATAGTTGTCATTTCTTTATTAAATCGACCCATATATATCCCAGTGGTAAATTGTCAAAAATAGCCTTCTCTTGGTCTGCAAATGGACATTTTCTATGAGAAAATTTAAATTTTCTTTAACAATTTGAGGGTTAACCGAGCCAGTCATCCCAGTGGTAAATTGTCAAAAATAGCCTTCTCTTGGTCTGCAAATGGACATTTTCTATGTGAAAATTGAAATTTTCTTTAACAATTTGAGGGTTAACGGGTTACGTGATTATGCTTCATGTGTTTTAACCATTTCAACACCACAAACCAGCCAGTTATGATTGAAAAACATTCATTTTGCTGATAATTCTGAAATTAATTGGTTTACAAGCTGTTGCTTCTTCATGTATGTAGCAACAGCTTCCAGTCAAAATAGGTTCAGAATTCATGTGTGATCCCTTCTGTTTCGGAAATAAAGTCTAAAAGATTTAACGTAGGTCAATTTTACTCAGGCAGAAACCAATTTTGGACATTACAATGTTAATAATAAGCCATTTTATGCTGGCTTGAGCTTTAAAGGTCTATGCATCATTTATGGTGGGTGAGGTAAAGTGTCACTTGCCAAACATTCAGCCAAGCTGATTATCATTATACCACTGATAAGTATACCTCAAGCTTATAATATATAACACTGTAATGTCCATACTGGCCAAAATCAGGCCTCAGGCGTTGTCTAGAAAATTTTCAATTTGCAGGCCAAGAGAAAACAATTTTTGAAATTTTACCGCTGGAATTACTGACTCGGTTATCGAGCCCACGCTTCCAGTGGTAAATTTTTTTAAATATTCTTGTGGTCTTGTAAATGGATACCGACACTAAGTAAAAATGTTAATTTTCTGGATAAATATTGACCAGTAAATTGTTAATAAGCTGTGTGTAGGTGGATATGTGTATTATATATACAAAGGTACAGTTCATGTATATATCTTAATCCTATAGTTAACCCGTATACCGACAAATCATGGCAAAATTTAATTCTACAATGTATAGCATACATGTATATACTGTTGAATATTTTGAAATTAATTTAACTGGATGCCATTGCTGCCTACCCTAAGTCATATTAATTTCAAAATATTAAATAGCTTTCCTGTTTGTTTGCTCTACCCGGAATTTATCGGTGATTTAGGGTTAATTCGGCCTGACTTGATTATATACAGTGCAGAGTATGTGAAAGTATATTATTATCAAGTTCTATATTACCAGAGATTGTCAAGCTGTAAGGACTTGGTATTTATTCCTTTGGTACATGTAAGTATGTGTAATTCCATAGAGCAAATGCCATTGCTAGGTGGAGAAACCTGGCCACTAGTGTAACCCTTTAAAACTCCTTCATGTAGATCAGCCAAATACGGCTTCTGCAGTGCTCTTGAGAAATGTCCATTTGAAGACCAAGAGAAGGCTATTTTTGACAATTTACAACTGGGATGTCTGGCTCGGTTATCGAGCCAGTCATTCCAGTGGTAAATTGTCAAAAATAGTCTTCTCTTGGTCTGCAAATGGACATTTTCTATGAGAAAATTGAAATTCTCTTTAACAATTTGAGGGTTAACCGAGCCAGTCATCCGAGTGGTAAATTGTCAAAAATAGCCTTCTCTTGGTCTGCAAATGGACATTTTCTATGAGAAAATTGAAATTTTCTTTAACAATTTGAGGGTTAACCGAGCCAGTCATCCCAGTGGTAAATTGTCAAAAATAGCCTTCTCTTGGTCTGCAAATGGACATTTTCTATGAGAAAATTGAAATTTTATTTAGCAATTTGATGGTTAACGGGTTAAGCAAGTACAGCTGATTATGCGTCATTTCAACACCACAAACCAGCCAGTTATGATTGAAAAACATTCATTTTGCTGATAATTCTGAAATTAATTGGTCCAGAAGCTGTTGCTTCTTCATGTATGTAGCAACAGCTTCCAGTCAAAATAGATTCAAAATAGATTCAAAATTCATGTGTGATCCCTTCTGTTTCGGAAATAAAGTCTAAAAGATTTAACGTAGGTCAATTTTACTCAGGCAGAAACCAATTTTGATTGACTTTATTTCCATAGTTGTCATTTCTTTATTAAATCGACCCATATATATCCCAGTGGTAAATTGTCAAAAATAGCCTTCTCTTGGTCTGCAAATGGACATTTTCTATGAGAAAATTTAAATTTTCTTTAACAATTTGAGGGTTAACCGAGCCAGTCATCCCAGTGGTAAATTGTCAAAAATAGCCTTCTCTTGGTCTGCAAATGGACATTTTCTATGTGAAAATTGAAATTTTCTTTAACAATTTGAGGGTTAACGGGTTACGTGATTATGCTTCATGTGTTTTAACCATTTCAACACCACAAACCAGCCAGTTATGATTGAAAAACATTCATTTTGCTGATAATTCTGAAATTAATTGGTTTACAAGCTGTTGCTTCTTCATGTATGTAGCAACAGCTTCCAGTCAAAATAGGTTCAGAATTCATGTGTGATCCCTTCTGTTTCGGAAATAAAGTCTAAAAGATTTAACGTAGGTCAATTTTACTCAGGCAGAAACCAATTTTGGACATTACAATGTTAATAATAAGCCATTTTATGCTGGCTTGAGCTTTAAAGGTCTATGCATCATTTATGGTGGGTGAGGTAAAGTGTCACTTGCCAAACATTCAGCCAAGCTGATTATCATTATACCACTGATAAGTATACCTCAAGCTTATAATATATAACACTGTAATGTCCATACTGGCCAAAATCAGGCCTCAGGCGTTGTCTAGAAAATTTTCAATTTGCAGGCCAAGAGAAAACAATTTTTGAAATTTTACCGCTGGAATTACTGACTCGGTTATCGAGCCCACGCTTCCAGTGGTAAATTTTTTTAAATATTCTTGTGGTCTTGTAAATGGATACCGACACTAAGTAAAAATGTTAATTTTCTGGATAAATATTGACCAGTAAATTGTTAATAAGCTGTGTGTAGGTGGATATGTGTATTATATATACAAAGGTACAGTTCATGTATATATCTTAATCCTATAGTTAACCCGTATACCGACAAATCATGGCAAAATTTAATTCTACAATGTATAGCATACATGTATATACTGTTGAATATTTTGAAATTAATTTAACTGGATGCCATTGCTGCCTACCCTAAGTCATATTAATTTCAAAATATTAAATAGCTTTCCTGTTTGTTTGCTCTACCCGGAATTTATCGGTGATTTAGGGTTAATTCGGCCTGACTTGATTATATACAGTGCAGAGTATGTGAAAGTATATTATTATCAAGTTCTATATTACCAGAGATTGTCAAGCTGTAAGGACTTGGTATTTATTCCTTTGGTACATGTAAGTATGTGTAATTCCATAGAGCAAATGCCATTGCTAGGTGGAGAAACCTGGCCACTAGTGTAACCCTTTAAAACTCCTTCATGTAGATCAGCCAAATACGGCTTCTGCAGTGCTCTTGAGAAATGTCCATTTGAAGACCAAGAGAAGGCTATTTTTGACAATTTACAACTGGGATGACTGGCTCGGTTATCGAGCCAGTCATTCCAGTGGTAAATTGTCAAAAATAGTCTTCTCTTGGTCTGCAAATGGACATTTTCTATGAGAAAATTGAAATTCTCTTTAACAATTTGAGGGTTAACCGAGCCAGTCATCCGAGTGGTAAATTGTCAAAAATAGCCTTCTCTTGGTCTGCAAATGGACATTTTCTATGAGAAAATTGAAATTTTCTTTAACAATTTGAGGGTTAACCGAGCCAGTCATCCCAGTGGTAAATTGTCAAAAATAGCCTTCTCTTGGTCTGCAAATGGACATTTTCTATGAGAAAATTGAAATTTTATTTAGCAATTTGATGGTTAACGGGTTAAGCAAGTACAGCTGATTATGCGTCATTTCAACACCACAAACCAGCCAGTTATGATTGAAAAACATTCATTTTGCTGATAATTCTGAAATTAATTGGTCCAGAAGCTGTTGCTTCTTCATGTATGTAGCAACAGCTTCCAGTCAAAATAGATTCAAAATTCATGTGTGATCCCTTCTGTTTCGGAAATAAAAAGTCTTTAAAAGATTTAACGTAGGTCAATTTTACTCAGGCAGAAACCAATTTTGATTGACTTTATTTCCATAGTTGTCCTTTCTTTTTTAAATCGACCCATATGCAGTTTTTTGTAAATATTTTGACTAAAAACTGTTGTTGTCTTATGACACCAAGAACGTTGAACATTTTTTCCAAACATGTCAAATTAATTATCTGGAAGTTATATACAGTAATACCCTGAGGCCGGCTTGAGAGCGCGCATGTAGCAGGTCAATTTAACTTTTGATTCACACAATTTTTTTTTTTATTAAAATAAAATTTTAACAGAGCGTAGCTTTAAGCCAATACATATTCTCCCACTCTGAAAATGTCAGATATAACTGTTTCCAAAGTAACACTGATACGTGCATAGACACGAAGTGTAAAATTATCAATCATGGCTCATATTCTGTTTGCATCAGTTTTGTTTACAGCTGCAAATTATTTTCAAAACAATTTGACTGAAAGTTGTTGCTGCCTTTGGCAGCTACAAATTTCAGTCAAATAGTTTTCAAAATATTAATTAGATTTCCAAATAAAAGCGGTTCACTCAGGACATAGTTTCAGCGGATTCAGTATGAAGAATGTTTTGAGTGTAGGCTGATATACTGACTTGATTATTATCAAAACAAACAATCTGCCACATCATCAGCCAGATGACCCTGTGAATTTCATCCCACTTGTATCACTATGTATATTAACCTCTCTATACAATAGCTGCTAATTCTACATCTGGCGTTTTCACTAAAGTTGATGTACATTGTTTTATGTGTAATTCAGTCTTGACCTTTAGTCACAGAAAGGTAAATTAGTTTTTATTTGAGCATTTAACACATTCGGTATGTATTAATTAAATATATGTAGAAACACTGTTGAAGATTTAGAAAATAATCGTTCTCATTTCTTTGTCACGCTCACCCTATAGCATTGAGAAATCATTGAAATAAACCTGTGTGCGTGCGTGCATTCATGTGTGGGCGTGTGCATGATGCATGCACTAGTGCGCATACATTCTTGTGCGTGTCAATGGCCATTAAAAGCTTGTCAAATTAGTTTCAAAATATTCAACGCAGTATTACGTACACCAAGAGCTTACTATTTCTGGTTTCTACTGTTTAAAGGGTTAATGGCCAAATGTCATGTGACGACGTGTCTTTAACGCTTTTAACTGATAAATTCCCCGTAACTCAATCTCAACCCAACGAACAGGAAAGCTGTTGAATATTTTGAAATTAATATGGCTAGAAGCCATTTGCTGCCTTAGGCATCTCTAAATAGAAATAACGTTCCAAAACAGAGTAAAAGTTGCTGCTGAATATTTTGAAGATCAATCCAATTTAACCCTTTCACCGACAAATCACTGAAAATGTAAATTTTTTACGATATAAACTTTACATGTATTCTGTTGAATATTTCGAAATTAATTTGACTGGAAGCTGTTGCTGCCTAAGGCAGCAGCAGCTTCCAGTCAATTTGACTTCTAAATAGTCTTCCTGTATGGTCGTGTTGAAAATGAGATATTGTGAATTCATCAGTGAAAGGGTTACGGTTCAAGCTATTCAACAGAAGATTTCTTACATTGTGTTCAAAATAGTGCTCTTCTACAAGGCATGTTTCTGTTTTGGAAACATATCTTATTTATTAGCTCTACTGAATCGGTGTCTAATAACCAACATATCCATAGCAACTATCTGTCATTAGCCCTTTCACAGACTGAACCAGTGTCTAATAACCAACATATCCATAGCAACTATCTGTCATTAGCCCTTTCACAGACAAATCATGGTAATTTCCTTACACTATAATATTTATTCTGTTGAATATTTTGACATTAATTTGACTGGAAGCTGTTGCTGCCTAAATGGCTTCCAATGAAATTAATTTCAAAATATTCAACAGTTGTTATTACACCACAAAAACATCCATTACCGTTCAATCACTACTTGCTAAATCAATTATCTGCATTTAGCTATCAGAATAAAATTTTTATGCCTGCATACACACCTCCCCATGCCTATTCCTATTAATATGGACCCTTAACCAGGCTAATGGTTAAGTCCATCTCCAGCATAATGACAGATATAGACTGGCACCAGTCTATAATCCCTCATAGTGACGCTTGTTACTACCGGTAAGCGCGCTCTCGCATGCGCACTGGAGCCCAAATAGGAAACAGATTTACTTTTCAATTATTCTGCAAGCAGAACTACTGCTAAAATATTCTCTAACGGTTTTTTATGATTTGCGCTGTGTCAGCTACACTATTGTCTTTTATATTACCAAGGAATATGCCTAATATGAATTCAATCCTCCCTAAGTTTTGTTTAGGAAGTTTATTAGTGGTTATATTGTATTTTATAACTATGTTCATATTGTTACCGGTTTTCGTGAAAGATCGATTTCTCGTTTCGTGGTGACCTAATTACTATGCCTATATCATCATCATCATTATCTAGCGTTCGACAAAGATTTCATTTATTCCTATGCAAGTTTGTTTTCTTGTCGGTAGGGATTTTGAGTTCTAATTTGAACTTTTTTGCCTTTTTTAGAAGTGCGTTTTTTGTTTCTAGTCTCCTTTTTACGATTTCTAAGCGGTAGCTATCATTGTTACGCTTTTTTCGTTTTAGGAGTCTGGTAAATCGTCAGATAGGATTTAATGTACGTCATCGATTTGTGATCGCCATCACTCAGCTGAATTTACCGGACATGTCTGTGTGATATGTCCTTTCCGTACTAGTTCTATTGCGAGATTTGAGTCATTCGCGTCGGTCTTGATTAAATCTCTAGACAAATGGATATCTGCTGATTTAAGGAAACTAAGAAACAGGATGTTTCTTCCAGTTCTGACGATAGTCCGAGGACTAGCGGGCGTTCCCGCAAATGGGGGAAACCGATCCCTCTAATCTATGCCGGTTAATAAGTTTCCTTAGCAACATCTAGAGCGACCAAGCTCTCGAAGGTGGGCTCGTGTAGTGCACCGGGTCAAACCCACTTAAGACTTGAGGGTGACGGGCATAACCCACAAGCAGTGGTGGCGGAGGCTGAAGCTGACGTCCATAAGGCTAGACCTTATGCTAATGCCAATTTTCAATTTTCCGGTCGTCAAGAAAGAAACCTGCTAATGGGGGAAACCGTTCCCTCTAACATCGATGCAGGTTAATAAGTTTCTTTAGCAAAGTCTAGCGCGACCAAGCTCTTGAAGGTGGGCTCGTGTAGTGCACCGGGTCAAACCCACTTAAGACGAGGGTGAAGGGCATAACCCACAAGCAGTGGTGGCAGAGGCTGAAGCTGACGTCCATAAGGCTAGACCTTATGCTAATGCCAATTTTTCGTTTATACCGGTCGTCAAGGTATTTTTCTGGTTCTTTCTTCGGTTGTGTCCGTTTCCGGTAGGACTTCCGGTTTTGTAGGAAATCCAGGTCTTCAAGATCCGGTTATTACTTCCGTTCCGTCCGTTTCCGGTATGACTTCCTTTTTTGTAGGAAATCCGGGTCTTCAAGATCCGGTTCCTAGTTCCGTTTCCAGTTTCATGAGCGCTTCCGGAAGAATGCATATCCGGGTCTGTTGGACCCGGCATTGCATTGTTCATCAATTTCCGGTTCCGGTTTTTTCAGCTTCCTCTTCCGGTTATTCTGTACATCCGGGTTGTAGGATCTTGATCAGTTTCCGGTAGTCTACTTCCGGTTTTATCCATTTCCGTTTCCTTTTTTCCCCATCCAGATTTCGTACAGCCGCGGATAGGGTCATTTCTGGTTTTATCCGGCATTACATTGTTCATCCATTTCCGTTTTTTCAGCTTCCTCTTCCGGTAATTCTGTACATCCGGGTTGTAGGATTTTGATCAGTTTCCGGTAGTATACTCCGGTTTATGCATTTCCATTTCCTTTTTTCCACATCCGCTTTCCTAGAATCTAGTCATCATCTTGCCTAAGAATTCGTCTTATTTCCGTATTTGTTTAATATTGGGAATGGCTGAAAATATTCATACCAAGTCATTGCCAGTCTTGTAGTCTCTCTTGGAATTGTAGTCTATTCAGACATTTATTCGTTTATCAGTGACAATTTTCAACGTAATTAAAGACTCTTCTGACTGGTTACCGTATGGGATTTTGTTGCAGATTATTTTACATGCGCATTTCATCAGCCGATAAGTCAGTTTGTATTCTACGCATTATTTTGAGATTCGATTTTTGCTCTCATCCAACTTTAGATGGCCAGTTGTCTTCGGGCCATTCAGCCTTTTTTCAGCAAGTTCTTATTTGCTAATCACGGTGTGATTGAGCTAAATGCACTATTAGGTTATGTTATTAACATTTGAATAAGATTGGTTTAATTTTATCCTTGTTTGTTAACTAAAAAAGCCGAGGACTATTTACCAAGCTCTTCCCACCATTTTCGTTAGGACACTGCGTCTGTGAGAAATGGTGAGTCTTCTTTTGGTTTTTTATTTTATTTCTAAGTTCAAGGTTCCTTATTTGCTAATCACGGTGTGATTGAGCTAAATGCACTATTATGTTATGTTATTAACATTTGGATAAGATTGGTTTAATTTTTATCCTTGTTTGCTGATTCTCAAATCTCCTCCCACCTAATGTTTAAATGGGGCACTGACCAAATCTACGGGTTTAGCAAGTAGTGATTGAACGGTAATGGATGTTTTTGTGGTGTAATAACAACCCCCCACAGACCCCCCTTGTGGGTTGGTCTGTTGTTTTATTAACCACTATAAAAACATACTTACCGTTCAATCACTACGACCCGGCCTCAACCACCCCGCGTGGTAAGATTTGAGAATTGGACTTTAATATTTAGCACTTAAATTTAGAAAAGTGAATCTGTTTCCTATTTGGGCTCCAGTGCGCATGCGAGCGCACGCTTAATAACAAGCGTCACTATGAGGGATTATAGACTGGTGCCAGTCTATATCTGTCATTATGCTGGAGATGGACTTAACCATTAGCCTGGTTAAGGGTCCATATTAATAGGAATAGGCATGGGGAGGTGTGTATGCAGGCATAAAAATTTTATTCTGATAGCTAAATGCAGATAATTGATTTAGCAAGTAGTGATTGAACGGTAAGTATGTTTTTATAGTGGTTAATAAAAGAACAGACCAACCCACAAGGGGGGTCTGTGGGGTTTTTTCCTGTATGGTTGCCTTGAAAATGCGATATGGGAGATTTATCTGTAAAATGGTTAATATAAACACCTGTCTCTAATGGTCAGCTCTTATTAGTGACCACCTGTCATATGTGACTACCTGTCATACGTGAGCACCTGTCATATGTGACCACCTATCATATGCGACTACCTGTCATATATGACCACCTGTCATATGTCACCACCTGTTATATATGACCAGTTGTCTTCAATGATTACCTCTCTTTGATGACCATATAAATACAGTGTAGACAAATTATAGCTTTATCACCATGTTTTAAAAAAAATGTCAGGAATTATTGTAATAGCATCTGTCCATCCATCCATCCATCCATCCATCCATCTGTCCATCACGTTATCAATCCTCCAAAACCGCTGGATGGAATTCAACCAAATTTGTTACGTAAGTTACCTATATAATGGACCTTTCCATTTTTAGCTATGCCCCGCCCATCACTAGCTACGCTCCACCCACACCTCGCCATGTTGGGATTGATCGATCCCCAAATGCCCTAGCTATCAATTTCCTGAAAACTATAGAGGGAAGCTGTTGAATATTTTGTAACTAATTTGACTGGGTGCTGTTGCTGCCTATGGCAGCAACAGCGCCCAGTCAAATTAGTTTCAAAATAGTCAATATTTATTGAAAAGTAAAAGCAAACAATTTGTACAACAACGCATAGACCGTCTTCAAATATGTGTTCGTGACGTACTTATCGACGTCATTCATTATGATGTCATTGTACACATCATGCAGTTCATTATGACGTCATATGATGGGTGGGTACTCTGGAAAGGTGAATTATGAACTGTAACTGATGACATTTACATTTGGCTCCACTCTAGGGCGTGGGGTGGGGCCCAAAAGGTAAAAAGTTGATTACGTGAGTGTAACCCAAGTCCTCCAAAGCCTTGGACATGTTGGACAGAATTCAAACAAATTTGGTATGTGAGTTACCCTTATGATTGCGCAACGTAAGATGTCATTAACATCTAGTGTATTTACTCCTTGTATAATTTTGTATCTTACTTCGGGTGGGGTGTCAAAAAGGTCAAAGCGATCATGAACAGGGCTATTTATGAGTTACATATATTAATCATCTTATAAATTGTAGCTGCCGAGTCAGAGCATTTATTAGCGCACCTGGCCTGAAAGGCCAAGTGAGCTTATGCCGCGGCGACTGTCCGTCCGTTCGTCGTATGTCAACTTTTGCTTTAAAATGCTACTCCTTAACCAATAGCTGAATCTTATCTAAATATTGGTCAAAGGATGCTATTGTGCTCGGATCCGGAACTTCCATTTGGAATTTTGATTCATTAATTTTTGGGGTCAAAATCTTGGATTTTATTTCAAATTTACCAGAAATTGTTAAATTGCTTTTTCTCCTTACCGTTTGACAGATTTCAATCAAATTTGGCTGAAAGGATCCTATGGTCATAGGTTATAGAACTTACATTCAGAATTTTGTTTGGAAATATTTTGGGTGAAAAACATAGATTTTATTAAAAATTTACTGGAAATTGTTTCAAACAAATTTGGCTAGAGTGATACTATCAAGGTAGACTAGAATTTCTATTCAGAATTTTGATTGGTAAATCATTTGGGTGGCCATCTTGGATTTTCCGAAAATTATCCATCATATCTATTTAAATACAAATGGTTCAAATGGTAGTGGTCCAAGTGAGCGCCACAGGCCCTTGGACCTCTTGTATTAACAATTTACCGGAAATTGTCAAATTGCTTCTTCTCCTTACCATTTTGACCAATTTAAAGCAAATTTGGCTCAAAGGACCCTATGGTCATATGCTCTAGAACTCCCATTCAGAATTTTGTTGCGTAAATATTTTGAGTGAAAATCCTAGATTTTATTAAAAATTTACCGGAAATTATCAAATCTCTACTTCTCCTTACCATTTTGACAGATTTCAACCAAATTGGACTGAAAGGATTCTATTGTGATAGGCTCTAGTACGTCTATTCAGAATTTTGATTCATGAATATTTTGCGTGAAAATCTTAGATTTTATGAAAAATTTACCAAAAATTGTCAAACCATTGCTTCTCCTTAGTTGCTTGACATATTTCAGACAAATTTGGCTAGAGTGACCCTATCACGGTAGACTAGAATTTCTATTGAGAGTTTTGATTGGTAAATTTTTTTGGTGGCCATCTTGGATTTTCCGAAAATTATCCATCATAGTGTTAGGGTATTTTTCTGACTGATGATGAGAATTAGTTAAACTACTTACAAGTATTTCATAAGGGGAGACAATCTATTGATGCCTTGGAAGCTTCTATACATGGGTGTGAGTGTGCATGTACTAACTGAATGGAGAGAGGCAGCTGCATACCAGAGCATTAAATTTAGGTCACAGACTTACAGACTGCATGACTGAGGCTCTAGAGGGACAGCTATAGGTGTACTCTATTATAGTAACTGGATATTCTCCAATCTCTGTTCTGTATCTCCGCTGTGTCCACTGACACGTTGTGCCCACTGACACGCCATGCGGGTGACACGCCGTGTGGAGATATGCAGAGCGGAGACACGCGAAAGAATCACAGGAACATGCCGGTTTCATGGCCTATCAACTTGTGTGGGCGTACCACCCACCCCCGTTGCATGCGCCTGAAACATGCGTATGCCCAGTCATAAAAAGACCAATTTAAAGCAAATTTGGCTCAAAGGACCCTATGGTCATATGCTCTCGAACTCCCATTCAGAATTTTGTTGCGTAAATATTTTGAGTGAAAATCCTTTTGACAGATTTCAACCAAATTGGACTGAAAGGATTCTATTGTGATAGGCTCTATTCAGATTTTGATTAATGAATTTTTGCGTGAAAATCTTAGATTTTATGAAAAATTTACCAAAAATTATCAAAACATTGCTTCTCCTTAGTTGCTTGACATATTTCAAACAAATTTGGCTAGAGTGACCCTATCACGGTAGACTAGAATTTCTATTCAGAGTTTTGATTGGTAAATTTTTTTGGTGGCCATCTTGGATTTTCCGAAAATTATCCATCATAGTGTTAGGGTATTTTTCTGACTGATGATGAGAATTATTTAAAGTATTTACAAGTATTTCATAAGGGGAGACAATCTATTGATGCCTTGGAAGCTTCTATACATGGGTGTGAGTGTGCATGTACTAACTGAATGGAGAGAGGCAGCTGCATACATGACTGAGGCTCTAGAGGGACAGCGATAGGTGTACTCTATTATAGTAACTGGATATTCGCCAATCTCTGTTCTGTATCTCCGCTGTGTCCACTGACACGCTGTGCCCACTGACACGGCATGCGGGTGACACGCCGTGTGGAGATATGCAGAGCGGAGACACGTGAAAGAATCACAGGAACACGCCGGTTTCATGGGCTATCAACTTGTGTGGGCGTACCACCCACCCCCGTTGCATGCGCCTGAAACATGCGTATGCCCAGTCATAAAAAGGTCCAGGGTAGAATGGAGGGGGATGACTCACTGACTTTGACTGTGACGCACAGAGATTGCTGTATATAGCTATACATACATGTAAAGTAAACTGCACTACCAATATAGAAATTAGTAAAGTATAGAATTCATTTCAATTCTGTTGTTTTGTTTTAAACTGTTTGTGTTCCTTGAAGTTAGACAGAGCACACAACAATATCCATTTAAATGCAAATGGTTCAAATGCTAATGGTCCAGGTGAGCGCCAGTCAGGCCCTTGGGCCTTTTGTTGCAATATATATATAAACAAAATAAATCTTAACCTATAATGATTTGATTGCGTATGTCATATGAATTAATATCATTTTTTAAGTTGTGAAATTGATTTAGAGACAAGTCCCTAATTCAACTTCACAATTAAAAAAAAATTTTAATATTTTATAGGGAGAGAAATTTACTTCGATTCATTACATTTAAGCGCACAATTTAAGCCTCTAAAAGTACACAATTTGAACAATTTAATTTTCAAGCGTTTTGCTGTGAATATGCACCTTTGATATAACCCTTAACCCTTGCCGCTCTGATGTCAATATTCTATCTTTTACTGTCAATTTCAAAGAAACTGGTGTTCATTTTCAACAATTTTGTTGGAAGATGGTGCTGTCTACGACAGCACCATCTCCCACCAAATTTGTTGAAAAAATGAACACCAGTTAATCGTTTAATTTAATTTGAAAATTTTGACACCAGAGTGGTAAGAGTTAAAGACCAACAACATGCTGCAAATTCTTTCTAATGTAAGGATCTTTCTGCTGAATCTTTTCAAAGAAATTTGACTGAGACCTTTGGCTGCCTTACATCAGCCTATGGCAGCAACAGCTTCCAGTCAAATTCCTTTCAAAAATTTCAACAGATTTCCTGTATAGTTGTCTTGAAATTGGGAGCCTGGCATTTCAGGGATTAATCTTGTATATAGGTGCGTGTCTGCGCACGTGTGTGGGACTGTGCGCTCGCTATGGGCTGGTATGCTTGCTGTAATCTAGATTGAATATGTATTTTACAACTGAGTGTTAAAGAGTTAGTTCGATTGTAAAGTACATATTCAATATAGATTATCTGATAGATATATATGAGCCAAAAATGGCTTCTGTGGTGCTCTTGAGAAATGTCCATTTGCAGACCAAGAGAAGACGATCTTTACAAATTTGGTACTGAAATGACTGGCTCGATAACAACGCCAGTCATTTCAATGATTAATCTTCAAAAATAGTGTTTTTTGGGTCTGCAAGTGGACATTTTTAATGAGAAAATTGACAGTTTTCATGAATAAATTTGCTTGTTAACGGGTTAACTATTGACCTGTCTGCTTCCTGCAGTGAATTAACAGCACAGGTATAAATGGACATTCTTTCTGAAGAAAGAGTACTGGGTATATAGCAGGATTATGTTGTTTGGATCCTGCCAGTCATCTCAGTTCTACAAATTATCTTAAGTGTTCTTTGCATACAAATGAACATTACTGCAAAAACGGGCATTTGGCTTGTTGACCATTCGCCTCTAAACAGATTGATTTGACCATTGTGTGACCTCACCAGGTAATTGTGTTCTTATAGAGCAGGTTTGTTTGTGAATTTTCATTTCGCTGGAACGGTTTCAAGATTTTATTTTCCTAGCCTGTATGAATTGTGATTTTATGGGAGCATGAGTTGCTTCCCTTCAGCTAGTGTAAAATATCTATTTTCTTAGCCTCTATGAATTGTGATTTTATTGCAACATGAGTTGCTTGACCCTTCAGCTAGTGTAAAATATCTATTCCTAGCCTGTATGAATTGTGATTTTATAGGCCATCTTGAAAATTGGTTTCCGGATGATAACTCTGTTCCTGTTTATCGAATCGCTTTGAAAATTCATGGCATGGTTGGACTAGGGCTGAGGAAGAAACCTATCGAAATTGACATCCGAAATCCAAGATGGCCCTCAGCCACCAGGGACCATCTTGTTACCGTTTATTGGATCGCTCTGAAACTTCATAGGGTGGTTGGACTAGCTCTGGGGAAGAAACCTATTGAAATTGACAATGATTCGAAATCCAAGATGGCCGCCAGCCACCGACGCCCATCTTGAAAATTAGTTTCCAGGTAATAACTCCATTACCATTTTGTGGATCACTTTCAAACTTCATAGGGTGGGTGGATTAGGTCTGGAGAAGAAACCTATTGAAATGGACAATGATCTGAAATTCAAGATGGCCGTCAGCCACCAGGGACCATCTTGAAGATTGGTTTTTGGATGATAACTCCATTTATCGGATCGCTTTGGAGCATCATAGCATGGATGTACTTGGTCTGGAGAAGAAACCTATGGAAATTGACGATGATCCGAAATTCAAGGTGGCCACGAGGCAGCAGCAGCCATCTTGAAAATTGTTTTCTGGATGATAACTCTGTTCCCGTTTTCAGATCACTTTGAAGCATTATAGCGTGGTTGGACTTAAGGTCTGGAGAAGAAACCTAGCAAAATTAAAGATCATCTGAAATTTAAGATGGCCACCAGCAGCCATCTTGAAAATTGATTAAACTCTGTTCCAGTTTATCGGATCGCTTTGAAACTTCATAGGGTGGTTGGACTAGGTCGGGGGAAGAATCCCAGTGAAGTTGACGATAATCCAAACTCAAAAATGGCAGTCAGCCATAGGCTGCCATCTTGAAAATTGGTTTCTGGATGATATCTCCATTACCATTTATCGGATCAACTCATAGGGTGGTTGGACTGCATCTGGTGAAGAAAGTTATTGAAATACAATAATCCGAAATCCAATATGGCCACCAGTCGCTGGCGGCCATATTGAAAATTGGTTTCCGGATGATAACTCCTTGGCAATTTAACGGATCGCTTTGACACTATATAGGATGACTGGTCTGGGTTTGAGGAAGAAATAAATATTTTCGGATCGCTCTCATTCATTGGTTTCTCATCATGGTATTATGCGCCGTTAGTGCAAGACACACCCTAGCAGTGAAAAGGGTTAGAAAAAAAAAAGTCATATGCCGGACAAAGACACCCCGGGTTCACGCTCTACTAAGATTTTCTTTGTATCAAGTCTTTTAGTCAAATGGCTCTTTCTAATTAATAATTTATTTAGTTGTGAAGTTGAATTAGGGACTTGTGTCTCTAATTCAATTTAACACCTTAGTCTTTGTCCGGCATATGACTTTTTTTGTAACCCTTTTCACTGCTAGGGTGTGTCTTGTACCTTCTGTTGTATTTGTCTGGCTCATGCCATGCTCATTGTCTGGCTTATGCCATGCTCATTGTCTGGCTCATGCCATGCTCATTGTCTGGCTTATGCCATGCTCATTGTCTGGCTCATGCCATGCTCATTGTCTGGCTTATGCCATGCTCATTGTCTGGCTTATGCCATGCTCATTGTCTGGCTCATGCCATGCTCATTGTCTGGCTTATGCCATGCTCATTGTCTGGCTTATGCCATGCTCATTGTCTGGCTCATGCCATGCTCATTGTCTGGCTTATACCATGCTCATTGTCTGGCTCATGCCATGCTCATTGTCTGGCTCATGCCATGCTCATTGTCTGGCTCATGCCATGCTCATTGTCTGGCTCATGCCGTGCTCATTGTCTGGCTCATGTCGTGCTCAATGTCTGGCTCATGCCGTGCTCATTGTCTGGCTTATGCCGTGCTCATTGTCTGGCTCATGCCATGCTCATTGTCTTGCTTATGCCGTGCTCATTGTCTGGCTCATGCCGTGCTCATTGTCTGGCTCATGCCGTGCTCATTGTCTGGCTCATGCCGTGCTCATTGTCTGGCTTATGCCGTGCTCATTGTCTGGCTCATGCCATGCTCATTGTCTGGCTCATGCCATGCTCATTGTCTGGCTTATGCCATGCTCATTGTCTGGTTCATGCCATGCTCATTGTCTGGCTTATGCCATGCTCATTGTCTGGCTTTAACTGTCTCGCTGCTGCAAGCCACCAGGAAATAATTTCAAATGTGCAATACATGTAGCTCTGGAGCTGGTGAATATTTTGAAAACAATTTGACTGAAAGTTGTTGTTGGCTTATCCACCAACAACTTTCCGTCAAATAGTTTTCAAATTGTTCACCTTGTCCAGAGTTAAATGTCATGGAAAATGTAATCTGCAAAAATACAGCAGCCAGACAATTAACGCATGCCATATCTATAGCATGTCATGTCTCTGACTCGAGCTAGGTGTCATTGTTAGCTCACCTGGCCTGAAAGGCCAAGTGAGCTTATGCCATGGCGACCGTCCGTCGTCCGTCCATCAACTTTTCCTTTAAACACCTCAAGAACTACTGGGCCGATTTCAATTATATCTGACAGGAAGCATCCTTATGGCATAGGGATCCAAGTTTGTTCAAAGGAAGCCAATCGGTCAATTTGGCCGGTGGCTATCTTGGATTTTTGCTGATTTTAGGAAACGTCTTTAAAGAGCTTCTCCGAAACTGCTTTAGGGATTGATGCAAACTTCGTGAAATATGATCTAGGGCAGAAGAGCTGAACCAAGTTTGTTCAAGGGAACTTGATTGGTCAGATGGTTCAGCCACCATCTTGGATGACCTAGTTATAGCGAAAACAACTTCTTATCTAGAACCGCTGAAGGGATCAGGCCGAAATTTGGCAGATGTGATTAGGGATTAAGGCCCATTAAAGTTTGTTCAAGGGAAGTTGATCCGTAAAAAAAACCTGACCGCACACGGCCAATCAAAATATAGCGTGTTTGGCAGCCATATTGGATTTTTTTGTTTGATGGATTTTGAAGCTGAAATTGGTTTGATATGTTTGGGGGTATTCTGATCGCAAATTTACACATTTTGAAACTGTCGGATAAATGGTTTGGCGGCCATCTTGGATAATTTTCCCGCCAAAAGCTCCCATACTAAAGCAATGGGAAATTAAAATGTCTTCTCGAGAACTGCGGGGCCGATTTCAATTATATTTGGCAGGAAGCATCCTTAGGGTGTAGCGATTCAAGTTTGTTCAAATGAAGCCAATCGGCCAATTTAGCTGGTGGCCATCTTGGATTTTGGCTGGTTTTAGGAAACGTCTTTAAAAATCTTCTCCGAAACTGCTTGATGGATTGAAGGAAACCCCATGAAATATGATGTAGGGCAAGAGCTGAACCAAGTTTGTTCAAGGGAACTTGATTGGTCCCATGGTTCGGCGGCCATCTTGGTTGACCTAGTTATAGTGAAAACAACTTCTCCAGAACCGCTGAAGGGATCAGGCCGAAATTTGACAGATATGATTAGGGATTAAGGCCCATTAAAGTTTGTTCAAGGGAAGTTGATCCATCAAAAAACATGGCCGCCGTGGACCAATCAAAATATGGTGTGTTTGGTAGCCATATTGGATTTTTTATTTGATGGATTTTGAGGCTGAAATTGGTTTTATATATGTTTTTGGTTATGCCCGTGTGAAATAAATTTCAAGTTAACTTGGATTAGCTTGGATTTTCTTGAATATCCAAGCTATTGGAAAATTATTCAACCCATACCAGCTTGGATTTCCTTGAATTAGCTTAGACTTATATAGTTCCTTGAACGTCTTGAAAATCCCCCCTCTCATAATTCAAGTTAGCTGGGATTTTCTAGGACTTTTTGAATATCATCATGCAAAAGTGCAAGCTTCTTGGATTTGCTTTGACTTTTTCGATTTGGCAGAATTCAAGCTAGCTTTGATTTTCTAGGACTTTGTATTGTCAGACATAAAAGAATTCAAGTGACTTGGATATCCTTGAATTTGTAGACTCACTTACGCTACCTTGGATTATCTTGAAATAGCTTGCACTAAGGCAAAAACAGGTTCTGTATAGTCATGACTAGAGGTGACCTTGACCTGGTAAATTGGTGGGAAATTTAAAAAGTCTGTAAAAAACAAAACAGTACATTCGTTGCATTGATCATTACCAGCTATGGATATATAGAATATGATAGTTTGGAAACACTGACAGTACTGTTAGATAGAATGCTTAATAAAGCATCAGTAACCTTAAATGGAAACAGGACTGTATTTTGAGGTATGTATTCTATTGATTTCCAGAGATTTATTCAGAATTACCAGTTTTAGTATAACTTTTTCAGTTGTATGTAATTAATGCAGTGATGATGACTTTCTAAAAAATATGGCACATTAACAATCTATGTCTATAAGAATAACAGACAAATCAGTCAGAAACTCATACATTGTTAATGTCTGGCTGAAATTGTATTTGTTATTGAGTAACTCAACTCCCATGAAGGTGTGATTTTGGTTTTTAAGCATATATAATCTCTGTGGCTTAATTTTTGTGTAGGTGGATACATTTTATGTTAATGGCTAACCTATTTTAAAAGCTAGGATTAGCTGGAATTTTCTTGAAGTTCTAGATGGCTGGGACTTTGTGGAATAAAATCTAAGCTAAGTGGGATTTCCTTGAACATTCAAGCAGGCTTGGATTTTCTTGAACGTGCAAGCTAGCTTGGATTTTCTTGAATGTTCAAGCTAGCTGGAATATTCTTGGATTTTAAGTGGCCAATGCCGGCACTCTAGCTTGGATTATCTTGAATGTTCAAGTTCACTCAGATTTTCTTGAATGTTCAAGCTATCTGGAATTTTCTTGGATTTTACTTTAACTAGGCCTTTCTTGGATTTTCTTGAATTATCTTGTATTTTATGTGGCCAATACCAGCAAGCTAATCCAAGCTTTTCCAAGTTATTAAAAGCTTGGATTAGCTGGTTTATTCAAGCTCCACAGAACTTGGATATTCATGAATATCCAAGCTTTTTTTGGCCTGAGTCTAGAAATAGACAGAGCATAGCTAGAAATGGATCGGGCTTAGCTAGAAATGGAAGGAGCATACATGTAGCTAGAAATGGAAGGCGGTAGCTAGAAATGGACAAAGCATAGCTGGAAATGGGTTGGGCATAGCTAGAAATGGGTTGGGCATAGCTAGAAATGGTTTGGGCATAGCTAGAAATGGACATGCATAGCTAAAATTTATTCATCTATTTGTCTTCAGATGAATGTCGTAAAATGACTACGGACATTTTCACATTCTTTGATATCAAGTTTAATGTTCTTTTCTATTTTTCAGGCCACGAAAATGATGACAGTACTCGGGCTTAGCAGCCCACTCTACAAGGTGCACCAGGTTCCTGAGCACTTCCATGAGCACTACATCATCACTGGGTACAGGAACCCACGCAGCAGCATCACCGAATGTTTCCTCAGCATATTCAATGCAAATAATGAAACACTGAACTTCTGGACACATTTCTTGCCATCATGCTACTTTGTGTGGGTGCTGAAGAATTTGGCAGAGGAGTTGGATTTCAGTAATGATAGCTTCTCCTGGCCATTGCTATGTTACATGGTCGCCTCCTGTGCCTTTCCTCTGGCAAGCGCCATTGCACATGCCTTTAATGTTATGTCAGATAATGCGCGCCATATTTGCTTTTTTGTTGACTATGGATCGATAAGTGTCCTCAGTTTTGGTGTGGCGATCGGATATCGCGCATATGCCTTTCCCATTAGCCTCAGGAACACATTTTACGGACACGCTTTTCTCTGGTTTGCGTTTCTGAATGCACTCGTAGGCACTATTGTTGCGTGCCAGACACGGTTTATGAGGCCTGGATTGACGCGCAAGCTTATGCGATTTGGATCATTCGCAATGCCTTATGTTTACGACTCTATTCCTCTGATTTATCGCCTTGTCTTCTGTCGAGATGATGTGCAGTGTGGTCTCGAGTCACATGCGCTTTACGCACGACACTTTCTGTTTGCTAATATATCTGCCTTCTTGTACGTGACACACCTCCCAGAGCGCCTACGACCAGGAATGTTTGACATCATCGGACACAGTCACCAGCTATTTCATATCTTTGCAATACTAGGCGCTGTTGATCAAATGAATGGAATCCTTGTGGACATGAAATCTCTCCCAGCTGAATTCGCAAAAGACATTTATTTCCCGTCCATTTTCATGAGTATTGGTCTCATGGGTCTCTTAGCTTGCATCAATGTAATTGTTATTGCTCTGTTTACATTCCGCCTCTACAAACTGAATGACCTTAAGAAAAAGTACCACAGCTCCATAGCTTCACTCAAGGTTGTTAATGGTCATAAGAAGCGATGCAAAAGACATGCGTAGTTAATTAATTTGTTACTAACTGTTTAAATAAAGCATGCAGTGATATACAGATATACATTGCAGTGTATGTGCTATTTGTTGGCGCTGACATACAGTTTCTAAGATCGCATTTATTGTGTATTGCATAGTTGTGCAACAATGTACAAATGTTTACAGGTCATACAATTAATTGTACAGTAAATCTGATCATGAGATTTCAGCTTACAGCTTTATTTAGTATCACTGTACTGTAGTATGCACATTATACACTGTGAAAATAATGGAGGATTCCAGTTTATCCGTCAATCATATGACGTCATAGTCAACTATGTGACACATAGGATGAGGTCATAATCAATTACGTCATGAATGGCATAGCTACATTCATCATGGACACTTAATTGATGATGGATTAAGCGTTATTGTACAAATTGTTTTTATTTACTATTTAATAAACATGCTGTTGGATATTTTGAAACTGGTTTGACTGGACGCTGTTGCTGCTATAGGCAACAACAGCACCCAGTCAAAATAGTTTCAAAATATTCAACAGCTTATGTGGATAACTTTCTGGAAATTGATAGTCAGAGAGTTCAAGGATCGATCGATCAATCCCAACACTGGTGAAGTGTGGGTAGAGCTTAGCTTGCTAAAGATGGGCGGGACATAGCTAAAACTGGACTCCCCCCTCCCCCCCATTGAGCAATGTCAACTCACGCACTTGATCTGTGAATCAAAGAACTGGAAAGTGACAATGATACTCATGCAACTGAGAGATTTCAGTACCATCATGTTCCTTGTCCAGCTCAGAAATAGCAACATGTTTCCAAAAAGGCAAAGCAATAGTTTTGAACACGTTGTGTAGGTTTGCGTGATTACGTGATTCAATCGAAAATCACGATTATGTTTTAAATCGTGAATTTATATGATTGAAAATTAAATAATCGTGAATATTTTCTATTGCATGAAATATTTCAAAACCTGCGATCGGTCATGAAAAATTACATTTTGCTTAGTGAATGTATGTCCATTTGCAGGGCAAGAGAAGACTATTTTTGAAAATGCATACATTTTCAAAAATAGTCTTCTCTTGCCCTGCAAATGGACTTTTCTAAGCACCATTGCAATTTTCATCATTCATATTCTTTTGTTGTTATGTCTTGGTAATTTGTATCCAGGCTGATTAATCAAGTAAACGCGATTATTTTTTAATAACGATCGCAATCACTTAAAGCAATAATCGCACAAGCCTAACGATGTGAGAGATACATGTACATGTATTCTGTTGAATTTATTGAACAGAATTGGATTGAAAGACATTGCTGCGTAATTAACCTTTTCACGGCGAAGCCGGCCAAAACGGGCCTCTGCAGTGATATTGAGGAATGTCCATTTGCAGGCCAAGAGAAGACTATTTTTGAAAATTTACCACTGGAATGCCTGGCTCGATAAATGAGCCAGTCATTCCAGTGGTTAATTTTCAAAAATAGTCCTCTTAGCCTGACAATATAATTCTATTTAAACAAATATTTTGGTTGGGTTCTAAGTTTTCAACAGTAAGCTTTATTTTCTTTTAGAAACATGTTATTTCTGATCTGTACTGTAAATGTTATGTTGATGGAAATGATGAAGTGATCGGATCTAAGAATTCCGAATCAAGGATGGAATATAAATCTCTTTACTCATAAAGTGCCATTGGAAAGTCTGGGAAAGTTGAACCTTAGAACCCTGAAGTTCCATAATACTGATTTCAAGATAAATTTAATTTGGCTGAGTAGGCAGCAATAGCTCCCAGTGAAATTACGTTCAATATATTCAACAGAATATATATTAAATTCAAAATTTACTTCTTTGTATTTGATCTTTCGCGTTCAAAACTGAGCATTTTCAGTGGCCAGAATATTGCAGAAAATTTACAAATGTATATGGATATTAAAATTTAATTCCATAAAGTTTATGAAACTTTGGATTATTGGCCATGGAAAAGTCAATTAATTTTGAAATGTGAAATATCTATGAACCGGTGGTGTGTTACTGTAGGAATAACCAAGCCAGTCATTCACATGGCAAATTTTCAAAAATACTTCTCATACAAACGAGCACTCAATGTGCATATAGCTTTATTTTCTTGACCAAGTATGAATAATGATATGTACATCCAAACAAAAGATTGTGAAATTACTCACTTGAGAGTGAGATGCCTTATTAACATATGCCTTCTCGTTCATAATAGCAGGCTTGCCAATAACATGCCATGGCTGCCTTTCATTACTCTTGACTGTGTCATGACTACGGCTGGGCGGTTTTCGTATTTATGAAAACCTGTGACAATAACAAATTTGAGACCAGGTTTAGCTGGATATACTGATTTCAAGTATCAGAATGTGCGATATTTATGTGAACTCGGTTCAACTCATGATAATTGTAGTTCAGAAATCTGTACCTCACAGTTGATCATGAGTATGTATCGAGCTGGGATTATCTGCTTATTATAAAATATTAATATAAACTAAGGCCGTGTTTATCACTGGAGAGTTAATCGGGAATAACGCCATACATCAGTATTGCGCTACGCTGGTTAAGTCTCCAGTGAGAACACAGTCTCAAACTAGCGATCCCGAACATGCCAAAAGCCACTTAGAAATTTTTGAATAAGCACATCTTGTGCCAATGTAATATTAATGAAATTGTACAAATGTTATGCGAACGTACTCAATACTCAATAGCCCGCTTAATAGAACGTACTCAATACTCAAATCACCTTTCCAGAGTATCCATCGATCAATTTGACATCATATGACATCATAATCTGCTAAGCGGCATGTATGATGACATCATAATCATTATGTCATAAATGATTCTATGTGGCCCGTCTTTAACTCTTAGTAGTCTGACACGTTGTACGAATTGTATGTCTCTACTATTTAATAAACATGCTGTTGAATATTTTGAAACTAATTTGACTGGGTGCTGTTGCTGCCATAGCCAGCAACAGCGCCCAGTCAAATTACATTCAAAATATTCAACAGCTTACCTGTATAGTTTTCTGGAAATTGATAGTCAGGGAGTTCAGAGATCGATCGATCCCAACCCGAGCGAGGTGTGGGTGGAGCTAAGCTAGAGATGGGTGGGGCGTAGCTAAATATGTAAAGGTCCATGCATTCCTTATACAGACCTAGATGTACATGCTTTCTGTATGGTCCCCATATGCCTGGCTCTTATACAGACCTAGATGTACGTGCTTTCTGTGTGGTACCCATATGCCTGGCTCTTATACAGACCTAGATGTACGTGCTTTCTGTGTGGTCCCCATATGCCTGGCTCTTATACAGACCTAGATGTACGTGCTTTCTGTGTGGTCCCCATATGCCTGGCTCTTATACAGACCTAGATGTACGTGCTTTCTGTGTGGTACCCATATGCCTGGCTCTTATACAGACCTAGATGTACGTGCTTTCTGTGTGGTCCCCATATGCCTGGCTCTTATACAGACCTAGATGTACGTGCTTTCTGTGTGGTCCCCATATGCCTGGCTCTTATACAGACCTAGATGTATGTGCTTTCTGTGTGGTACCCATATGCCTGGCTCTTATACAGACCTAGATGTACGTGCTTTCTGTGTGGTCCCCATATGCCTGGCTCTTATACAGACCTAGATGTACGTGCTTTCTGTGTGGTCCCCATATGCCTGGCTCTTATACAGACCTAGATGTATGTGCTTTCTGTGTGGTACCCATATGCCTGGCTCTTATACAGACCTAGATGTACGCGCTTTCTGTGTGGTCCCCATATGCCTGGCTCTTATACAGACCTAGATGTATGTGCTTTCTGTGTGGTCCCCATATGCCTGGCTCTTATACAGACCTAGATGTACGCGCTTTCTGTGTGGTCCCCATATGCCTGGCTCTTTATTTGTACCCACATAGCAGCAGTATTGGGGCTTGAAGGGATTGTGATTATTTAGATGCTTGCACGTCTCTGATCAAATAACCATATACGCCATTATTTGATGATTGTCACTGTTTCCTATTATGGTGTCTTTAAGTACTGTTGCATGGAAACGTTACAGCATTTATAATGGTTTTATATTTTATTTTGAGATGACTTTCTCGGTAAATTATCGTAGTGCCGATGTTCAAACTGTTGTTGACAAAACTTGTCATAAATTATGAAATTATCTAATTTAATTGTTTAAATACAGTATGATTGTAAAATGTAAATGAAAAGTGATTATAATTTTCTACTCTTAAGTTTATTTAATTGTTGTTAATTTTACATAAAATATTCAATCTGTGTATGAAAGTAGATGTCATGGAAAATAGTAAAACTTATATATATATATATATATATATATATATATATATATATATATATATATATATATATATATATATATATATATATATATATATATATATATATATATATATATATATATATATATATATATATATATAGTTAGTATTGGTTAAACGATCATTGCTATATTCTAGTAGTGTCAGTTTTTATTCTCATGTTAATCAATACAATGTATGTAGTTTCACGTAGCCACTACTAATTTGTTAATGCTATTATTCATGTAGACCTAGAAATAATCATAATTTATAAATATTAATTATAATGAACATTATCAATATTATTTTTATTTTTATCAGGGTTTGACAATTAGCCCTTACCACTCTGATGTCAATATTCCGTCTTTTACTGTGTCGATAACAAATAAACTGATGTACATATTTCAGCAATTTTGGTAGACGATGTTGCTGCTGTCTACATCTTCCATCAAATTTGTTGAAAAATTAACAGCAGATCATCTTTTAATTTAATTTGAAATTTTAAAATTTTGTCTTAAAAGTGGTGAGGGTTTACAATTTTTAGGTGATATTTAGTATCTCATAAGGTGCCTTCCAACATTTTGCATTCCTAATGTTTTACACGCCTATTGTTTTACATACGAATTGTACTAAAGTTAAACATGAGTAATTAAAACATGTATGACTACATTCTACTTAACAATATATAAAATCAGTTGTCCACGTCGGATGGGATGTCATGGCGGCCGAATGATGAGTAAGATTGTTAGTAAATTAACAGTATTTTCCCCTTTCCTCCATGGTGGTGCTGTATCCCGAGATCCACGCGACCATTAACACTAAGACAGTACAGTACAGCGCAGAAATAACTTTGCATGTTTCTAAAACAAAATAAAACGTAACTGTTGAATATTTTTAATATAATTGGATTTGAAGACATATATAGTCTTTAACACTCAAATTTGTTCAAGAAAATTTAAATTTTCTCAAAGAAAATATCTATTTGCAGACCAAAAAAAAAAATATTTAAAAGAATTTTACCACTGGAATGACTGACTCGGTTATCGAGCCAGTCATTACAGTGGTAATATTTGAAAAATAGTCATCGCTTGCTCCGCAAATGGATACATGTATTTCTCAAGACCACTGCAGAAGCCATTTTTGGCTTATATAAGTGTTAAAGGATTAGACAGTGTGAGAGTAAGCAAGCGATGCTTTATATGTATACCTTGAAATAGGACTCGGATCATTAAATATTCATCGCAAGATTCATATAATCTTGAAAAGTATTGAATTTTGGCATCTGCCTTGAAGAAAAGTCCGTGAATTAGTAATTTGCCTTGAAAAGTAATTATATTTACCAAACCACTTTGAAAAGCCCTAGAAATTTGGTGTTTTTGCTGATATTATTTTTCTTACGTTTTACATTATGCCAACCTTGCTCTGTACTTAATATTCGTGTGAGCTAATGAGTAAATTATTAGCAAAGGTTTGGTACAAGATACATGTACGGTTTCTGTTTATCCCTTTAATGGTCATGCCAGCCAAAACCGCTCTCTGTTATAGTCCTGTTGAATGTCCATTTACAGGCCAAGAGAATACAATTTTTAGAAAATTTATCAATGGAATGACTGGCTCGATAACCGAGCCAGTCATTCCATTGATAATTTTTCTAAAAATTGGATTCTCTTGGCCTGTGAATGGACATTCAATAGGCGGATATTTAAATTTGCTTGACCAATTTTGACCATTAAAGGGTTGTAGTTGTTTATAAACAACATCCTGTAAGCTCTATTTATCACATAGCACAATTTTATAGTTAAAATCAACCAAAGATATAAATGTTTATTTGTTGTATACGTAAGTATAGCCATGTAGTAATTTATTATTGAGCTTGAATACGTTCTGTAAATTGTCTGCTATTTAACTGTCCTGCCCTTGAATAATGGAGGAAGCCAGGTTTAGCTATGCCCCGCCCATCTAGCTATGCCCCGCCCATCTCTAGTTAACACTTGCCTTACACTTTGCTTGTGTTGGGATCAATGGATCAAATTAGATTCAAAATATGAACAGCGTGTTTATTAAATATTCGTACAACAACACTTAGTCCGTCATCAATTATGTGTTTGTGATGAACTTAGCTACATCATTCATGACGTAATTGATTATGATGTCATCCTACACTTTACAGTTGATTATGATATCATGATTGACTGAGAAACTGGAATCCTCCATTCTCATATAGCCATGATAATATGCATAATTACAATTTATTACATTCATTTGATAAAATATGTGCTTAATTTTGATCTTCTAAAATGTCTGAGCTGTAAATGCATTGTTTGTTATGTAAGTGTCCTGTACTCTAGACTGTCAGCGTCCGAATTTCAAGACAACTTAATACAGGAAAGCCGTTCAATCTTTTGAAACTAATTCGACTGGAACCTATAGCAGCAACAGATCCTAGTTAAAATAGTTTCAAAGTATTTAACAGAATATTCCTTAGATCATTAAGAATTTGTCGTTTCTGGTATTTCGTAGGCTTGGTTTTAGAGTTGATCAAATGTGAAAACATGATGTATGCCAAGATTTTTTAGTTTTAATTTCTGCAATATATCCATATATTTTTCTACTTGATTGTCATAAAATGAGTCTTTTAGTTACCTGTATTACGATGTTTGTAAAATTAATTGATCAAAAATATTCATTAACTAATAGCTTTTTGTACTTTTTCTTCATTTAAATAATGAATTTTGATACATATTTTTGTATGATCATTTGTTGCAATTATCTTCGTCATATTGGACCATTTGTCAAAATTATTTTTTATGGTATTCATGGCCGGAATTTGAGAAAGATCACGGTGATTGATATATGTAATGTTCTATAGAGTTCTATGTAATAATTTCTAATTTTCTGAGGTATTAAATAGAGAATGTTCTATGTATGTTGGTTTAATATAAGAATATAGATAGATAATATATACCACAGGTATTGGTCAGTTAATGGTCAAGCCGGCCAAAATATTTGGAGAGTAAAAAAGTCCATTTGCAGGTCAAGAGAATACTGTTTTTGAAAATTCACACCTGGAAAGAAAATTTTTTTTTTCCCTCATGTTGAGACTAAATTAGACTGCACAGTTCATCTTATGTTGGTGAGGCAGTGGTGTGATGACAGCAAACCATCTTTTCAAACTTGTGCGCCTGGGTTCGCGCCTCTTGTCACACAATAATAGGTATTGTAGATTCCTTCACTCCTCATCCCCTCCACCCAGGAGCTGAAATAGATATCAGTCAGTCGCTTATAATTCCACTGAAGTGTTGATCAGCACTGATGCTATCCTTCAATATAATGGCAAGCATAAGCTGCTATATGTAGGGTAATCTACTTCACCTAACTATTATTGAATCACATAATCTGTCATATCCAAATTTTATGCCTCAGTGAGTTTAATTATTAATTGGCCTGCAATGGCTTCTGGCAGTTATCAAATTTGGTTACTTCTACCTTTCCGCATGAAGTTGATGCGCTCAGTAAAATACAGATAACTTGAGACAGCATATTGGAGTAACCCCTTCTGTGTGAATGTTGTGTCCTTGAGTAGGTCAATTCACCTTTCCAAAGTACCCACCCATCCTATGATGTCATAACGAACTGCGTGGTGTGTACAATGACATCATAATGAATTGACGTCATGAATGACGTCGATAAGTACATCACGAACGCATATTTGATGACGGTCTATGTGTTGTTGTACAAATTGTTTGCTTTTACTATTTAATAAATATTCTGTTGAATATTTTGAAACTAATTTGACTGGGCGCTGTTGCTGCCATAGGCAACAACAGCGCCCAGTCAAATTAGTTACAAAATATTCAACAGCTTCCCTGTATAGTTTTCAGGAAATTGATAGCTAGGGCATTTGGGGATCGATCAATCCCAACACGGCGAGGTGTGGGTGGAGCTTAGCTAGTGATGGGCGGGGCATAGCTAAAAATGGAAATGTCCATTAACTCTGTATAGCTTCAGTTAACCTACCTATAAATAGGTACGTGTGAAGTCTTATAGCACTTCTGTATGTGGCTTAGACTGTCATCAACTGGGGATAAAATGTGTAGCGCTTAGAGCATGCAATCGTCTGAAGTTCAGTGAAATATAAATGTCCTATCTATCTATCTAGCTATCTATCTAACACTGTCTCAAAGTTCTCAATATGATACCGTTATCAATTAGCACTATCGTCAAGATTTTTGAAGAAAATTTTAATTTCTGCATGCCGAGGAGAAGACTATTTTTTTGTAAATCTAACACTGAAATTTACAACAGTTTTTTCCTGTGGTTCTGCAAATGGATATTTCCCAAAACCACTATAGAGGATGTTTTGGTCGGCTTGGCTAGTAAATGTTAATTGTCAAGAGAATTCCAATGTTTGCTTAATCAGTGTGCAATCACAGGCATAGTAGAGACTATTTTTTAGAAATTAATCACTGGAATGACTGAGTCGATTATCAAGCAAGTCATTCCAGTGGTAAATGTTTAAATAAAGTCTTCTCTTGGCCTGTAAAATGACATTCCTCCAGACCGCTGCAGATTTGGCCTTTGCCATTATTGGGTTAAAAGTTAGTACAAGTTTGGTTAACTCATTAACACTCATATGTGGCCTTGAGAAATGTCAATTTGCAGACCCAGAGAAGACTATTTTTGAAAATTTACCACTGGAATGACTGAGTCGATAACCGAGCCAGTCATTCCATTGCTTAGCTTTCAAAAATAGTCTTCTCTTGGTCTGCAGATGGACATTATCTATGAAAAAATTTAAATTTTTTTGAACAAATTTGAGGGTTAAATAGAGAAGTCCTGTTAATTTATGAATCTTTCTTGCTGATATGTTGAATATTATACGTTACAAAATCATTGTGTGAAGAAAGCGTTTCTAAATCTGTTGAGTTTTAACCACTTAACACTCATATCAGGCAAAAACGACCTCTGTAGTGTCTTGAGAAATGTCTATTTGCAGACCAAGAGAAGACTATTTTTGAAAATTTACCACAGGAATGACTGACTCGATAACCGAGCCAGTCATTCCCGTGGTGCATTTTCAAAAATAGTCTTCTCTTGGTCTGCAGATGGACGTTTTGGATGAAGAAATTGAAATTTTCTTGAGCAAATTTAAGTGTTAAAGGTTTAAGACTGCCTATATTGCAAACATAATTGCTTGGCTATATTGAAATCATCATTGCTTGTTTATTTTTTTAATCAGCATTGCTAGGCTATTTGAAACACTGTTCCGTAGCTATTTTGAAAACAGTGTTGCTTGGATAGTTTGAAATCAGCATTGCTAGGCTATTTGAAACACTGTTCCTAGGCTATTTTGAAAACAGTGTTGCTTAGATAGTTTGAAATCGGCATTGCTTGGCTATTTTGAATAGCGTGTAGTATTGCTTGGCTATTTTGAAAACACAGTATTGCTTGGCTATTTTGATAGCGTGTAGTATTGCTTGGCTATGTTGAAAACATGTAGTGTTACTTGGCTATGTTGAAAACATGTAGTGTTACTTGGCTATGTTGAAAACATGTAGTGTTACTTGGCTATGTTGAAAACATGTAGTGTTACTTGGCTATGTTGAAAACATGTAGTGTTACTTGGCTATGTTGAAAACATGTAGTGTTACTTGGCTATGTTGAAAACATGTAGTGTTACTTGGATATGTTGAAAACATGTAGTGTTACTTGGCTATGTTGAAAACATGTAGTGTTACTTGGCTATGTTGAAAACATGTAGTGTTACTTGGCTATGTTGAAAACATGTAGTGTTACTTGGCTATGTTGAAAACATGTAGTGTTACTTGGCTATTTTGAAAACATGTAGTGTTACTTGGCTATGTTGAAAACAGCATTAGGTGACTTTTTAAACATGTTTTATTTTATATTATATAATAATTCATTATTGTGCTTTACATATATCTAAGAATAATATTTTGGCGTGCAATGGAATATAGATAGTTAGCAGCAATCATATCAAACGTTTTCCAGACAGACACGCCAAGTTGTGAATGAAACAACTAAAAACGAAACTGCTTAACACCAAAGCCAATCAAAAACCACTTCTGCAATGTTCTTCAAAAACGTCCATTTGCAGAACAAGAAGAGTGTATATTTTTTAATTTACCACTTGAATAACTGGCTGGATAACTGACCCAACAGGTCGGAAATGACACATTCATTTTATGTAAGGAATACATGTATTCTGTCCAATATTTTGAAACTAATTTGACAGGGTGTCTGTTTTTTGTTAAAATTTGCTTATCGGTAGTCTGGTGTTCAGTTAACATTTCTGTGCAAATGTTTAATCATTTCGTGGGCAAATTTAGACAGAAAAATCTCAATTCTAGGATGGTGAATGTCCCTCTGTAGGCCATGCATCAAAACGTGACTATCGAGTTGCCTGCAAAATGCGACTGAATATTCAAGGCCACTGAGAAAAGATGTTTTTGCTATTTTGACCATTAATCCTTTAACAGTTAAATTTGGAAAATAAAATCAAAATATTTGTTTTGTTAGAAGACTATTTTTTAAACTTAACCACTGAAAGGCTGGCTCATACCAAGCCAGTCATTCCAGTGGTAAAATTTCAAAAATAGTCTCTTGGTCTGCATATAGACATTCCTCAAGACCACAGCAGCAGCTGGTTTTTGGGCGACTTCGCCTTGAAAGGGTATGTAGGTTAATGGTAGTAATTATAAAAATATTATGCTTAAACTATAATATACTCAATTTTGAATTGTCTTATCAGTATTAACTATCCGCCTATAGTGGAGCTCTGACCATCGTGCTTAGTCAATGATCAGCATTAGTGTGGATTAGGGCATTACAGTTATGTATACAATATTAATCGTAATGTGTCGTAATGTATGCTTAGATATTCAATATTAGGTTCGATGCATCTTAGAAAATATATTCCGTACATAGGCAAAATTTGCACTAACCCTTGAATGGCTAAATTTGGTCAAGAAAATTTAAGTGTTACTTATTGAATGTCTATTTTTGAAAGGTTTACCACTGGAATGACTGGTTTGATTATCGAGCCAGGCATTCAATTGAAGAATTCTTTTTTAAATCGTCTTATCTAAGCATGCAAATACCTTTGGACAGTCCTCAAGACTACTGCAGAGGCCAGTTTTGGCCGACTTTGCCATGAGAGGGTTAACGCAGTGTAGAATAATAGTTACGTAGGTAATATTAGTCTTATTGTTGCTTAGAATATAGTATGAAAAACAGCAAATAGTCGCTTTTTATTGGGCCATAGATATAGTTAAATCTTTTAATGCTTTAGATGACAGTATCTCAATTTAAAGACATCTATGCTGGAAAACTGGGGTTTTTAAAAAAACTAATTCGACTAGTACCCGTCGGCTTTCGCTGCCAAAGACAGCAATACACGTAGGTCCCCGCAGTAAAATTATCATCAGAAGAATCCACAGAATATAGCTGACATCATAAGGAATTTGTCGCTTCCGTCGTTTTAACCCTTTAAGCCAAAAAAACGCTTCCACAGTGGTCTTATTTTTTTTGTAATTTACCACTGGAATGACTGGCTCGATTACCGAGACAGTCATTCCAGTGGTAAATTGTCAAAAATAGTCTTCTCTTCTTCTGCAAATGGACATTTTCTATGAGAAAATTTAGATTTTCTTAAACAATTTCTAGGGTTAAAGGATTAAAAGGTTTAGAAATGCGGGTGAATGAGGTACGTATTGGATTATTGTCTGCCCACTGAATATCTGCAGACTACATTTTCCGTCGGATTTAACTCCAGATATGTTGAATATTTTGAAAACAATTTGACTGAATGTTGTTGGTGGCTAAGCCACCAACAACTTTCAGTCAAATTGGTTTCAAAATTATCAGCAGGTCCAGAGATATTCCACGTTGAAGTTATTGTCTTGATGGATTTGTACAGTTTGAACAATTATATATTTGTGTCATATTCTACTTTCATAATAATATACGTATTTATTTATTTTAATAATATATTTCTATATGGAATTGGAAAGTGCCTGTCAATACTTCATCCTTAAAGTTCACGTGCCCCATTAAATAGAGAAGTTTTCATGAGATATAAGATGGCTGTTGATTTATGTTCAATGTACCCAGCATGCAAATTATTGTAAAAGTGGCTGGCTTACAAATGACCATTTGCAAGTACACACATGGGGTCTTTTTGTTTGATAAATCCTGGCCTATACAGACAATAAAGTCATTGAATTGGCGTCCCTTAGTTACTATGGATATGAGTCAGGGCATTGCATGCAGGGTAAATTGAATAGAAATCAATAGGCAATTCATATCTTGTGCAAAAGTGTTTATTTAACGGGGCACAAGCACTTTAAAATCTAACTGACTTATCAGCGCTATTTCAGTTGTAATCTACAGTGCAGCTAAAAAATAACTTAAGGCATGTTTCCAAAACAAAATAAAACATCCTGTCCAATAGAACATTTCTTACATCGTATTCAAAATTGTTTTTGAAAACATGTTAACTTATGAGTTCTACTCTATGCTAGTATATGTTTATTAATAATAATAATTAATAATAATAATTATAATAGTAATAATATCTGATAATTCTTTATCACTTTTATCCTGGATATGCCGGTATCTGAATTTCAAGATGACTCCAGGAAAGCTGTTGAATATTTTGAATGTAATTTGACTGGGACCTCTTAATGTCATAGAATATTCCTTACATCTTAAAGAATTTGTCATTTGTGATCTGTTGAGATTAAAGGGCCAAAGCTGGCCTATGCACTGGTCGGGAGGAATCTCCATTTACAAGACAAGAGAAAACTTAATTTTGAAATTTTACCACTGAAGTGACTGGCTCGATAAATGAGCTAGTTTAATTCCGGTGGTAAATTCTCAAAGTAGTCTTCTCTTGGCCTGCAATGGACCTTTACAGTTTTAGCTATTCCCCCACCCATCTCTAGCTAATCTCCACCCACACCTCGCTCGTGTTGGGATCGATCGATCTCTGAGCTCCCTGACTATCAGTTTCCAGAAAACTACAGGTAAGCTGTTGAATATTTTGATATTTTGCCTAAGGCAGCAACAGCGCCCAGTCAAATTAGTTTCAAAATAGTCAACAGCATGTTTATTAAATAGTAGAGACATACAATTCTTACAATGTGTCGGACTATTAAGAGTTAAAGACGGGCCTAATAGAATCATTTGTGACGTAATGATTATGACATCATCCTACACGCCGCTTAGCTGATTATGACATCATATGACATCAACTCTGGAAAGGTCAATTGGATATTTAAATAGGCAAAAATGTTAATTTTCGCGATGAATCTTGACGATGAAGGAGTTAATTTAACATGTTATGCCGTCTTAGCCTCAAAGAGACTCAATTTTAAATCCTGGCAGCAAAATGAAAGGAGAGCAAAAAGCACAAGGGTAATAGCTTAGTGTGTGTAATCAATACAAACTGCATGGGGATTGTCTGTGTCAGTATAAGTTTAACTCTTTAATTGTCAAGCCAGCCAAAACAGTCCAGCATCTGGAATCGTCTTTAGAAATGTCCATTTGCACACCAATAATGGACTATTTTAAAGAATTAGCACTGGAATGACTGGCTAGGCCTAGCCAAACATTCCAGTGATGTCAGAATTTTAAAGAAAATTGGTCTCTTGGCCTGCAAATGGACATTCCACAAGACCACTGCAGAAGCCACGTTTGTCCCGCTTGGCACTGAAAGGCTCAACTACATGGACCCAGTAGAACAAATTCATTAGGTGGTGTGATTTGATCCAGTGACTATTTTGAACTCAATTTAGCTACTAGATGGTAAGACATTGCAAATGCGCTGATTAACTATTTGTTGTATAAGCCGGTAGACCTGATTAGCTTTAGCTAGTAGTCATGGTAATGTAATTTGTATTAGAATATAGGTCAAAACTCATATATGCATATTTAATATGGTTATTTAAAGCATATTCCTCTAGCCACATACTCTTATATATATACCAGTATAATTTAACCCTTTAATGGTCAAGTCGCCCAAAAGCATCCTCTGTATTGAGGAATGTCTGTTTGCTGGCCAAGAGAGGACTATTTTTGAAAATTTACCACTGGAATGTCTGGCTCGATAACAGAGCCAGTCATTCCAGTAGTAAATTTTCAAAAATAGTCCTCTTTGCTTGCAATTGAACAGTCAATAAGCAAATAGTTTGGTTTCCTTGACCACATTTGCCCATTAAAGGGTTAATATGTTTTATACAAATGTTAAATGATTCATGTTCATGCAGTTGATAAATAGTCTTGATACATTTGTAATTTTGTGATGTGCATTTTCTGACGAATAATGAGGATAGTAGGTCACAATGGTACTTCTGACCGATGGCGCCTGTCAGAATCTGTCTGTAACTGGCTCCTCTCAGAATTTGCAGGCCTACTAGTGCTGCTATATTGCCTATATTTTCCTATATTTTTTAACAATTCCTACGTTTCGTTTATTACGGTCACAAAACCTATATTTCCTATATTTTTTATTGTTGTTAACTCGCAAGTACCCATAGAGCTTAAGTTATCAAACAAAAACTTGTACTCACAAACACACATTGTCAGAAAGATGGAATTAAATACATAGGGACTGACCACGAAAATAATCTGCTTCCTTCTAGCCTCAGCCAATCTACCCAAGACCTCTCATCAATATATTCCAAAAACAATTGCGACACTAAATGTTAATAATGGGAGTCGTTTTAGGTGAGACAATTCTGTTATTTTTCTATTTTTTTGTCCAGAATTTCCTCTTTCTCTTACAATTGTCCAAATTTCCTCCTTTTATTACTTTTTTTCTGAGGGTCGCTTGTAGGCCTGATTCTGTCTATAACAGCCTTCTCACAGAATGTGTTTATAATGGGTTCATGTCAAAATCTGTCTATAACAGGCTCCTCACAGAATCTGTCTATAACAAGCTCCTCACAGAATCTGTCTATAACAAACAGGCTTCTGACAGAATCTGTCTATACCAGGCTCCTCAAGACTCTGTCTATAACATGCTCCTCACAGAATCTGTCTATAATAGGCTCCTCACAGAATGTCTATAACAGGCTCCTCACAGACTGTCTATAACAGGCTCATCACAGAATCTGTCTATAACAGGCTTCTCACATAATCTGTCTATAACAGGCTCATGTCAGAATCTGTCTATAACATGCTCCTCACAGAATCTGTCTATAACAGGCTCCTCACAGAATCTGTCTATAACAGGCTCCTCACAGACTGTCTATAACAGGCTCATCACAGAATCTTTCTATAACACACTCCTCACAGACTGTCTAAAACGGGCTCCTCACAGAATATGTCTATAACAGGCTCCTCACAGATTGTCTATAACAGGCTCCTCACAGAATATGTCTATAACAGGCTCCTCACAGACTCTTGTCTTAACAGGCTCCTCACAGAATCTGTCTGTAACAGGCTCCTCACAGAATCTGTCTACAACAGGCTCCTCGCAGAATGTGTCTATAGCAAGCTCCTCACAGAATCTGTCTATAACAGGCTCCTCACAGAATTTGTCTATAACCCGGCTCCTCAGAGACTCTGTCTATAACAGGCTCCTTACAGACTCTATAACGGGCTCCTCACATAATCTGTCTGTAACAGGCGCCTCACAGATTTTGTCTATAACAGGCGCCTCACAGAATCTGTCTATAACGGGCTCCTCACATAATCTGTCTGTAACAGGCGCCTCACAGAATTTGTCTATAACAGGCTCCTCACAGAATCTGTCTACAACAGGCTCCTCACAGAATATGTCTATAACAAGCTCCTCACAGAATCTATCTATATCAGGCTCCTCGCAGAATCTGTCTATAACAGGCTCCTCATAGAATGTGTCTATAACAGGCATCTCAGTGGATCTGTCTATAACAGACGCCTCACAGAATTTGTCTATAACAGGCTCCTCACAGAATCTGTCTATAACAGGCTCCTCACAGAATCTGTGTATAACAGGCTCCTCACAGAATGTGTCTATAACAGGCTGCTCAGTGAATCTGTCTATAACAGGCGCCTCACAGAATTTGTCTATAACAGGCTGCTCAGTAAATATGTCTACAACAGGCGCCTCACAGAATTTGTCTAGAACAGGCTCCTCACAGAATCTGTCTACAACAGGCTCCTCACAGAATCTGTCTATAACAGGCTCCTCACAGACTCTGTCTATAACAGGCACCTCACAGAATTTGTCTATAACAGGCTCCTCACATAATCTGTCTATAGCAGGCTCCTCACAGAATCTGCCTATAACAGGCTCCTCACAGAATCTGTCTATAGCAGCCTCGTGTCAGAATCTGCTTGTAACAGGCCCCACAAAGCATCTGTCTCTAGCAAGCAGGCTACTTCAAGCATCTGTTTATAGTCGGCTCCTTGAAGTTTCTGTCTATAGCCAGCTCCTCATGGCTTGTATTTATGAAGAGGACGTAGCGTATGCCCGGTTATAAAGTAGAAAATGGACCAATCGAAATGCCACATTTACTCCACTTTGGAGGCGTAACCCTTAGTTACGCAACTTCGGGAATAAGCCCTCTTCGTGAATATCAGTCCATGAACATATAAGTTGTATTCACGCCAGACACATGTGGTTACAGGCGATTTTGAATAGGGGTTTCCATATTTGCTCCCAGAAATGCACGATATGCTTCTGAGAAAATCTTATTTTAATAATGTCACAGGGTATGACTACTGGACCTCACTCCCATCGGAGGGGGCTTACCTCCCATTCCCATCCCAATAGGCACCCAAGTTAGAAATTTGGTGGCCCAAAAAAATTATCTAGCCATCGCTGGATTCATTTGAGTATTCTAAGTCAGGGGTCCAGGAAATAAATTCAATGGTCAATAACTCTGGACTGGCTGAGTATTTTGAAAACAATTTGACTGAAAATTGTTTTCAAAATATTTAGCAGATCTAGGGATTTCAGATCCTAGAATATGTTGTCTGCAAAAACACAGCAGTCAGATACATTGAAGATTTTCGGTCTCCGATTACACAGGATTATGACGACCACTGCAACTCCGGAAAGACTTATGATGGTTAATAGATTGCTGCGACAATCTATCTTTCCGATGCTGTAGCGGTGCTTATTGCTGGCTCGCCTCTTCCGATGTTGTGAAGATATTTTGTTAGCAATACGGGCCTATCTGATTAATCAGAACGATTCATGTAAGGCACGATGGTGTTTCGTGCTTCTGGAGTAAAATACAACTTCGACTCACTACTTATATTATTATGGCTATTTATTACTATATACTTATAACAATTTCGACTTTTGCTGCCGAAGATAAAAGGCTAAACTGTATATATATCATAAAGAATAATTACACGATTTTCTATTCAACTGCTATTCTAAACTACTGCTATACTACGCTGCGAACTCGCAGAGGTAGACGGTTACCTACTCGAATCACTGATGGTAAAAGATTAAAGAATCAATAGACAAAGTGCCTATTATATACAAATTACATTTTCCTAACTTCTATACATATTACGATATATAGATCTATATATAACGTAATACATAGTTTCTGTTTCTTTCATCCTTCTAGGTAGCTATAACCACAGCTTGATTGGTCCACACACTCTTGTCCCCCAATCAACATCTGCTTATCTCTTCCTACAAGTTCGTACCTATTCCTGTTGGTCGTTCTGACCAATCCCTGTTCGCCTAACTCTCGATTTCACTCTGAAACTTAGTTCTTTTTGTTTCTCTGCCACAGAGTTTGACTCGATGCTCATTGATTATGACGTCATCTCGACTAATCAAACTCTGGGCTTCTCTTCTATGGAGCTAACTTAAAACAGGGTCAAAGCGGTGTTGGCTGGTTCTGATTTGATGCGATCTGTCAGCTAACTAACAACATTACGGAATGTGTTGTTGTTGCATGCCTCCCTTTGATAGACATATAGTTGATATACAAATTTCGATTGTGTTATTAATTCCTACAGGACGCTACAATGCCTCTGTCCTGTCCCTTGCTTATCGTGGATAAGCCTGTAGGAAACGAACGTTAATAAGCACATGAGCTGTATGATCTCATTGCCAGCTGGTGTTGTTGTACTTGCTTAAGGGAGTCGGAATGCCGACCGTCAACAACTACATGTCAGTCTGTTTCCTATAATTCTCTCGATTCCCATCGATTCGTATCTATTCTTACCGCTCTATTATTTACTAAACTAACGGCCTAAATGACTGCTGAATTTCATAAAAGTGTATGCCGATCCCACAGCAACAACTTTTATCTTCAACTATTGACAGACATCATCAACTCAGAACCGTTGGTCTTATTCCAATCAATTCTAACTCCTACTTATAATGATGAATATACTACTACAGTTTCAATCTGGTCCCTGTTCTATTTCTGCGAAACTTATCCTATTTCCGCGAAATTGTATCCTACTAGCACTGGTCAAAGTCAACCAGTGCATCCTACTACGTCTCTAATTGCTACTGCTACTATTCCCTGGTATTTTCAAATATGATAATTTCACTGAGGTCTTACTTGCAAATATAAGACGTCTACCGGGGTCATGACTTCCCATAAGACAATCCGATATCTACACATGCCCCACAACCGAAGTTAATTAACCATCTCTTAAGGCCTTAAGACATTGATAATTAACTCGTTGTGCACTACCAACAACCAAACCACACTATACCAGGGCTACCCATAACTGACGTCCACATTACCCTGCAATAGCGAAAATCTATAATAACGATAAAACATATTCAACGAATAATACAAGCTACAAACCCTAATCCTACAGTTAAATCATTACAGGTCATATCAATGGTCATAATGACATCCACAATACATGTTATTACAATTAATACGTGGCACAATAATAAATTTCGTGCCACAATTCGTGATCCAATATAAGCGTTAGGAAAATACAATAATAACAAACATAGCACATATAATAAAGTTTTGTGCTATAAAGATAAATCCTCGTATGATGTACGAATGTTAGGATTGTCAATTGCCACGTCTATCCAGTCGTCAGCCGTCGGGTCGATCTCAGTCCTGGCAACAGCGTTAGGCGACGACCCGGCTGACATCCTCATAGGCTCCGGTAGGGCTGCAGGTCTCCGGTGTCCTAGAGGGCGAATAGTCCGTGGTGCACTTCTCTGGGCCGCATGTGGCTTGCATTTAATCCATATCCACATGCGCGAAATGAATCCACACTTCCATAATATCACCACTATTACGATCACCATGACGAAGGAGCCGGTCGAATACGACACAAACGACCGTACCCCCATGCCATCGACCATCGCTGGGTCGACCGCAGACAAGGGTGCTAGCTGCACGTACTTAGACTTCTGTAAATGGTCCCATTTTTGGATACTTAACTGCTTAATTATCATTGATTGGTTTAGTACCCCGGCCACATCCAACCGTGGCATATCAATGGCCAGACTGACTCGAGTGTAAGTCCTACTATAAGACTGTACTGGCTCAAATCGCCAACCCTTGCCACTATAATCACATTCACTAGACATTAAAGCAAACACACCATTCTTCACTACACACCGGTCTGTCAGTCGTCCGCCGCAGTGTACCTCAACCGTTTCTCCGAACGTTTGCAAAACTACGCCTATTTTCTTATTGGCAAATACCTTACTAGACGTTTCATTGGACTTTGGACAGTGAATAGTTCAGTTGCTCCCCGTGGTGTTACTCCATACGGTTGCAACACAAGGTCGGGAGTCCTATCGACTTACTTAACCCCCGTTGAACCAAAGCCGCTACCACCCCGTTCCGTTGGTTCCAACTTCGCGCATTCGCGTATCTTTGGTGTAACTATCTTCTCCATAATCAGCTGCGCAACACGATCTCCCCTATTTACAGGAAAGCTACTACTACCAAAGTTAATCAGGATAATACCCACATTGCCCCTGTAATCCGGGTCAATCACCCCAGCTCCCACATCAACACTATGATTGATGGCCAATCCCGATCGCGGGGCTACTCGTCCATAACACCCCCTCGGGACAGCAATCCGAAGGTCCGTCCGCACTACCATCCGGCCTCCGGCTGGGATTGTATAGTCGTAAGCGCTGTACAAATCGCACCCAGCGGCAAACCTCGATCCTCGGGTTGGGACTACCGCAAACCGGGTGAGTCTATGAACACGGAGCACTGTAGATCCCATACTTATTTACTGTAAATTATTCGTCACACTCGATATTTAGAACTGACGCTATGCTTATCGCAAGGTTATTAATGCTAGGCTTATTGGTACACACTTAACAAGACAATTTGTCCAAACTGCGATCATGCAGAGATTAAAATTATTTCTGGCTACGTCGCCTTATAACCGCTTCAATACGACCGATGAAATCATCGTATCGCGCACGGCCAAATGCGCCAATCCTGAGTCTCTTAGGGTCTGAGTAGACATCATGAGCGAGACTGCGCTTACGCAGAAAGTAGGGATGAGATGGAAGCGTTTCCATTGGCTCATTATCAGGCTCGGGTACATCCTCCGAGGTGTCCATCATTACAGTACGAGGAGTCACTTGGGTTTCCATTGGTGACTCATGGTTTCGAATCTGTCTCGTACGAGGTTGATCTATATTTATATCAACCCCCTTACCACCCTTGCGCACCCTTGGCTCTTCATCAGAAGCCGGTCGCTTCCTACGAGCTCGCTTACTTGGTGTCGCATCGGAGTCGTTTACCGGCAAAGGTTTGGACTCGGGTACCATCACTCGAGGGTGATGGCTAGCTTTCGTACCTTTAGCAGGGTTACGAACAGGGCGTGGTCTGACCTTGTCCCAACACATTTCTGAGTCCACCACACGTATCTTGGATATATTAAGTACGCGTACTTTCCCAGACCTCTGATGTCGGACATGAGCTACAGGACCATTGATCTTAAAGATCTCGTACTCAGGGTCACTGCGAGAGGTCAATTTCATCCTCTCCTCAGCCTTTACGACCACTGATTCGCCCACCTTGAATTCACCAGCGTTTGCACGCTTGTTAATTTGTTCTCGGTGAATTTCTCGAGACTTAGCCGTTTCTCCACGAGCGCGCAGCAAGGCATTATTAAGACATGTAAGTCTTTCGCCCAGATCCTGCGTGGCATCCAGTGGGACGGTTAACGGGAGCCTGGCCCTACGACCATACGTCAGGTAAAATGGCGTATATCCAGTCGTAGAGTGACGGGAGCTGCGGTATGCTGTTAAAGCCGCGCCCAATTCGTCCTCCCATGCACGAGATTCATTATTCACACCCTTCTGGATCAGCTCCTTGATTGTACGATTGAACCTCTCGGTACGTCCGTTCGTTTGCGGATGGTATGGACTCGATCTTCTATGGTCGATACCGTGTTCCTTAAATCGTTCTTCCAGACTATTCGAACAAAACTCTTTACCCTGATCTGTTATTAAGATCTCAGGGACACCATGACGAGCGACGTACTCATTAAAGAACTTGTCTTCCACATTCTGAGATGTCTTGGCAGCAATTGGGTATGCTTCTGCCCATGCAGAACAGTGATCAATTATCGTCATGATGTACACATTACCTCTGCTTGACTCCAACAGTGGACCGATCAAATCCATACCAATTATCTGACTCGGATAATTAGCCATGGGCATCTCACTGTATTGGGGGCGTGTAGTGACGGGTCGGTTGACCTGGCACGTGGTACACGTTTCAAGCATACGAACCACGTCTTTCCTTAAAGACGTCCACACAAAAGAATCCCTTACCATACCGATGGTCTTCTTCAGACCTTGGTGACCGGCTCTCTCATGAGCCTTCCGGAGCACTTTCTCACGGAACAGGGTAGGTAATACGATTCTGGGGTACTCAGCGTCCAACGCTGAAGGTGTCACTAAGGAATACAAAAGACCGTTTTTGACCATATACTCCTCCGGTGTGTTCTTGAACAACTCCGGGTATTCCTTGGTCTGTTCGGTACGTAATTCGTCGTAGGGTACGTCATACACCTCCAGAGGGACGTGTGGTAACGCACCTTCGTCCACCTCGGGTATGATATAATCGCCCGTGTCTAACGTGGCGACCTCCACAGGACGACGTAACCTGGACAACATGTCCGCTCGAATATTCTTCGAGCCCTGGATGTACTCAATCTTACATCCGTACTCAGCAATCAGAACTGCCCAGCGCTGCACCTTCGTGTTCTTCACCTCACCCACAAACAAACTCTTGAGGGGTTTGTGGTCGGTGTACACGGTAAACTGCGCGCCAAATAGATATGGGCGGAGCTTCTTCAACGCATAGATCACAGCGTAAGCCTCCTTCTCTATTACGGGCCAATTAAGCTGACTATCTTTAAGAGTAGAGCTCACATACTGAATTACCCGCTCTATACCCTTATCATCGTCTTGTACCAGTATAGCACCAATAGCATAACTAGACGCGTCAGTGTATAACTTATAAGGGGCATTTAAATTCGGATATGTGAGAACCGTCTCACTACACAGCAAGTTCTGCAATTTCTTGAACGCTTGCTGTTCATCCTTACCCCACTCAAAACGCTTATACTTCTTGGTCAATTCTATTAAAGGCTTTGCAACTTCGGCGTAGCCTTGTACACAAGATCGGTAATAACCCGTAGCTCCGAGAAAGATTCTCACTTCACCCACATCTCGGGGTGGAGACATTTCTCTAATGACCTTGACCTTCTGAGCCTGAGGAGCTACACCTTGTGCTGAAATGCGATATCCTAACAAGTCTACTGACTTACTGGCGAAATCACATTTCTTCTTTTTCACTTGCAAATTATACTCTCGAATCTTGCGCATGACCGTACGCAAGTGTTGTGCATGTTCCGTTGGATTTCGTGAATATACGACTATATCGTCTACGAACACATGCACCCATTTTCCTACAAATTCCCGGAAAATGTCATTCATCGCCCTTTGAAATACGGCACCTGAGTTGCAAAAACCGAACGGCATACGAATCCATTCGTACAAACCTTCGCTGCAGACGAACGCCGTCTTCTCTATGTCTTGGCTGGCCATTGGTATCTGCCAATATCCAGACTTCAAGTCCATAGTAGAAAAGATTGTCGCGCCTCGCATCGAATCAAAAATATCAGAGATATTCGGTAGTGGGTAACTGTCCTTACGGCATACCGAATTCAATTTCCTATAGTCAATACAAAACCGTGTGTCACCGTCCTTCTTAGGAACTAAAGTAATGGGCGACGCCCACGGGGATGACGATGGTCTTATGACGCCCGCCTCAAGCATTTCCTTCACTTGGTTCTTGACCACATATTGCTTGGTTAGCGGTAGACGGTAGGCTTTCTGCCTTATAGGATAAGCATCTCCTGTTGGTACCGTACATTTCACTTTGGGGACCAATCCTAAAGTGTTTGGACGAGCCGTATCAAAGATATCTGCAAAGTCATCTATAACTCTGTCTATATCTTTGTATCCGGTCGTTTCCTTACAACTCGCATTCACATATCGCAATTGTTCTCTATAGGGATACCTAAAAGGATATACCTGACCAAACCATACTACTACTTTGGTCCGATAGTCAATCTTTGCATTTCCCAAGTGCAAAGCATCCGCTCCAATCAAACACTCATGCCTCATACTCGCCACTACCGTACTGGGAATAGGCCGGGCATTTTCAAATTTGATTTGCGTTTCGCCCAAAAGTTCTATTGGGGCACCATTTACTGCTAAAAGCGTTCTTGCTCGTTTTAGCGGCCTAGCATCTAGCATGCTACGCCAAATATCCTTACGAATTAAGGATGTGCTAGCACCCGTATCTACTAAAGCATGCAGGTACTCACCCTTATTCACAAGACCGTTTCTTTCTAATCTCAGACGGATCAGAAACCGCTCGGTCGGTGTCCTCACCAACGGTTTCCTCCGTCTCCATTTACCGGACTCCTTCGTCCGCTCACTACTTCCGCATACGAATTCCTTCTTCCCGATGAATCGCGTTCAGTACCATATCGTCCATACTCGTCAGTGTTCTCACTCGTCAGAACAAACCCATCCCTGTCCTCGTATTCGTCGGGGTCTCTCATACGATTGGCTATGTCCCGTCGTACGTTACGTGAACAGTCCCTCGGCGTCACCTCCTGCCTCAACTGTCTGTCACTGTTTCCGACTTCATCTACTTGCATGTCCAGGTCCCATTCTTCTACCCGTGGACGTTTGCTTGCCCTCTGGGGTAGGGGCTTGGTCATTTTTGGTGGACCGGCATTGGGACATTCGCGTAGGAAATGTCCATCTTTCCCACACCGGAAGCACGTAACTGTCTTGGGTCTGTTATTGCCTTCGGTAAACAACCCCCGATTGCTAACACAGTCCCTTGCTATGTGGCCTTCCTTACCACAGGTAAAACACGTTAGGGGCGGTCTTTGTCCCCTTTGTTGTGGCTTCTGTGCTCTCTTCTGCCACAGAGTTTGTTGTGGTGGTTGCGCGGGCTGGTTACACTCACTCTTGTAGTGCCCTATCCGTCCGCAATTATAACACGTTATGTGATTGGTATTTTTGTTCCCGGTTGTCCGTCGCGGTGCGGGTAGGGCGGCTCTCTGTGCTGGTTGTGCTGGTCGTTTTGGTTTCATTTCTCTCTGGTTTCGTGGTCGTGGTTTTTCATTGTCCACTTTCATTTCGCCAATTATACCACATAGTTTTTCGATCATCTTATTCTGCTGTGTGATTTGGCGTTTTAATGAATTAACTACTTGCCATATGCTTTGTTCGTCTGCAGGCTCTAAGGCATCGATCTCCATTCTTTCTTCCGACCTCCCGTCTATTCTCATTGCTTTCAGGAGATCGTTGTAAGTCTCCTCTTCTTCCGCGATTTCTATTGCTCGTGCCAACGTTCCCGCCTTCTTGCGTACAATCCTTTTACTTAGTCCCTTGTCGTTTACTGCCTTCAAATATATACCGAGCACTGTTCTTCTGTTGTCCACGTTCTCTATCGGGTACGCTCGGTTGGCTAATTCTCGATATCTTCTATTAAAGGTTATTATAGTTTCATTTCGTCTTTGCCTTACTCCTTCTAGGTCATACTTTATTCTCTCCTGCTCGTTGGATGACACGAAATTTGAAGTAATATAATCTCTCAACTCTTCAAACGTTACTTCCTCCCTTATTTTCTCCACCAGGAAGTCATCCACCGCTCGTGCTAGTTGACCACGGGCAGCTCTAGTGACTATGTAGGCAGGTACTCCCTCTAATAATCCCGCATTTGCTACCCACGCCCTTCTTGTGTCTTCCAGAAAGGCTCGCACCTGTTCCGGTATTAAACCGTCACAGGGTTGAATTCGCTGGATGGTTTCTCTAATTTCCTGTCGATGTACCCGGTCGTTCTCACGTCTATTACTGCTATCCACAATAGTATTGGCCATTGCCGTCCCCATAGTTTGCATGGCTGCTACCGTTTCTGGTCGTAATTCAGTCCGTTGGGGTATCTCTACTGGAGGTAGTCCTGGGTCGGCTGGTCCTGTGGGTCTACGTGGAGACGCCATTTTGTCTACCGGTAGTACAGACACACTACTACTCGTTGAAGTCGGGGTTGTTCAGGGCAATTAATGTCAGTTGTTATTTTTATCAATGAATCGTCACTGTATTCTCTATGCTGAGTTACTTTGGCAGATTCGGATTGTTTCGCTAGTTCTACGAATACCTGTACACGGTCGGCAATGTCTTTCAGTACAATATTAGCTGGCCGGTCTACTTGGGCCATTAGTACTTACAGTTTGCGTTTATTTTACTCCTATCCTGGCAGGCGAAGCCACTGAAGATTTTCGGTCTCCGATTACACAGGATTATGACGACCACTGCAACTCCGGAAAGACTTATGATGGTTAATAGATTGCTGCGACAATCTATCTTTCCGATGCTGTAGCGGTGCTTATTGCTGGCTCGCCTCTTCCGATGTTGTGAAGATATTTTGTTAGCAATACGGGCCTATCTGATTAATCAGAACGATTCATGTAAGGCACGATGGTGTTTCGTGCTTCTGGAGTAAAATACAACTTCGACTCACTACTTATATTATTATGGCTATTTATTACTATATACTTATAACAATTTCGACTTTTGCTGCCGAAGATAAAAGGCTAAACTGTATATATATCATAAAGAATAATTACACGATTTTCTATTCAACTGCTATTCTAAACTACTGCTATACTACGCTGCGAACTCGCAGAGGTAGACGGTTACCTACTCGAATCACTGATGGTAAAAGATTAAAGAATCAATAGACAAAGTGCCTATTATATACAAATTACATTTTCCTAACTTCTATACATATTACGATATATAGATCTATATATAACGTAATACATAGTTTCTGTTTCTTTCATCCTTCTAGGTAGCTATAACCACAGCTTGATTGGTCCACACACTCTTGTCCCCCAATCAACATCTGCTTATCTCTTCCTAGAAGTTCGTACCTATTCCTGTTGGTCGTTCTGACCAATCCCTGTTCGCCTAACTCTCGATTTCACTCTGAAACTTAGTTCTTTTTGTTTCTCTGCCACAGAGTTTGACTCGATGCTCATTGATTATGACGTCATCTCGACTAATCAAACTCTGGGCTTCTCTTCTATGGAGCTAACTTAAAACAGGGTCAAAGCGGTGTTGGCTGGTTCTGATTTGATGCGATCTGTCAGCTAACTAACAACATTACGGAATGTGTTGTTGTTGCATGCCTCCCTTTGATAGACATATAGTTGATATACAAATTTCGATTGTGTTATTAATTCCTACAGGACGCTACAATGCCTCTGTCCTGTCCCTTGCTTATCGTGGATAAGCCTGTAGGAAACGAACGTTAATAAGCACATGAGCTGTATGATCTCATTGCCAGCTGGTGTTGTTGTACTTGCTTAAGGGAGTCGGAATGCCGACCGTCAACAACTACATGTCAGTCTGTTTCCTATAATTCTCTCGATTCCCATCGATTCGTATCTATTCTTACCGCTCTATTATTTACTAAACTAACGGCCTAAATGACTGCTGAATTTCATAAAAGTGTATGCCGATCCCACAGCAACAACTTTTATCTTCAACTATTGACAGACATCATCAACTCAGAACCGTTGGTCTTATTCCAATCAATTCTAACTCCTACTTATAATGATGAATATACTACTACAGTTTCAATCTGGTCCCTGTTCTATTTCTGCGAAACTTATCCTATTTCCGCGAAATTGTATCCTACTAGCACTGGTCAAAGTCAACCAGTGCATCCTACTACGTCTCTAATTGCTACTGCTACTATTCCCTGATATTTTCAAATATGATAATTTCACTGAGGTCTTACTTGCGAATATAAGACGTCTACCGGGGTCATGACTTCCCATAAGACAATCCGATATCTACAACATGTGCATACATTTTTTTTCATCGCATCAGTTAGTGCGAAAATGGCGCCACTATTTGCTACACACCTCATATATATATATATATATATATATATATATATATATATATATATATATATATATATATATATATATATATATATATATATATATATATATATAATAAACATAGGTGTGATGTGTCTAGTATGGGAGCAGGTGTGCTACAAACTTGAAACATGCACATGGGGAATTAATGTAGATACATTTGTGATGTGCAGAATGTTAGGCTGAAGTGAAGCCAGATGCTACCAAACAGAGTTGGTCATTAACCCTGCAACACTCATATCGGCCAAACCCGACTTCTGCAGTGGTGTTGAGAAATGTCCATTTGCAGACCAAGAGAAGACTATGTTTGAAAATTTACCACTGGAATGACTGGCTTGATAACCGAGCCAGTAATTCCTGTGATAAATTTTCAAAAATATATATTTCGTGATGACATCGACCCAAACCGACCTGTGTAGTTGTCTTGAGGAATGTCCATTTGCAGGACAAGTGAAAACTATTTCTGCAAATTTACCACTGGAATGACTGGCTCAGTTATCGAGCAGTGATAAATTTTCAAAAATAGTCTTCTCTCAGAATGCAAATAGACAAACCCATATTTCGATTTCTTTTGTCATCAGCCAGACTACATATACTTTAGTTCAGGCTACATCATCACTTAAATTACAACGCCGTAATTATGATAATTCAGGTGACAAGAACTAAGAGGGTTGTTCTTCAGTGATGTGTTCGGTAATGCTTGAGATTTCTGTGTATCTTAACCTCTGTTATATTATTGTACTTATCTCTATTCTGATAAGGCTATTTTTGTTATTAATGTTTGGACTCGTTTATACAACATTGCTTGTGATATATACATATATAAAAGGTGTTAAGTATAAAATTTAAAAAAAGATGAAATTTATTTTGTTTTATCATACACTTATAGCAGATATTATTAGCTCCCCTTCCCTCGCCCCACCACTTCTCCACCCACCCACCCCCCACCCCACCACCCTCAGCATGAAAAGCAAATTTGGATACAGCCACAGCGAACGATCTCCAATCTGTTAACCCTTTCATGGCGAGGCCAACCAAAACCGGCCTGTGCAGTCGCTGGTTTAACCGAACCAGTGTTTCCAGTGGTCAATTTTCTAAGTCTTCACTTCGCCTGTAAATGGAAATATTTAGATTTTCTTGACCAACTTTAGACGTTAAAAGGTTATTCACCTGTCCAGCAACTTTTTCTTTTGCACAGTAAATGTGTATTTGTTGTAGGCCAGGAGAAACTGTTTTTAATTTACCACTGGAAGAACTAACTGGCTGTTTAATTTCAAAAATAGTCTTCTTCTCTTCTCGTGCAAATGAACAGTTCTCAAAATTAGTGCAGAGGCCGTGTTCTATAGCTTTACCATTAACCCATTCATGACAAAACCGGCCTCTGCAACAGCGTTTGGAATCGCCATTTGCAGGCCAAGTGAATACTACTTTTGAGAATTTACCACTGAAATGACTGTCATTTCAGCGGTAAATTTTCTAGAATAATATTCTCCTGGCCTGCAAATGGAGATTCGCTATGCCAATACTTTGATGTTCTGGACGACATTTAGCCACGAAAGTGTTAAAGTGCTAACATATTCACAAGACCAGCAATACAATAGCAGTGGGGGGGGGGGGGGGTTGTTGCTGTCATCAAAATAGAAATCTCTGTCACGAAGTGTACAAATTGTATCTATTTGATGAATTTACAATTTAAAACAAGGGCGAATTTGTCCAATACCCATGCACCATTGATATATATTTTTAATCGGGGATCTGTGAGGTTAAAAGTCTATATTGGAGACAATGTTGCTGAAAGCTATTGCAGTTGAGCTTTAAACCCCAGCATTAGCATATGTCTTCGTGACTTCCTGTGGAAGCCGTAACTGAAATTTGGAGACGGTCTATCCAGTAGAACCAGAGTTATTGAAAAATGTCTTTTGCAAACAATATTGCTGAAAGCTGTTTCTGTTCTGTTTTAGATTTTGACCAATTTGTCATATGTCATTGGGACGCCACGGGAAAGCTTCCATCCAACTTTGGAGAAGATCCCTTCAGTAGAATCGGCCTTATTGAAAAATGTCTATTAAAACAATATGGCTAAAAGCTGTTGTTGCATATTAGATTTTGACCCCTATATTGGCTTACGTCTTTGAGACCCCACCGGCAAGATTCCATCTAAATTTTGAGACAATCCCTCTAGTAGAACCAGAGTTATTATGCCCCCCCCCCTCATATAAATATAGGGGGCCCCCTCATATAAATATATGGGGGTGGAGGGGTATATAGCGTTTGCTTTGTCTGTCATTGTGATAACGCCAGTTCTATTGCAGGAATCGTTGCCAATCTAGCGTGGGAGCTTGTCCTTGGTTGTCCGAAGAACCCTGTCGATTTTGGCATCAAAGGTCATGGTCATGGTGACCTAATTAATTGATAATATTGCGTTACCAGATGATAGCTCAAGTTTTATTGAAGGGATCGTTACCAATCTGCCGTAGAAGCTTGTGCTTGGTAGTCCGAAGATCCCTATCGATTTTGGCATCAAAGGCTAAAGTCACAGTGACCTAATTAATTACGTAATTTAGCATTTTTGGATGATAACTCGAGTTCTATTGAAGGGATTGTTACCAATCTGGTATGGGAGCTTGTCCTTGGTGGTCCGAAGAACCCTATTGATTTTGGCGTCAAAGGGTCCATGTGATTGTGACCTATTTAATTGCATAATATTGCGTTTCCGGATGATAACTCGAGTTCTATTGGTTGGATCATTACCAATCTGACGTGTGACCTTTTTTCTTGCTGGTCAGAAGAAGCCTATCGACTGGGTCAACGGTCAAGGTGACCTAATTAATGACGTAATATTGCGTTTCCAGATGATAACTCGAGTTCTATTGAATGGATCATTACCAATCTGGCATTGGAGCTTGTCCTTGGTGATCCAAAGAACCCTATCTATTTGGAGGTCAACGATCAAGGTCACAGGAACCTAATTAATGACGTAATATTGTTTCCGAATGATAACTCGATTTCTATTGAAGTGATCATTACCAATCTGCTTACCAATCTGCCGTGGGAGCTTATTCCTTGGTGGTCCGAAGAACCCTATTGATTTTGAAGTCAAAGGTCAAGGTCACTATGACCTAGTTAATGATGTGATATTGTGTTTCGGGATGATAACTCGAGTTCGATTGAAGGGATCGTTACTAATCTTGGGTGGGAGGTTGTCCTTGCTGTTTCGAAGAACCATATCGGTTTTAGTGTCAACGGTCAAGGTCACGGTGACCAATCTTTGGTGGGAGGTTGTGCTTGGCGGAATTGTGTGGGGTGCAACCTTAGCAATCTCAGATTATCGTTCTTGTTAAAATGTCTTAAGAACAACAACCACCACCCCATACTCGCATTAACAATAGCGTCTAGCGACGCAGGTAAAAAGACTCGTCATCATCATCATCATCATTTTACGAGGCATAAGCCAGTGGCTCGTTATTGCCTCAGTGGTTAGATATAGTATGGCTGCTCAGTCCAATTGAAAAGTTCTTTTATGTAAATATCCGGTTTGTTCTTGATGATATGACTCGTATTGCTTATTGAAGTCGCGAACATGTCAATATTTCAGTGGCATTACATGTAGGATTTTAGCTCTCTTTTTAGAAATGCTATGGTGCAGATGCGTGTCAGCTGCGGTATGCCGCCTACGCTCATGGTTACACCCACCTGCGGTATGCCGCCTACATTCATTGTTACACGCACCTGCGGTATGCCGCCTACATTCATGGTTACACCCAGCTGCGCCTAGCATTTGGCTACATGTTGGCTTGTGGAGGCCATAATTGGGCTTATTGGTATTGCTGTTGTTGTTGTCTTTGTTTGTTTACCGCTATCCTAGTCTCCTCTATGCTAGTGTCTCTTCATGCAACCACAAGGTATGCACGTGGAAAGCAGAGATCTATCTACCGCTAATTGAAATCACTACCGAGCATGTTCTTGCCTATGCACAGGCTACCCCAAGATCAGTCCACTGTGTAGGTGGAAATACAGTAAGAGCTTGTGCTGGTCTAGTATAGGTGTGGCCTGTTCAGTCAAATTCAAATGTTCTTTCTTTGATGTAGATATCTAGTTTGTTCGTGAATAATTTGACTGTTGTCACTTCGGCTATTGTATCTGGTAGTAAATTCCTCTGTGGTGCCACTCTATTAGCGAAAAAGTGCTTGGGAATATTTTTTTTGCTTCGTTTTATGTTGAGCTTCAACTTATGACGTCGGGTCTGTGTAATACTGGATGGTTAAAAAAGTAGTCTTTATCAATATTATATAGATCCCTGGTGAGCTTGAACATTTCAATTAAATTTCCTCGAAACTGTCTATATTTCATTGACATTAGATTTAAGGCTTCAAGTCTTTCCGTGTAGCTGTAGTCTCTGATTTGTGGGACAAGTTTAGCTGCTCGGCATTGAACTCTTTCTAAAAGCTCTGATTGCCTTTTCAATTTTGATGACAATGCAGATTGGTGTACCCTGCGTTAGCTGCGGTGTGCCGCCTACACTCATGGTTACACCCGGCTGCGCCTAGCATTTTGTTACATGTTGACATGGTGAAGCTGTAGCTGGTCTTATTGCCGTTGTTTTAGTTTTCTGTGTTTATTGCTATGCAAGTCTCCTCTACGCTAGAGTCTTCATGTTATTGCAAAAGCGTGAACGTGAAAATCAGAGACCTTTCTACTGATGATTGGAATAGCTACCGAGCATGTTCTTGCCGATACACAGGCTATACTCCAAGAGCAGTCCACTGCATTCATTTTAGTGTAGCAGCATGGATCTAAAAAGTGGCTTAGTGAGCTACATACACCGGAATTATACTAAATGCTGCCATATATCAAAATGATGGGAAGACTTTCGGCAAAAAGGCAATAGCGGATGACAAGCCTACAATGGCGTTTTTCTCACATTGCTTATTCACACATATTTTATCGCTTTTCTGGTTCCAAATATCAGGATAATAAACAATTGTAATTAAATATAATGTTGCTGTGTTGAGATGCAGCAACTGAGTGAGGTGAGGCTGGGGGCAGTGTTAATTGCCAAACAATGGAACGAACTTGTCTTCCTTTGATTCAATAACGGCCGGATCATTATATAAACCTCCAAAATCAATTAATTTTTAAACACGATTGATATTTCTGGGACGAATATCTGCAGTAAGTCTCGATACCTTTCAAGATTTTCTTGACGCTTTCACGGAATGGAGATCAGAAAGTCTGCCACTCATAAAAGGCGGAATTCCTACCGTTGTTTTCTTCAAACAGAAGCATATATGCCAAATATATGTCAGCATTACTGATCATTGATCACTTTAAAAATGACAAGCAATTTGCACAAAGATATCCAAAGGTAAGTTCAACATGGTATGTCCTAATTACGTCCTCGAAACTATATTGAACAAATCGCTGAAAGGAACAGGTGGGATAATCGGATTGACGTTAAGAGGACCAGCTCTAGCTCGGTGGATTCTAGCTCGCCCAATAAGAGCTGTGTTTTAACAATTTTCAGACAATTCTGCCGAGCCCAGAAAATCAACATAGTAGTTCCAAAGCAGCAATCAAACGACGGGACAATAATGTTAAGAAGATGACACACATGTTTAGTGAAACAATTTTGTATCCATTCTGTGTTCAAGTTCCACCATCACAACTTGTAAACTTTGCACCTGGAGTTGTGCCAACTGCCGAAATTCAGGCGAGTCTCATTGGTGCTCTGGAACAAGGCGATGCTTTGGCTATCAAATTTGTCAATGAACGACGTGTGCCACCTGCAGACCAGACTGTGTCAATTAAGAGTTTCTATAAGACAAAATGCCATGATCTGGTGTGAAAACTATGAGTGAAAAGTTGGCAAACGCAGTGTTAAGATGATTGCTGAAGTTATGTACCTTAGATTATTGGCAATAAATGCAGAAAAACAAGTGGCGCTTGAAAGAGTGATTGCTTACGAAAATCCTCCTGTGCCTTTAAGCATGTTCACCGAAGATGGAGTGATGCATTTACGACAATGGCAGAATTTATGCATAAGCTAGAAGAGTTACTGCCACAGGAAATGGGTACTAGTCTAACAAAAGCCGATGTGGTCATCTTAGATGTGCATGCTGCAATCAAAATGTTGCCGATCCCAAAGGCAGACAGTACTTGTCTTAAAGATATGGCAATGGCATTCATGGATCATGTCTTTTGTGTAAGCAAACAAACAACTCAGATTCATGTTGTATTCGATCTCTACTTAGAACATAGCGTCAAAGCTCACACCAGACAAAAGCGAAACAGAAGAAATCTAGGGGATATTGTCCATGTATTTCTAGAAGCTACTGTTGCCAGGAATTGGAAACTGTTTCTTAGCAGAACTGAGAACAAATCAACACTGGCAAAGTTCTATACGGAATATGCAAAGCAGAATACTAGTGAAGCAATTTCTAACAATCAGTCACTCATAGTAAGTCGTGGTTTAGAGGAGGTTACAGTGCTAATTAACAATACGACTGTTATAAGTGAAGTCGCGGCGTTAAACCCCAATCATGAAGAAGCTTGATACTCGAAATATCCTTCATTCTGTCTATGCTGCTAATCAAGAGTCAAGGACAATAGTTGCAGCCAGTTCTGCCATGGACGTTCTAGTTCTATTACTCCACTATCGAACATGTATTCCTGCTAAGGAAATATTCTGTCAGACTGGCCATGAGGCAAGCACACATCCTTTAAGCGATATATTCCAGTCTACATTTTATATGATAAAAGAGCAAGTAAACATTATGCTAAGCGTCTGCTGCATCACAGGATGTGGCACGATCAGTTCATTCCATGGTCATGGAAAGCAGACAGCATTTAAGTAGATGATATGACACCCACAGAAGTTTGAAGATATTGGCACTCTGGGAACATCAGGCCAAGTATCAGAAGCAGAACGTATAGCCTGTACACGATTTATCTCCATCAGGTATGGAAAGGATGTTCATCATTTGAATGACTTGCGCTGTGAGAAAGCCAATTATAACATCGTAGTCAAGAATCCACCAACTGATGATAGCTTCAAGCACTATATCTTATTACCTTATGATTTGGAGACAGGCTTGCTATGCAATGCAAGACTTAGCTAACCCCAAACAACATGGATATAAAATCGGTACCGACAATGCATTGCATCCAACACTAATGAGTCAGACAGTGTCAGCACGAGAACCCCTAAACAGTCTAGAATGTAATTGTCAAGGCTACTGCTCAGCACAAATGTTCATGCTCACAACATGCATGCACCAGAGCTTGTATTTGCGAAGCACTACCACCTTCTGAAGGCGAAGGAGATCAATCAGTTCAAGTGTAGTCTACTATTAGTTACACCTGTGTTTAGCTGTACAATATTTCCCTGAGCGTAGCGAGTGAAATATATTTGTTTGCGCGTGAGCTAACAGGCTGTACCGATGGCTAAACACTTGTGTAATGAATTCATTACCCCTCAGACATCTGAGGGAGATATTTCATCATAACGTGACATTTATATAAGCAATTCTTGAATTAGACATCTCGACAGTGAAGTCAAACACAGTTAATTCTGGCCATAACTGACGCAGCGTAGATCATTGTAGTGTAGACAGTAAATACTAAAACCTCTATTATCATCCAGTTCATGTGACGTTTCAGTGTCAGATTTGTTGATGTCATTAGCAGCTGTAGTTCGTGGGTTTGCTGAAGCATGGGTGCATGTATTTTCTACACAGATACGCATAATCCAGTTCACATCGATATGTTGATTAATGTAATTGGCACGCTCGTCACACTTAAAGATGACATATTGTTGGCAGATCAATATTCTCGTGTTGTGATGAATTATGCAACAGTATGATGGTAATTAATTCGCCGTTTTATAGCTGTCGTAAATTTATCGCTCTGTCTGGTATTAAATTCGTTATAGAAGTGGGTTGCACAGGCTTGCGGCAGCAATGGCACGCGGTCAAATTAGGTTCAAAATATGCAACAGCTTTCCTGTATAGTTGTTTTGAAATTGAGACACTTGATCGTCAAAAATACTGAATCGGGCACATATCTGCTATTTTAGAGACAGGCATATTATTATAATGCGCTTTATGGCTAGTAAAGCTAAAACATGCTTTTCGCGGGATGGTGGTGGGTGGGGTGTGGAGTGGAGTTACCGTGCGGTACTGCTCCCGCGTGAGGGAAATACTAGATCATCCATCCCGGATCTTAACCAATCAAATAACAGTATTTGGTCATGTGACATTACTGCATGAGTGGTAATAAAAACCCATTCACTATAGATGTTGGCGTGGATGCACTGAGCAGTGATACAGAGGATGATATGTGAAATTGTTAAAATTCAACTCGTGCATTCTGCAGATAAATTGTTTGTGAACTATGGCACAATTAGAGGTCGATGTGATCTGGAGAAATCACGATTTGGGCGGACACAATTGACAGAAAATCTGTAAATAATTCCCTGTCACGACTACTTGAATAACTGTTTTTAATATAGTGTCTGTCATTATTCCATCCTCCTGCCCTGTGCTGATTGCATTACTTGCACACGTCTTCTATCCTTTTAGGAAATACTAGAAATTCAAAGAACCTGTACCATGAGATTCACTTTATAAATATCATGTCCACTTAGAATTCTTTGCGAAACTCGTTCAACACTTGTAATTACTATCCAAGTAGTTAATTTGACGGGTTTCTCTCTTGGTCGTGCATTGTTATTAAATGTGATTTAGGAAGGTAATGTTTCTCACATACAAAGTTTGCGCTGTGAGTAGGATTTCTGTGTTGATTTTTGTGTATTACAAAGTTGAATTTTTGTAGCATTTTTAAATGACCTTTTGTGATTTTTGTGTTGTTTTGAATCATTGGTTTACTTGATGTGGCAATCGCTATGGATGAATGTTGGAATAAAGATCACAGCAGATTAGGATTCAATGGCACTGATAGATTAAAAAGAATGAAAATAGGTAATGCACTGGACTAGCAGATTCAATAGAGACCAGAGGGTGGAACATCACGATCAAGGCCGATTTGAGTGGGAAAAGAACATGATCGTGGTATGATCACTTTGAATCGCTGAGATAGCTTTGGTTCATCTAATTTGTAGCTCCTTAGAGGCAGTTGGTGGATAGATAATCTCGCTGCTGAAAATGAAAATTATAGTAGCTAAATTAGACATTTATTTATTGATTAAGTTTTTTTACAGCGGATTGGTTAATGATTTCCTTTGTGTGGATTGCAATTGTTTTGGAAGGAATTGACAGCAATTTCTTCCCTTGACAAATGTAAATCGACCCATTGTTTGTACTCCGAGACACACCTCGAATTTAACACCACCTAGTTACTAACTATTCGGACTAGTAACGTAGTAGTAAGATGAAAAATCTCCACTACTACTTCAGAGGAGTCAGAAGTCATTCATCATCGATGGAAACCAGGGAAGAATTCTAATACCCACCTTCCAGTGGGTCCCGATCTGTCGGGTCGAGATGTTGCTGATAACTAGCAATATTGTGCCAGCTTCTACAACGACCAGACGGATCGAGTCACAATCTCTTGGCCATAGGCCAATGACCAGCTTGGCAGCAGCCGTTTGTCTGGATTTCATGCAATCACCAATCTTAGATATTGTGCATCTTTTGACCGTCACCTCTACCACACCCACCTTAAGCATATGAGTCGGCACCTCTGTCTCCACATCTGCATCATTCCAGTTCGAAGTGCCGATGTATTCACTCGGTCATCCATTGCACCAGTCACAAATGTATACATGGGCAGATGCCGTTAGAAACTCAGCTGCTAACAGCCGTGTCCGCAGGACACTTTCAGTTGTTAGTGAAAGCCAGGCTGAAACCAGTAATCACCAGATCCCGACACAGGAAGAGGATGACTTCTTTACCCCCTTTCATCCACTAACCACCGAGCCAACATTGAAAAATGGCACTCACTTAGAGCTTTATTCTGGTATGGCTTAGCCATGGATGTTCTGCTTCGATCAAACAAACATTCAACTTCGGACATATTAAATAATATCTGTCATTATGCCGAAGTTTTACTAGATCACCTTATTGGACGAACACCAACCACCGCCACTTTAGCCTATGCTGGAGAGAGGACCATCATCTCTCGACGTTGGACAACTACCTAGGCATCACTAATGGAAACACCACTAAATCATGTGAGACTCATCAACTAGAGGACTTCGACCCAACCGACCCAAGCCTGCAGGAACTGGGGGTCAGTGGGTGAGGTGAGGTTAAAAAATATAAACGTAACATGTTTTCAGTAGTGAAGCGGGGTTATAGTCGCTATTGTTCTTCACCACAGGGGTGTGTGTTTCAACCAATCAAAACACTCCATTTATGATCGCTATTGTTGGGAGAACAATGGCGACTATATGCACACAAGTGTTTGGAGAACAATGGCGACCATATTCACACACTTGAGAGATTCTAGAACACTGTCGAGGTGCATGAATCAATATTGCTGTTCCGGTATTCTGAAAATGTTAACCCGTAAAAGTTGAGTATTTTACATTTTAATGTAGCGGTGCGCGCCCTCCTCTCTGGTTATCTACCGTGGTATGTAAGGTAAAAATAATAGAGTTTAAGAGGAGGGCTGATAATAGGATGTAACAAATAGAGTTTAAGAGGTGGTCTGATAAGGGAGGTCGTAGGAGGAGTAGGGAGTATGAGGTTGAGGAGGGGTGAGGAATTACGTCAATGTTCGATATTGATATATATTTTGAAAATAATTTGACTGTTACGTCGCTAAGGTTAATTTATTAGTAAACTATTTTGTTGAATAATTTGAAAACGTTTTGACTGTTGGCTTAACCATCATTATGTGCAAATTGTTTTTTAAATACTTAATATTGCATTTGCAATAAGGTCAGCCGTTTTAGATTTTGTGGTTGCACGATGATTAAAATGTAGTCATTATGTCTCTGAGGGTGACACATGTTTATGGAATTGTATGTCGAGCGTACGTATGATAAAAAGATTATTTGTTGCGTATGGTTTTAATTTATCCATACGTCGCGAATAGCCGTGAAATCAATCTTTAATCCAGATACAAACATACCATGTGTTAAGGAATAATGTAAGAATGTACCTCCCATCTCGTTCTACGTATTTTTTTAGAAATATTCAAAATTACTATTAAATTATCGTGTTGATATCATGCTATTCTTTTTATAATCACGAAGAGAAAATCGTCCCACAAAATATTCAAACAGGATTTAGCAACAAAGTGCAAACCCGGGTTATTCAATATTTTGGCAGAGTCGAGCTGTATTCCTTCATGTTTATAATAGTCAGCCACGTAATTCGCCTTTTCACTCTCATTACCGACACAATCAGGATAACCACTACTTTCCTGTTTAATTTTCAAAAAACGGTTAATGTATTCTGAAAATAACCCATCGTCGTCATGCGGCTCATATTGCGATGATACGTGATAATGCCATACTTCATACATTTTTTTAATGACATAACCGTTGCGTATAGCTAGCTGTAATTCTGGAGTAGTCCATGTTCCGCATAAACAGCGCTGTTCTTCCGTATGTTCAAATACAGAAGCCTGTTCATTTTTTGCGCATTCGGCGCATAGTACAAAAATGAGGCGTGAATTTATTCTAGCAGGTAGCACGGGAAAGTATAAATCACGAGGTGGAAGGACTTTGCATTTAATAAGACCAAAGAAGTCATGCGCCATCTTATCACTCAAGTCATCGCCTCTTAGTACCGTATATGACCCTTCTGGAAAACAACATTGTTTTATCACTGAAAGACACATGGAAATGCAGTCTAAATATTCAAGCGTGGTATATGCTCATCCGCTTCCATAAATAAACGAATCGCGGACGTACGTCCGCCGAATAGCGCATCACGTGGTGATATTGGGTGGGCTAAGTCCAATTCGGTGATAAAATCATTTAGCGTGGAGGAATCAGCAACTTGTTTCTTAAAGTCGCATTCCCAAATAATTCTCACCGTATATCCGCGCGATTCAAATAAAGAAATGCGACATTGAAGCGCGGAGTATGCTTCTTCATATGTCTGATCGCCATATGGTGTATATGTCGTATCACGCTTGCCACCGCAACAAGCAGACTCATGTCCGTGGAATTTACAACCTAAGAACTCGAAAATAATATTTTCAGATACATCAATTCCATCCACATAATGTCCGCATATTTTCTGTTTGCCACCATTTAGCGCATGCACGATTTGGTGACCCTCGCATTGACTGACCAATTCCATCCATTCTACACCCAAAACGCTATAAGCACGTTTTGCTCTTAGTGAGAAATCAGGTAAAGTCTGTACGCTTTCAGGTCGAAGCCATAAAGCGCGATAGGCTGCATTACACGCTCCCGCTAGCGTTATCCCTGTCACAAATGGGTTTTGGCCATCCGTTGATTCAGAAAATAAAGTCTCAAATCTAGACATGGCTAAACGTAAGACAGTTACGTCATCATTACAATATTCGATGGGATTGTTATCAACATCGTAGTGCTCGTGTCTAGATATCTGGTAGTTGTACCAGCGATCAAATTCGATTAATTCATTCGCATTCATATTTTGTGGACAGAATATCTCCCTTTTGGGAAAGGGTATTACCGTACCCCAATATTGAGGTGTATTGAGCTGATGGGGAAATGTCCCCTTACGAACAGGAAGATTAAATGCATCGGCCACCTTACGTAATGAAAGGGGAAAAAAGTTAATGGAATCGATAAACCGAATAGTACCTACATCAAATGAGAGAACTGAATGACCGCGCATGATAATATTTGCAGGTTTAAGATGCATGTTAGCGGTTTTGCAAATGCATTGAAGGAGTAAAAGAGAATCGTAGGCACGTGCATTGTGAGCGATCACCAAGTAGTCAGAGAAAACATATTTTCTCTAGATTTTTTTACCGACATGCGCAGCCTTAACACGTGTCAACCAGCTATGGAACTGATCCACCGTGTCTAACCGTGAAAGCGAACATATACATAATTCGTGCCTCGATGACATGTAGAGCAATCGTCTTCGAGCGGTTGCTCGAAGCATGCATCACAAGATATGTTGGCAACCATGAGATTGACTTTATGCTCAGCTAGAATATTAGTATTGCTACTGTCGATAGGCGATAAATATGTTTCTGCGTCGTAAATGATGTATTTTTGAAAATCTTCATAACTACAATTGTCGGCATTCGTACGCATAGAGCGTGCGTGGGATAATGACATAATAGGTTCTTCAATTACTTTATGATAACACTTATGATTTTCAGTAATGACATACTTTTCTTTACACGTGTGACATTTTGTCATACATGTTCATCGTCATCTTTTCGTATGCGACTGAAACATTGGGGACACGCTTTCACCATTTCGCAGGTCCTAATAGAGAGGTGGTTTGCCATACATTGACCATTATAAAACTTACAATGACAATCAGTACACATTATCTTATGCGTAGCGTCTGTAGAAGTACAAGATCCTTTATCAGAATAAGGTTTCTCACAACTACGACACCGCACTGCGCATTAGTGATCATGGGCGTATGTCGCATTACACTGCGTACAGTAATTACGTACCATAAGAAATGCGGCCATAGACGTGATTAAGGATATATGATTATCATGTTCTGAATGCATAAGATGTATGCACGGTAAACGGGAAGCGCTACCGAATAGGCGTTCATGCGTTGACTCTGAGTAGACTTGAATAGAAAATTGATTGCGAAAATGTTCCTGAAATTTGTTCCAATTAGTACTATTAATTTTGTGTTCAGGAATATTACAAGCTGTATGATATTCACACGCCATATGCGTCAAATATGTTTTATTATGTCTCAAATTTTGCAGAGATTAAGTTGTTCATTTTCTCAATATATTTTATTTCTAAAAATATTCCTGCCGCGAAACAGAATGGATATTCAGCGCATACGGGTATAATACATCTTTTTATACGCATGTACGCATCTAAATTGGGTGAATGTAAATCTAATAAATTTAATTGTCTAGAGTCAATTGCGCCTAGGAGAGTATCATTTCGCCCACCTGAGTTGTAGTCCTCTGCATGAAAAATGTGAAATTCAAAACCCTCTGATAACCTACAATCAGAATTTGACTGTATGACTTTTTCCAATGATTCTAAAATTATGTCAGCCGTAATTTCATTCCATAGCCTAAAATCCATCGCTATCGGCATTTCCAAAGAAGGGGGAATCAACTCGATTCTCACGTGATCATTCGGCTGAATATTGCTATATTCGCTATACGTATCAAGCAAAGATTGAAAGACGCCTGACACGAACTCAGAATGAGAAAGTGGTGTATCGGCTATAGGATAACTTTTAAAAGATATATTATATTCAGTACCTTCGAGATGAAACTTTTTACTGCGGTATTTGCGAGCAGTCTCCACAGATATATAGTCGGTATAATCAACTACCGACCCTCCGATTTGAGCGTGCTCATGGCGAACGCATTGCAAATAATGATTAAGTAGCTCATCTGTAAGCACTATATTCTCTGATATACATTCCCTGATTTCATCAGTGATGAGACTAATTTCATCTGTCGAATGATTTGCACGCATGTCAATAAGAGTTTGATGAGTAGGAACATCGATACAATAAGTGTAATTGTTAGGAAGGCATGCTAAATCCAGAGATAAGTCATTAGCAGAAGGCGCAATACAGACCGACACATTGTCACATAAATTTAGGATGGTATCATTTGGAAGACATGATAAATCAAGTGATATCTCATTAGCAGAAAGCACAATACAGTCAGGAACTGGCGCCACATCAAATAAATTTAGGTCGGAATCGTTAGGAAGGCATGCTAAATCCAAAGATATGTCATTAGCAGAAGGCGCAATACGTACAGGAACTGGTGCATTATCAAATAAATTTAGTTTGGAATCATTAGGAAGGCATGCTAAATCCAGAGATATGTCATTAGATGAAGGCACAAGAAAGTCAAGAAGGGATGCATCTTCAAATAAATTTACATCATAATCATTAAGAAGGCATGCTAACTCCTGAGATAGGTCATTAGCAAAAGGCACGACGTCAATTAAATTTAGATCGTGTCCATCACGTACATCGGTCGAATAATTAGGATCAATTATGTCACATTCGTTATGAGGATAATTAAAAAATGATGATGGTACGGTACTCAGATCAGGAATAGATAGTTCAGTTCTAGTATGTTCGGTTTGATCTACGGTAGAACCAGGTTGTGCAGGTATGGTTGCGTCATAATCATATAAATCATCCAAATAATTGAAAACATCAGCATCGGTAATAGACAGTTCAGGAATGACTTCACAGTAATCAGGAACAGATTTGACATCAGTAGCATTTACATCTCGTAATGCAATGTCATTATGCTCATCAGATACGTGCGGAATTGAAAAGTCGTGATCATACAACACAGAATCCAGAAATAAAAGATTATCCACATGTTCATCAGGTGAATAGGGCTGATCCACGTTTAATCTTGCCGCATCAGAGTCACGCATCTGCTGCAAAATCACATTAACAGCATCTTCACATTCTTTAATATCAGCGCTTAAATTATCTGCCATTTTGTTATGTCTTTAACGCACGCTTATTTACTCCTCGTTGATATAAAATGTTTTAAAAAATTATTCTCTTAAAATCTACATTTAATACGTTTCTTTAAAAGAGAACAAATAGCGATAGTGAACTAGACAGACATGCTCTGCTTATATACGCACAGAGAACAGTGCCATGCAGAGGCCGGCTGCCATAGCATTCCTTCTCAGCTTCCTCCCTCCTCCTCCTACGACTTCCCTTATCAGACCACCTCTTAAACTCAATTTTTTTACATCCTATTATCAGTCCTCCTCTTAAACTCTATTATTTTTACCTTACATACCACGGTAGATAACCACGGAGGGGGGGGGGGGCGCACCACTACGTTAAAACGTAAAATACTCAACTTTTAAGGGTTAACATTTTCAGAATACTGGAACAGCAATATTGATTCATGCGCTTCGACAGTGTTCTAGAATCTCTCAAGTGTGCGAATATGGTCGCCATTGTTCTCCAAACCCTTGTGTGCATATAGTCGCCATTGTTCTCCAAACAATAGCGATCATAAATGGAGCGTTTTGATTGGTTAAAACTGACCCCCTGCGGTGAAGAATAATAGCGACTATAACCCCGCTTCACTACTGTTCTCTATTATATATACAAAAGTTGTATCATCATGTACGAAAACGTTATCTTGTCTGGAGGTAGGACGTAGCTATGCTGGAAGGTTTTATTGTAATATCTCGGCAAAAATGTTGTAATAGAAAAACATAAATACAAAGAAACAGATGCGCCTGCCCACCATTCCAATACAAATAAAATAAAAACACCTGAGTCAAAAACTCGGGTCAAACTACTCCCGCTTTCCTCTAGCAGCTAAACGTTAAATCTTGTCTCACAGTCTTTGTGGTTCAGGATTACCTTAGTCAGCTCAAACACATCCACTTCGAGCTGCACGGCTTTCCATCCTCCTCTCGGAGGAATCGTCATCAATGGAGACAGTGTAGTAGGATGCGGCCGTGGCCTCACACATCAGCGGTCATGGCCTCGTACTTCCATCTGTTGACCAGCGAGACTACTCATCTCGCTGGCCTGCAATGAATGTGTGGATCCATCACAATGGAGATCTCCAGCAATGTGCTGAAAACGGACTTAGTGCAAATTCACTGTCGAAGATATTCAAGTGCCAGTACAGTGGTAAGCGCTAAATAAATATAGCACATACCACATTTTCGTGATATTTATTGACTGTACATTTCACGTCAGCATCCTCCAACCATCGCTGGTGCAATACTCACTGCTGCGGCTTAGGAGATGTACCAAATTGTAATGTCCCGCGTGGAGCAAGCAGGGCAAACTAACAACCAAATGTATACCACCTCACCAGTGGCAGTTGGACCGTCGTCATCAGGTCCCGCTTATGGTAGCTGCCAGAATATGATGGGAAGCTGCCGCTCCAAGCTAACAAATGAGATATCTGTATGTCGCCAAATTGCTAACAAGAACTACTTCAGCGCCTAGGAACGAACACTACAGCCAGATATCCAGCCACCGGATCGTGATCCAGAAATATATCTTTCAGACCCTGCATGAGCCAGTCGCTCCTACACATGTGTCGTGGCCGTGTTAACAACTCTGTTCTTGCTCACACTTCTTCTTCACCTCTCCATCATTGTTACAGAACTGTTATTGTGACTGTAAAATGCACCCTTAGTCATCATTATTGAACTGTTATTGCACCTGTAAACTGCGCTCTTCGCCATCATATTTAAACTGTTATTATACTTGTGCACTCTGCACCATCATCATTGAATTGTTTTTGTGGCTAATCGCAGCTTCACCTCCTCGGGAATCTCAACCACGAACCCGTCTTTTGTACACCATCTTTGATTGTTGACCACCAGCATTCGTGGACTACCACTAATTGCTTCACCGGGTATTGTGACAGTAACGGTGTCTTCACCTATTTCCCACGAACCACACATTCACGTTGTGATCGTTTCTCGCTATGGTACTGTGAAATCCTCCTTCGTGAACCATCCTTGGCCATTAACCATAGAGTCATGTGTGCGACTGTAAACCGCAAGTAAACTGTATTGTTTTATCATGTTCTTTTCATATGTCTCGACCGCACCACATAACCACACCACATAACACCGCCTGAAAAAACTGTTTTAAATATTAAATACTAAATGTATTTGCATGTTATGTCAGTGAGCCGCCGCAGTGATTTAAATGAACTCTTCTATGACACATAAATGTTCTGCCTTAATTATCTTATATATAAACATTTAGCAGTTATATTTGTGTCGCATCACTTTCCCGCTCATTGCTACCTTCTTTTCCTACAGCTTGCTCTCTGTACGCTCCCACTGTCGCTGAACCACTTAGATACACATTGCCATATATATCTATAGTATATTACTACAATTGATATACAGCCTAATTATATTGTATTAATATCTTAAGGGTTGTACGCGTAACTTAAAGCAGCTACTCACGCTGTTTTTACCATTCTCATTGAACCGATGGCTTCTAAATGCACATTGTAATAGATGCGTAGCAGCCACTAAATTACCTTAGAACCGTATTCCCTGAACTCATTTATATTTAGGTATCTTTATCGCAGCACATGTGTTACCTGGAACACACTCACTAGTTGCAGCTCACTTGGAAATAATCACTATTCACACACGCCGCTACAGTTAGATAGGACTTAGCTAGTCATCCTCCTGCATATGCCACCATAGGTTCACCTAGCGGCGTAGCGTCATCGGATTTCAACTCTCATATATACACACTTAGCAAAAACGCACCACTCTGAGAGTTTGCTCCCATTGCTCACCTTGCCAGTCGCTTGCTGCCTAGCTGCTTTCGAAACATTGATAGATCACCCGAAAGGGAGAGAGAGAGAGAGAGAGAGAGAGAGAGAGAGAGAGAGAGAGAGAGAGAGAGAGAGAGAGAGAGAGGGAGGGAGGGAGGGAGGGAGGGAGGGAGGGAGGGAGGGAGGGAGCGAGCGAGCGAGGGAGGGAGGGAGGGAGGGAGGGAGGGAGGGAGGGAGAAAAGAGAAACATGGCGAGCTTAAACAAGTTATTACAATGTACAGACAAAAAGTAGGGCTACAACATTAACAGTGCATAAAACAATCCACGCCGTGGAATGCATTCACCTCACGCCCATTCTATACCGTATAAAGTTAAGATTTTCGTTTATGCTTAGAAAGAAGAACATCATGGAGATACAAGTGATCCGCAGCATGCCTGCAAAACCCAGAACTGACATCTCTCATCACCTGATCAGCAACTCAGACCGCCTGGACACCACTGACTGCCACTGATCTCTCGACGCCCAATGCCTCTACTACCTCGTCGGCAATGCCAACCACTCGATGCCCGCAGCCGATAGCCTTCACCACTGCTCACTTGCTTCTTTTTAACATTTCAATAAAGCCATTTAACTGCATGCATTGTTCCACCTAACCCACCTCATACAGCCCACCTCGTGTATCTCACAGGCTCTACCTGACCACCCACCCATTTTACAGCTCTCTACCAAATTTGAAATTTCAACTAAGTAGAAATAATACGTACCAGGTTAAAGAGTCCAATAATAAGCAATACAGTTACATTAACGAAAGTGATGGACACGAATTTATGGGGCAGACGGTTTTTCGTTTGGCTATACCACGTGATTAAATCATGAATACATAGTTTGATTTCAGCCAGATAGCCCAGTTATATGTCTACGTTTGTTCAAAATCGCTAAGGTGGCATTTCAGATTTGGCTAATTTAAGTCATAACTATATGTGTTATTTCTTGCGAGGGCCCTAAACCATATAGCAGCTAAAGCATCACTTCTCAGGCCTGTGGCCCCTTGTCTGCCGATTTTGGGGATGTGTACACTGCTAATTTTGTGGCTCATGCACATGCAGCCAGAATAATGAGATAAACTTCTGGTTTATTATAGAAAATTCGAATTGCATAAACTGTGAGTTTCACTGAAATATGTAGCTTTAGCGGCTCTGCGCCATCCTGCCCCCAGTGTCTTCATCGTCCGATCTGTACCCGGTGTACTAGGTACAAACACAGAGATATTTAGGCCGCTAACGGCCTAATCACACTTAACTTTAGGACTGGTCGTCTTCTTGGCGTATGTGCTTGAGCCCCCCCCCCCCCCCCATCTCGGGTCTGACTCATTGAATAACTACCTCAAGCCGACTGCACATACACGATTTCCTGGGCGACTGGTACTGAAGCCAAAGAGCGACTCCTAACCAAGCATCTGACGCAATCACATATAACACAGGGCAAGCATACAAGACAAGACAGACGCATTAAGTAAGCACAGTATCTATTTGTGGTGGGTCATAGAAGCAAATAACTTACTATGGTGACCTTCCTGAAAGGCGTAGTGGCCTAATAGCTCTACAAGTCACCTAAGAGTTAGTCAGCTATCACAACTTTTGCTGCCACCTGAAATGCTGAGAACGAGTCGTTTAGACATGTTCCCTAGGAGATACCCTTTAGCTACATTAAGATTATGTTGAAAATGCGATGAGGATCACTGCTAGGACTGTGCTACTATAATTAATGTGTTCACAGTGAGAAACCTACTACTTTGGCTTAAAGACTACTCTTTTAGGGAATTGTGCCGTTTTGTGTGTCTACAACAAATGCGCGAGAAACAGCCTTAATGAAGGAGTGTTGCCGTTAAGAATCCGCTAATGCGTGAGCTCAGAAGCGGCGTCGAATGTAATGTTCACAGTGAAATTTAGCTTAGTATCATAAATACCTAAGCTCTTAGTCTATAAATAGCACTAGATCTGTGATGGGAGGAACCACGTTTCTGTGTGGATCGAACAAGTATTGGCAAGATATCGACAAAAGGCCTGGAAATGGCCCACACGTCAAATTTAGGATGGTAGGTTAAAAAACAGTGCATCGGTTTTGTGGTTTGCTCACTCAGCAGTTTTTGTGAGTGAGAAATGAGAGCCGGTTTGAGTCGACGTTAACTTATCACCTTTGGTTTTATAGGCCCTTGTACAAAAACTGTGTCAGCACTGTTATGATGGGTTGGCATCCGATCACAGCATCAGATGTGTTGGACGTACTATGAGTAACGTTCTAGCATGCATGTAATTGAAGATAGCTTAGTGGTATGACTACCGCATCAAACTACCTCCACATGCCGACTGAGGACTGAAGAATTTATTGGTTTGATTGGCCTCTATCGAGTCCCTGATTCGAGGCTGGTTTTATTTCAGTCTATTATTGGTAACTTCCCAAGTTTTTACACTGGTACCCATTTATACTCGTCCTGGGTGGAGAGTATATGTGCTTTTCAATGCTTATGTAATGTGACTTGTTCCTGTGCAGATATATGTGGTCAGGATGCGGTGGTGACAGGATCTGTATATGATTCTGGACCTACCACCTCGTGACATATCCACACACTGTTTAGCTGAGGGGGATGCTCCGTGAGGGTGACCACATGGACACCAGGCACTCTCGCCAGTCAGGCTTATATGTTAAAGATAGGACACACCGCCACTTGTGGCTTAACCATGATATTGACCTAAAAACTAATGGATAGGGTAGAATCTAGCAGAAGGACCACATAAATAAAGTGGCAACCACTAATTCAGTATCTTTTAACTTATATACGGTGATGGTGTTGAATTCTGCGGAAATCATCCACGTAATACAGCACGCATTACAATAACTTATAATACCACTAGGTTAACTCTTTTTACATTGCAAGGTTTGAACAGGAGAGTGACCCATTTTGCCGTCTCTCCTCCTCCGCATAAGTGCTGTAGGCATTTTCCTGTGATGGAGGCCTGCATGAGGCACTTTCCTCTCGTATAAATAATATTTCTGTTAGGGCTTAATTTAGTTTACATTAAACTTGCTAAGTAGCTGCGTTGGGACCCTCCTTTGCAGGGATGCCTCACGGATCTTGCTCTCTGAAGTACCTCTGGCGAGGACCATGATGACGAGTCATCTACTTGACCCTATGTACAAGACCTCTCCCGTGTAGCAGCAAACGAGTACCATTGTTTAACTGTTATGATCTTTAAGTATTATATGTATTTAATTATGGCCCACCCTAAATGGAGCTGTGGGACTGACACATCAGTGACACCAACAATGAGCCTGAGACCGTGAGGTTCAACCTCCGCGGCGATGGTCGCATGGCCCCACTGGAATGTAAACATTCCACCAGCTCTAGAAGTCACTCTTTGTATAATCCAGCAACGCGCAACACTGACCCCGCAACCCCGTGATCTGCAGCCTCACCCCAACATACCATGCACTGGCGGTGCTGTGGAATGAGAGTATCCGGTGGACTAGCGTGCACGCCTAGAGGCTACAAGTGGCACCCGATGTGGGGCAGGGACATAATTAAATTTAAAAAAAGATTTTTAATAAAATTTTAGTCTGTAGCCCTTCAAGAACTACAGGGCAGCTTTCAATTTCCACACCAGTATGGAACTTTCAGCATACCGCTTAAATTATTAACTTTGTACCTAGACGTGACTAACTACTAGCCAACCGCTTCCGCAAACATTCTTATTCACTGCTCCTGAGAATGAGCCGTATCAGACAGTTCACCTGCAGCTTTTCCTAGCAGCTAACTTCCACACCATTCCAGTCCAATCCAGACTGCTGTGCATACAAATTCACAGTGCACACTACCAGCATCAGATATAGCACCACTGCTAGCCCCAGTTTCGTCGTCGCCAAAGCAAAATCAGCAGCAACGACGACGAGCTGGTCCCTACCTCACTCAGCCACCCATCACACTCACAGAAGCCATAGAGAAACAGGCCATCTACATACAAGGCCCTCCGGCAGCAAAGGAGACGCCATACACAGCAATCCTGGAGACTCTCCTGCAAGCACACCTCTAAGTCATCTATAACTGTGCTTGCTTGTTCGGTGGAAATCTACCAGTGCCACAGTAGACACTGGAGCTTCCATCACCATTTTTAACAAGTGTCTCTATAAGAGCATCCCACCTCATCAGAGACCACCCCTTAGGTCCTCAAACATATTTTTGCAAACAGCCACCGGAGCCGATATTCTGGTGGCTGGTACTCTAAACATCGTAATACAGATATAGGAGATGCAATTCATTCAGCGAGTTGTCATCACCTATATTCAAAACGATGCCCTAATAGGTTCTGATTTTCTCAGCGCCAGTGAAGCCGTCATTTACTGCAGACAATAGGAACTAGATATACACGGCCGTCGCATACCACTTGGACCGGAATCATCAATGTACGACACATATGCGGTGATTTTAGCTTCTACAGCAACAGTTGAGCCGGGACAGGAGGAAATTCTATGGGCCACTGCACTACAGTTAGGCGATAACACACACATAGCCACGCTGGAACCTGTAGCATAGATCGACCGGATGAGTACTGGCCGTCCCAGCTGAGCGGAACGGCCATTCCGGATTCACTCCAAGCATGCCCCCCCCATGAGTAGGATAGTACACGTATATAAGCCCTATGAGATAGGTTTTCGTTAATGGCTAAGTCCATTAAAACGTGTGGTGAGCTTCCCTGACAACACATCTCGGAATTGGAAGCGAGTGCATGCTTATAGTGTACCGAGTCGGTAATGGTAAATATCTTAAACTATACCGTCCTCGTTATTCTTGGTGGCGATCAGGGCCGGAATAAAACGAGGATCACAGAACTTTTCACTATTTTAAAATCGGCCCAGAAATGGCTGAGTTACCCACGAAACTCCCATTAAATTATTTTCAAAATATTTCTCTTGACGTCGTAATCGTGTGTATGAATAAATAGATAAAGAATGTGCTGTGTATGTGATAGCCACGTCACCACTTCTAGCTGCACGCTGATTGGCTACTTCTCAGCCGCTGATTGGCTGAGGCACCTACCTCTGACGTCACGAGCAGTATAAAAGGGGTGAAAAATCGGAGCATCACTGCGTGGAAGCCGTCCCGCACAAGACTGCTGGATCATCGGGATTGACGTGTCCAACTGCTAACCAACGGTGATTCCAGCATCGTCCGGTGCCATTCGGGTTTCAGTTCCTCCACGGTGGTAAGGAGTCCTCGGCTTCTGCGAGTTTATCTGGGGATAAAATAACTTAAATTAGTAACTCCCAAATCCGAACTTTTTTAGGGGAGTCTTTCCGCAGAAGGGCCATGGGGCCCATATGTAATTCTACGGAATGTAGAGCCGATGGTGAATGTTGGTGGATAACTCACTAGATCTGCCGACCATGCTGAAAAGTGGACTTCCGCACCGCATGTCGTGTGTGAATTAATTAACTTGTGGAACTGGTGGTATCCTTCAATCCTGGAATTCACGTTTCGCGGCTGCTGGGCTAGCTGATTCCACCTGTTTCCACGGATGCCCGGCAGTCGTACCTTGGAACTTGAAATGCAAGCACCTGCCGCTGGTTCCATGGGCCGATGCAAGACCTCTGTTGGGTGAGTAACATTTTATATGTAGCTAAGTTACTACAAATGGTGTCAGGAGTATAAGGTTGACACAGGTAATGCACAACCTGTTCGTTCTAAACTTAGACGAACTCCTCTTGGTTTTGAGAATGAGGAGGAGAAACACCTTGCGGCAATATTAGAGAAAGGTATCATGGTTCCGTCAAAATCTGAGTGGTCATCATCGGAAGAAAGACGGTACCGTGCAGTACTGCATCGATTTTCGAGCTCTGAACAGTCTAACTCACAAAGACCTTTACCCCCTACCAAACATTGAGACATGTCTGGATGCACTTGGTGGTGCTAAGTTTATCAGCACACTTGATATGGCAGCCGGGTATTGGCAGGTCGAGGCTGACCCAGAGGACCGCCACAAGCTCGCATTTATCACAAGATATGGGCTCTTTGAATTTGACCGGATGCCATTTGGTACGTGCAACAGCCCGGCTACCTTTCAGAGGGTTGTTCAGCTGGTGTTGCAAGGTCTTAACTGGTGCGAGTCTCTTGCGTATTTAGATGACGTGGTAGTGACAGGGACTGACGACTTTGACAGTCATATGACCAACTTGAGAGCTGTCCTTTCCCGATTCCTGTTGCACAACCTTAAATTAAAACCTAAGAAGTGTAATTTGTTCCGTACAGAACTCTGTTTCTTAGGTAATTTGGTGAGTGATAAGGGAATCACTGTTAAGCCAAACAATATGGAAAGCGTCGCTAATTGGCATGTTCCTAAGACCAGGAAAGAGCTGGAATCTTTCCTAGGTTTCATGAATTGCCACCGAGAGCACATACAGGGTTTTGCTGGTATTTCGGCTCCTCTCTCTACACTTACCAGTTCCAAAGTAGAGTATGACTGGACTCGAAAGCATCAGGTAGCTTTCAAAACACTTCAGGGTGCTATGGCCAACCCTGCAGTGTTAGGTTATCCGACACCGGATGGTACCTTCATACTGGATACTGATGCTTCAGAGGCTGCTATTGGTGCAGAGTTATCCCAAATTCAGAATGGGAAAGAAGTGCTTATTGGTTTTGCGAGCCAAACGTTGACACCGACTCAGCGTAAATATTGTGCTACACGGAAAGAGTTGCTAGCCATGGTAGCATTTACTAGGCTGTACTGTATGTACTTGCTAGGATGCTCATTTATTGTGCGGACTGATCATCACAGTCTCACGTGGCTGTTCAGTTTCAAGCACATCGAAGGACAACTAGCTAGATGGCTAGAAGAACTGTCCCAATATAATATGATGATGCAGTACAGACCCGGTAAACAGCACTCTAATGCTGAAGGTCTATCACAAGTTCCAAGTGATTCTTCACCTTGCCACTGTTACAAAGCTGGCCAATCTCTTAGTTCATTACCATGTGGTGGGTGCAAATATTGTACCAAGCTTCAGCAGCAATGGTCTCAATTTGAACAAGATGTTGATGATGTAATTCCTTTGGCTTTTAAAACCATAAGGGCCTTTCAACTGAGTAATAATGACCTATCAGACAGCGACACAGACAGCAATGATCCAGAGGGACTGCTGGATGATGTGCCCCAAACAGACCAGGTTATCGGAAGGTCAAACTGGTTAGACGCAATCTCTTCAGAAGATCTAAGGGAGCATCAGTTGGAGGATCCTGATCTGAAGACAGTTGTATCATGGATTGAGCAGTCACACACACCTTCTGACGCGGAGCTATATTTAGCTAGTCCAGCTGTCAAGTTTTGATGGGCTCGTTGTGATCAATTGATTTTTGTCGATAGCATTTTGCACTATCTCTGGGTAGAAGCAAATACCACACGGAATCTGCTGGTAGTCTCAAAGTCTGTCCAGCAGCTGGTTTGGAAAATTGTCATGATTCCAAGCTTGCCAGTCACATGGGTGAGCAGAAGACATTAGAGAGAGTGAAGGCTAAATATATCTGGCACGGATACTCTCGTGATGTGGTGACATATGTGAAATCATGTCGGATTTGTAGCTGTAGCCAAAAAAATTCCATCCGACCTAGAGCTGCCCTGGGCGAGTTCCATGCTGGTTTTCCCTTGGAACGGGTACATATGGAAATTTTGGGCCCCTTTATCACATCTGCACTGGGAAATAGATATGTGTTGATGATCATAGATCAGTTCACTAAATGGGTTGAGTGCTATGCACTCCCTGAACAAGGGGCAGAACTGGTAGACAAAACGTATGTGGAGCATTTTGTCACCACATTTGGCTGGTCATATTTCTTACACACTGACCAGGGTCGTAACTTTGAGAGTAGCCTATTTAAAGAACTGTGCCATCTACTGGAGATTTCAAAAACATGCACCACAGCTTATAGACCATGTTCGAATGAACAGATTAAACGTATAAACCATACTGTCTTGCAGTGTATACGGTGTTACCTGCAAGAGCATGACAGAAAGAAAGATTGGGACAAGTGTATTCCTTTCATCGCTGGAGCTATGCGATCTACTGTAAGCCGACAGATGGGGTATACTCCCAACATGATGATGCTTGGTCGAGAAGTGCTACACCCTATTGGCATAATGTGCAAATGTCCTGTGTCTGCGACTACAGATGATGACCCTTCAGATGCCAGTGACTTCGTCCAACAGTTACAGCAAACGTTGCACGAAACTCATGAGATAGCATGGGATAACCTTAAAATGGCCCAGAAGCGCCAGAAAAAAGAGTATGATCTACGTTTGCATGAGCGTGCCTATCATGTTAGTGATGTAGTTTATCTTGCTAATTATGCAACTAAAATAGGTCAGGCCAGTAAACTACAACCTCCTTGGACTGGTCCATTTATTTTTTATAAAAAGTTGTCCGAAGCAGTTTGGTATCAAAAACAAACGCCGGGAACTAGTTGTTCACCATGATAGATCAAAGCTGTGCAGAGATCGTAATTTACCTCTCTGGATATTGTGAATGAGACGTGCTATAACCTCTGAAGATCATGGAGATGAAGATGACTTATTATCCCCCGATAATGGCCGTAGGTTATAAGATGGTAACCATGTATCCATTTTTGGAGAGGATTTAGATGAAACCATTCCATATGGTATTGATCCATCCTCATCAATTCTGCATAATGATCTAGATGCTGTTTTGACAGGTGACCTGGATATTGACTCTGTTTTACCAGTCCCACAAACACAGCATCACTCTCCTAGGCGCATGGGGTGTCAGGTCCGAGGAGAACCACATCACACTTTTTCCCATAGGCGCATGAGGTGTCAGGTCCGATGGGAAATACATCACACATCTCCTAAAGATGACCAACTCCAAACTCACACCATTCAGAGTCGAACAGGAAGGCAGTGCCGTCTTCCCAACATGTTCCTAGATTATGAACTGTATTAGAATGCCCCTTAAGCATTCGTGAATTAGAATATGTAAGTCTTCATGGACCCTACTTGTCTACCTGAATATATGTTCCTCTGGTTTTGTCTTATTTCGGATTCATTTGGTCATGGTACTGTTGCGGACTGCAGTTAGCTTTTCGGTCGTAGTACAGTACTACAATAGTAATGTGATAATGTACAATGGTAACAGTAATTCAACTTTAAAAGAATTACTGTAATCCAGATGATATGAAATTATGACTTCAAATCTTAACATTCTGCATGACACTGAAACATTCAACTTGTCCGGAAACCATTTATAATCATTGGCTTATGTTCCGTTTCCGTCTTAGCTTTAGTTTCAGCAACAGCAAAATCGTGATGTTCTATTCTTTGTAAGATTTTGAGAAAACTAAATTAGTTGGACACATAAGCACATAGTGGCTTTTTCCAGCAATAATACTCCTTGAGATACCACAAACCAACAGGGGTCCATCGCTGTATGACTCACAGAATGCGTTATTATAATTACGCATTTTTCAAATGATGCGTGAATAATTGCGCATAGTAATGCGTGGTTATATTTACACATTTCTTGATCACGCATAACAAATATGCGTTGTCAAATGATGTGTAAATTGTTACGCATTAATCATACGCATTGTATTGTTAACTGTATTTATTGTCTGTCATGACGTGTAGTCATAATAATGCTCTCTTTTTATGTGTATATGGATTAAATCCATGCACACGCTTTTTATAAGTATATGCATCATATGTTATGATGCAAACTCATCTATGTATAGTGAAATTCAGATTAGGTTAGCTATCAATGCCAGTTCTACATTTGTCAGCTCAGATATTTTATAGGGCAGTTCAAATATATTATATATAGGTTTTTTTAGTTCAGCACAGATATTTTATAGGATAGCCCAGATATATCAATTCTACATCAGGTCAGTTCAGATATTTTATATTAGGTCAACATTATATATATATATATATATATATATATATATATATATATATATATATATATATATATATATATATATATATATATATATATATATATATATATATATTTATATATATATATATATATATATATATATATATATATATATATATATATATATATATATATATATATATATATATATATATATATGCCATATCTATATATTTTCCCTTAAACGTGTAACAATTACATGTTAATTTGATGCAATGATGCATTATTACTCTATAATGCATGACTCATGAATATTTATAATGTGCATTACTCGATAATGCAGAAGTCTTGCATATGACAGCATATTTATAATATGCATTTAGCAAAGACTGCATAAATCGCGCAGATGCATTTCTTGCGCTTACCACTTTATAATGCGCAAAGTAATTGACGCGTTAGTCATAGCACAAATTCATATGTTTCTTTCTTCTGCTGTATTATCCATTCCGTTTTAGCTTCACTCAGATATATTTATTGTGATAGGGGTAGTGGTTTTCCGGATTTCCTAAATTTGTGGATTCAGATTCGTTCAATTATATATAATAAGGTATATCATAAATGTTAGGGTTAAAAATGTTCACTAAAATTTAAAATATGCAATATTCATAGGTTTTCCTCGAGTCTCACATATGTTAATTTCAGATAACACCTCCACTAAATTCATGTGAGATTATTTTTATTTCTTCTTTATCAATTCGCCAATTCCGTCGATTTTGTCAGTTTTCTGCTGTGGTGGAAAACCACTGTCCTTAATTTAAATTAAGGATGCTATGCTGGTTTAAAATCTATAATGATGACTTCTCATCCGGCGGCCATCAGTCTATCCATCTGTTTTAGCGCCTCGTTCCATCGGGATAGATTGGCATCTACAATGGCCATACAATTATATTATAAGTTGGGTTTTATTTAATTTTTTTTTCAAAACAAAATAATTTTTTTATTTGGAATAATTGAGGCTTCCAGATCTTTAGAAATAGGAAGCCTCGTTTTAAGAACGGGGAGGAATGTGGAACTGGCGGTATCCTGCAATCCTGGAATTCACGTTTCGCGGCTGCTGGGCTAGCTGATTCCCGCTGTTTCCACGGATGCCTGGCAGTCGTACCTTGGAACTTGAAACGCGAGCACCTGCCGCTGGTTCCATGGGCCGATTCAAGACCTCTGTTGGGTGAGTAACATTTTATATGTAGCTAAGTTGCTACAAACTTTTTGACCACAGTCTGGTGGGACATTGCTGGGTGCGCCGCAAAAGCTATGCAACGTATCCCGCACCGTGTGCCAAGTATTGTACATGCATAATAATATATATTAGCCCTCTCTGTCAATGGCCAACTCGAAACTTTCATACTACCGTCGCCGGACGGAAAACTTTACAACTACTGTTTAAATTATTTAGCAGCTAAGAGACTATCTAACGGACATCTCCTGAGCTGTTCTGTTTCACTGTCCTGAGAGTGTGCCGTATCCGACCTGCCTGGAGAAGCCAACTTGCAGAGACCTGCTTGCGGATACCTGCCTGCGGATGTCTTCCTGCGGAAATCTTTCCAGCCTTAGAGATCATGCCATCTCACGGTATTTATATGTTAGAAACTCAATTTCAGTAACTCTTGAACTTATTCCGTACCGATGACCAATAGGTACTCAAGTAGCTATACTATTGAAAATTTAAATATTATTTCCGTATATGGTACTGATGACTAATATGTACCTTACCGGTCTTAAGACTGGATTCTTATAATTTCTATTTTGCTGTGACTATTATCCTTGTTTACTGTAGGTGCTTTAAACTAACAGCACCGTTAGGTCCAATGAACTGTGATACTTATTCTAATCATATATTTATTCGAACTGCATTCATCATGTGCATTCGTTAGTTGTGTATACGGCAGATAGCCATCTAGTTAATATGTTTTGCTTATTTATAAAAACTCTAGACCACAGTACGCTAGGAACTACTATACAACAACATATATATCCGCATCGTTATATCCCCACCGACATCAATTTTACACTGAGGGCGCTGATCATGATCTAATTGCTTGATTCCGACATGTTACCGACTAAACCTGGCTATGTAGCTCGATAGGACAGGTTTAAAGTGATTAGGGACAATTTCTCCATTAGAGACGCATAGTGTATGCCTCTTTTCCGGTTGTTGTGGTAGTGCAGCCCCACGCACCGGCAAGGTTGTGTAAAATTGGCCAGTTACCTATAGGGCATCATATATATATATATATATATATATATATATATATATATATATATATATATATATATATATATATATATATATATATATATATATATATATATATATATATATATATATATATATATATATATATATATATATATATATATATATATATATATATATATATATATATATATATTGAGTTATTGTCTCTTTCCACGATCCACCAGCCGCAAGGCTTATTAATTGTCTGGATTCCCTATCGACACGTTGACCAGATCCGACCCTGGGAACCTATCGGAGGTTTCCGAGTGTTGATAGTTGAAGTGTTGATCTACATAAATCTCCCCCATATCTTCGGATACTTGTTAGTTAGATATCCCCGCCAATGTAGGAAGCACTGCAAAAACAATTGTTAAATATGTGAGTTAGTTAGGTTATATAACGGCCCACAGTGCAATTCTGAGCATTCTGAACTTAACCCTAATGACAAGTCAAATGTTAGATCTGTAGGACATGGTGACAGACGAGATACAGATCTCCATCCAACTCGTTGTAGTGTCTGGGTGAGATTTTGGAATCCACCATGCCCTCACGGGAAGGACACTCACGGTGGATATCCGTCTCTCTATCCTCGCCATAATGACATGACAGTATTTAAAATTGCTTGTGTGAACTGTAGCCATTGTTCTGGTGTTGTGGTTGCGGCACAAGGTAATCAGATTTTTTTCTGATTCGGGGGCCTTGCGTCATAACATGTATGCACGCTGTCCTTGGAGGTAGATGCTAGGCAAGGTGACCTACGGGAAGCTGAGCATCTGCGCCCAGTGGATAACTGTATCTAAAGTTAGGTAGGAATCCATGCCACTTGTGGCCAAAGCTTGTATTCGTTTCTAACAAATAACGGTAGGTTAGGTCGTAGCAGAAGCCCAGCATAAATAAAGCGTCAACTACCAATGCAGTAACTTTGGAACTACATAAGACGGTGACCTGGGAATTCTTTGGAAATCGTTCATTCCGTCTTCACATAAACCAGTGTGCATTATATTAATTATGGCTTCAATAGGATTTCAGCACTTAGTTCTTTTGAACAAAAAAGTGGCCCAGGGACACTGTTCTGAGGAACAGAATTAAGAACATATATTTCTGTTTTCCACAAACTCTTTCGCACCCTATGTGCTCTTCTCTTATAAACACGCGTCTCTCGTGTCACTCTCTTCTCAGCTACATGCCTACTTGGGAAGTCTATAATTCCCACTTAGCGTGCTCCCATGCATTTGGATCTGCGATGCGTTGATCGTTTGTCATGGGTGTCAAACTAGGAGGGAGTAGTGTAGCACGGATCGACTGGATGGGTACTGACCATCCCCGCTGAGCTGGGTACGGAACAACCATTCCGGATTCACTCCAAGCACACACCCCTGAGTAGGATAGTATGTATATATAAGCGCTATGAGAGAGGTTTACGTTTAAAATGACTAAGTCCATTAAAATGCGTGGTGCGCATACCTGCACGTCAGAGCTTCCCTGACAACACGTCTCGGAATTGGAAGCGAGTGCATGCTTATAATGTACCGAGTCGGTACTGGTAAATATCTTAAACTATACCGTCCTCGTTATTTTTGGAAGTGATCAGGACCGGAAGAAAACGAGGATTACAGAACTTTGTACTATTTTAAAATCTGCCCAGAAATGGCTGAGTTATCCACGAAACCCCCGTTAAATTATTTTCAAAATATTTCTCTTGACATCATAATCGCGTGTATGCATAAATAGATAAAGAATATGCTCTGCACGTGATAGGCACGTCACAACTTCTAGCTGCACGCTGATTGGCTACTGCTCAGCTGCTGATTGGCTGAGACACATACCTCTGACGTCACGAGTAGTGTAAAATGGGTGAAAATACGAAAATAAGGAGCATCACCGGCGTGGAAGCCGGCTGGACCATCGGGATCGACGTGTGCAACTGCTAACCGACGGTGATTCCCGCATCATCCGGTGCCATTCGGATTTCAGTTCCTCCACAGTGGTAAGGAGTCCTCGGCTTCTTCGAGTTTTTGGATATCCACGGATGGCCATCCGGGGATAAAATAACTTAAATTAATAACTCCCACATCCGAACTTTTCTAGGTGAGTCTTTCCGCAGAAGGGCCATGGGGGCCCATATGTAATCCTACGGAATGTAGAGCCAATGGTGATTCTTGGTGGATGACTCGCCGGATCTGCCGACCACGCTGAAAAGTGGACCTCAACTTCTGCAATGCATGTTGTATGTGAATTAATTAACCTTTTGACCATAGTCTGGTTATGCGACGTATCCCACACTGTGTGCCAGTTATAGTACATACATAATAATATATATTAACCCTCTCTGTTAATGGGCAACTTCAAACTTTCATACTACCGTCGCCGGATGGAAAACTTTACAACTACTGTTAAATTATGTAGCAGCTAAGAGACTACCTAATGGACATCTCCTGAACTGCTCAGTTTCACTGCGGAGTGTGCCATATCCGACCTGCCTGGAGAAGCCAACGTGTGGAGACCTGCCTGCGGATACCTGCCTGTGGATGTCTTCCTGTGGAAACCTTTCCAGCGTTAGAGATCGTGCCATCTCACACTATTTATATGTTAGTGCCTCAATTTCAGTAACTCTTGAACTTGTTCCGTAACGATGACCAATAGGTACTCAAGTAGCTATACTATTGAACATTTAATTATTATTTCCGTATATGGTACTGATGACTAATAGGTACCTTACCGGTCTTAAGACCACTTTCTTATAATTTCTATTTTACTGTGAGTATGGGGGAGAAAGATGACACCTCCACGCTGGTCTCCTCCGTAAGTACCAACTTTATTGGGAAACTACGTCATCAAGGATTGCGGGCTGACATCCGCACACAGAGGCAAATCTGACTATGTCTAACCTTCTAACAAGAAACTGTGCTCGACATCCTCGGACAATGCAATCTTCCCATGAGCTTACCATAGCTACGTGGAATGTAGTGGTCTGACTGCAACATCAAATAGGCAAACCTTAGGTGCAGACTGTGAACACTATAAAATCGAATATCACATGCATTCAAGAGACTAAAGTAGCTAAACACTCAGAGCAGCAGCTTCAGACATGCCATAAGCTAGTACTCATGGAGCAAAAACAGGCCACTTACCGTGGATTAGCCTTCGTAATTGGACCAAGTGTATCGGAGGATGTCATTAGTTTTGGATACATCAGTGATCACGTTGCATTTATCGACCTGGCTATACCAACACGAAAGCGTACCACAAGTGTTGCATAGTCAATGCATATGAGCCAACTACCGAAAGGGCCAAAAAGAATCCAGCTATATTAGATTCCTTCTAATCAGAACTGAGCTCGGCCATTACTATCCCAGCTAGATGGCAACTGTTCGTGTGTGGCGAATTCAACTCCTAGCTGGGTAAACTCGGCATTGCAAACAAAAGTTCACAATGGCACACGCAACAGCAATGGCGATGCACTGGTGGCATTCCTTAGTTCCAATGGCCTGTTTGTCACAAATACAGCTTTCAAACACACATGTCGCCACCGGACAACATGGACTGGACACATTGCTGATCGCAAAGCCCCAAACGGTTCTAAGGCTACAAGCCCTGTCGTCAACCAAATAGATTTCATACTATGCAAGACAGCAGCAAAATCACTACTTCGGGATGCTCGTTCCTATGGAGGCACAGGCCTCAATTCTGACAATAAGCCAGTCATTACACGCCTCCATATGAACCAGCTCTACCTAATGTATAAACGCCATACCAAGCAAGAGGGTAGAGTCACCTACAACTTACCCAATCTCATCAGCGACACTGACACTCAAATGTCATACAAAAAGGCCCTCGTGGAGCAGATAGCTAACATCGACGTCAGCTCCAATCCAAACGAAGCCCTAACCAAAATACTGATATCTATGGAATCATCAGCTACTAGCACCGTAGGTGTTCTAAAAACAACAGAACTAGGTATACTGATGACCCTCTCGTAGTAAAACTGTCAGCAGAACAGAAAACGTTACGTCTGTGCATCTATCAAAGTGGCCAAAGTGAAGATCGCACCAAACTACACCAGGAACGCAATAACATTCTGCACCACATTAGCGAACGCGTAAAACATCTTGCTATCCAACAAGCAGATGCCCTAGCAGATGAAATCACTGCCACAGATGACGGCCACATAATGTTTCGGGCAGCCCGAGCCCTGACAGTTGCTGACTACACACCCCCACTAACTGTACACAACTCGGAAGGACACTTTATTGGGACTGACCATGGCAAAGCCGAGGCAATTCGAGAATGGTTCAAGGAACAGTTCACTGACCACGATGATAATCCCTTGCACCCATTCTCAGGAGATCCCAGGCCATTACTAACACCAATTAATACAGCAGAGGTTGAGAAGGCACTTAAAGCCCTGAAAAATGGACGTGCAAATGGACCTGATGGCATGAGCAATGAACTATTCAAATATGCAAGTGACATTATCTCAAAACCGATCACGCACATAATCAATTCAGCTTTTATGCACCACCTTCCCATCGACGCTGTAGGCCAAGGCATCTTTATCGCGCTACCCAAGCCCAAGAAGCCACCTGGCCCCCAATCTCACTATCCCCACCATAACAACATGACAGTATTCAAAATTGCTTGTGTGAACTGTAGCCATTGTTCTGGTGATGTTATATGTGGTTGCGGAGCAAGGTAATCTGATCTTTATCTGATTCGGGGGCCTTGCGTCGTAACATGTATGCACGCTATCCTTGGAGGTTGATGCTAGGCAAGGTGCCCTACGGGAAGCTGAGCATCTGTGCCCGGTGGATAACTGTATCTAAAGTTAGGTAGGAATCCCTGCCACATGCGGCCAAAGCTTGTATTCGTTTCTAACAACTAAATTGTAGGTTAGGTCATAGTAGAAGGCCCGCATACATAAAGCGGCAACTACCAATGCAGTAACTTTGGAACTACATAAGACGGTGACCTGGGAATTCTTCGGAAATCGTTCGTTCCGTCTTCACGTAAACCAGTGTGCATCCCATTAATTATGGCCTCACTAGGATTTCAGCACTTTGCATTTTCTGTTGAACAAAAGAGTGGCCCTTTTTGCCAACTCTTTTCCTCTACTTCAGCATTGAAGGCATTTCCTGTGACGGAGGCCCACGCGAGCCACTTTCCTCTCGCAACAACACTATTTTCCGTGTGTGTGTGTGTGCGTGCGTGCATGCGTGCGTGCGTGCGTGCGTGCGTGCGTGCGTGCGTGCGTGTGTGCGTGCGTGCGTGCGTGCGTGTGTGTGTCTGTGTGTGTGTGTGTCTGTGTGTGTGTCTGTGTGTGTGTCTGTGTGTGTGTCTGTGTGTGTGTGTGTGGGTGTCTGTGTGGGTGTCTGTGTGGGTGTCTGTGTGTGTCTGTGTGTGTGTGTCTGTGTGTGTGTCTGTGTGTGTGTCTGTGTGTGTGTCTGTGTGTGTGTGTCTGTGTGTGTGTGTGTGTGTGTGTGTCTGCGTGTGTCTGCGTGCGTGCGTGCGTGCGTGCGTGCGTGCGTGCGTGCGTGCGTGCGTGCGTGCGTGCGTGCGTGCGTGCGTGCGTGCGTGCGTGCGTGCGTGCGTGCGTGCGTGTGTTAGGGGTATAATAGTTTATATTAAACTACCTAGTGACTTCGTTGTGGTGCTCTCTTGTAGGGATAACTCTGCTGATTCAAGGATCTGTGTGGTACCTCCGGCGAACCCACGTAGAAAGAACCGGATAGCTCTATGTTGTGTATTTTTGTGCTCATTTACTGTCAAATGGGTGACATTGTTTGTATAGTACTTATAAAATTTGTGACTGTTTAATTATTAACATCTTATCCATTGTTCCAAATTAGGATGGATAGACATACCGTAACACAAATAGATGTGATGATACCGTGTGGTTCAATCTCGGCGGCAATGGTCGCATGGCCCCACTGGAGCATCAGTGTTCCACCGGCTCTAGAAGTCAGTCTTTGTACCTTCCGGAGAGATGCGATATGGGATCCGCAACCCCGAGATCCGCAGCTAACCAGCCCTCCTGCACATCGTGCACTTGCGGTGCGATGGAGTGGAATGACATGGCGGACCAATGCATAACCCCACGAGCTGCAAACCTGACCCTCCAATAAATGATCACCTCCTAATGCGCAAGTCCACAGATGATAGCGAGCACCACCAACAAGAATCACATACCATTTAGGGTATTCAATGGAGCAGCCGACCCCATAATGCTTGTCCCAGGCATTCGCTGTGGCCATTTGGTGGACGTGATTTCATTGGAGACAGCTCCCACTACACCTACAATAACAGCAGCTTCTGATGACAGCATACTAAAACATTTGCATGACCTATATTTGCGTGCAACAGTTGGACTAATGCAATCACACAAACGTGATGTACGACGGATCCTGTTTAAATACCAGGAGAGTTTTTCTGCAGGAGACATGGACCTGGGAGAAACTCAGGTCGTGCGTCACTCCATTGACACCGGGAACAACCGACCTGCACGTTGGCCAGTACATCGTTTTCCCATACATAAAGAGACAGAAGCACACCAATAAGTGAACGACATGTTGCAGACATGCATTATAGAGCCGTCAGCATCCCCCTGCGCAGGCCCATAGTACTTGCTGGCAAGAAAGATGGATCTTTGCAGTTTTGCATTGAATACCACCGCCTTAATGATTTAAGCGTCAAGGACGCATATCCATTACCTCGGATAGATCAGGCATTAGACTCGTTGTCCGGAGCCAAATGGTTCTGTACACTTGATATGACAAACGGATACTGGCAGGTAGGTATGGATGAGGCTGATAGGGAGAGGACCGGCTCGTCTGCAGAGATAGTCTTTTCCAATTCTGCAAGATGCCTTATAGTTTGTGCAAAGCTCCTGGAACATTCAAGCGTCTCATTGAGCAGGTATTAACTACCCTGCAGGGGGAAATGTGTAGTGCGGACCGACCGGATGGGTACTGATCATCCCAGCAAAGCTGGGTACGGAACGGCCAATCCGGATTCGCTCCAAGCACGCCCCCCCCCCCACACCCTGGGTAGGATAGTATGCGTACATAAGCCCTATGAGAGAGGTTCTCGTTAAAATTGGCTAAGTCCGACAAAGCATGTGGTGCGCATGCGCGTGCGTCAGAGTTTCCCTGACAACATATCACGGGATTGGAAGCGAGTGCATGCCAATAATGTACCGAGTGGGTACTCGTAAAACCCTTTACTTATTCCGTTCTCGTTCTTCGTGGTACCATCGGGACCAGAATAAAACGAGCTTTCGAGAACTGTTAATCGTTTTAAAATCGGCCCAGAAATGGCTGAGTTATCTATGGAAAATCCCATTAAATTATGTTCAAAATATTACTTTTGCCGTCGTAACCACGTATATGCATAAAAATATCTAGAATGTTCTAGAACATGGCACATACGTCACTGATCTAGCTGCACGCTGATTGGCCATTGCTCGGCCGCTGAATGGCTGAGGCATCTGCCTCTGATGTCACGAGTAGTGTAAAAGGGGTGAAAAACCAAGAATCAGGAGCATCGTCGGCGTGGAGACCGACCCGTCAGGAGGACTGGCTGGAGGTGAGGGACTTGATGAGTGACCCAGAACACTGACAGAAGATACAGCCCATCACCGTGGTTTTCGATTTTCAGCTCATCCGCACTGGAAGGCTGTTCTCGGACTTTCCGCATTATAGTATTTTGGATGCTCCCAGACGGCCATCTGGGGGCAAAACAATTAAAATTAAAAGTATGGTTCCCACTTCCGAACTTGTATAAAGGGAACACCTCTGTGGAAAGGGCCATATGGGCCGGAATGTAATTCCATGGAATGTAGAGCTACAGTGATTCTTGGTGGATGACTCGCCGGATCTGCCAACCATGCTGAAAAGTGGACTTCAATCTCCGCACTGCGTGTTGTGTGTGTTTTAATTAACTTTTTTACCACAGTCTGGTGGACCTTGCTAGATGCGCCGCAAGAGCTATGTGACACATCCCGCATCGTGTGCCAATATATGTACCTGCCTAAATATTATGTTAATGGGCACACCTCAACTTTCTTATTTCCGCCGCCGGACAGATGACTTTCACACTTCCGTATAAATTATATGCTAGTTGCTATGACTATCTAATAAACATCCCTTCACTGCTCTGTTTCACTGTCCTGAGTGTGTACCATGTCTACCCTGTCTGGAGGAGTCAGCTTGCGGATCAGCCTGCGGAAACCAGCTGCGGAAATCACCTGCGGAAATCTATCCAGCTCCTGAGAACGCGTCAACTCGCTCTATGAATATGTTAACGCCTCAATTTCAGTAACATAGTAGCCTGTTCCATACCAATGACTATTAAGTACTCAAGGAACTATACTATTGTACATCTAATTATTATTTCCGTATTTGGTACTGATGACTAATAGGTACTTTCCCGGTATTAGGACGGCAATTTATAATTTCTTTATTACTGTGAATATTATTCTTGTGTACTGTGGTACTCTCAACTAGCTGCACCGTCTAAGTTTATGAGTCTATGATACTTAGTTATTTAATTTAATTACAATCTACTTATTGCATTGGTTAGTTGTATATGGCAGATAGCCATCCAGTTAATATGTTTTGTTTAATTGTAGAAAACTTTGGACACAGGAGGAGATACTAGATAGCAACATTTATATCGGCATCACTTATTCCCGCCTTCATCAATTTTACACTGAGGTCGCTGACCGTGCTCTAATTGTTTGAGCCTGGCATGCTATCGACTAAACCTTACTATTCAGCTCGATAGGATAGGTTAAAGTGGTTAGGGACAATTTCTTTGTTTAGAGACATATAGTGTACACCTCTTTTCCAGTTGTTGCGGTAATGTTGCCCTGCACTCCGGCAAGGTTGCGTCAAATTGGCCAATTATCTATAGGATCTCATATATATCAAGTTATTGTCTCTTTCCACGATCCACCAGCTGTATGGCTTATTAGTTGTTTGGATTCCCTATCAGCACATTGATCTGATCCGACCCTGGGAAACTGTCAGATGTTTCCGAGCAGTGATGGTTAAAGTGCTGATTTACACACACTCCCCCCCCCCCCCCGTATCTTCGGATACTTGTTAGCTAGATACACTTGCCAATGAAGGAAGCACTGCAAAAACATATAGTTATAATTATGAGATAGTTAGTTCATTCACCGGCCCGCAGTCCATATTTGGGCATATTGGAATTTAACCCTAACGACAGGTCAACTGTTGGATCCATAGCACACGGTGATGGATGGGATGCGGATATCCATCCAATTACTTGGAGTGTCTGGAGGAAGGATGCTTGCGATGGATATCCATCTCTTCACCACAACCATAAAGACATGTTAGTAATCAAACATGCTTGTGTGAAATGTAGCCATTGTCCATGTGATGTTTTATGTGGTTGCGGAGCAAGGTAGCAAGATTTTCATCAAATTCTAAGTTTCCTCGGGCTTTGCCAGTACTATCACTGATACATCCGTCACTTCAGCGAGATTGCGTCTCCCCTGTTCTAGATCACTGAAAAGGATTGCCCCTTCGAGTGGACGTGTGAGTGTGAGATTTCTTTCAGGGTGTTGAAGGACCTGTTAACAACCACACATATTCTTGCTCATCCTACCCCTAACCTCGATTTCATCCTAGACACTGATGCATCTGCTTATGCAATAGGCGCTGTTCTATCTCAGGTCAAAGCAGGTACAGGGTTATGGTTCACATACTCTGAATAAAACAGAGAAACATTATGCAACCACTAAACGAGAGTTATTAGGTGCAGTGTACTTTGTTAAGTACTATAAACACTTTCTGTACGGACGCCAATTTACACTACGTACACGCCTCACTATGCTGGCTCAGAAGGCTAAAAAATCTGGAGGGCCAGGTAGGGTGGTGGCAGGACTTCCTGCAGGCCTTCAACTTCAATGTTGTTCATAGACCCAGCAAGCTGCATGGAAATGCCGATGCCTTGAGCAGAATCGGGCTCGAGGATGAACAAGAAGTGGCCACCACCATGGCACTTATAACACAGCCAGCTCCCATATTCCCAGAACTGTGGTGCACAGAGTGGAATATGGAGAAGCTCACTCATGAACAAACAACAGACACACAGACATGAGGCATATACGTGTGGATCCAGGAGGGGTTACTCCCTCCAAAGGAATCTGTTAGCCCGTTATCCGCAATGGCTAAGTATTATTATCAGAGGCTTGGGGAGTGCCATATGTAAAATGACATTCTCTACATGAATATCAAACAGAGATTCCACTGTATCTGGACACGCGATAGTGTCAAGCCTTGGGTCGCCAAATGCGTATGTGCTGTTGGCCAGCACCACACCGCACCATAAAAATTAAAATTGCTGGTCCGCCATGGGAGCGAGTGGCTATTGATGTGCTCGGTCCCTTGAATACGACAGATGAAGGAAACAAGTACATTCCCGTATTGCAAGACTATTTTAAGAAGTGGGTAGAAGCAGTCACTTTACCAGATCAAGAGGCATCCGCAGTTGTGGAGGTTCTGTCCAACAATATGTTCTGCCATTTTGGAATGCCCTTTTAGTTGCATTCTGACCAAGGTAGTAGAGAGCCGGTTGATCTCCGAGCTTTGCAAAATGTTTCATATAGTCAAAACTAGAACAACACCATACCATCTGCATGGAGACGGGATGGTAAAGAGGTTCAACAGAACTCTCACCATGATGTTGACTAAGGAAACACACCTTGATTGTCATGATTCGGATCTTCGACTCCCATGTGTACTCATGGCATACCATAGTTCTATACACTCCAGCACGGGTTATACCCCTGCTCGGTTAATGTTAGGCCATAAATTAGCCTTACCCTTGAATCTGGTCATGCCCAGAATTCCATGAGAGAAAAATTCACCATCTCTCTAGTAGAGCTCATGCGGCAAAGGATAGAACAGACCCATGAGCTAGTGAGAGAAACACTCTCCACTGTACACCAGCATCAGAAAACCTGGCGTGTACATGGAGACCCATATGAGGTGGGGGAAATGGTTTCAGTTCACGTTACACGACGTTCTGCAAACGTGCCAAGTAAACTTTGTTACCAGTGGATAGTAGGTAAGAAGTAGGACGTGACCTACCATGACATCCACGTCGATCACCTTAAAACTGTTAGTGACAGCTCAGTGCCAGAGCTCGGACCGGGTGATACTCATAACACTGGTACCCAGACCGTTGTATCTATGGAAACAGGTGTTTCCGTCATTAGCACAGGGCACTGAGGTGCCAGTTGAGCCCCTCTCCTACCAAGGACGATGACGAGCCAAGTAAGCACCCACTCCCTCCTCAGAGCGGATCTACCAGGTCTGGGAAGTCGTATCTGAAGAATTTCTCGTTTGTGCTGTCCATGGGAAAGGACGGAAAAGTTGTTCTGCCGACCTCTTCCCATTCCCATCACTTCATGCTATTACCCCCAATTATAGAGTTGCCACAAGCGGGCCCAGGTCTCCGGTTCCCATCCCTCTCACACTCCACTCGTCGTCTGTTGCTTGTCCATCTTCAAATACGAGAGCCTTCACTGTTTCAGGAGAGGAGGCCTCCCGCGCCACGGTCACCCCCTTGGCCGATGGTGGGCGAGGAGGCAGCCTGTTCAGCACACTCTCAGCTCGATTTTTCTCGGTACTTAAAAACTATGACAGAGTACCAGCCGTCGTGTAATGGGAGATGTCCATCCCCCGACCAAGAGGCACCCCACACCGCAGCCGCCTCACCACCCCATTCCCCCTTGAGCAACCAGAACACTACAGCAGAGACACAGAATGACAGGAGCATCAGAAACGCACATGCCTTTAGGGCTAGATACGTCAATATTAATTGCACGAATACGATACCTACACATCTGGTTATAGGAGGTATAATGGAAGCATCTACTCCCCGCTGCATCCGCAACCTAGTCGTCACCAACAGATTAAACCAGCATGCACCTATTCTTTGCAACAGACAAGGGTCGTAGCACAGAATCCGTAACAATCCCTACCACACAAATGTGGTGAGTAATTTGCTTTCCGCACACGAAACATCCACAATCAACAGACTCGGCATATTCCACATGGAAAATTGGATATCGTCCACCGCACTGCACGACCAACATCGTATACAACTCCAGACTCCCCTACATCAGACATCACTACATACAAGGACCAGATCAACATTGTCTGCCCTACGCACACCCTTTTCGCAATCACGTGGAAGCTACATATGCAGAAGGAGAACAACATCAAGAACATCACCCCACCCGGACCGCAAGGCACACCCACCCCTTGAAGTGACATCAGCAATACCAGTAAATGGAATGACATCAACTAGATGTAATAACAGATTTCTTTATTTGAGAGAGCTGGATGACCGCAGTCTGTCGTCGGTAGCTAGTACGCGATAGGCACAGAACGTCAAATTCGACAATGGTCTGATTCAAGTTACGACAGCCCCTGTCTTGGTCATCCTCGCTCTAAGTACCTCTGTCCCGCTTTTCCGAGGCTCGGCCATTACAGAGAGAATGCATTCAATGTCCGATAAAGTTGTCACTGTGAAGCTGGTATCTATAACCTACATCAACACAACAGAAACACAGACATTCAGGATGACTGTTTCACAATCTTCATACGACGTTATTGTAATTGTACAACTGACACACACACACATTTTCCGAGTTGTACTGTAATAATTAAGCTTGTGCCTAGGAGCGGTGAGACTAGTCCTACACACAGAAGAGGATGCTTGGCAGTCTGCCCACCCAGTAAATACAGTCCTGCTTGGCGGGATCACCCGCAAGACATGGATATGTTTAAACCAAACAATAAATTACAGTCAACTAAATTGTTATAATTTTGATTAAGAGCTCAGATGTTCTACCGCGCTTATAAAGCATTAGCGCATGGGCTGGCATCAAAACTTGAACATTTTAATACACAGGAGAGAGTATCAAAAATTCTCTAACCTACAGATTCCGCTCAACTATCAACAAGAGCAGGAATATACACACAATACATAGACAGAGAAAGCGCTTGATGAAAAACCACTTGCAGATAGGAACGCTGTTCTAAGGAGCAGATATTTAGGAAGCCATACTTCTACTTTCTGCATCCAATTTCCATTAGTCAGCAACATTAAATAGCAACAGACACGCATAGTTTCTGATCAACCACGTGCTTTCAGACCATGAAACCACGTGACCAACACCACTGTTTTCCGGGAAATTAGATCAAAGACTATAAACACGTGAACTGCGCTTCCACATGGCTACCACTCACGTGATGGAGGAGGTGAAAGGTGATCAGTCGGGTCATAAACCACTGACGTAACCGTGGTTTCTCCACCCCATCGGGCGTTCCAGCCTGAAATTTGAACAAGTGAGCTTATAAGTATCTAACTTGGAAACCGCTTCACTCTAATTAAAAAGTGAGCGTCCACAGGAATAAGTAGTTCCCGATTTTAACGTTGATCGGTGACCCGGTTTTCCATGGATTGGAGATGAAAATGACCCTTCTCCCTTTTTATATTTATATTTACCTTCTACCTACAAAGGGAATATGTTATCAGACTCCAGGAGAATAAAATTTACAAAATCCATCTATGGTTTCGCGCATGGTCATCCACCCTCTGTGATGTCATCAAAACCTATAAAATGAGGAGAGTGCGCACTGAAATTCATCTTCTCTCCAAACTCAACACTCGGGAAGATCAGGCATTAAGCTACTTTCGTGTCACAAACCAAATTCTGCTGGATTATTATTATTATTATTATTATTATTATTATTATTATTATTATTATTATTATTATTAAATTTACCTTTATTACTTTAATGGGCCATTAGGAAAGTTTAATATGAAAAGTTAGTAGTTAGGTTAGGTGTGTGCGGTCCTGTCGCTTGCAGAAGATCTTGCTTTATCCGACAGTTCAGTAGAAGAACCACAGATTAGCACTGTTAAGAGATTTCCGTGTACTTCACTTTTATACAACAGACAGCCGTGTAAACGTGAATTTTCTCGAAACTCGGCCTTGAAATTATATATCAACTGAGACCATCTACTTCAACGTGCATACTATTCAGATAGCAAGTACCTTTATTCAGCCATGCGGTACAGAGTCACACACGCTTTATCTTACAAACAACGTGTGCTAGTAGTTAATCTTGAAACCGACGAGCAGCACCAGGCAATTGACATCATTCCTCCGTGATTAGAAACATGACTACCTGTTCAAGTGATTCCAACCGGGAAGATGGCCAAAACTAAACGTACCAACCGACGCCAACCTGACTCACCGCATTCCAAAACAGAATCCGCATCTGCATCAGCAACAACGTCAGAAGTCACCACCACCATAGCAGCCACCACACCAGCAGCACCAGTAACGACAGCACGGCAGCACCCTCAGTCTTGACAACAGCAACAGCTGCAATCATCAAACCAGCTTCAGTTGTGTTAACTGTGGCAAAAACAATGCCTAGGCTTCCACTAACATTACCCGACATTTCCGACAGTTCAGCATCACCACCGGACCTAGCAATTGACGAGGAAGCAGCCAAGGAGATACCCACCACAACAACACCAACAGGCAGCATCACCACCACAGAAGTCACCTTAACCAGCACTGCATCTATAACTCACCACAACGCAGTCGCAAATCCTGCGATCCGCAAGGCCACCACACTGGACAAAGTGTACTCGGGGAAACGCCACATCGCGCACCAACCAGACATCCTAGCAGTACCACATATCTCCAGCAGCAAACTTATTCAGGCCGCAAAGATCAGGAAACTCCCACAGCACCCGCAGCCACCTCTTCACGCATCATTGCAGCCTTCCGCAAAAGTCAATCTGTGCATACTACCACGACCACTGCGACCACCATCATAATGACAGCAGCCACCGCAACTGAGACAATCCGGACACCCAGCATCACCAAAGTCGCCACCACCAGCCACACGTCAACACCGCACACATTAAACCGAACATTTGCTAATTTATCTGCCACCTCATCCAACACTAGTATGAAGAACACTACCAGCAACATATCAGCAGTTCAAAACCACGCACCATGACCAGCATATACAGATCGCGGTACCCAGACTCGCTGGGGTAAGTTTTCTGCCAACACCTGTGGTCATTATTGTCATGGGTGCAGCAGAATGTTTGATTAACTGTGCGGAAAAGTGAATTATATGCTTATTTTTTTTAATACTATTCTTTTCATTATATGTTTTTAAAATTGAAACTCCGTTCCTAGGCTGACTAAGCTCATCCTACACAGCTATGCTAATTATCGCATTAGATGTGTCTCATTAAAATAATCGTTGCGGATCCCTATGCTGTAAACACACCTTATGCAGTGTAAGTATACAGCATACTGCAACGAATATGTCTTGTATCCCGATCATGCTGTCCCACCTATTGCTGGGGCTGCCTGATGGACGTTTATGCTTATTATAGTAGAGGAGCCAACATGCTAAAAAGCCATTATTTAAGGAGTTTGCCTATCGGAAAGTAATAGTTGATAGCTATTCATTTTGTAAATCTCATGGATATTCCTTTTATGAAAATACTTGTTAACAATAATATATCTGGATTGCAAAAACGAGATATTGCTATATTAAGGGCAACGCCCACATTTCTGTTTGAGATTGCCATTGGAACCCACGGCTTAAAACTTGAATGTCAGCGCTAATGAATAGAGCATATCAGCATTTAATATTGAAGATTAAATGACACAATATGTTTTGGGAAAGTTTTGAAGTGATAGCTTCATTATTTCTTTGAAAAACTTATTTTCACTCTTGAAAGTTTGATTTTTTTTTTCGGCGTTTTTTTGTTGTAAGCATAGTTAATTATAAAATATGCCCAAAATACACTTTTCAATTAGTCTGGATAATAATTTGTCACCATATATATATATATATATCCCCTAAACTTTAAGATATTGCTTAATGTAATTTTCCGAAGCATTGCAGAGATAGAGAGCCCCAATTACCCCTACCCCGATCTTTTCACATCAATTAAAATTGGGAAGTCAACGGAGCTGGCAGCTCGTGATTTTATCGAATTATATTTTTAGCAAATTTACGACATTATACTTTTTGTACAGTAAACTGAAGTATGTTTGTATTCAGTGATCTCGTGCAGATGGTCTATAGTGGTTATCTGGTTGTGGGACCACATTCTGGTGGTTCTCTAAAACATGTGGTTATATAAGGCGGCTCATTTAAAAATTGCCAGAAAACCTGTTACAATGTCAGTTACTCAAGCCCACTATAGTGGATAGCATATATTAAATGGCCACACGCTTTATTTCTCACCGTTTATGCTATTTCATGCTATTTAAATGGTTTGACAGATGCACAACAATACATAACTTATGCACAAGAACATGTAAATGATAATACTGAAGTAAATGGGGTATTCATAACAGAAAATAGCTGTCAAGTTTGTTTACACAATTTGCTTTTGACAATTTAGATTTTCATGAAAATACTAAAGATGGAACATCCCTGCATGATACTACACACATTCTATAACAATATAACCAAGAGACAAATGCAAAACAGAAATAGATCTCTTTTCCACAAAGTTTCGAAAAAGTAGGAAAACAACAGCAAAGGCTCCAAATCCATTCATTGTAGATGTGGCCCATTTAAGTCTGAAAGACAGAAGACAAACACGGCTTTTGACTGGAGCAAATTTGCCCGACCCAAAAGATAATGAATATAAGCTGAATGACACAAATATAGTTTGGATGCGGTCTCGAATGATACCAACAAACCTTATGCCAACCGATGACTTGAACATAAGTCCAACATGGACAACCTTTCAGAAAAAAAGTACACGGTAGAAGAGTCAACAACGATAGGATATCGACTGCTATTCCCAGAATCTCCAACCAAACCAGGGTTGTTCAAGCATTACTGGATTATTTCCTTAAGGCAGCAGAGGTACTGAACCGAGATGTTGTTTTTACAGTAGATCAAGCGATATAGGGCATTGTCAAATGTCTGGCAGCAAAATTCCCAGATATTGTTCTATTGTAAAGCGGTTAGGTGGATTCCACATTCTAATGAACTACATGGGAGCCATCGGCAAAATTGTGACTGGTAGCAGAATTGTAAATGTAATGGAGAAGGCTGAATTATGAAAGAAAGGAACAGCAAACAAAGTACTGGCTGGTAAAGATTATTATAAGATGGTTCGGTGTCATTCTCTTGCAACGGAATCAATGTTTTCCTTGAAATGGGAAGCATTTGAACAGTGGATGGTGGAGAAAGGTGATATCGAAATACCAAGTGGTCTACCTTCACCATTGGCAGAGTTTGCAAAAGATCCAGGTGAAGAAAAATTGGACGATCTGCTAAGGTTTATGGAGCATATCAAGCTGCAAGAAAATTGGGATGAGTTCACCTCGACACTCCATACAACAGCCAAATACTGGGATACTTATATCGATGTGGTAACCATTGTTCTAGGCTACATTGAATCCTAAAGATCTGGCAATTAGCAGAAACACTTAGAGGAAGCAGAGAAAATGCCACCATTATTAGTGTCCATGAAGCATCTTTATTACATGGTGTGTCTTCCACAGTACATCCATGAAACTTTGAATCAACTGCCAAATACACACACGAATGTGTACAATCGGTTTTGTTGTAGCAACTTCAGAGTAAGCCAGACATCAGCTTCATTCAATGGCGTATGGACAGACTTATGACTTGAGCAGACATTTAACAAGGAGGGGAAAACATCTATGTTCAAGGGAGTCAGTCTTAATGAATCCGCACGTGACAAGTATGTTAAAGCAGTACCTTTCATGACTAAGGTTCGTGAACATGTTAAGGTAATAACTCACCTAAACAATTAAGAAGATTTACAGCTAGCTACAAACAGGAAGGACATTGAGGAAATGAGATGGTCGGAAGGCTCATGAATGTTGTAAGATTTGAGATGATAAATCCCTTTTCAGGTGTTGACAAAGATAATTCTTTGATGACCATTGCCACGGGACAAAAGGCCAGAAACACAAGTTTGGCTCTTGCAATTGCAAAAGGGAAAGCGGCAGTTAAAGCAGCAAAAGAAAGCAAATCAGATAAGATTCTACCACCCATTATAACACCATTTTTAGAAACAAAGACAAAAAGGAAAGTCACACAGATAAAGAAAATATATCAAGAGGAAACAACAAAGACTCGTTCCTTATGTTTTATATCCAATGAGAACCGCAAAGAAGTAAGAAATGAAGCATTCAGCCATGAATGGACAGAATACCCATCTTCTCTGTTTGAACCTGATGTGCAACATGACACACATAAGATGAAAAAATGTTGTCAATCAGATTATTATAATGGATGAGCATTCTTACCTGCTGGTTTGTGATATACCAACCACATTTCTTTTAGATGAGATGTGTTTCCTACAGAAATTCCAAAAAGTTGGCACTAGAAAAAAAGATAATCGCTATGAAGCCTGATGGTTGTGACTTAATACATTGTGTTGGAAATAGATATGACTTTGGGCCAACCAAGAGTTTGAAACTAGAAGAATGATAAAACAGGACTAAAGTTGAAACCGCAGAATACATTCCTGCATCAAGGGTTATTACTTCCTGCATGGGCCCAGCTGATGGGAAATGAGAAAACAAAGGCAAATATCTTGGACTACCTCTCAGAAGAAAGGATTAAGTCAGTGTTACGACAAAAGCTGAATGCTATTATACTAGTTTTAGGTGGAACATTGAAGAACTCATGTAAAGCGGTGCCAGTGACCATAAATGGTGTTGTTGACATTGATGAATTATCCTGCTTTGACCATGAAGAGGCTGATACGCAGTTCATGGCGCATGCCAACTATTCAGTGAACAAACTGAGCTATCATTTAATCAGATGACACTGACGTGATAATGATGGCCATATAGAATAGCACCGTGAGCATTTCAAAAGAAAGAAATTTCTTCCTATTCACAACTTGGCAGTTCGTCTGACAACTGTGCTGAATTACGCAGTCAAATACGACTCCTCCATCTTATTTGCCACCTATCTCATCACAGGTTGCGACACCATCAGGTACATATTGAAGATTTTCTGTCTCCGTATCTATGATAACTGACTTACTACAACTTCGAAAAGACTTATGATGTTGGAGATTGCTGCGACAATCTATCTTTTCGACGCTGTAGTAGGATGATTGCTGGCTCGCCTCTTCTGATGGTATGAAGATATTTCTATGAGCAATCTGGGCCTATCTGACTATCTAAAAGATGCACAGGTAAGGCACGATGGGTTTTCGTGCTTCGGGAGTATTCTTAAACACAACTTCAACTAGCTACTTGTATGACGATGATTATTTATTCGCTACTATAAACTTATATAACAAGGACGACTTTTACTGTCGTTAATAAGAAGATAAACTTTGAATATGAATTATTTCTGACTTTACCTAGACGGATTACTCCCAACCTTGGCTGATATGATATCCTATCTAACTACTATAGTTCTTGGCTACTCCAATGTATTCACCAAGAACTCTAACACGATAACGAAGTCACGTCTACTCCGGAATCACGGATGGTAACGATTAAATGATTTAAGAGACAAAGTGCCTCTTATATACATTTTACATTTTCCTAACTTCTATATATATTACGATATATAGATCTATACATATCGTAATACATAGTTTCTGTTCCCTTCATCCTTCTAGGTATATATAACCACAGATTGATTGGCCTACATATTCTTGCCTCCAATCAACATCTGCTTATTTCTTCCTAGAAGTTCATACCTACTCCTGTTGGTCGTCCTGACCAATCCCCGTTCGCCTATCTCTCGATTTCACTTTGAAACACTATTCCTTTGGTTTCTCTGCCACAGAGTTTGATTCGATGCTCATTGATTATGACGTCATCTTGACCAATCAAACTCTGGGCTTCTCTTCTATGGAGATACCATCAAACAGGGCCAAAGCGGTGTTGGCCGGTTCTGATTTGATGCGATCTGTCAGCTAACTAACAACATTATGGTATGTGTTGTTGTAGCATGCCTTCCTACGATTGACATATAGTTGATATACAAATTTCGATTGTGTTATGAATTCCTACAGGACGCTACCATGCCTCTGTCCTGTCCCTTGCCTATTTTGGATAAGCCTGTAGGAAGTGAACGTTAATAAGCACATGAGCTGTATGATCTCATTGCCAGCTGGTGTTGTTGTACTTGCTTAAGGGAGTCGGAATGCCGACCGTCAACAACTAATGTCAGTCTGTCACCTATATTCCTATCGATTCCTATCGATTCTTTTCACTCGATTATTTACTAAACTACTGGCCGAAACGACTGCTGAACACTATAAAGGTGTGTGCCGATCCCACAGCAACAACTTCCCCATTCAACTATTGACAGATTCCGCCAACTCAGACCCGTCGGTTCTACCTCAATATCTATCATTCCCAACTTACTAGCTTAATATTCTAGTTACAGTTTCGCATCAGTTTCGACATGGTTTCCACGAAACTGTGTTCAGCAGCACTGGTCGATGTCAACCAGTGCAGCGTCCCAATACGTACATGCATGATACTATCATGCTACTCAGTTCCCGAGCTCACCTGGTATTTTCAAAGATGAATTTCACTTAGGTCTTACTCGTAAATATAAGACATCCAGCGGGGTCATGACTTCCCACAAGACGATCCGATATCTACAATATGTTCCAAAGGAAACAAGAAGGCATTGAAGATTGTCATTTCCTTGATGAAGGAAAATAAACTACACTCATGAACAAACTATGGCAAAAATAGTACAGCTAAATCTGGGGAGGTGATTGGAGATGTTAGACTGATTGTGGCATCCTTATATAACAAACCCATTTTCTCATTATTGGACCTTTTGAGAGAACATGCATCTGCATCATTCAGAAGTGATTTACGGACACTTCCTCCAACAGAAGATGCTTTTTGCAACACTGCCATCGGGCTCTGTTTCAAATTGTTATGTGCAAAATACTCATAATCGAATTCTCGTGGTACTTGATCCAACAGACGGATTTGGAAGGTCTGTATCAGATGGGGTTCTTACAATAATTAAAATGGCAAAGCCTCCCAAACCAGATATAAAACAGTTACCAAAATCATATTGTAGCCACACCCACCCACCCACCCACACACACCCACCCACCCACCCACCTACACCCACACCCACCCACCCACACACACACACACACACACACACACACACACACACACACGTGTCTTCAGCAACCACTTATAATGGCCCATGAACTGGTCGCTAAAGAGAGGGTTCACTGTACATACATGATGATCTGTTTTCATAATACTGCAATTCCTTTGTCCTCCACATGATCTAAGACTACCTTGTTTCTCTGCCAGGCCAGTCTGCATCTATGCCTATTTTTCTGGATGAGTACGTTATTTAATTCTTAACTGCTATGTGCATATATGCACACATTTTGTGTGGTTAAATTGTAAAGCGTGATAATCTACAATTTGAGATGTGTTTGCAATCTACAAAATGCTAGTTTGAAACTTGTGAACTGGGCTGTTTTAAGTCTATTTGCCTACCTGATCTAGAATAATACAATTTCCTTGAATCTATCATTTATCTAACATTTGTGAAAACAGTGATTTTAACGGCAATTTACCTATACTTAGGCGCACAATGGGGTTAGGTATACCCAATGTCTAAAAACCTTTCATCCCTGAATCAAATATAGGTATATTATATCTCAAAACGAAGGGGAAACGAGTGCGTTGTTTTTTTCGGAAAGTGGTGTCATTGTGAGTGCAACAGCTCGCCAATGGTTCATTATTTAGTAATTCTGCTTATAGCAAAGAAATGATAAAATTTCACAATTATTTGAAATAAATTCCAATTTTGTAAGAATAAAACGGCCAATTGTCCTGAAAGTGTTTGTACTTATGTAGTGTGTGCCTCTCTATATGTTTCATGACCAAAATTGGAGTTGCTTTTGAGATTCTTACTTTATTCCACTAAAATACATATTTTGTTACAATTCAGAAATGTGATTGTCAATAGAGTAGGTAATTGGCAAAATTGCGAATTTGCAAGACGGATATTCTTGCTAAAATACATTTTCCAAAAACTTATACTAAGAGGAAGAGGGAAAAACACAGATATAAACTATTACTTTCCGATAGGTGAAAAGTGATTTTTTAAACCTTGGCTCCCCTACTATTATTATTATTATTATTATTATTATTATTATTATTATTATTATTATTATTATTATTATTATTATTATATAATATTCTTCTTATTATTTTTCGTCCTGTTTCAGACAACGGGACGGATATGTGGATGGCGAGAGCCATCTGTGCAGATCCGCAATAATAGGCCACACTGTATGCATGTCCTCATATATATCAGCATACATATGTAATTCATTGTAACTCATCATTTGTTGTGATATTTAATATAGAGATATACAGTTTATTTTTATAATATATCTTAATTTAGGTATGTTTTAGCTTCGCTGTTCTCGATGGAAATTTAATTATACGTCACCCAAGAGGACGCCCATGCGAACTATTGTTTTGACTTAATCATGGTAAGAAAACAAGAAAAAGAGCATGCACCGTAGCATGAAAACAAAAATAGAAAAGGCCTGAAAAGAAAAATATATATCAGGCCAAAAATCAAAATCAAAGTATGCCTCCCTCCCAAAAGTCTTTCATATGCCTATGTACCTTCGCTGATAAACTACGCGTCTCTCACGTCACCTCTCCTCTCGGCTACACGCCTACTCGAGGTGCCAAACTAGGAGGGGGGGGTGTATCATGGATCGACCGGTCAGGTACGAACCGTCCCAGCACGTCTGGGTACGGAATGGCCGGACCGGGTATGTTCCAAGCACGCCCACCTGGGTAGGACAGTACGCGTATATAAAGCCATATAAGGGAGGTTCGTAAAATGACTAAGTCTGTGAGATCTAGTGCGCATGCGCGGGCGTCAGAGATTGCTTGTTAATATGCTTTAGCGGTGAGGAAAAAACCCATCATATTTTGTACGGAGCTGGCACATGTAATTACTTTAATTTACACCTTCCTGATCGTTCTTGGTGTCGGTCATGACCAAAATGAAGCAAGGATTCCAAATCTTTTTACTATTTTAAAATGCTGAGTTTTAGCTAATTGAACCAGCAAATTCCTTTCAAAATATTGAAGCCCATAGGCATAGCACATGCATACTCTCAGTGCATGGGTACGATAGCGCGTCAAGTGAACCACTTCTCTGCCTCTGTAGATCGCTCGCTGATTGGCTGTGGTGCTCCAACTCTGACGTCATGAGCCATATAAAAGGCACTTGAAAATTAGATTCAAGCGCTTTCAGGGACAGACTGGTGGTGGTGAGGTCTTGTAATCTGCTAAAATGCATTCCGCATTATTTAACTTTTTATCTATGGCTCAGAGGCTACAAGTGGCGCACGATGTGGGGCGGGACATAATTAAATTTAGATTTTCATCTGTAGCCCTTCAAGAACTACAGGACAGCTTTCAATTCCTGCACCAGTATGGAACTTTCAGCATACCGCTCAAATTATTAACTTTGTACGTAGACGTGACTAACTACTAGTCATCCGCCTCTGCAAATGGTCATTTTCACTGTTCCTGAGAATGAGCCGCCTCAGACAGTTCGCCTGCAGCTTTTCCTAGCAGCTAACTTCCGTATTGTGTCATCTTGTGTTCCAAATGTGTTACCCTTCAACTACTGTGATTCCAGAACTTTTTCCGTACTGATGACTATAATTGGTACTCAGTCATTATCATATTATTAATGTATTTGTGTATTACTTTTGTGTAACAGGTACTGATGACCAATAGGTGCCTGCCGGTCACTTGAGTCCACATTTTTATAGTTTATTATTATAATGTATAGATTATTCTTAATTGTGTGCCCATACGCACCGTCAAGGTCGTGTGACCTTCGATTAGTTTACTGTTTTATGATAAGTTATGGCAGTCGCCATCCTAGTTACATGTTTTGCTTATTTTATATAAAAAACAGTGGAACCACACTTCGCCAGGCTACACAATCCAGCAACATCAATCACACCACCTTGTTCCCCCACAGCATCACTTTTTCACTGAGGTCGCTGATCATGTTCTCATTGCGCGAACATGACATGCGGTCGACTAAACCTGGACTATTTTAGCTCAATAGAATAGGTTTATAGTAGTATGGATGATTACTCTGTAGGAGTCATTTTGTGTTAGTCTCTTTTCTGGGAGTAGCGGATATGTAACACCACACACCGGCTAAGCTGGATAAATTGGCCACATACCTTAAGGCCTCCATTATATGAATACTTGTCTCTGTCTACGCTCCTCCAGCTTCTGGGCTTATTAATTCTTTGGACCTCCCTCAGTCACGTTGTTTAGAGTTGACTTTATAACTACTGGGGTTTCAGAGCAGTTAGAAACAAAGTGACGATGACCACATACACCTCCCCTGTATCTTCGGATACCATAGTTAGTTAGAAAACCCCGCCAAAGTAGGAAGCACTGCGAAAATATTGTAGTTACTAGCCTCCAGTGCATCTCTGGGCGAAATTACTTAGCCCTAGTGACAGGTAAAATGACAGTTCCCCTGGTGCGGATCTCACATGATCCGCCCGTGACACAGTGGTGATGGACAGGACTCAGCTCTCCATCTAACTCTACAAGTGACTGGGTGCGCTCTTGGAACCCGCTACAGTTGGATAGCTGCATCTTTGTCATCACCATAAACTTATATGTGCTTACCAATGCTTATGTAATGTGACTTGTTCTTGTACTGTTATATGTGATCGTGATGCGATGGTAACTGGACCGTTATATGATTCCGGAGATTTCACCTCATGATATTTCTGCATGCTGTCTAACTGAGGGGTATGTCCCATAGGGTGAGCATACGGTCACCGAACATTCTCGCCCATCAGGCTTATATGTTAAAGATAGTTATAGCTTACCCTGCCATTTGTGGCTTAACCTTGAGCTGGACCCAAATACTAAATGTTAGGATAGGATCTAGCAGAAGGACCGCATAAATAAAGCGGCAACAACAAATTCAGTATCTTTGAACTTACATAAGATGACTGTGTTGAATTTTGCGGAAATCATCCACCCCATTTTAACGTAATACAGCATGCATCACAATAACTTATGATTTCACTAGGTTAACTCTTTTTACATAGCATAGTTTGAACAGGAGAGTGGCCCATTTTGCCTTCTCTCCTCCTCCACTTCGGCGTTGTAGGTATTTTCCTGTGACGGAGGCCCGCACGAGGTGCTTTCCTCTTGCAACAAAAATGTTTGTGTTAGGGGTTAATATAGTTTATATTAAACTTGCTATGTAGCCGCATTAGGACCCCCCCTTTGCGGGGATGCCTCACAGATCTTACTCTGTGAGGTACCTCCGGCGAGGACCATGATGACGAGTCATCTACTTGACCCTATGTACTAGACCTCTCCCGCGTAGCAGCAAATGAGTGCCATTGTTTGACTGTTACGAGCTTTAATTATTGTATCTATTTAATTATGTCCCCGCCCTAAATGGAGCTGTGGGACCATCACACCGGTGACACCAACAGCGAGACCGTGAGGTTCAACTTCCACGGCAATGGTTGTACGGCCCCACTAGAATGTGATTGTTCCACTGGCTCTAGAAGTTTGTCTTTGTATAACCCGGCAATGCACAACACCAGATCCGCAATCCCGAGATCCGCAGCTAACCACCAGCCTAGCCGCAACGTACCGCGCACTGGCAGTACAGCGGAACGAGATCGAGTATTCAGCGGACCAGCGCGCATACCCAGACGCTACATTACGTACTTATAGTCGGATCTATAGAACCATACATGGGAGGGTGAGTTAAGAGCAACTTAGGCTAGGCCAATTCTGGCTGGACACTGAGCGATCCGTGCTACAAATACATATTATCATTGAAAGTTGAACTAAATAAAATGTCTTTATATAGCTTTAGAAATATCTTTTGTGATTGTTATAGTATGTGTTTGATATTTTTAGCAATCATTGACATATGTTTAAAAAAAGAATTTTACTCTTTATTGTTGTGGGGGGGGGGGGGGGGGTGGGGGGCAGATGCGTATGGCCCGTAGCATCTGCAGCACTGCTAATGGGCTAATCCATCACTGAATCTAATGTCGCTACAATGTAACATAGTCCGAGTTGGTCGCGGAGCGATTTGGTTTTGCGGGCTTGCAATTCTCCGCGAAGTGATATTTAACCTGATTTTGATGCTAATCCATACAATATGTTGCGCATATGCGGCGGAGATTCTGATAAATAAATCTCAATATTTCTTTTTAAATTTTTTTCACTAAATATTTGTTGTTAATTTGATTTTATAAAATCCATGTTTGGTTATGATCTGTTGTCTTATATACGCATCGAGATACCTTGAAAAACACATTCTTTCTGATTTGAGGGAACCTTTTGAAAGTCAGATTCCCGCCAGCGGGGCTTTCGTAATCTTTCCTTGAGAAACCACGTGAAAAGCAAGATGGCGGAAAAAGAAGAAAAGGATGAGGTTACACCGGCCCAAGACTTGGTTGTCACCAAGTATAAAATGGCCGGTGACATGGTTAACGGCAAGTAGCACATTACCTTATCGTGCACATTACATACATTCACTATGGACGTGCATAATAAGCAAACAAACTGACATCTGGAACACATCAATACCACGAAATTAGAATTATTTTCTTGCAACCCAATTTTAATAACATTTCGCAATACTTTGTTGTTACTGTGAAATTTTATTCGGATTTCCTGCTCACCATACCCCCAGCACCGCTCTGATAATCGTAATGGTTGTCAGCATTTCCTGTTTTTAGCCCCAATATGCCAGTGTGTAATGGGTTGTTTTGGCCATGGGACAGGTCTGGTTGGTCACTTGGTGTCTGTTGAGCTCCGCTTTAGTTTAGATTATCTCCGCCCGGCCATGCTTTGGGCGGAGGTGGCTAAATCTACGGGCGCGCATAGGCAAATATATATACCTGTACATGCATTCTATTTATTGGACTTGTACATATTTCTCAGACGCATATTTGTGGACTGGCATGACGGATCACCTCCCAACACAGCCACATTTTCATCAGATCTCTTTTATAATTATTTTCGGATGGTATTCAAGGATTCAATGGTAGTACGCCTACAACAAATTTAGCCAGTGGTCTTGAGGAATGCTCTTTTGCGGGCCATGAGAAGACTATATTTGAAACTTGGCCACAGGAATAACTGCATGGATCAAAAACCGAGTCAGGCAAATTTTCTAAAATATTTTTTAAATGTATCCAAAGTGGTCTTGAGGAATGTCCATTTATAAGACTATTTTTGAAAATTGGCCATTGGGTTGGCTGGCTCGAAAACCAAGCAAGTCATTCCAGTGGTAAATTTTTGGAAAGGTTTTTCTCTTGGAAAACGTGCGTGGCAAAAAAAACCTCACATAATTTTTGCGTTTTTATTTCTGTGAAAATAATGTTCACACACACGTGTATATACACACAGACAGGGGCATAGAGCCAGTCACAATACCAGGGGGGGGGGGGAGGGGGGAGGAACACGGATAGCTACAGTACAGCTTATAAATAGGTTAATAATTTTCCAAAGTAAAGAACAGAAATGTACATTTTATTTTGGGAACATGTTAAAGTATTTCTGAGCTGTACTGTATGCTGGAAAGCTGTTGAATATTATGAAGCTAGTTTGACTGGAAGTGAAAAAGGAAGCTGTTGCATATGGCAGCAACATCAACCCAGTCAAATTAGTTTCAAAATAGTCTACAGAAATAGAATGTTCCTTACATCATAAATAATATGTATTTTTTTATCTATATGGCGTAAAGGGTTAATGCTGCTTCATCCTCTCAAGCTCGCCAAAAGCTGCGTTGATTTGCTGAGCAATTGAGACTATTTTTTGCAAATGTACCACGTACAGTGAATGACTGGCTTGATTACTGATCCAGGTAGTCAGTCCTTCCAGTGATAAATTTACAATGGCAAATGGACATTTTCTATGAGAAAATAGAATTTTTCTTGAATAAATTTAACGATTCATTTTTTAAAAAAACCAACGTAGATAACAACAACGCCCAGTTACATTAGTTTCAAAATATAATTTGCATAATTTTTCTCGTTGTTTTGAAATTGCCATGCTAGGATTACCGCGTAAATAATGATTGATCAAAAGGATTGATGTAAGCTCAATAGTGATCGTTCATCTCACCACTCCCTTTGATCACTGAGCACCTATCATTTCAAAACAAGATGGCATACGTTTGCTGAGAGATGAATGGGGAATAACTCGCCATTTATTGGCCCCAACTGTTTTGATAATAATTATAGTGATTGATCACGTGCGCCGACAAGAGAAAGAGTGCGGATGATTTGTCCCAGGTTAAGCTAAATAAACTCATCATTGTGACAAAGTAATCAGAGATAAATATGGACCATTAAGTGGCTGTTAAATTACTATGTTTTACAAATATTTGCATAACTATGTGTGTATCCGGATCCAGACCACCCTCGTCTCTGATCAAGTACATGTGGTCCATCTCGATATAATCATGCTTATATTATATAACTATTTAACAGTACAATGTACGTGTTATTGGAGTCGTAATTTATATAATACTGTGACAACGCTCTCCCGTAGCGATCCAACTAGACATATAATTGCCCAATTGCGGGCAATCTGCACATACATTTTGACCATCTCCAGCCTATGAAATTTGGGTGGATATCACCAAAAGAGTTGGGCAGAAATGGCCGGGCGGAGATAACCAAAGGCGGAAATACAGTAAATCGTCTGGTTGCCCTGGGTGTTTTTGCTCTGAATCAATAGGTCCCATTGAGTGTGTTATTTCGCACCTATAGATCTTTTACTATAGGCCATGAGGGGTGTGGTGGAGAGGGTGCTGTGATCTTTTACTGTAGGCCATGAGGGGTGTGGTGGAGAGGGTGCTGTGATCTTTTACTGTAGGCCATGAGGGGTGTGGTGGAGAGGGGGCTGTGATCTTTTACTGTAGGCCATGAGGGGTGTGGTGGAGAGGGTGCTGTGATCTTTTACTGTAGGCCATGAGGGGTGTGGTGGAGAGGGTGCTGTGATCGTTTACTGTAGACCATGAGGGGTGTGGTGGAGAGGGTGCTGTGATCTTTTACTGTAGGCCATGAGGGGTGTGGTGGAGAGGGTGCTGTGATCTTTTACTGTAGACCATGAGGGGTGTGTTGGAGAGGGTGCTGTGATCTTTTACTGTAGGCCATGAGGGGTGTGGTGGAGAGGGTGCTGTGATCTTTTACTGTAGGCCATGAGGGGTGTGGTGGAGAGGGTGCTGTGATCTTTTACTGTAGGCCATGAGGGGTGTGGTGGAGAGGGTGCTGTGATCTTTTACTATAGGCCATGAGCGGTGTGGTGGAGAGGGTGCTGTGATGGGGTTTTTTACCCCCTGTCTTGGTGAATTACTTTTACTTAACGCTTTGAACCCTGCGCGGCGAAAATAATGTCCTTTGGATGTTTCGCCATAACTAATTAAGATCAAGAATGTATTTCTCTGATTGCCACGCCCACCCTGAGTTTATAATTATAGCATTGCCAAGATTTTAATTTTTAACATACTAACAGGATTCATGGACATCCTGAAAAGTCATGGATTTTGAAAATTTAAATTCCAGGCCTGGAAAGTCATGGAAAATCAGTGTTTATTGTTATAGGTTATGGAAAATTGTATTAATCATGTAAAATAAAAATCAATCTGTTGGCATAAATCACATGTATGCAATAGAAATATGTTTGTAGCAGGAGTCAATATTCTGACATTTTTCAGAATAACTCGGATCTTATTTTGTGGATCTATGTCATAAACACAAATCTCCAGATATTAATTCTTGGAGGTCATGGAATTTGTTAATTGGTCATGAAGTCATGGAATTTCAAACACAAATGTTTACGAACCCTGAAATTATAACTTGTGGTTTAACTTTTGGCCACCGAAATTGGCATATAAGGATGAGGATATATAATGTCCCTCAATTCACTGGTTTGTGGCTCATCTGTGTTAATTTCTGCAAGGTCTTCTATTCTCTTGTAGCCATCTTAAGAGAGCTTATTGAGAAATGTGTTATTGGGGCATCCTTGACAACCCTATGCGAGTTTGGCAACCAAAGACTCACAGATGAAACTGGGAAGGTCTTCAAGAAAGATAAGGAAATAAAAAAGGGTAAGACAATTGTATTAACTCCTTAATGAGTTAATGGTGTTATTGGTGGTATAATGTGTTATAATGAGTTATTGGTGTTATAATGAGTTATTGGTGTTGTAATGAGTTATTGGTGTTATAATGTTATTGGTGTTGTAATGTGTTATTGGTGTTATAATGTTATTGGTGTTGTACTGTGTTATTGATGTTGTAATGTGTTATAGGTGTTGTGATGTGTTATTGGTGATGTGTTATTGGTGTTATAATGAGTTATTGGTGTTATAGTGGGTTATTGGTGTTATAATGTGTTATTGGTTTTGTGATGTGTTATTGGTGTTATGATGGGTTATTGGTGTTGTGATGTGTTATTGGTGTTGTGATGTGTTATTGTTGGTTTTGTGATGTGTTATTGATGTGTTATTGGTTTTGTGATGTGTTATTGGTGTTGTGTTGTGTTAATGATGTTTTATTGGTGTTGTGTTGTGTTAATGGTGTTGTAATGTGTTATTGGTGTTGTAATGTGTTATTGGTGTGGTAATGTGTTATTGGTGTTGTAATGTGTTATGGTGTATTATGATGTGTTATTGGTGTTGTAATGTGTTATTGGTGTTGTAATGTGTTATTGGTGTTGTAATGTGTTATTGGTGTTGTAATGTGTTATTGGTGTTGTAATGTGTTATTGGTGTATTATGATGTGTTATTGGTGTTGTAATGTGTTATTGGTGTTGTAATGTGTTATTGGTGTTGTGATGTGTTATTGGTGTTGTGATGTGTTATTGGTGTTGTAATGTGTTAATGGTGTTATAATGTGTTAATGATGTTCTATGACGGCAAGCTGTTCAATTTATTTCCAAACCAACATCTTTGCGAGAGGGGTGGGCTTATATTAGAAATAGGTCAAGAAAAAGTTGAAGTTCATTCTTTAAAATTGCTTTAAAAGAGACAGTAATGCAAAAATTTAACACAATTTACCGGTACAATTTCTTTCCGCCGTACTGTATACCTCAAAACCATGATCGCGTGAGTGAAATTATTACCTAGGACGGTATAAATATTGTATATTAATAAGCATGGTCTATAAAATGAAAATATATAAATCAAGTGATATTGCTTGCTCTCCTGATTTTGGAGGTGAGAGGTGGTGCGTTCACAAATGTGGTAGCTAAATGAGACGGTATACACGCTTTAGCCTGCAAGGTGAACTATTCAAGATGTTTCTGACGGCCAACTATTATAATCTAAACATTAGATATCTATGGATCTAAAGTCCATTCCTAATATCACGTGATTTGTACATTTTCACAAAGACGACATGAAATGTCAAATTCTTTGGATTAATTTTGATGTAATAAACAATGATTATAACTGAGTACGCAATATTTAGGTTGTCCAATGTAATAATTTCACTCCCGCAACGATGGACATCCTGAAAAGTCATGGATTTTGAAAATTTAAATTCCAGGCCTGGAAAGGGTATACATTATCCTTGGTGTACGGCGGCACAAATTCATAGCGTGAAATTGTGTCCGATTTTCGTTTTATTAACATTCATTCTTTAAGCATCCGTGGCGACTGCATTTCAAGTGTTTGTTGAAATTTACCAGTTAGAAGTCATATTCGGTTAAAACTGATCTGAAAACTCGTAGCGAATCCGATATGTCTACATAAGCCAAACCGTGCAGTCCAACTCGACCCAAGACCAATTCATCCTGTGAATTCATATACCATAAAATAGGCTATACGATATATCAAAATATCGCGATTTTCTGATCACGATACCTCCTAGGACAATATCGTGCAAGCCTACTTGGTCCTATGCAAATTCTCTCCCGCCCTGACTACCACCACACCCACACACCCTTAGCAAAGCAAGATACCTGCTACTTGTAATTAATACAAACATTTAAATAACATTGTGCCACTTAACCCTTGAAACTGTGACGTTATGGTTACAAGGCAGCTATACAAGTGGGCTGTTGAATGCTTTAAAGCTACTTCTTAACCCTAAGCCTTTAATGGTCATGGCAACCAAAGCTGGCCTGGGTATTATGGTCTTGTTGAATGTCTATTTACAGGCCAAGAGAAAACAATTTTTGAAGAATTACCACTGGGATGAAATTCCAGTGATAAATTTTTAAAAGTTGTATACACTTGGCTTGTAAATTATGGACATTCAACTGGGAGATATTTCAATGTTCTTGACCAAATTTGACTATTAAAGGTTTAAATTAGCACATGTAAGCAGCAGCAACATATTGCTGTCAAATTATTTTCATAATGTTTAACAGGTTACATGTATCTGTATAGTTACCCAGACCCTCGGGCTGTTACCATAAGGGACATGCGTATTGTGATTGGGTCTGTGTGTGTGTGGGCATGCGTGTATGTGTGTGTGTGTGTGTGTTTTGGGCGCATAAATTATGAACAGAATAAAAAGCTCCTTAAGGCAGCTGTTTGGTATCTTCTGATACATTTTTTCCACAAATTTATTTGAAATATCACCTCCGAGGCTCCACTTTTGCATCATCTACACAGCTAAGGGTGCCCAAACTAAAACCCTGGATCAGGCCCTGTTTGTGATATTGTATAAAACTAAATATCATAGCTCAAAAATGACAAATTCTTCATTTTGTATGGAATATTCTATTGAATCTTTCGAAATTTCTCTGATTGGGTCAGGAACTCGGGGAGCTGTTGCTTGGTTATTAGCTCGTTACCTGGTCGCAAAGACCAAGTGACCTTATGGGATGATGACAGTCCGTCATTTGTCTCCATCAACGTTCACTAGGGATGCAAGTTTGTAAAAGTGAAGCCGATCGGGAAATTTGTTCCGTGTCCGTCTTGGATTTTGGCTGATTTTTAGAAACGTCTTTAAAAATTGATGAAACCGCTTTGGAGATTGATTTGAAACTTGTGAAACAAAATCCATGGCAACAGCTGAACGAGTGATGCTTCTTGCCGAATTCAGTTGAAATCTGTCCAAATTTACGGCTAGTAATATAAAGGATCCGTTTGCCATGTTTGCAGAACAAGAGATTATTCGTGAATTTTTTCACTAGAATGATGGCTCGGTTATCAGTTTGTGAAGTGAGTCCCGACCCCATGGCCTGTATGATATAGATTTAAGAACTGTTTTGTCAGTTGTTTGTTTTGCTGGTTTTCTCAGGCATTGCATTTCCAACGTGCATATCAGTAAATAATTGTGTGTGCCACTTCAGTCCATTACCGAGTGATACAGAGGTGATACTCGCTGAAGGAGATCTCGTTAAAATGTAAGTAACGGTCGTGTCAGACAGACAAGGAGACAGGATCTTATCAGGGTTCATATAGTCCATGGCTTCTACTAGTGGATGTCTGGAAATACTTAGCTATCCTCCCAAAATTCATGTTTAGTCTCCCGGAATAAGTATTTTCTGGCCATGACACCAGTTAAACAATGATTTTAAGCAAATTAGATGAAACCAGTTTCATGTAGATGAAACCAGTGTTTCTCATGGCATATAAATGGTGGAGCTCCCAGGCACCCCACACCCTGAAAACTGGGGGTCCCCAGCTGAAATGTTGGGGTCCGAAAGGTGAAAACTGAAATTTGGAGTTCCCGAGCAATATTACCTCAGCCATGCTAAAATTAAACTACCATGGGACTGACAACTATGCATTATGTATGTCCCATGGATGCTAGATTTGGTAGGTATGCATTATGTATGTCCCATGGATGCTAGATTTGGTAGGTATGCATTATGTATGTCCCATGGATGCTAGATTTGGTAGGTATGCATTATGTATGTCCCATGGATGCTGATTTGGTAGGAATTTCTATGCAAAAGCTTATAAAACTACTTAGTATTTAACAATCATATAAGATTTTCAAGGGTCCCATGGAACCCTCTGCCATGACTTTTGGGGGTCCCAGGCTGAATTTTAAAGGACCCCTGGATGAAACATTTTTATCGTGCCTTCACACAGTGAAAAGAGATTTAGGGAGAGGGGAAGAAGTTGACGTCCAGTCCCATTAAGCGTTTAAAACAATATTTATATCAGCGATGTCGAATTTAAATAAAACAGAGATTCGTTGTATGCAATGCTTAGAACTGCTCTGCCTCAAAATGTTAACATTTTTAGCTGTGTTAAGCATTTTTAAAACAACATTTACATCAACAAGGTTTGAATACATCACAGTAGGCTTACGCGATTATTGCGTTGAGTGATCGCGATCAGTTATTAAAAAATAATCATGATACTCGATTAATGAGCTTGGATACAAATTACCAAGCCATAACAACAAAAGAATATCAATGATGAAAATTGCAATGGTGCTTAGAAAAGTCCATTTGCAGGGCAGTAGAAGACTATTTTTAAAAATGTATCACTGGAATGCCTGGCTCGATTCCAGTAATAGATTTTCAAAAATAGTCTTCTCTTGCCCAGCAAATGGACATACATTCCCAATAAAAAGTAATTGAAAGTTAGGTTTTGAAATATTTTATGCAATAGAAAATATTCACAGATATTCGATTATTTAATTTTTAATCATGTATAAATTCCCGATTTAAAACATAATCGGCATCGCGATATTCAATTTAATCGCGCAAGCCTACATCACAGATTTGTTCTATACACTGATTAGGACTCACTAGTCTACATAAAAAATAAATGGATTTTCACATTTTTTTCAAACTTGAGAGAGAAAGAGAGATTTTAGATCATCAATTTGTTAATGTTGCAAATTACATCCCCAATTTGCGGTAACAATCTGCGAGTTCAACATACAATTTGAGTCACTGCTCATTTGGCTGTCTTTGTAACTGTACAAGAGTCTCTGACAATAAGATTGTAAGTTGTTATACCCAGAGTATATTTAGCCATAATCTGGTTACTCAATTTATCCCTTTAATGGTAAATTTTGTCATGAAAATGGAAATATTTTCTTACTGAATGTCCATTTGCAGTTTTTTGAAAATTTAGTGCTGGGATGACTGGGCTCGATTATCGAGCCAGTCATTCCAGTGGTAAATTTTCAAAAAGTTTTCTCTAGACCTACAAATGGACATTCATAAAGGCCGGTTTTGGCCGGCTTAACCATTAAAGGTTTAAATACATGTCATGCCAAAATCAAGTGATGCAAAAGTAATGCCATTGACATTTAGATCAGTTGCAGCAAAAGTGTATTGGAAAATATAAATAGGCCAAAATCCAAAATAGCCTCATTGAATATTGTTTTCTATGTAATAGCACTACTTAGAATCGCTTCCCATGGGATGGCTCTGTGGCTTGGAATGGTTGATGACAATCCATTGAGCTTGGGTGTACTATAGGCTGTGGGGATATCGCAGGATCTCTACGAAATTAGTCAAAATGAAAAATTCGATAGGGCGACCAAGCAAATATTTTGAAAATCGGTTTCTATAAGAAAACTGTCTGATAATGATTGAGCTTGGACTTGCTACTAGTGTCATATAGCGCATCTCTTTAGTTCTCCCGGGGTCAGTCGCACTGATGAAGTTATTTGTTAAGGGATGCATAAAAAGATATGCTTTCTCAAGTAGTGTACCCGTATAAACAGAATATACAGTAAACTGAAGTGGGAGTTCACATGTAATTAGAAAATGCTTAGAATTATAATGCGTAATTAGTCCTAGTACTGTCTACTGAGTTAATTAAACTTAAGCAGAAGGTGTGAGTCCTGTTTATTGAAGCAATCGTGTCATACACAATTTCATAATGATATCTGCACCCAGGGCATAATTTAGACTGATATTTACATAGCATATATTACTATGGAAATTATAAATTGGATAGCTGTCCGCAGAAACATATAGCAATCAACTCTTTCTCCTTCGATCAATACTCACCATTCTGTTACTTCTGATATACAACTGGCCGTGACAGCTGGCTCTAGGACTATAGACTTAGAAAGCTTTACCGACTCCTTGGAACCAGGTACTCGGCTCCCAACTGCCGAGTACCCGTCTACCATAGAGCTCATTCTTGTTTGCATAGCAACAAGAGCAATACATGCTTTTTAGCAGTTGGAAAGATTGAGAAATAAAAGTCTAAGTCTTTGTGTAAACTGTGATTGTGATAGCTAGTGAGTGCTCTTCTGCAAGGATATTTGGAATAATATGGATACCGCCGATGATAACCAGGTCGTATATTTCCTTATTATTCCATAGTTAAAAGACTTAGGTCTCTAAATTTCGTTTGTGTCGCATGTTCCAATTTCTAACCCCAAAGAATCTGGGACGTGTGTTAACAACGAGATATGCCGGATGGTCGCCTTCTTTAACCCCAACAGGCGATCGGCAGATATGAAAATAGGTGTTTGCTACAGTATTTGTAACATGAATATCGGCTGACGTCGTTCTCCGTAAGATCCGAGTGGGTGACGTCACACCCATGGTGCTCGGATGTTTATGTGAAGAAAATTTTTTCATTAATTCGGGCATCTTGTTCTGGGTGCTGCGTACTGAAAATGGTACCAGAAAACTTTGGAATGTTCAAGTTTTGCGTGTTATCACGATCTGTTTGCAATGATCGGTGGTTTCAAAATTCTTGATTTAGATGTGTGGTCTGCGGTTTTACCGTGTGCTACAGCAGTCTGTTTACATTTTGTTGTTTCTTCACATATCGTTTTGGCTTTCGTTAGGAGTATAATTTATATTGATTGGTAAATATACCCCGAATGCTATGCGATATGATTCCTGGTTCCGTTATACATCCTGGAGGATCAATTTATGGGTGTATTTATGCCCGCTTCGTTCTTGTCATCATAATCAATGCGATCTTTGCTGTAACGGGGTGGGGTGCGGGAGGGTTTCAGTTAATTTATGGTCAATTTATTTGAAAATTTATTGTCTGCCTTCCATCCTTGTCTCGTTCCGCTTGCTTATTGTAGGTTTGTGCTTATTTATAGGCCAAGCCAGCCCCGCCATCATGTGACGAGTGCCACAAGTTCGTCCGGGTCCTGTTTAAGGACCATGTCTGCTTTAGATGTACCTCATGTAACCTTGATAGTAGGTGTAATGTGTGTGCAGTGTGGTCCGTGGATATGATGTTGAAGTTCCTTGCCCAGAAGGATTTGGCTGGGTCTGACGCGGGGTCAGGAGGTCCGAAATTAAATCGTGGAGCGTCCGGCCGTTGGGGGGCGCTCCACGTCTTCAGCTGGAGGTGGCGGAGATGGCACCGCCGGCGTGGTTTGGTCCGGCTATGCAGGGCTTGCTGCATAGCGTTCTTCCCACGCTGGTGTCGTCCCTGCTGCCGAAGGTTGTTGGGCAGTCTCCCCATGCTTGGTACGGATCCTGTCCTTAGACAGGGTTCTGGACTGGTCACTGAGGGAGCCGTCTCGTACGGCCACTGGCAGTCCCAGCGGGCTCCAGTAGCGGTGGCCGGTCCGTCCGGCATGGGAGCCGTCCACCAGGATGGCTCCACGGTTTCTTCGTCTAGTGACGACTTCGGAGTCTGAAGACGAGGAGAGGTTGCTGCGGCCTGTGATGCCACGGGTGGAGAATATGGAGGTCGATTCCGTCCTCCATCTGTCTGTCATGGCGCAAGCCAGGGCAGCGGCTCCGCCTGTGGTTGAGGCCAATCTGGTACCGGGCACCGGTCCCGTGATGGTTGGTTTGATGCCAGCCGACAAGGTGCCGGGCCAGGCGTGGTACTCGGCTATCTCGCCTTGTCCGGCGGTCAGATGTGGGGTGCCGTTGGCGCCCGTGTCGGGCCACGTTTCCGTGTCTGCTACGGGTCCGCACGGTTTTCCGTGCGGGCCTACTCCATGGACTGTGTGTGTTCCATGGGGTGGCGGCGGAACCGTATGGTACCGGAGTTCCTGGCGTGTCAGCCGCGGCTCCTAGCCGGGAGGCCGTGGCTGGTAGGTCCGTGAATGTGTCAACGGGTGACGTGTTCACGGGTGTGTCCTCCTCGGAAGTAGACTGGTCTGAGGCTCTGGCTTGGCTAGCCAGGTTGGACCCGTCTGGTTTCGGCCACGGCCGTCAGGGAGCGTCTTCTTGGGACAGGTCCTAGCATATTAGAGGACACTGCTAGCATTGCGCAGAATCGGTTGGCGGTAAACTTACAGCTAGAGCTAGTGCGGCAAGCGCACGCACTAGGGGCTGTAGGGAAGCCGTTGACTGTTCAACTTTCCAAGAAGCAGAAGAAGCATAAAGGCAAGGCGAAAGCTACGGCTAGTGTGGCTGCTGCTTCGTCTGGCTTTTCTCAGCCGCCACCGGCGAAGAAAGCCAGGAAGGTTGTGGAGGCCCCTCCCCTCCCCAATGTTGCTCCTGATCGCCCTAGAGGCGGGAAGGGAAAGGGTAAGTCCTCCCAAGGGCGGAAAGAAGGGAGCGTATCGTACCTGAGGGTAGGAGAGCTCCCTTCGTATCCGCCTGGACCGCACCTGTGCAACAGGAACAGCGGTGCCAGTTAGACCTGCCGAGCCAAGACCGAAATGGTTCTCTCTCTCGTTAAGAGAGGGTGGGGGGGTAGCGGACCGTGAGCCGGACAACCCCGTTAGGCGTCGAGGCGTCTATAGTGGGTGGAAGGCTCATCCGTTTCGTCGAGGCTTGGCGAGGTGTGACGTCAGACAGTCTGGTCCTGGGATGGTTATCCCAGGGATACATGCCGGAGTGGTGGGACTTTCCGCCACAGAATCTGTCTGGACACCCGTACCAAGGGAACCAGACAAGTTAGAAGCCATTCAAAACGAAGTGTCAGGTTTGCTTCTGAAGGGAGCAATAAAACCAGCAAACCAGAACACTCCAGGCTTCTATTCAAATATGTTCCTTGTCCCCAAGAGCACAGGGGGATGGAGACCCGTACTCAATCTCAGGTCATTAAATTGGTTTATCCATACGCCTCGGTTCCAGATGGAAACGCCGAGGTCGGTAATGGCAGGATTGAGGAGGGGAATGTGGTGTGTGTCGATCGATCTGAAAGATGCATATTTCCACATTCCAATGAACAGGAGTTGTCACAGGTTTCTGAGATTTGCGTTTCAGAATTAGGTATGGGAGTTTATTGTTCTCCCGTTTGGCCTGTCGACAGCTCCAAGGGTTTTCACAAGAGTGGTACTTGCGGTGACAGCGTTTCTCAGAAAAGAGAATGTGGCGCTACACACCTACATAGACGATTGGCTGATCAAAGCGGATACGGCAGCCAGGTTGGAGGTGGATACTGCTCTGACTCTGAAGTTACTTTCAGATCTAGGCTGGATAGTCAACAAGGAGAAATCCGAGTTGACACCCACTCAACATTTCGTTTATTTGGGGATGCGATTCGATCTCGAGGAGGGCAGGGTTTACCCATCAGAGCCCAGAGTGGTGTCTGTTAGCCATCCTCGAGAGTTTTCGAGTGGGAAACCACATTCAGGCGAGGCGGTTTCTTCAGATGCTGGGCATGCTGGTCTCCATGGAGCAAGTGATCCCGTACGCTGCTCTAATGCGAAGACCTATCCAGCTGTATCTGATGTCTCTGTGGAAACAGAGAACAGAACCCCTGTCAAAACTGGTGCCAGTTTTGGAGCCAATAGTGTCGCATCTTGTATGGTGGAAAAAGCGTCAGAATCTCCTAGTAGGGTTTCGCTGCACCTACCCCACCCCCAGCTGTCCGTGTACACGGATACATCGCTGGAGTGGTGGGGGTGGGGCCTGCCTGGGAGAACACCAGGTCTCGGGCACATGGACTCTCCAAGAGAGCCAGCTGCATATCAATCTGTTGGAAATGATGGCAGTGGAACTGGCGTTGGAACAGTTTCTTCCAATGGTCAGGGGCAAGGTGATACTGATACGATCGGACAATTCGACGGTAATATCATACATAAATCGCCAAGGCGGGACCAGGTCACCCACACTGTATCAAAGTGTGGCACTTCATTCAATGGTGCAGGAATTACTCGGTTGTTTTGAAAGCAGCTCACATTCCTGGGCAATTGAACATTCTGGCGGATGCTTTGTCTTGCAGACAGAGAATTCTGCCAACAGAATGGTCCCTCAACCCTCCAGTTCTACGAAGGATCTTCGAGCATTGGGGCAAACCCAACGTGGACTTGTTCGCCACAAGGGAAAAGGCTCAAATCATGACTTATGTCTCGCCGATTCCAGATCCAAATGCTGTCGATACAGACGCTCTGGCGATAAGCTGGAGGGGGATGCACACTTACGCGTACCCACCCACCATTCTTCTGCCGAAGGTATTGGTGAAGATCAGGGAGGAACCGTGTCTGGTCCTGCTAATAGCGCCGTATTGGCCCAGCATGGCGTGGTTAACGGATCTGCTAGATCTGCTGGTGGAAAACCCAGTGCAGTTGCCCGAGATTCCGAACATAATCTCCCAGGCCAAGGGACGCTTCCTACACGAGCGTCCAGAAATGTTCCAATTGACTACGTGGATGTTATCAAACAACGTTCCACGTCGGAAGGCTTTTCTCGACAAGCTGCTGATTTCATCGCGGCTGCGAGAAGGTCAACCTTCAAGTCATATAACAACAAGGTTAACAGATTTGCAGACTGGTGTGAAGAAAAGGGTATTGATACCTTTCAATCCACTATTCAGCAAATAGCAGACTTTCTCTGTGAGCTGTTCTTTTCAGGACTAGCTCCCGTCACAATTGCTGGATACAAGTCAGCTTTGGCATGAGTTATCCCTTGTCTAGCCAACAGGGATAGTCCAGAGGTGGCCCAGTTAAATGTGATGGTGAAGGGAATGAGCAATCTCCGACCGAGACAACCGGTAGTCATTCCAGCCTGGAGTCTATCTTTAGTGCTTAATGTACTGGGCAAGCACGCTTTCGAACCATTGCGTTCGTCTAGTCTAAAGCATTTGACTCTAAAGGCGGTCTTTCTATTGGCAGCTTCCTCAGCTAGAAGGCGCAGTGAGATCCATGCGCTTTCGGCAGAGAGGGACCGATTTATTGTCTCCGGAGAGGGTCTGCGTCTTTTGCCAAGAGCAGAGTTTATGTCAAAGAATCAATCTTTGAGATATCCCGGCAAACCGATCATGATACCAAAACTAACAAGGTTTGATCGTGATGCCAGTGTCTGGTGCCCGGTCCGTGCTTTGACTAAGTACAGGAAACGGACAGACTCGTTACGGTCGAACGATAGACATCTGTGGATCTGCCATAAGAAGCCTTATGGCGCCGCATCCATGGATACTATCTCTCGTTGGGTAGTCGAATGCATTCAGACTACTCATGAGATGGCGACTGGGAACCAGGTGCAATGCGCAAGGGCACACGATGTTAGAGGAATAGCCGCCTCGACTGCCCTTTACAGTGGTGTTCCGTTAGAGGACATCATGGCTGTTGCACAGTGGCACTGTGAGTCCACATTCAAGGATTACTATATGAGTGATGTGTCAGACTCAGCCAATCCGCTCGTTTTAGCTGTTTTGAAACGATAGTTAAGTGACCACACTGCTCTTCTCCCTTTTGGCATAATGATTTCCTAAAGAATTTAGAAGCAGACATGGTCGAGCGAGGGGATGACAACCAGATTGTGTCACTGATGGCCGGACAAGTGAATGGTTGGAGGCGGTACGTCTGGAATCCATTTATCATGAGGTAATTCAAGATTGAGAGTTTTTTGTATTATGTATATATATCATGTTCATTCATCTTATATATTCATGCTCATTCCCAGGCTAATACATGTGTATATGCAAAGAGCAGTTAACCCTCTTGGCATATTTGTGTTTTCAGGCGAGATGCATGTTCGTGAGTTCTCTCCCTTTTCTTAGGAGAAAAAGAGGGGGGGGTGGTTGCAGTGATGCGAATGTGATTCGGTTCCGTTAACTTGACGGTCCTTTTAGGTCTCCGTTAGTCAAGTTGTTACGTCTAAATCTTTCTCCAAGGGGCAAAAGTAGCATTTATGGCTTGCCCCTTCCCACCAGGTTACTGATCAAATCTGGTGTATATCAGAAGTAACAGAATGGTGAGTATTGATCGATGGAGAATGCAGGAAATGTCAATATCCCTTTCTCCGAGATATAACAATACTCACCAATCTGTTACGGACCCAGCCTCCCAGCCCCACGGAGGCAAGCCATGGATTTCTCTTGTTTGGTGGCTATGCAAACAATATGAGCTCTATGGTAGACGGGTACTCGGCAGTTGGGAGCCGAGTACCCGGCTCCAAGGAGTCGGTAAAGCTTTCTAAGTCTATAGTTCTAGAGCCAGCTGTCAGGGCCAGCTGTATATCAGAAGTAACAGAATGGTGAGTATTGTTAGATCTCGGAGAAAGGGAAATTTAAATTTCCTTCATTCACCAATAAATTCCCTGTCTGAGTCTCGGAGCAAACAAACAGGAAAGCTATTGAACATTTTGAAATTAATATGACTGCAAGCCATTGCTGCAGCAATGGCTTCCAGTCATATTAATTTCAAAATATTCAACAGAAGATGCTTTACATTGTAAAGAATTTACGTTTTCAGCGATTTGTTGTTGAAATGGTTAATGATAGAACTTAAGAAAATCAAAAATAAATTGCAATCGCATGCAAATTTTGCAAAGCAGATACAGCTATGCATGTTGCAGAATGTATAGCAAGTGGCTAAATATGTGGAGCAAATTGAGATGCGATACCAGATAAATTATGCGCTGACACCTGTTGGACGAATATCCTTATCAGTTATCTATCATACATGTAATTTAAAAATTTTTAATTTACATGTAAATCAAATTTATGTCTTTTTTAGTTAAAAAAATGTTGTAACTCTGACGGTATTGCTAAGCACATTATCCATATCTGATTTTTTTTTCCAGAGATCTTGGTGCACATGTAGATGGGCTAGTCGCTGTAGTGGCTCATACTCTAGTTATAGGTGCTTCTAAGGTAGGCAGGTTGTGTTTGCACAGCCACACTAAGCCTGATAGAATATGTGAATGTACCTTGATTTCTCGACTAAAGGCGGCCCTCGAATATAGGACGCTGTCCCAAATTTGACGAAAATCCACCCAAAAAACTTGTATTCAAGTATAAGACGCTGTTAAATTTAGAAAAACGTACTAAAAAATCACAAATTGGTATCAAAAATTACCATCACTCCGCGCTATGTTTAATGTATGCCTAAAAATATCATGGTGGAAGAGAAATTATTAAATAGGACCGCCTAAATGTCGCGTATCTTCAATAACGATCGTTTATTACATCAAAATCAATCTAATTTTGGCATAAAATGTCGCCTTGAAAATATAGAAATCACGTGACAGAAACAGAATGTAATGGCTCTTTTGCGGTTGGAGGCGCTGCGTGATTTTATGCGCTAACAGGAGTTGGTTATCTGGCTCTTTTGCGATTGGAGGCGCTGTGTAATCTTATGCGCTAACGGGAGTTGGTTATCAAACGGGTACGGGAACATTCAGTTCCTATCACGCAATGATGATATATAGCAATTTCCGAGTCCAGAATATTTAGATCCGAGTACTCACCCTAGAATAAAGATCTTTTGCGATTGGAGGGGAATCACGTGATTTATACATGTATCTTTTCTCGACGCCATTTTATGTCAATTTCTGGATTAATTTTGATGTAATAAGTGATATTTATTAAAGAATAAGCAATATTTAGGTGCACCAATTTAATAATTTCACTTCCGCTTGGTGTTTTGGAGTATACATTAAACATAGTCGTCAGGCGGCGCGAATTGTCTACCATAGCATTTAGTTCAATTTCTGCAGTATAATCTTTGACGTTTTAAGAAAAATTTTGACCCAAAAATGTGCTCAAGGAATGTTCTCGATTATAGGACGCGCACCCCTTCCTAGAACATGTAATTTGACCTTAAAAAATGCGTCCTTTAGTCGAATTCTTACGGTATACAATGACCTACAGTACAGCTCAAGAAAAAATATTACAAAAACCCAGAAACATGTTAGAAACGTACTGTAGAATATTTTGAACATAATATGATAGGACGACATTGCTGCCTGCCTGTCTTAGGCAGCAGTCTTCCAATCCAGTTAAGTTCAAAATAGTCAACAGTAGGCTTGTGCGATTTTTCAATTTAATTATGAGGGAAAATCGTCAAAAATTTCATGTTTTTAAAAAATGTAAAGTGTGTATTTTTCTGTCGCATTTTATCAGTACATGAGTACAATTATAATTGATTCATGCCTGTGTTCATTGCGTTTATATCCCGCCGTGCCAAATAATTACTAATCACAACACAAAGCGCTACAATAAACAAACTAACAATAGCGAGGTAACACCATTGTCATTGAGAAAACCACCTAGTTACTCCATCGAATCGCCATATAATTTTCTTTCTTTCGCTGCAGACCCTGAGTCTGTCGTGAATGCCAAGTATATACTTAGTTGCAGAGTGTTAGGCAATCAGTGAACATAATTCTTTTTAATTCTAGGGTTAGCCATTTCAGGCAGTGCAATAATTTTTCCTTTTTGATTCGGTTGTCATGTCAAATTAAAGAAAATAAAGCAACAGCATTCCAGATTGTTTAATTTTGAACTGTGTGTTCTGTTGATTACTCTTACACGTAAATCATACATTCTGAAAGCAACTATAAACTGCTCTATAGGATGAGTTTACGGCGTTACACTCGTACCTACTCAAAGCTCCTGTCCTATGTATGTGGATTGCCCAGTATCTCCCCGGGTACTAATATTAACGTCTTCGCGGTACTCTGATAATGACCTAAACTCGTCCTACAAAGGGAGACTATAAGCGGAAGCTGATACATCATGTAATTTATATTTTGTTCTCGGCGACATTTTATCTCAAATTTTGATGAAATAAATAATGTTTATTAAACTATACGCGATATTTAGGCGGTCCCAATTAATAATTTCACTCCCGCGATGATGGATATAAGGTATACATTAAGCATAGACGTAGGATGGTAAGAATTTGGTGCATGAAAATGTTCTAATTTCGTGCTATTTTTGTATCATTTATTTCAACTTTTTCTAGAAACAAGTCACGTTACCCCGGTTTATACTTTTGGGAATTTGGACCTACGATTTAATCGAAAATCGCAATATTTTTTATAAACTCGATCGCGATGTTTCAAAGCAAAAATCGTGCAAGCCTAGTCAACAGTACGTTTTATTTTGATTCACAACATGTTAAGTTATTTCTGAGCTGTACTATACATGCTATGATATCAGGAGTTCACGGCTGCCTGTAGACATTGTGGAGGGCAAAGATGCATGGCACAGCCAGAATTTGCCACGGATACAATCCGCCGATAAGTTGTTGAAAGCCATAAAGCCAACAAAATCATCCAAAAGAACTGGGAACTACTAGATAGTAGTCCCAAATGTAGAAGCACATTCCCAATTCCACCGATGTTTGGCTACAGAAAGAATCCAACTTTCAGAGACACACTTGTCACTGCCAAATTTGAGTTTCCCGCCAAATTAGGCTTTCAAGGAAAAACTTTCCAAAACCCAATTTATCCATGCACAAGAAAAAAAATTTCTGCAAAAATATGGACAACAAACGTGAATTCACTAGTACACACACGGGTCTAAAATACAGATGTATTGTCAAAACTTACTGCGATACATGCAATGTTATTTACCTACTCACATGCACACATTGTCACAAACAGTATGTGGGGGAGACAAAACGTGAGTTCCACATACGAGTGAAAGAACATTTAAGGGATATCAAAAAACACAAAGATACCCCCGTTGCAAAACATTTTAATTTACCCAACCATACTGGACAAAACGTGTCCTATAAAATTATACATGTTCTCCCTCACGATCCTCAGGAAATTGGTAAAACCTATATCAGGAAAGAACAAGAGAAGTACTGGATACACCAACTACACACGTTGGACCCCATAGGGATTAATCATGCAGATTGGTGATTCCAAAAACCTGTGTTGTCATTTATGATATAATTGATTATGGCAGCAACATACATGCGACGTAGTTGATGACGATGTCATATGATTGTCTGAGAAACTGGATTCTTCCATTTGAGCATGTAAGTACATGTCTCGTACAAATTCAATATTAGACATGTAATCTTTTAACCCTCTTAATTTGTTCAAGAAAACTTAAATATCAATTTTCAGACCAAGAGAAAACTTAGGAAAATTCAACACTGGAATGACTGGCTTAGTTATCGAGCAAGTTATTCGTTTTATTCCAGTGGTTAATTAAAAAAAATTGTCTTATCATGTGTCTATTGGTCAGCAAATGGCATTTTTCAAGAATACTGCAGATGCTAGGCTTGCGTGATTACGTGATTAAATTGAAAATTGTGATTATTTTTTAAATTGTGAATTTATATACATGCGGAGGTGCCAACCAGTACGATTTTTTTTATCATTACCGTCGTATCGTATCGCGTACGTAGTGACGTCACATTAAGCTGGTACCCGACTCCAATTACTCATAATCACAATAGTATCCTAAGCAAGAGTCACTATCGAAGGAATGAGGAGTCGGGTACCAGCCTAAAGTCACATGAAATAGTGTTGTTACACAAACTCAAAAATCTGCCGAAACTAGCCTGGTTCCTGGCTACTATTTTGCGAATGTTATCTTCAGACGATAACGTTCCCAAATAGTGGTCAGGAACCAATCTAATGTTGGCAAGTTTTTGAGTTTGTGTAACAGAACTATCTCAGTTCCCGTTGATATTTCATATGAGCGACCTGATTGGTTCATTCAATCTATCAGCCAATCGTTGATCAGATAACAAATTGTGGTCGGAATGTTTATATCCCGGGTAAATTTGTGTAAAAAATGGTGGATAAATGTAAACATTCGCCCTGTCGTGAATCGACTAAATCAAAGCGTACAAAGACCGTGGATCAGAAATTTAAACAAGATTACAGTGCAAAATTTGTGTTTTTAACAAAATCACGACTAAGCGGATATCACGCGCTCTGCCAAACGTGTGGAATTGACTTCTCGGTAGCTCACGGTGGATTGAATGACTGTTCAAAACATCTAAAGACATCGGCCATATACACAACAGTAAAGCCGCATCGGAATCTAGTAAAATTACAAGTTTCTGTGTACGATGATACAGACTATGGATCAATAAAAGCTGAGGTGTTATTTACCAACTTCATAATTGAGCTGATATTTTAATATACTTGAACAAATTGAGCCATGAAAGGGTTGAGCCACTACATTCTAAATACTTTATCCTTACAAGCCTGAAATTCCTTTATATGCATCTAAATTTTGTGGCAATGTGATGATTATTTTGAAACTAATTTGACGGGCAGCTGTTGCTTCTGCAATGGCCCGGAGAAATGCCCATTTGCAGATCTAGAAAACATTATTTTTGGAAATACACCACTGGAATGACTGGCTCGACTATCGCGAGTTATTCCAGTGGTAAGATTTCAAAAATAGTTTCTTGCTCTGCAAATGGGCATTTCTCTAGGTCATTGCAGAGGACTTTTCCTTTAGTACTTACTCACTAGGAAATCATTATGCCAACTTTGCCTAGATAGAACAAACATTCAGCTATCATTTTTGTTCATCTATACCGCTCAGAATGATAATTGTTACTTTTAGAACCATCAATCATACTGAGCCCTCACAGCTGAAAAAGATGTCACGTTATTGTCTGTATTCGGTTTTAAGCAATAACAATTAACATGACGTCTTTTTAGTCATACAGCTGGACATGATGGTTGCTGGGCCTAACACTAACTGATTCTCATTTTGAGCTGTACATGACAGAAAAGTGTTTAGTTCTGGCGCGTAGTTAGTATAAATAAGTGTGTCTGTCGGTTGATCGGTCAGTCAGTCTCTGTCTCAAAATTTTTAACAAAGCTCCCTAAGTCGCAAATATAGCGTGTTCACACTTTTTAAAAAAGGTGATTTGAATGGTTCTGAAGCACATAACATGGTTGAAGTAAAGGGGAATTTGAGTGCCAGAATGAGCTTAGAATGCACCACACAGCATCTAATGGCTAAACACATATTGGCGCCTCAACATGTATGATAACAAGTTATATCGAACAATCGTGAATAATTTCTACGGCATAAAATATTTCTATTCCAACCTTTTAATTACTTTTAAAGGAGATCGATCATGAAGTGACATTTTTCTGGTGATTGTATGTCAATTGCTGGCAAAGAGAAGACTAGTTTTGGAAATATATCACGGGAATGACTGGCTCGAGAATTGAGCCAGGCATTCAAGTGGTACATTTTCAAAAATAGTCGTCTGTTGACCCGCAAATAGCCTTTTCTCAACACCATTGCAGTTTCCGTCATTGATATACTTTTGTTGTTATGTCATGGTAATTTGTAGGTTTGTATGGAAGCTGATTAATTGAGTAATCACAATTATTCTTAAATAATCGATCGTGATTATTCAAAGAAATAATCGCACAAGCCTAGCAGCTAAGGCGTTTTAGCCGGCTTGAATGGTTACCTGTTACCTCTTCATGCTCTCTGTGTTTAGGATAATGTGATAACTGGTCGTAAAGCGGACGTGATTATGGCAGCACATTTGGCAGCAGAAGCAGCACTCCGATTGGTCAAGCCAGGAAATGAAGTAAGATATCCATGTCATTTTGCTGTCAGTCATTTTCAAGCTAGATATCACTTAGCATGACTAGGCTGAAATGATTCCAACTCAATCTAATATGCAGCAGACATTTCCACTCGTCTTGAACATGCTGAAAGGCATAGATTTGTTCTGTCTGTCTGGCCGCAGATGTAACTCATTTGATTTGGCTCAAATTTGAGGCCCGCAAAAGTAGAAACGATAAAAGATCAATTCTGGAACTATGAGTATGTCGAAAATCGGAAAGTACTGATTCGATTAAAGTTTTGGCATAATAATGGTAATGCTACACCAGTACTGTACAAATCCTAGTGAGAGCAACAGCCTTGAGTAAATGGGAAAAGATAAATGGGTAAATCCAGCACCCGTCGCATTATATACATTTTTATACGCCTGCACAAAGCATGTCCGTATTATGTGATGGCATTCGTCATATATCTGTCCATCCATCCATTCCTTGTCTGGGCCATATCTCGAAAAGTTTTTAAACTGCGCTTGCAATTTTGTTCATCAAATAGATTAGGGATAGACGACGTGTCATGATTTAATTTCGGAAAAATCTATTTGGGCAGGTTATCTCCTTGAAAGTCTGTTTCATGTCCGGGACATAACTCGAAACCTTAACCTACACTACGCTCACAATTTTGTTTTCAGTGAATAGATTTAATTTTGGGAAAATGTGTCCTTATTCGACAGAGTTATCTCCCTTGAAAGACTAAAATTTGTCAATTTTCCTGTCCGTCCATATCTCAGAAAGTTTTTAACCTACGCTCACAATTTTTTCAACGAGTAGATTAGGATAGACAAAGTGTCATGATTTCGTCTTGGCAAAATGTGTCCTTATATTGGACTTATTCACCAGAGTTATCTCCCTTGAAAAACTAAAATTTGTCAGAATTTGTCTATGCCATATCTTAGTCCCTCACAATAGACCTTTCCACTTTATCCACCCGTCATATGATGTCATAATCAACTATGTGACGTGTAAAATGACATCATTATTAATGATATCATGAATGACGGAGATAAGTACGTCGCACATATTTGAAGGTGGACTATGCGTTGTTGTACGAATGGTATGTCTACTATTTAATAAATATTCTGTTAAATATTTTGAAACTAATTTGACTGCAGCAACAGCACCCAGTCAAATTAGTTACAAAATATTCAACAGCTTATCTGTAGCGTTTTCAAGAAATTAAGTTAGGGAATTCAGAGATCAATCAATCCCAACACGGCGGAGTGTGGGTGGAGCTTAGCTAGAGGTGGGCGGGGAATAGCAAAAACTGTTATTACATGTATTACTGTCTACAGCAGTCTCACCAGCGACAGATAGACAAGCTAACGTTTTGACCCCTGCATATTTTTGCAACATACATGTACATATATGTTGTAAAAATTTATGTCAACCGATTTCTTGTATAATTGTTTTTAAATTGAGACACTGGATTTTCACAGATTAAATGGTTAATTCCTCTAATATTATTCTCATGTTTGTATCTTCACTAGACCATTGCTGTTAATAGCGTGTGTAAGTCTGATGGCGATTGGGGGCTGATGGCACGTGTTTGCATGGGCCAGTGTGATCAATATCCTGTGTTAGTCCAGTGGGTTGGGTGGTGATGGTTGGGATGTGTTGTTTGCATATGTGTAGACCGGTACTGTCCATATCCTGTGTGAGTCTCGGGGTGGTTGGGGCTGGTTTGTGTGTTTGCATAGGCCAGTGTGGTAAAAAACCTGTGTTGGTCCTGAGTCTTGGGTAGTGATGTATGGCTTGTGATGGTTGGGTAGTAATCATAAATGGTTGGGATGTGTTGTTTGCATATGAGTAGACTGGTGCTGTCCATATCCTGTGTCAGCTCCGGGGGAACAATATATGCTACATCAATTCTGGTATGCTCTATTAGCTTTGAGCGAGCAGACTTACATCTGCCGGTCTCGGTTCATGCCATACACGTTATACGTATTTTGTAGAGCTCTTAAATTCATTCACTACCGCTGCTTCCATTAGTCATGTGTAGTGGAAGTTTCGATGTCCTATATAAGATTTAATGCTTTATCATGCCTATCTGATAATGGATTTCTTTAAACATGCAGTAGTTCATTTAAGAATAATTAACCTGGCTGACCACAATTTTCAGGTGCTACTGGACAGAACTTTTGACAATGTCTATGACTAGATACATGTACTGTTAGGTCATGGTCTTTCTATATGTACTAGAAACGACAATTGATATTCCAGCCATGCGATACAGGCCCCTGAAACGCCAATGTTACAGGTGTTCTATACAGGCCTCTGAAACGCAAATGTTCCAGGTGTGCGCTACAAGCCTCTGAAATGCCAATGTTACAGGCGTGGGATACAGGCCTCTGAAATGCCAATGTTTCAGGTGTGCGCTACAGGCCTATGAAATGCCAATGTTACAGGCGTGCGTTACAGGCCTCTGAAACGAAAATGTTCCAGGCTTGCGCTACAAGGCTCTTGTGCCAATGGTTGAGTTTAGATCTTTTAGCAAATTAACATTTGTTTTGTTGATTGAGTACTAAAATTTTGTAGATTTCGTTAACTAATGTTTGCATATTCAGTAGACCGATGCTGTCAAAAATCCTGTGTCAGTCTCGGGGGAACAATATATGCTACATTAATTCTGGTACATGCAACAACGTCTGAAATCCTTTGTTCACTTATTGAAGGACTTGTTTGCTTACTATACATGGCTTGATGTTAATCCTTCATCCCCCAAATTTGTTCAAGAATATGCATAGTAAATGTCCATTCACAGTCCAAGAGATAACTTTAAAAAATTTATCACTGAAATTACTAGCTCAGTTATCAAGGCAGGCATTCCAGTGGTAAATTTTTTTAACTGTCCCTGATTTGCAAATGGACACTTTATAACCATGTCATGATAGCCACCTTTCCGTTGCAGGAGCCATTTTTAGCCGACTTGAACAAAAGATTAAAATATTAATTATATCTGTCAATAATAAGATTTTCCATGTATTAATTTTATTTCAGAATTACCAAGTAACAGATACAATACAGAAAATAGCTGAAACATTTGAATGTAAACCTATAGAAGGTATGTTGACCACCGTGGTTAGTTGCTGTTCAGGTTTTGATTGACTGATTCATGCCAATTCAATTCCTGAATAGTAATGATTAAATTTTAACTAATTTGCATCATCCAAATTCCGAACTGGCAAGAATTGTTAAAAGCTCAAATTCCAGTAATTTTCATTCATATATACAGTGATGATGTCATCATGATTATATAAATTAAACCCTTTTTATACACATAGATTGTATATTAATAATGTGGTGTTTTAAAGCTGTCGGTGCATGATAAAATAGTCAATGCATCAATAACATCTACCAGTAACAATGATATCAAGAAATGTTCATTTTCACAGACTTATGAATGCAGGCAGTTATTGATTGGGCTATTACATGTACTGCATATCGCCACGTTGTGCTTGCCTGTCAAGTGTTAAGATCTGGTGGCTAACTGATAGGCTTGCGCGATTACATGATTAAATTAAAAATAACGATTATATTAAATCGTTAATTTATACGATTAAAAATTGAATACTCAAATAATATGAATAATTTCTACTGCATAAAATATTTCAAAACCTACAATGTAATTACTTGTTAATACGATCGCTCCCAAACATTCACATTTCGCTCAGTGAATGTGTGTCCATTTGCAGAACAGGAGAAGACTATTCTTGAAAACCTATCACTGGAATGACTGGCTCGAGTATTGAGCTATGTATATATATATACCCAGGCTGATTAATCGAGTAAACACGGTTATTCATAAATAATCGATCGTGATCACTCAAAGCAATGATCACACATACCGACTAACTGATAACTCCCTGTATTGAGAGCCGACTAACTTATAACTCGCTGTATTGGAGCCGACTAACTTATAAGTCGCTGTATTGAGAGCCAACTAACTGATAACTCACTGTATTGAGAGTTGTTTAAAGAATCAATAGCTGAACCCTCAAGTTACAGAAAATGGAAAGTGATTGGTAAGACCACACGTACACGTATGACTATGTTACTCCCTGTTAATTGTTAACACTGACTATTTAATGGAGGAGTGTGGTTTTAGCTCTGCTCCACCCACATCTAGCTAACCTCCACCCACGCTGGGGATTGGGGCGTGTCGATCGATCAATCCCTGAGCTCCGACTCAATTTCCAGAAAACTACAGGTTAGCTGTTGAATATTTTGAAACTAATTTGACTGGGGTTGTTGCTGCCCAGTCAAATTAGTTTCAAAATATTCAACAGAATACTTATTAAATAGTAATGACATACGATTTGTGCAACAACACTTAGTCCGTCATGATTCAAACATTCGTGGTTAACTTAACTACAACATTCATGATGTAATTGATTATGACGTCGTCCTATACATCACACAGTTGATTATGATGTCATTTGATTGACTGAGAAGCTGGAATCCTCCATTATATCATGACTGCTTTAATAGTTGAGCTGATCAAAACTACCCTCTGCAGTGGTTTGGGAGGAATTTACATTTTCATGTCATGAGGTCTTTTTAGCTAACGGGGCAGTATGGGCAATTTACCGGAAACACTTAATTTGACTGGAATGTCTAGGCGTCAGAATTTGTGTACAGAATTTTGATTGGTCAAGCTTCTCGGTGGCCATCTTGAATTGTCAGAAAAAATGTGGGACTTGTATAAAAAAAAAATTCTATTTGTCACTATTTCCGGCGGCCATCTTGAATTTTCAGACACCCTTAGAACTTGTATATATAGAATTTTGCTTGCTCTTCCTTAATTAATTGGCCGAATCTAAACTTGGGTGGAATAATTCTATGGTGATCCGCTTCAAGGGTTCTAATGAGAATTTTAATTGGTCAATTTTTTACAGCAGCAATGTTGGATTTTCCAAAATCTTTAGGAAATCCTTTAAAATCCTACACCTCAACCAATAGCCAGATTTCAATGAAAAGTATCCTACGGTCATATGCGTCCGAACTTGTATGCATGAATTTGATTAGTTAATCTTTGCGGCGGCCATCTTAGATTTTCCAAAAAATTGTCCAGAAGACTAAATCGCTACTACTAAATCAGCAGCTCAGTTTCAACCAAACTGGTGGAACGTTACTATGATTTATTGTTGTCTTATTTCCTCCCTGTCCATATTCCCACTAACCTAACCCATGCCCGCTAAATTCCCTTGCTCATCCTGTAGGAAACCTGTTAAGAATAATCAGAGAGCACTATTATGTGACTTATGTAGCACATGGATTCATCTAAGTTGCTCCAAATTAACAACATCTGACTATCGCAACCTCGAAGCTGATGACACCTGCTGGTGGTGTACCAACTGCAACAAATCACTTTTCCCGTACAATCATTACAATGACAATACAGACTTCACACTGGCTGTTCTAAATCCATACTATAACCCTACTACCACTGAGGTTACTGACGACAAAAAACCCACTCTAAACCCATTCGAATTAATCCTATCCCAATTTAACCATGCTGATACTAGAAATGATCTAAATATATCTGCACCAACCTGTGAATACATCCTCCCAAAAACATTCAATGACAATCTACTAGGAAACAAAGAACACATAGCCTTCTCACTTCTATTTATCAACATGCAATCTCTCATGGGGAACATCGACAAGTTACACCGTCTCCTAGATATGAGTGCACATGAATTTGGAATTATTGGAATTACAGAGACATTTATACATGCAAATTCACCTACTAACCGTATCAATATAAAGAACTACACATTTGTTGAAAAGCACAAAACCACGGGCAGGGGAGGTGGTGTAGGCATGTATGTTAAAGAAAATGTCCAATTCATTGAGCGAGATGACCTTTCTAATATTGAAGAACATATTCAAACAATGTTTATCGAAATTCAAACACCGAAAGGAAAAAACAAAATTGTAGGTACGATTTATAAATCACCTAAAGGCGATAAGGAACGTCTTATTGAACTATTAGGAAAAACTTTGGCAACTATTCAAAAGGAAAACAAAACTGTCTACCTCATGGGTGACTACAATATTGACCTGATGAGACAAACTTGCTTTCATACACAAAACTTTATAAACCTACTAAATGCTCATTCATTCTACCCAACCATTACAAAACCGACTAGAATAGGTGATGTTTCGGCCACAATTATTGATAATATATTCAGCAATAACATTAACTTCAGTAATAAATCGGAGGTAGGAGTTCTCGTTACTGACACGTCAGACCACCTACCAATTTTTCTTCTCGAAAGACAGCTGACCTGTACAAAGCCATTCAAATATGAAAAAATTAAATGCAGAGAAATAAATCAGGTCAATATTGAACAATTTAAAAAATACATGTCTGAGGTGGATTGGCATGCCGTAACAGACATACAGTGCTGCGAAAGTGCCTACACCAAGTTCCATGAAATTTGCACGCACATCTTCGAAAACAGCTTTCCCATGAAAGAAAAGAAGAAATTTAAACACAACCCGACTAAACCATGGATAACAACTGGACTGATAGCTGCCTGTCATAAAAAACATAATCTTTATTTGAAGTTTATCAAATGTCAAACAAAGCATAATGAACAGAAATTCAAGAAATACAGAAACAAGTTGGACCAAATAATCAAAACAGCAAAAAAAACTTACTACCATAACAAATTTGAACTATGCAAGAATGACATAAATGAAACATGGAAAATAATTAAATCACTTTTGAATAAAAATAACTGCAAAGCGCAACAAACACAATTTCTTTATAATAACAAGATAATAACTGATGATTTAGAAATTGCAACAGGATTCAATGACTATTTTGTTAATATAGGGCCAACACTTTCAGATAAAATCAATTCAACATCCTCTAATAAATATAGTGATTATCTCACAGGCGACTATCAATCCTCTTTTTTCGCTAACCCGGTCACAAATGAAGAAATTTCTATCATTCTTAACAAACTAAATCCTGCAAAAAGTGCTGGCTTGGATGGTTTCAAGTGGAGTATTTTCAAACACTGCACATTAGCGCTACTAATACCCCTTAACCACATCTGTAACTTATCTTTCACTCAAGGCATATTTCCATCAAAATTAAAAGCAGCACGAGTAACACCTATATACAAAGCAAAGGATTCATCTAATTTCACAAACTATAGACCTGTCTCAATACTTCCACTTTTCTCCAAATTAATAGAACGACTTATGTACAATCGGCTTATCAGCTACTTAGATAAAAAGTCAATCCTCTATACATCACAATATGGATTCCGTGAAAAACATTCAACAATGCTAGCACTAATTGAAATGACAGAAAAAATAATAGAATCAATTGAAAAGAAAAAGCACATAATAGGCATTTTTTGGATCTTTCAAAAGCTTTCGACACTCAATCATAAAATCCTACTGGAAAAACTTGCGTATTATGGAATCCGAGGAAGTGCACTCATCTGGTTTGAAAGTTATCTAAGTGACAGAACGCAATGTGTGCAATTCAATGCAACTTGCTCTGAAAATAGGAGACTAACTTGCGGTGTCCCTCAGGGGTCCATCCTTGGCCCTCTGCTGTTCCTCTTGTATATGAACGATCTGCCTAACATATGCAAACATATGTCACTAATACTATTTGCTGATGACACCAATGCCTTTTGCTCTGATGAAGACATAGCTACATTATATAAAAATGTAAATAAGGAAATGGAAGAAATTACTAACTGGTTTTCACTAAATAAATTATCACTAAATGTGGATAAAACAAACTATATGTTATTTTCAAAATCTAGAGAATTAATAAATAAAGAGGTTCCAAAATTGTACATTAGCAATAAGGAAATTGAAGAGGCCCCTTATGCAAAGTTCCTAGGAGTATATTTAGATAAAAACTTGACCTGGGCCAAACAAATCGAAACAGTTACTGCAAAAGTAGCAAGAGGAATAGGTGTCATCCAAAGACTAAAACCATATATGACACAGGCCACGGTTAAAACACTGTACAGCACCTTGATCCCCCCGCACCTCACTTACTGCAACGCTGTTTGGACTAACACCTACAAAAACAGAATATCCAAAATTCAGTCTCCAAAAAAAAAAAGCATCAAACTATTTTCTAGGCCAAAAGAGGGCCAAAACATGTTCAAAGCAGAAAAATTGCTTAAGCTCACCGACATAGGAAAATCTCAAATGCTAACTATTGTCAAAAACTTCCACCACGACACTTTGCCCAAATCTATAGCCCCCTTCTTTATAAGCAATATTAACATCCACCAACATAACACTAGAAGCAGACATAAACTACATGAGCAATACACACGGACAGATATTGGAAAACACCGAATATCATTTGCAGCCACTAAACTATGGAACAACATAAAACAGGAAACACGTGAGAAAATTCTATCAACAAAATTCTGCAAGAAAACAATAAAAACCACTTGATTAACACATACTAGTATTATCGAACTCATGCAGTACAGCTCAAAAATGGCCCGACTCGTCTACAAAACAAGGTAAATAATACTACTACTACTACTACTACTACTACTACTACTACTACTACTACTACTACTACTACTAGAATTATGACTAGATGACTCCACTTGCTATTATATCCAATAATAATTTCAATTACCATAGTAACAAACTACAGGACGAGCAGGAGAATGAGCACCCATCCCCTCCATCCCCATTCCCTTGTCCAAGGATGCTCCCCATTAGCCAGCATCCTGTAAACAGTATATCATCATTATAAGTAAAAGTACCCTCCCCCAAAAATATATAAATGTTTATTGTTGTATCTATAATCATAGACATCCATGTATATTATTGAACTTGACTATGTTCTGTGCTTGTTTGTTACGTAACTGTCTTGTCCTTATTTACTACCCATATGTATCGCTAAATAATAATAATAATAATAATAACCCAAGTGACTAACTCTTACACACACCCTGTTACAGTATTATATGTTGGTTCGCGGACTGAGAGGCCCACTCCAGGAGTTTTTCTTTCCACTGTAATGACTGACAAGATAATTGAACCGGCGGTGAACTCTGGGGGTGGGGGGGGGGGGGGGGGTGTGTGGGAAGGGGTGGTCTCCTCTTGACCCGCGAATTGACATATTTTTCTCTTTGAAATTTAAACTGTTTATGTGGATCAAGGGCCAAAGGGTTAATAAGGAAGTAGTAAATGTAATGTCTGAATTTATAATTGTTTGTGTAAGTACTGTCTTGTCTAATTTATATATACCTGTATATATGTGTGTAAGGTGTCCGCCATAACTATAGGCAATGCCTTGGGCAGACAACCTGGTATGATTTGTGAATTCGTTTACCTTGGAATTATTGAACAAATAATCTTGAATCTTGATGATAGGCTGCAAGAAATCAAACACAAATTTTGATTGGTCAATTCTTTTGGGAACGCCCATCTTGGATTTCTGAAAATTATCCATAATATCTATTTAAATGCAAATGGTTAAGATGCTAATGGGCCAGGTGAGTGTCACATGCCCTTGCGCCTCTTGTTAAAAAATAAACCATTTGAATGCCTGGCTCAATAACCAAGCCAGTCTGAGTCAATCCAGTGTAAAAGTAAAATGGAGTCTTCTCTTGGCCTGCAAGTGTGAGTGGACATTGACTAAGTAAAAATAAAGTAAAATTTCACTTTTTCTTGACCATTAGGGTTAATATTCTGGGAATTAAATGTTAATATGTAGGAAATAATCAAAATAAACTTCAACAGACATGAGCACCAGTCCTTCCAGTTGGTATGTTTTATTGCTAGAATTCTTCGTGTGTGTTTCAGGTATGCTGTCACATCAACTAAAGCAGCACATTATTGATGGAGAGAAAGCTATAATACTTAACCCTACAGAAGCCCTCAGGTAAATACCCCAGCTTACATACTGATTGATCCATTCAGGTGATATAATCTGCAACATATACATTGTATGCATAATATATTAAGCTTTTTATCATGCTTTCGAAGAAGGGCATTCAGGCTTTATCCATTAAATCTCAAATTTGTTCACGAAAAATAAAATATTCTAAAAAAAAAAGTGCATTCGCCGACTAAGAGAGGACTGAGAATTTACAACTGGAGTGACTGGCTTGGTTATAGAGCCAGTCATTCCAGTGGTAAATTTTCAAAAATAGTCTTGGTCTACAAATGAACGTTACTCAAGGCCACTACAGAGGTAATTTTTGCCTGTCTTGAGTGTTAAAGGGCTAATAACTAAATGTAAATGTTGAAGTTAGTTTGATTGGCATCTATTGAGTCCCTGATTCCAGGTTCCATTCACACCATATCTAGGCATGTTTTTTATTTCAGTCTGTTATTGGTAACTTACCCGATTTCTACACCGATACCCATTTATACTCCTACAGCTGATGTCATATCAATTACGTCAAGAATGACTCGGTTTAGTCCGGCTTAAATGCTTAATGCTCTTGTCAGGTTGTACGCATTGTACATGTAGGTCTGTACTATTTAATAAAAATGTGCGGTTGAATATTTAGTCCCCCGACATCGTCTACGGGGACTATAGAAACGGGTCCCATCTGTCCGCATTTAGTTTCCGCTCGATAACTTCAGTTGGCTTGAATGGATTCATTCCAAATTTGGAATGTCAACTTATGACAAAGCCTCGGTGGGGATCGTATATGGGTGAAATGTGTCCAGACCCACTGGAGTTATCCGCTTCATTTCCATGAAAAATCTTTGCGCGCGATAACTTGAATGGATTCATTCCAAATTTGGAATGTCAACTCCTTATGACAAGACCTCGGTGGTGATTGCATATCAGCAAAATGTGTCCAGACACACGAGACTTACCTCCCTTGTTGGATTAAAAAAATTGTGGATGTAGTTCGGGGGACGACTGTGACCAGAACTGGTCTTTTATTAATTCCAGGACTTGGCACATAGGCAGCGACAGATAGGCAGCATCATGGCACTGTTGCTGCCATAGGCAGTACCAGCAACAGCACCCAGTCAAATTTGTTTCAAAATATTCAACAACTTACCTCTAGTTTTCTGGAAATTGAGATTCAGTGAGTGCAAGGATCGATCGATCCCCAAACAAGTACAAAGCCTGGGTGGTGCTTAACTAGAGATGAATGGGGCATAGCTAAATCTGGATTCCTACATTTCTGCTCAAGCTAAGCGGGCTATGTTTAATTTCCACCCCTGTATATACAGATAAAGTAATGCACCAGCAACTGGGAGCAAGTGAATGATCTTATAAATAATCTCTAGTATGTCTGTGTGTTTGTAAAGTTTATCCGAGTGATATCTGGACATTCATAGTGTGGATGGCTAAGGAAAAATTGTCAAACGGTAAAATGTCTAGGTTACGGGGTCACTAAGTGCATCCCGGCATCTTGCTCGAGTGCATTATAGTCTGATTTACTATTGTTCTGTTGCGATGTTGAGACTACTACATATTATAAGCGTTAAATTCTTGTTATTCTTATTTCAGGAAGGACCATGAGAAATGTGAATTTGAATTACATGAAGTGTATGCTATAGATATTCTTATAAGCACAGGAGAAGGAAAGGTAGGATGATTTACAAGCCGGCTACATGGTTATTATCTTAACCCTTTAACCCCCATATCAGCCAAAAATGACTTCTACACGGGTCTTGAGAGATGTCAATTTGCAGACCAAGAGAGGACTATTTTAGAAAATTTACCACTGGAATGACTGTCTCGATAACCGAGCCAGTCATTCCAGTGCTAAACTTTCAAAAATAGTCCTTGCTTGGTCTGTAAATTGACATTTTCTTTGAAAAGATTGAAATTTTTATGATCAAATTCAAGGCTTAATGGGTTAACACTCAAATTTGCAGAGCAAGTGAAGATTATTTTTTTGAAAATTTATCAGTGTAATGACTGACTCGGTTGATGAAGTGTTCATGGTTGCATTGACGTGATGCCATTGTGGGACATACATGTATGCACACATTGGTCATGTTGGTAAAAGTGTCAATATAAAAGCAGTTTCAAACTTGATGATTGATTTTGGAATTACATTAAAGGACAATCCCGGGATGGGTAAAAGTGTAATTTATTTGAAAGACTTATATGACTAACATATTGGATCCTAAATAAAAACAATAGACAAATAATACCAGTAATTATACCATCGTAAACATGAGATTATTTTATCTCCCGGGCGGCACCATTTTCTTGCAACGAGAGTGAGATTTCACGAGATCCTGATGTCATCCCCGCACCAACGCTATCTTTGCCGAGCACGAAGGCTGTACAGTAAATTTGTATATATGCATGGAGGCCTAACATGTGCTAATTTGTAATCGTTAGGATATTGTCCAGTTAAGCTAGTAAGTTTTTCAAGTAATTCTAGTATCCGAAGTCGGTGGGGAATCGTTAACCCCTCGACCGCTGAAGCATAGATTCCATTTTTTTCTATCCTATCAGAATGTGTTCATTTTGGTAATAATGTTACTGTAAGTCATTGCTGTGCACGACAGCAACATGTTTCAGCAACTTTTTTTTTCAAAATGTACCCCGGCACTATCTGTAATTAGGCTATTGCACATTTTACACCATGCGATAAGGGTTAAATGAAGTGGCACACTTGACACGTGTGTATTGTCAAATTAGTCAGCCAACTCAAGATACCGTTATAGCGTGTGTCGCAGGCAGTGTAAATATATATTCCAAGAAAACATATGATACGATAATATTGCCGGAACCACAGAACGTTAATATTGCCGGAACCACAGAACCGATTGTAATAATTCTGAAACCGACCTGTAGCTGCAAATTCGAAGATTTATCCAATGCTAGGGATGTTAGAATCGGCCTAGTGGTTCAAAAGATACTCTCTGCAGGGAAAACTAAGCCAGCAAAATGTTACGCTTTTGAAAATAGTTACCTAATAACAGTGGTGAAAATTAACATTTTAGTAGTTAGTGTTATTTTGACAACATCACATGAACCAGACTTTATTTATTTAATTTATTTTAACTACTATTTTGAGATAGATAGCGTCGAAGTGAGCAGTCGTATGTAGTTGCTGTTCTAATTTCGTGGCAATTTATGTCAATTGTCAAATCGCAAAATACATGTACTGTAGCTGATAAAAACGGCATATTTTCATATTTCAAATTATTTTCGATAATTCTCACCCCTTATACCAGTATTTCGTTAATACGGGTTTAATTAGTGATATCGTCACCAGTTTTCTTTTAGGCCAAACCGTCCAGCCCTATGCAAACGCATAATTCCTTCTTTTTATAACCCAAATGTAATGCATATGCGATATCACGGTGAGCGCAGTTTGGCTGGTAGGAAAATGCTGTTTAAACATTAATACCCTATGTTGGAGACATTTGGGAATTTCCCGATGAAGTGTGATCTCAACCTATACGATTGCTTTTGCAGTTTCTTTTTTATAAACAACCAAAGCGCCGGGATGTACCGAATAGCGAGATCGCTAAAGAGTTACAAAAATACTGTTTAAAATGTTAATACCATATATTCAAAGGAAATTCCCGGAAAATCAATAAACAACAAATAAATATGTAAGTTAATAGTGCACTCATAAGCCTCACATGGTGTTTTATTCCAGGACAGGTGCTACAAGTATTAGAAGTGAATGTATGGAATTGTATATGACTGTGAAATTTAGTGATAATTTAATATTTAGTAATAGGTTTGGGATTATTTCTTACATGCGGAGTAGACATAAATAGGCTGTGTCACGTTAACATAATTAATACGCGAATGCGATGACAATAACAGCCTGGATTATAAACTCGTCAAGAAAATTTATGTTAGCCACTGAACATTTAAACGCGCCTAAATAGTTTGTACTCATTTAAATCTTCTTCAAAACAGGTCTCAATATCTTTTCGACGCATCCACACGCTAAATGAAATTCTTAGTTCGCTAAATCTTCTTTTCCTAACACATCAAAATCTTATAACTGGCGCAGCGCGGAAACTGTCCCGTTTTTTTGGCGCTATAGTACAGGCATGCGGGCGGCAGAGTGGTTTCCGGATGATAACTCCATTACCCTTTGTCTGATCATATTGAAACTTCATAGGGTCTTGGGAAGAAAGCTATCAAAATTGACAATGATCCGAAATCCAAGATGGCCACCAGCCACCGGCGGCCATCTTGAAAATTGGTTTCCGGATGATAACTCTGTTACTGTTTATCGGATCGCTTTGAAACTTCATAGGGTGATTCGACTACCTCTGGAGAAGAAAGTTAATGAAATTGACAATGATCCGAAATCCAAGATGGCTGCCAGCCACCTGTCGCCATCTTGAAAATTGCTTTCCAGATGATAAATCTGTTACCGTTTATCGGATCGCTTTGAAACTTCATAGGGTGGGTGGACTAGGTCTGGAGAAGAAACCTATCGAAATTGACAATGATCTGAAATTCAAGATGGCCGTCAGCCACTATCTTGAAAATTGGTTTCCGAATGATAACTGTTTCCATTTATCGGATCGCTTTGAAACTTCATAGGGTGGTTGGACTAGGTCTGGAGAAGAAACTTATCGACAATGTCGATGATCCGAACTCCAAGATGGCTGCCATCTTTAAAGTTGGTTTCTGGATGATATCTCCATTACCATTTATCGGATCACTTCATAGGGTCGTTGGAATATGTCTGGTGAAGAAACTTATTGAAATTTACGATGATCCGAAATCCAATGTGGCTGCCAGTCAGGGGTGGCCATCTTGAAAATTGGTTTCTGAACGATTCCTCCTAGATCATTTAATGGATCGCTTTGACACTTCATAAGGATGACTGGTCTGGGTCTGAGGGAGAAATAAATATTTTCTGAACGCTCTTATTCATTGGTTTGTCTTTCAAGGTAACCATAGAAGCTAAATTATAGAACAAAGACTAAAATTTGCACTCACCGACGCACACATGGTCAGCAAGACGGATGTACATGTATGTACTAATCCAAAAAATAATCTACATCCGCCTAGACAACCTACTCAAGACATCTCATCAATATGTTCCAAAAACAGTTACCACCCTAAATCATTATAATGGAAGCATATTAGTTGGGAAAATTAATTTATTTTCCTATATTTTTGTCAAAATTTCCTATATTTATGCTTCTTTTTTTTTTTTGCTAAGGGTGGTTTGTAGGCCTACGGCTAAATCTTGATTTGCTTGCAAGAAATTGTATATTCAGTCTACTTGGTTTTAGCGAGGTTCAGAGGTTGTGAATTTCTTATTTTATGTAGGGTCGAGAATTAGAAGCTAGAACGACAGTATATAAGAAAAAGGATGTAGTTTATCAGCTGAAAATGAAGGCTTCTCGACGTAAGTATCACCTCTACCTAATGCTGTTTTAACCCTTTCACCAATAAATTCCTCGTATCTTATTTTCAAGGTAACCATACAGCAACACTGAATATTTAGAAAAAATTTGATCGGGGGCCGTTGCAAATTACTTGGAAAATATTCAACAGAATATGTTTTATATTATAAAGAAATTTTTTTTTTCAGGGATTTGTTGGTGAAAGGATTAAACTGAACTGACTTCTAAATGTTGACCATCATTTATTAAATGTTACATGTATGTACCTTCTACTTAGACTGCCATAATTTGCCAGTAATACAGCTCCGCTGTCTCTGAAATCGGTGTTTTAATGGAGGAATCCAGTTTATCGATCAATGATATGACGTCATAATCAACGTCCACATGTAGGCTGACATAATCAATTATATCATGAATGATGTGGTTTAGTCCATCATAAAGGCGTAATGTGTCATGTTTTAAGAATAGTGTGACTAGTACTATTTTCTAAACATTCTGTTGAACATTTTGAAACTAATTTGACTGGGTGCTGTTGGTAGCAACAGCACCCAGTCAAATTCGTTTTGAAATATTCAACAGCTTACACGTACCTGTATAGTTTTCTGGAAATGGAGATTGTGAGAGCGCAGAGAGTTATAGATCTGAACACAGGGCAAGGTGTGTGTGGTTGGAGTTTAGGTACATGTAGAGATGGGCGGGACATAGCTAAAACTGGATTCACCCATTTTGTGTCCAGAAGCAGCACCTGTGGACGAGAACCCGCTCATGTGATCATATTTGCATTTAACAGACACCTCACCTGTGGACGAGAACCCGCTCATGTGATCACGTTTGCATTTAACAGACACCTCACCTGTTGACGAGAACCCGCTCATGTGATCATGTTTGCATTTAACAGACACCTTTGGATGAGAACCCGCTCATGTGATCATGTTTGCATTTAACAGACACTTCACGTGTGGACGAGAACCTGCTCATGTGATCTTGTTTGCATTTAACAGACACCTCGCCTGTGGACGAGAACCCGCTCATGTGATCATGTTTGCATTTAACAGACATCTCACCTGTGGACGAGAACCCGCTCATGTGATCATGTTTGCATTTAACAGACATCTCACCTGTGGACGAGAACCCGCTCATGTAATCATGTTTGCATTTAACAGACATCTCGCCTGTGAACGAGAACCCGCTCATGTGATCATGTTTGCATTTAACAGACATCTCACCTGTGGACGAGAACCCGCTCATGTGATCATGTTTGCATTTAACAGACATCTCACCTGTGGACGAGAACCCGCTCATGTGATCATGTTTGCATTTAACAGACATCTCACCTGTGGAGAGAACCCGCTCATGTAATCATGTTTGCATTTAACAGACATCTCGCCTGTGAACGAGAACCCGCTCATGTGATCATGTTTGCATTTAACAGACACCTCGCCTGTTGACGAGAACCTGCTCATGTGATCATGTTTGCATTTAACAGACATCTCACCTGTGGACGAGAACCCGCTCATGTGATCATGTTTGCATTTAACAGACACCTCACCTGTGGATGAGAACCCGCTCATGTATGAATGGACCTTTCCAGCTTTAGCTATGCCCTGAACACAGTCAAATTAGTTTCAAAATGTTCAACAGGATGATTATTAAATAGTAAAGACAGAATTCGTACAATGTGTCGGATTATTAAGCGTTTAAGATGGACTAAATCGAGTCATTCATGCTGCAGTTGATTATGACGTCATCATAGATGTCATGTAGTTGATTATGACATCATATGATGGATGGATAAAATGGAAAGGTCCATTACATCAAAGACTGTCATCTTGGCATATGTATTTCCCCGAAATATTTCTTCAAAATTTTTTCATTCGCGTCAGTCTATCCCTGTCACCGTCGCCGTCGCCTCTCCCCGTGGATACGCTACTGGTTATGACGAGTATACGTCCTGGAAAACTGATTTGTAACAGTATTCAAAGCATGGTGCAAAGCAATACTTGAATGGGCTGAAAGTAATTGAATTCAGAATATTCTTTTTCAAGGCCTTTTATTGTTTTTAGGAAATTGACTGGAAAATGCTCAGCTAAAATTCCGGTCAAATTAATTTCAAGATTGTCAACAATTTTCCTATTTACGTTGAAAGTGAGGGGAATTCATCAGTGAGAAGGGTTGATCTTCAGGATTTGTCAGACAAGTTAATATTTGCTTCGTAAATGTTCATTTGCACACCACGACTACCTGTATTTCGCTTAATAGTAGCCTATGCGCTAATAGAAGCCCACCCCCTAACTTTGACATATGAGCTCCAATGATTTCTTAGCAGTTTCAAAATGGCAAAACTCTGTATTAGAAGCCCACCCCCCTAACTCGGCAGACTGTATATGAAAATTTTTTTAAGAGCAAATTTGTAAGAATAGTGTATAATAATAACAACAATCGTGTCACGGGTGTCTTGAATCTTGTGTGTACTTCAGACCGATTTCTGCCCTGATACATTTCCGGCCCCTCTATAAGTCAATACAGGCCTCGGATTTGTAAATCTCGACCACCTATTAGATTAATACTAATAGTAGGCCACGTATGTTCAAGATATAATAAAGTTTATTCCACACTTTTGTAGTCAAAATGCGCGTAAAACAGGCTTGGCGTGATTAAATACCTTCCTTATAAATATATTTTAAGACCAAATTTATGTACCAAACAACAAGCACAGGAGAAAATGTGCATCAATTTTGTAGCGCCGATCAACACTAAATGACCCAAATTGAATTGTTACGAACGACAATATAGCCGGCTTCTTAAGTTGGCGAGCCAGCGGCTCTTGAGATGGGAGGCGGCGTGTTCTCACGAGATGTTATATGCTAACGGGAGTTTATCAAACGGGTAACCGTTATTCAGATCAGTATAATACTCAGTTCCTATCGCGCAATGATAATATATAGGAATTCCCGAGTTCCGACTCCCCGATTCCAGAATATTTATATCCGAGTACTCGCTCTAAAATAAACTCTTCAATTGGAGGCGAATCACGTGATTTGTATTTTTTCGCGACGCCATTTTATATCAAATTGTTGATTCATTTTAATGTAATAAACGAGCTTTAGTAAAGGATACGCAATATTTAGGCGCTCAAATCAAATAATTTCACTTCCCCGATGATGTTTTGAGGTATACATTAAACATAGGCGTAGGCGGTGGGAATTTTTACGGGAGAAAATACGTTGAATTTCCGTGGTATCAATTTTTGAACTTTTTTCGGAAAACTAATATACGCCCACCCCCTTTCTCAGAGATGTTGGGTTGGAAATTGAACACCTCTTGTCCTAATAGAAGCCTAGGCTACTATTAAGCAAAATATGGTACCTGTATTTTTGAAAATTTCCAACTGATATGATTGGCTCATATAGCACGCCAGTCATTCCAATGGTCAATTTTAAATAATAATCTTCTCTTTGATTGCAGAGGGGCATATGCTCAAGACCAGTACAGAGGCTGATTTGACCCGGGTTGACCATTAAATGGTTAAAATATCTGCATTGTTTTATTTCAGAATTTCTAAGTGAGGTTGAAAGAAAATTTCATCTCATGCCATTTGCAGTAAGGTTAGTATGACGCTCATGGGTAAATAACACTGTCAGATTAGAGCTAGCTACTGTGTACTGTAAGACGTTTTTGTAACCCACATGGAGTAATCAAGTTATTACTATCTAACATCTAATGCGACGACACCCAGTCTAGTCTATTCATTCTGGGTAGAGATAAGAAAAGATTATTGCTGGTACATGTCATGTACCTTTTGTAGACAAACTATTCATTTTGACAAGTTTTCACACGTAGATGTGCTTCATCAGGACCTGGTGAAGCACATTTATGTGTGAAAACTTGTCAAAATAAATAGTATGGGGTGGGAATATAGCGATCAGCATGTCCATCCATCCGTCCGTCTGTCCCCGTCTTGTCAATGCAACTCCTAGAGGTCTCAATGGATTAACTTAGAAATTTCGTCCACATCATCAGCGCGAAAAATTGTTCATTACAGAGTTATCCCCCTTTAAATATCTTAAAACCGATACATACTAAACTGAATTGCCAATTATTTCTTGTCAACACAACTCCTAGAGGTTAGCTCGTATTCTTTTAAAACTTGGTAAGTGTTATCATTACCATGTGAAGGTGTGCATGTGCTATCCATATACCTGTGTGGCCATCCGGCTGTCCTAAATGTATGTATGTCCGTCTGTCAGTCCATCCATCTCTGACAATCATTTCTTGTCAATGCAACTAGAGATCTCAATGGATTAACTTAAAATTTTGTCCACATTATCAGTATCATGTGCATGTTCTTTTTTCACGGCCAATAAGTTATTCACTGCAGAGTTATCCCCCTTTAAATATCTTAAAGCTGATACATAAACTGCATTGCCAATCATTTCTTGTCAACGCAACTCCTACAGTCTAGCTCCGATTCTTTTGAAACTTGGTACGTGTTATCATTACCATGTAAAGGTGTGCATGTGCTGTCCGTATACCTGTATGTCCATCCGGCTGTCCAAAATGCTTGTATGTCCCTCTGGCGGTCAGTCCATTTCTGACAATCATTTCTTGTCAACGAACTCCTCCTAGAGGTCTCAATGGATTAACTTAAAATTTTGTCGATAATATCGGTATCATGTGCAGCTGTGCATGTGCTTTTTTCGCGGCCAAGAAAAATTCATTACAGAGTTATTACCCTTTAAATATCTTAAAGCCGATACATAAACTGCATTACACTTAGTGACAAAGAAATTTTGGTTTTAGGAGTTGCATTTTTCATTAATTAGTTTTTATAAAATGTTGTCCTTTACAATTAACGTTACATGCATGCCCACTCTTGATGTATGTTTATCTGAAATGTTTGGATCCGGGAGGATATGCCGTCTTCTGATGGCTCTTTATCTTACCATGGCTAACACGTCCCCTTTCTCTAGTTCTGGATGTAAACGCTGTTGTGTGTCTACACTATATATGCCTGCATGAAAACATTACTAGAGATAAGTCAGTTGAGTATTCATGTGAACTTTCAGTAGTGAAGCACGACAGAGATAACGAAATTAAATAAGATGGCCAGAAAATGACCAGAATTGAAATGAAGATTCTCAAACTACTTTCCACGTCATCTCAAATTTATCACCAGAGTTTAGTATGTAACACTTAATGGTCAACCTTTATCAAGAAAATGAAAACTCCTCGATTATCCATTTGTAGGCCAAGTGAAAACCATCTTTGAAAATCTATCACTGGAATGACTGGTTCCAGCCAGTCATTCCTGTGATAAACTAAGAGTTGTCTGTGATGAATTTCCAATTTAAGTCATTCTGGTGAATATTTTGTAATGGATTTGACTGGGAACTGTTGCTGCCATCAAATTGTTTCAAAACTTTTTACAGCTTACGTGTAGGTAGCTTAAATGTTTGATACCGTGAATTCAGGTTTCAAAGTTTCAAATTGATTCTAATAGGCGTAAAAAGCTGGGAAGAGCTTAGATATAAATGGCAGCCTCTATTGATTGTCCATGTGTCCATTTGATGGTCAAAATTGGTACAGAAAATCAAAAATATTTGCTGTATTTTAATATTCATTTGTAGGCAAGATTTTGAAGCATTTCTTGCTGGAATGACTGGCTTTGTTATATGGGTAAAGTTTCAAAAGTAGTCTTGTCCTGCAAATAGACAATGCTCAAAACCTTGGCAGAGGATAATTTTGACCAGCTCGACTATTAAATGATTAAAAACGCTGCAAGTACATATTTCCATGCGCCTGTATTTGTAATCCTGGGTTGTCTCCCATGTGTTAGTGAATAGCTTTCTAAGTACATATTTCCATGCGTCTATTTGTAATCCTTGGTTGTCTCCCATGTGGTAGTGAAACGCTTTCTAAGTACATATTTCCATGCGTCTGTATTTGTAATCCTTGGTTGTCTCCCATGTGTTAGTGAATAGCTTTCTAAGTACATATTTCCATGCGTCTGTATTTGTAATCCGGGGTTGTCTCCCTTGTGGTAGTGAAACGCTTTCTAAGTACATATTTCCATGCGTCTGTATTTGTAATCCGGGGTTGTCTCCCTTGTGGTAGTGAAACGCTTTCTAAGTACATATTTCCATGCGTCTGTATTTGTAATCCGGGGTTGTCTCCCTTGTGTTAGTGAATGGCTTTCTAAGTACATATTTCCATGCGCCTGTATTTGTAATCCTGGTTGTCTCCCAGGTGTTAGTGAATGGCTTTCTAAGTACATATTATCATGCGTCTGTATTTGTAATCCGGGGTTGTCTCCCTTGTGTTAGTGAATGGCTTTCTAAGTACATATTTCCATGCGCCTGTATTTGTAATCCTGGGGTGTCTCCCATGTGTCAGTGAAATGGGTTCTAAGTACATATTTTCATACCCCTGTTTTTGTAATCCTGGGCTGTCTCCCATGTGTCAGTGAAACGCTTTCTAAGTAAATATTTCCATGCGTCTGTATTTGTAATCCTGGGTTGTCTCCCATGTGTCAGTGAAACGCTTTCTAAGTACATATTTCCATGCATCTGTATTTGTAATCCTGGGTTGTTTCCCATGTGTCAGTGAAACGCTTTCTAAGTACATATTTCCATGCCCCTGTATTTGTAATCCTGGGTTCTCTCCTATGTGTCAGTCAATGGCTTTCTAAGTACATATTTCCATGCCCCTGTGGTTGTAATCCTGGGTTGTCTCCCATGTGTCATTGAAACGCTTTCTATGTACATATTTCCATGCGTCTGTATTTGTAATCCTGGGCTGTCTCCCTTGAGTATATGTGTGCGTGCATACATGTGTGAGTGTGAAAGAGGACCTATTACATTGATTAAAACAAGCCATATTTCACAAATCCCACCCGGATGTACCACAACCTGGCAATATTGAGTTTTTATTCCAATTCAAGGGAAGCAACTACATGTCCATGTACCACCCTATCATTTTTGCTCGACTACGATTTTGCTCCCTTGAGAATTGTACAAATATATAGCCAAGTTTGATTTTGCTCCCTTGAGAATTGTACAAATATATAGCCAAGTTTGATTGTACATGTCCGATTAATCGGATCAAGAAATGACACTAACAGATAACTGCATGGTAGCAGAAGTAGTGTCATATTTTCACCAGATGACATTACCCTGATTATTCTAATTGCATATCTGAGTTCATAGCCCGACAAACTGGTTCTTTGAAATAGAGATTCATGTGTTTCTAGGATGAAATGTTTAATGTTTTCTTGTTGGTTGTGTTACAGTTGTTTTGATGATGAGAAGAAGGCGAGGATGGGCCTCTTAGAGTGTGTCAAACATGAACTCATGCAGCCATTTAATGTTCTGTATGAGAGGGAGGGTAAGTACGACAGACCGTTTCTCTCAGAAGTATGATCTGGGGAATTATGGGGCCATGTTTGAAACGGAGCGATCCATTTTTAGGTAGGCACCGCATAGAGATGGGCTGGCGGTATTAACAGTTTATATCATAGTATCTGTATCATCGACAAATCTTGCACTATCATAGTATATCGTCGATCATTATCGCCGGAGGTGCGACCCACACTCGCCTGAAGAGCCACCCACACACTATTGCCTGAAGAGCCACCCACAACCTGCCGCCGGAGGTGCCACTCACACACTCGCTTGAAGAGACACCCGCAACCTATCACCAGAAGTGCCACCCACACACTATCACCAAAACATTAGAAGTTTAATCACGTATTGATTACTTATGCATTAGCTCCTCGTTATTATGTTGAATGTAAAATCATTCAAGGGTATTGAAAAAAGGTAATAACCTCCAGGGGAAAATTCATTTTACATGCCTTAACCTTTGTGGAATGCTAAGCCATGTACGTATAGGTCTGGGATGAGCCGACTTCGTGATCAAAATCCTCATGAATTGCCTGCTGGATGACATGCTAGAAACAAAATGGTTCTACAAGTTTATGTCAAATATCAAATTCATGTTGCAAAATTGTCTGAGATGTGTTAGTGGGCAGAGTATTACACGATTGTATCACTGAACTTAGATATTTAAATACTGTGCGTTAAGTGTATCGCTGCTACAATCCACCAGACAAGAATTTCAATGAGCAAAAACTCCTGACTTGCTGAATATTTTGAAAACAATTTGACTAAAGGCTGTTGGTGGAATACCCACCAACAGCTTCCAGTCAAATTGTTTTCAAAATATTTAGGAAGTCCCGAGATATAGCCCTTGCAATATGGCGTTTGAAAAAACTCTGCAGTCAGACTGGTGTGTATATCTAATTACAGGTGAATTTGTCGCTCAGTTCAAATACACTTGTCTACTGATGCCGAATGGTGCTCACAAGATAACAGGAATGCCATTCGAATCAAACTTGTATAAATCAGAATATTGCATTAAAGATGCCGAAATCAAGGTATGCTGTTAGTAGTATGGTACCTGAAGAGAAAAATGTTATTCTAAAACCCGAAATTAATAATCAAGCCAAAAACTGTAGTAGTAGGTCAGCTAGTTTTGTTCACTGATATTGCATTGAATCAGAATGGAGTCCGGAATGCTGCATATTTGTTAGTTATGTCTCTGTCTGTCTGTCTGTCCATGCATCCATCTCTGATAATTATTTCTTGTCACGGTCCTCCTAGATTTCCCAATGGATTAACGTGAAATGGCATGCACATTATCAGTATGATGTGCATGTGCTTTTATCGTGGCTGTGACATGTTTCATTACAGAGTTATCCCCCTTGAAACCAGAATAACTGCATTGGCAATCATTCTTGTCAACGCAACTCCTACATTTACAGGCCAAGAGAATACAATTTTTGTAAATTTATCACTGGAATTATCGAGCCAGTCATTTCAATGGCAAATTTTCAAAAGTTGTATTCTCTTGACCTGTAAATTAACCTTCCACAAGACCATAGCAGAGGCCGGTTTTGGCCGGTATGACCATTAAAGGGTTAATCAATGGCCTGATTTCAACAAAACTTGTGTGGAACGATCCTATAATGGAACGAACACTTAAATACGTCTAACGAGGATGTGGAGTAGTTAGTTTTTTTGTGGCCATCTTGGATTGCTTAAAATGTGCAGGACAGCTTTTAAAATATTACTCCCAAAATATCTGGCCACAATTTGAACTTTTATCATGACTTAAATTTCTGTGCTTCTAATCAGAACCTGAGAATTTCTGACAAAAAAATCTAGATCTACACTCAGTGTAGAACATGGCCTTTCTGCTTGAAACGACGATTTTGCAGTGGACCGATGCATTGGGCCTCGTGATTGCAGGGCGGGCCAATTTTGCCGATTCAAAAGCAATGAGTACGGAGACAAGGAACAAGGAGTTATGCTTTGTTTGCTTTAAATTATTGATTAACTCTTTAGCACTCATCAGCCAAAGACGCCATCTGCAGTGGTCTTGAGAAATATTCACTCGCGGACCAAGGGAACACTATTTTTTTTTAACTTACCACTGGAATGACTGGCTTGATAACCGAGCCAGTCATTCCAGTGGTACATTTTAAAAAAGGAGCCTTCTCATGGTCTCCAAATGGACATTTTCTATGAGAAAATTGAAATTTATTGGAATAAATTCGAGGGTTAAAGGGTGTCTTTAAAATTACTGAATTTGCTCTTGCCTTGAGTCTGTGTAAACTTTAAATATGTTCAACTTGTCGTTTTAGGGTTTACTAGCCAGAAGTGCTATAAAGAAGGCTGCAAAGAAGAAGAAAAAGAAGGCAGGAAAAGGCATCACAGAAGACATGGCGGGAGATGCTAACGGTCAAGTAGAGGACAATGATGAGGATGAAGATGAAAAAGAATGAATAAATCTCTGGGATTTGAACTTTGTTGTTGCTGAGAAGTTTTCATCCATTTCAAATAAATTAATTCAGTGCTAACTTTATGGTGATTGTTTATATTTTATACAATAATGACATAGGGCCACGGACGGTTATTAACTCTGCCGTGGGCCCACAGAGGGGATTAACTCATTATTCATCAGGAACACCAACAGCTCTGCTCTCAATGGAGCTCTGTTTTCAGACATCAACAATTTTGCATGTCTCATGTTTGTCTCAATTTTATTGGTCAAGTATTTTCTGTGAAAATAATTAGTTAATGAAATTGAGACAAACCTTAAGGCTGCAACGATTTACAATCAAATTTATTTTCAAAATAATTATCAGAATTTTTAATAAAACTTTTAGGAATGTATCACATACATTTGCACACAGAATGACACGGGCTGTTGTTAATGAAGAGATCCAGTTCTAGCTAAGATCTACACATTTCTAGCCTAGCTCTAAACATTTCTATTTCGGCTCCACCCATGTGTTGGGATCAAATACCTGGAACCCTGAATTGTCAGAATACCATTTTCAAGCTAAGCGATTGAATATTGTGAAACTAATTTGACTGGCTGTTGTTGACTATGGCGGCAACATCAGCCAGTCAAATTAGTTTCAAAATATTCAAACAATCTGTGACGTAACTGATTATGACGTCGTATGCTTGAGAGATCGGATCTCCAGTTCATAAAATATTCGAAGGAGTATTTTTAATTAATGGCAGCCATTTCTATGATGAAATCTTACTGTTAACAATTGAATAGAAAGTTAAAGAATGAGAAATAAAATACATGTTTGAAAATTGAATCTGATAAGAAGTGATAGTATGAAATACAGTTTGTGGTTTCAAATTGGATTGTGTTTTCTTGTTCTGCATAATACATTCAGCCATATAAGTGCTCCTATAGTTTCCTTATTTTTAGCAAATCCTATATATATATATATATATATATATCCTATTTTAGGGTCAAACCTTCCTATGTTGCCTATATTTATATTATTAGCTCACCTGGCCTGAAAGGCCAAGTGAGCTTGTGCCATGGCGACCATCCGTCCATCCTCCGTCCATCAACTTTTTGTTTAAGCGACTTCTCAAGGGCCGATTTCAATTATTGGGCAGGAAGCATCCTTAGGACATAGGGATCCAAGTTTGTTCAAACGAAGCCGATCGGCCAATTTGGCTGGCAGCCATCTTGGATTTTGGCCGATTTTTAGAAATGTCAAAATCTCTGAAACCGCTTGAGGGATTGAGGCAAACCTCATGAAATATGATCTACCGTATTCCGCTTAATCGAAGCCTAGGCTTCTATTAGGACAAGAGATGTTCAATTTCCAACCCAACATCTCTGAGAAAGGGGGTGGGCTTATATTAGAGAATTTTCCCAAAAAGGTTTTCTAAAACTGATACCACGGAAACTCAACGCACTTTCTCCCGTAAAAATTCCCTATGCCTATGTTTAATGTATTCCTCAAAACATCACCAGGGAAGTGAAATTATTTGATTTGAGCGCCTAAATATTGCGTATCCTTTAATAAAGGTTGTTTATTACATCAAAATTAATCCACAATTTCATATAAAATGGTGTCGCGAAAAAATACAAACCACATGATTCGCCTCCAATTGAAGAGTTTATTTTAGAGCGAGTACTCGGATATAAATATTCTGGACTCGGAACTCAGGAATTTCTATATATTATCATTGCGCGATAGGAACTGAGTATTATACTGATCTGAATAACGGGTACCTGTTTGATAAACTCCCGTTAGCGTATAATATCTCGCGAGAACACGGTGCCTCCAATCCCAAAAGAGCCACTGGCTCGCCAACTTCAGAAACCGGCTATATTGTCATTAGTAATAATTCAATTTGGATCATTTAAGGTTGATCGGCATTACAAAATTGATGCGCAGTTTCTCCCGTGCTTGTTGGTACATAAATTTGGTCTTAAAATATATTTATAAGGAAGGTATTTAATCACACCAAGACTGTTTTACACGCATTTGGACTAGAAAAGTGTGTAATAAACTTTATTATATCTTGAACATACAATGTACGTGGCCTACTATTAATATTAATCTAATAGGTGGTCGAGATTTACAAATCCGAGGCCTGTATTGACGTCTAGAGGGGCCGGAAATGTATCAGGGCAGAGATAGGTGTGGACGATTGTTATTATTATACACACTATTCTTACAAATTTGCTCCTAAAAAAACTTCCTATATAATCTGCTGAGTTAGGGGGTGGGCTTCTAATACAGAGTTTTACCGTATTGAAACTGCTAAGAAATCATTGGAGCTCATATGTCAAAGTTATGGGGTGGGATTCTATTAGAGCATAGGCTACAATTAAGCGAAATACGGTACGGCAAGAGCTGAACCAAGTTTGTTCATTGGTCAAATGGTTCGGCGGGCATCTTAGTTGACCTAGTTTTAGCGAAAAATAACTTCTCCAGAACCGCTGAAGTATCATGCCGAAATTTGGCAGATATGATTAGGGACTAAGGGCCATGAAACTGTTCTAGAGAATTTGCTCCGTCAAAAAACGTGGCTGCCGTCGGCCAATCAAAATATAGCATGTTTGGCAGCCATATTGGATTTTTGTTATTTGAAGGATTTTGGGGCCGAAATGGTTTTTGGGTATTCCGATCTCAAATTTGCAATTTTCGCAGCTGTCGGATAAATGGTTTGGTGGCCATCTTGGATCATTTTCCCCAAAAAAACTCCCATGCTAAAGCAATGGGAAATTTAAAAATGACTTCCCCAGAACGGCTAAAGCGATCAGGCCGAAATTTGCGATACATGATTAGGGACTAAGCGGCATTAAAGTTTGTTCAAGAAAGGTTGATCCGTCAAAAAACATGGGCACCGTGGGCAAATAAAAATCATGTGTTTGGTGGCCATATTGGATTTTTTTATTTGATGAAATTTGAGGCCGAAATTGTTTTTATATAGGTTTTTGGCTATTCTAATCTCAAATTTACAATTTTTGCAACTGTCGGATAAACGGTTTGCCGGCCATCTTGGATCATTTTCCCACCAAAAAATCCCTGAAACCGTTTGAGAGATCAATTCAGACCTCATGAAATGTGATCTAGGGCAGGAGCTGACCCAAGTTTGTTCAAGTGAACTTGAGTGACCAAATTGTTCAGTGGCCATCTTGGATGACCTCGTTTTCTCAAAAACGACCCCCAGAACCGCTGAAGCGATCAGGCCGAAATTTATGATATATGATTAGGCACTATGGGTTATTAAGTTTGTTCAAGAGAAGTTGATCCGTCAAAAAACCTGGTCGCCGTGGGCCAATCAATATATAGCGTGTTTGGTGGCCATATTGGATTTTGAGGCCGAAATTGATTTTATATAGGTTTTTGCACATTGTGATTTCAAATTTGCCATTTTTGAGACTGTCGGATACATGGTTTAGTGGCCATCTTGGATCATTTACCTGCCAAAATCTCCTATACTAAAGCAATGGGAAATTTAAAATGTATTCTCACAGTATCTTGGATTCTTGTTGATTTTTAGAAATGTCTAAAAATCTTCTCCAAAGCCGCTTGGGGGATCAATTCAAGATGCTTAAAATATCATCTAGGGTAAGAGCTGCACCAAGTTTGTTCAAGGGAACTTGATTGGCCAAATGTTTTGGCGGCCATTTTCGATAACCTATTTTTTGTCAAAACAACTACCACTGAGCGGATTGGGCTGAATTGGGAGATATGATTGGGCACTAAGTGCCATTAAAGTGTTTCAAGGGAAGGATCTACGTCAGAAACATGGGCGCAGTGGACCAATCAAAATGTAGCGTGTTTGGCAGCCATATTGGACTTGCAAAAATGTCCACAAACTCATTTAAAAGACTACTAAAACACCCACCAACAATTTTGACAAAAATGCATAGCGCTTCAGGTGAGTGACACAGGGCCCTTGGGCTTCTTGTTTTTAGGAAGCTCTTGTAATCACTGTCTGTCCGTCCACAATATCTCATAAACAGCGTATACAGAACCTCTTCAGATATGTTAATGAAAACGTAGATGTGCCTTTTGAAGAATTCCCCTTTATAGGTCCAAAAGTTTGGCTGCAAAAGCATTTTTTAATGCAAAAATCACGATTTTGGTCAGTTTCCTCGTAAACACCATATCATACAGAATCGGCTAAAATAATTTAATGAAACTTGACAGGTGGCTTCTTTATGATAGCTAGATGTGGCTTTTGAAGGATTCACCTTGATATTTTCAATATTTTGGTGTGAAAATGGGCTTTCTAATGCAAAAACTCACGATTTTGGTCACTCTTAAATACCATATCATACAGAATCGCTTAAAATAATTTAATGAAACTTGACAGGTGACTTCCTTATGATAGCTAGATGTGCCTTTTGAAGGATTCACCTTTATATGCTCAACATTTTGTTTGAAAATGGGCTTTTTAATGCAAAAACTCCGGGATTTTGTCAATTTCCTCGTAAACAGCATATCATGCATTTAAAGGGATGAAAATTTCTTTATTTTCCTATATTTCTGTCTGGAATATTCTGTATTTTTTCAATTTTCCTCATATTTCTTCTATTTTTGCCGTGACTGGCTTGTAGACCTGTACATTTATCATATGTGTAACTCTGAAACATCATATTGAGTAGTTGTAAGTATTGGCCACAACACATTCTGTAACATAAGTTTGTAGGAAGATATTTAGTTTGTAAGCTTTCCACATTTTGAAATGATGAATGCACTTTTAGCTATACCCCACCCGCTTTGGCAGGTGTTGGAATCGATCAAACCCTAAATATAAATTTCCTAATTTAGCTGGTTCCTGATGCTGCAGCAACAGTGCCTGGATAGGCAGAAACAGCGTCCAGTCAAATTGATTTCAAAATATTTAAAAGAATTGTTATGTAGTAAAGATTCATACACGTGACAGACTTTTACAAATTCCTGACTGACTGCTACATCATTCATTGCGCATGTTAATTGTGACGTCGGTCTACATGTGATAATGCAGTATGACGTCTTGTACTTGATAGACATTGGATTCGTCCATTAGAAATTGACTGAAGATTGTAGTTGGTGATAAATTTTCAAATATTCTGATGAATCACGGGGAAAACCAGGCATATAGAAATTATCACCAGCAACAATCTCATGGCTGCGTTATAATTATTATCCGTGTGTCAGCATTTTCTATAGCTTCTAAAGAACCGATGGGTTGATTTTAATTATATTTGAGAGGAAGCTGATGGGTCGATTTGGGTGGTGGCCGTCTTCTATTTTGTGTTACTCACCATTATCATCACTCTGGCTCTTACCAGCCAGGCTTGTGATGTGTGTGACTGACTGACTGCATGCATGGAGGGGTAAGATTACTCTAGACCAGCCTGTGTGAGCCAGGATTTCTAAATTAATCGCTAACTCTGCGAGCTCTTCCGATTAAAAAAAACCCTTAAAGGGAAGATGTAATGTTGCTGCCAGTCTAAACATTAAAATGGTACTAGACACTGGATCAATCCAGATGTTAGTAGAATTAGGGACACGTGTTTCCACATACATACACAAAGAATATATGTTATTCAGACATGCTGAACAGTGCATCTTGAAAGAATGCGCTGTTCTAACCATGCATTGCGTGCATGCAAGCCGGTTATTAACCCTCGCCTATCATTAGCTTGAATGGAAAAGACTACGGGATGCAGGTGTGTATACCTGTAGGTGTTAACCATTTCAGGTCCATGGTTTAAACTGAGCCCGGTGGTCATAGCCGTAATCTACGAGCGATGTATTTGAGTTACACCTGTTCAAATGAAGTCATATATTTTTTTCGGTAGCCACCTTGACTTTTCTGAAAATTTTCCAGATATCTTAAAATAATTAGCGAATGCCTCTAGTGGTATTGAGAAATGTCAATTTGCAGGCCAAAAGACTATTTTTTAAATTTTACCACTGGAATGACTGGCTCGATAACCGAGCCAGTCATTCCAGTGGTAAAATTTTAAAAATAGCCTGTAAATGGACATTCAATAAGCAAATATTTAGATTTTCTTGAAAAAATTGTCATTAAAAGTGTTAAACTCCAGAAGTTCCTCATAGAGACCATCTTACTAACATATGCCCACTCACATAGCTACGCTGTTCGAGGCCGTACTTGCAGATCTGTGATTTCTCGCTATGTGAAGTAACATTAAGCTAGTGGGTTGGAGATAGCCAATCGGATTTCTGCCTACTTCACGCGATAGGCGAGAGTTCGTCTGGTGACCTAATTTATAATCACAAAAACAACGGAGATCACGATGCTAGTGATCTGGAAAGAGACGTTTGCAATAGTTTTGCTCTAAACAAGTTATCTGAGAAACAGAAAATGTGTAGATTGGTTTTCGCTAAGAAGAATCGCTAGTTTGGTTTACGCACATGTGTAAATTTGTCTACTTCTTGGCTTGACGATGTATATCCCTCACATTTGGTGAGAATGGTTGTAAAAAATGTATTATTGTTGAGTATTGGCTAGTTTTATCTTCATTGACTCTGTTCTCGTATAGTCCTGTTTTCTTGTTTGCAGGTAATCGTGTCAGTGTCTTCACGAAACTGGTAAAGTGCATAGCAAAGTCTCCGAGTGTGGAATTCAATTTGATTAGTAGCTTCAGTCGACAATCCTGCTTGACTTGCATCCAGAAGAAAGCTGCACAGTGTGCTATCATCTTGGGGAAGGGTTAACTGTAGTTCTGAATCTGAATTCTAACTTCATCCATTATTTGATTCAATATAGGTTGTCTCATTGACTCGCTAGCAGAGCATCTCGGCATGTGTTCAATGGTCTCATCTTCCTTCAGAGATAAGACATCTTTGGTCAGGCATAGGGCCCTGATTCCATCTTACTGGTCTGCAGCCGAAATGTGCCGGTTACCATCCAGTTCTTCACAACTGCTCTGTAGACATCCTTAGGGCTGTTACTAATTGAGGCTATTACTGGATGCAGATTTTTGAATGTATATCTTCCTGATTTCTTATCGAGCAAACTCATTGGCGCAAGTTGACTGACCCCAGTTCATTAATATGTATCAAGCTTTGTGAACTTAGCACAAACATCAAAGGCGTGCAAGCACGGTACTCAATACGGCAACATAGCGGGAGGGCGAGGATCGTGCAATAGGAAATAGGACGATGCATAGAGAGACCTCACTGTAATTGAAACTACATTGGCTAATGCAGCTTCAATGACCAACAAATTATTTGATGCTTCATTAACAATGATATAAACCTCCAGTTTCCAAAGCGTACCACTCTGATATCAATATTCTATTGTTTGCTGTGTCAATAGCAAAGAAACTGGTGTACATTTCCCATGCTCCGTCAAATTTGCCGAAAAATGAACACCGATCATCTTTTAATTTAATTTGAAAATTTTAAATGCTGACAGCGTGGCAAGTGTTAACACTGATTTATGGAAATGGTGTTGCTCTGATGGGTGTTCCGCGCGTCAGCTGCGGTGTGCCACCTACACTCATGGTTACTCCCGTTCATTCAGAACAGTCTTCTGTAATTATGATCTCATTTAGAATTGTGGTATATAATCTGTTGCTAAATCTGGGCTAATGTAACATATCCTAGTGTGTGAAGACCGAAGAGAAAATGTATTTAAGTCTTCTGCCTTCTCGAATACGTACAATGGAAGAAAGCTTTCAGGTTCTAATTTGATTCAGTTATTTTCTGTTCAAAGTTTCTCTTTGTCTTTTGCAATCCTTTCTGCATGCTTTCTGAAATTTCGCTAATACAAATAGTCATTATTGTCACACGAAATTGTCTACTTTTGAAAGACAAGTCTCTTCTCTTTCATGCATATTTTGGTTCAAAGAGTTAATGACTACAGAAAAATAGATATCGTTCCTTAAACTGTGTGACCCACACTCCCTCCCAACCCAAGTCTTAAAACCGCCATAGTGTCAACAAAATTATGTGTTGTTATAAATGTGTTTGACTGTACGGAAATGTGCATTCTCTAATTGTATTATATTTGCTAAAGAATGGCTTATAATTTAAAAACTGTAAACAATTTTTCTAGCAGTGGTAATATATCATCTGTGTAGTATTGCTATTACCTAAAGCATTATATATCTTGTTTATCTTGCATTTTACAAGTGTACATGTTCGGGTATTGTATATTCCAAAGACACAATTTCATTTATTGTATATTCCAATGACACAATTTCGGACATTAAATGACATCAATGATTATTGCCAGAACTCTCAAGAGCCTGCTTCCTGTTCCATCTCGTGTATATGATAGCCGCTTGATTTTCCTGATTGAATAAACACCAGAATCACATAGATGTATATTTTTTATATATGCTACGTCATGGCATGCCACACACCCAGAAATATCATGTCAGGCATGACAAAGCAAATAATTGTAGATGATTTATATAATCATATCGGCTAACAATAATGGAAAAGTAGTAAGTGATATGCATTTATGAATGACTAAACAGAATGTACAAAATTTGCCACAGTTATAAAATATTGTCAAGCCCACAAGATTGCGTTTTAATTATATATATATATATATATATATATATATATATATATATATATATATATATATATATATATATATATATATTTGTGAAGGAAAGTATGAAGATATTTTATTCATTATGCTTGAATTAAATCTCATGCAGCATTTTCAAATCATTTTGCATCAAGCAGGCTCTGATCTATTGTCTGTGCCGGTCTCATTAGTAATGAGATACTGAAGACAAAAGATGCAGCGTATGGAGTATGATTCATGAAGATACTGATAAGACTCCATTCATCACAAACAAAGAAAGAGCAATATAATTAAATAGTCAGACGGTTAAATTTGATTTTCAAAACCACCCATTGGTGATTTTCTTTCTGGAGTATCAAAAAGGTGTGACTGTGCCATTGAAGATATGTAATTTCTAATCTCTTTAATTCTTCAGTAGGCAAACTAATCTTTAGCACTTTGGTCAAACTGAAAAAATGCAGCATTAAGCAGACTTATGAGGAACATATATCTCAGGAAGATCAAGCACTTGATAAATCTCAGGAAGATCAAGCACTTGATAAACCACTTATATATATACGCTGAGCAAAATATGGAATATATGAATTTCTTAGACTGCATTCTGAAATATATGTAAAGTCATCATTAAGAGTATCAAACTCATAATATCCAGTATTGGGAATATCAATGTGTAACTCCATAAACAGTAACCTTGTATGACCTTATGTTGCGAGAAGACTCATCATTATGTATATGGGCAAATAAAATTGTATTGTTATTCACGAGTATGCATAGACTGAAGTGTTGTTATGAAACCGGTACATGTACTTGTACACAACACTAAGTTGCTATGAATTTATTTTAGAGTATAGACAACAAGTGCTGCCGTTCACACAAACTGGCTACATTTTAACATAATGCTCTAGGATTAAATTAGTGCCATCTACTAGTGAATTTATGCTAAACCTATTAATTTGATCAAGCACACACATATATGGCCGTCTGTCAAGCAAACAATGTGCATTGCTTTGACATTACCAGGCAACACTTGCAGAGTGAAAAGGTCATGTAGTACCATGAGCAGGGTTAGAATTTGGTTGAGTTCAACAACGACAAATGGTTGTTGGTTTGGACTTTTCACGATGAATGTTCATAAAGAAAGGTTTATTGCCAACAAGAATAAATTAATTAGTACAGTGTTTCATAAATTTGGGCAAGACCAACGACGGTTAGAGTTCGCATTTCACAATGGCAACAGTAGTAATTGTAAAACGTTTCTGCTCTTGCAACCTAAGTCATCTAGTTCACTCATCGACGAGGATAAAACAGGAAAAACGTAAAAATTCGAAATATTCAACAGAATAGTTCTTTAATAGAGGAATTCAGTTTTAGCTATGCCCCGCCCATCTCTAGCCAATCTCCACCCACGCTTCGCCTGTGTCGAGACTGATCAATCCCTCAGCTCTCTGACTATCAATTTCCAGAAAATTGTATATATGTAGCCATTAAATAGTAAAGGCATACAATTCGTTCAACAACGCTTAGTCCATTATCAATTAAGCATACATGACGAACTAATCTACGTCATTAATTATGACCTCATCATAGTCATTGTTGGCTTGTACAATGTAGATACAGAACAAGCACTCACCACCCTCATTTATATGCGTTTCAAGAGAAAGTGGCTGTAAGCAACGCATACACATGGTGTCAAGGTTTACCACACACATCTTCCTCCGCTAGCTATCATATCCTGCGTGTGTATTTCCAAATAAAGCAGTGGAAGGGTGCGCTACCCAGCTGCTGCCAGAAAAGTGGGCTTGGAGATTCGGTGAAGGACTACGGTTTCCCACAAATCTTCCAGCAGCGCCATCGCCATTTGCTACGGTAGTTAGGCGCAGCTCAAGAAGGTGGGCATCAATTTACGTGTACGAAACAGTTTGGACTGTTCACCAGTGTGTTCTGAATGCAAAAGTGCACTGGTGCCAGCTCCTAAAATCTGACATTGAGGAAGATAGTGATGATGAAGATTGATCGAGATCGTTATTCATGCCTGTAAGATATATCTGTAGTGAGAAGTCAATCTTTCATAGGACATTTTAATCCTCACATATGTCTCCAAATGCAAATGCAAAAGCACCCCTTGCCATGGTAATGTTTTACTGAAGCCTTTCATTTGCCAGAGATTAGAATCACGCGCACCCATCTTGTACCCGCCAAAGTCACTTAAAGAAACGCACCCGAATATAGTTTTGTAAGCGGTATGAATAGTATTCTCTATAGGTACCGATGTAGAGCGATTAATTCACTACTGCTAATTCTCTATTGATCCTTTTGAAAACGTTATATTTGAAAGCGACTTTTTCTGGTTAAAGCAACAAGTTTCAGTCAAAATGATTTCAAAATACACTGCTTGTTTCCAAGGTCGCAATATGATGCCTACTTAATATTTTGAAATCCCTGTCTCTGGAAGCAACGGCTTTCAGTCAAATTGTTTTAAAACGAAACAGTATTTTACCTCTACGACGCAGTGGCTAATCAGCTTAACGTGAATATAACTGAGCTTATATGACCGGCTATAGCTGGTATTATTTATTCGCTTGGCATACATCAGAGTGCAGAGGTCCAGCCGCCTCACTAATTGGTTCCAGCCAGAGTGATATAAATGGTATTTAGCTGCTTTTCTCTAATTATTCTGATTTATTTCTGTTTTTCACTGGTGACTATAGGTTGACTATTATATAAAGCTGTCATTCAACAGTATATGTTAGTTCCCTAACCCTTTCCTTTAATATCTCGGCTTGCCTGTATTGAGCAACTATATAATGTACGAACCCCTTTTCCTCAGGTGGATATTATAGACAGCTTTTACTACTTATACCAAAATAATTCACTAATTACCTCTTACAGTCTGGGTTTTTTCAGTTTACTATTAGGCAATGATTTGTTAAAATTAATGTGTACGCTTTACGTAAAAATTAACCGAACATTGACACAAACAAGAGGAATATAAAAATAATCATAAACAGCTGGTACAATAATACCGGTTCTTTGTATAAACATTTTGAGTCAGTGTAACGCTTGACAATAGCATGCATCCAGCTAGCAATAATAAACTGGACTTGTTTGACATATTATGTATCCGAATATCAGTCAGTATGACAATAGCTCTATCGGTTTATGGGTAATCTACCGAGGAAACCCATGCTATAAAAAAAATTAATTTTATAGGTATTGCCGTTCGACAGAACGACAGAACGCGGTAGACCTTTGGTATGGTGTAAATGGAATATCCCTAATGCCCATCATAAAGATAAATTATGTTGCCATACGTCCTGGGCCAAGGCAAGCGATGAGCTAGATTGCCTGGACTAATAATAATTCAAGATGTGTCAATCACCTGCGTCTGCAAACACCACATATCGACATTTGGAGATGTCTTATGTAAGTCGATTCACAATCCTACATTGTCTAGGCAGCGCCAATGGGTAGATCCGATCTGACACTTAAGTATATTACGACATAATCAATTATATTACATGTAGGCTGACGTCACACTCATTAGTGCACACTGAATGACGTACAATTAGAGTTAATAGTCCGTCAAGTGTACGGAGTATAGCCTGGCCTATGTATTTAATGTATTTAACATTTAATAAACATTATGTTGAATATTTTGAAACTTATTTGACAGGACGCTGTTTTTGCCATAAGCAGCAACAGCACTTAGTCAAATTAGTTTCTAAATATGCAACAGCTTACCTGTATATTTACCTTGAAGCTGGGACTGTGGATTCAGGGAATTACAGTGTGTAAATCGATCTTAATATGCGCAAAGCATGGCCGTGACTTAGTCAATTTTCGGTAGAGGGATATATTGAATATTCAATTTCCTTGCGTGGAATATTAAATATTCACTTTCCTGTAGCGGAATATGGGAGTATGGCAATACGGTTTTGATATCTTCAGCGTATGCCTCGGGTAGCCAGAGGACTGTTTGGGACAATGTAAACGAAGACATGCATAAGTTCAGCAAACGTATAAAGATCTATTCCGACACAAAATATGTGTATTGAATATTCAATATCCAGTCACAGGAAGTTGAATATTCAATATCCCGCTACAAGAAATTGAATACGCAATATCCGCTAAAGTAAATTTAGTATTCAATATGCAATATCCAATATCCAGCTAACTTGACTGAGCTAGAAGAGGCTTGGAGCCGATGTTGTGGGGCTTGCTGTGAGGCGCTAGACAGCTGTCCAGCTAACTTGACTGAGCTAGAAGAGGCTTGGAGCTGATGTTATGGGGCTTGCTGTGAGGCGCTAGACAGCTGCCCATAGATACAGATAACTTGACTGAGCTAGAAGAGGCTTGGAGCTGATGTTGTGGGGCTTGCTATGAGGCGCTAGACAGCTGTCCAGCTAACTTGACTGAGCTAGAAGAGGCTTGGAGCTGATGTTGTGGGGATTGTTGTGAGGCGCTAGACAGCTGCCCATAGATACAGCTAACTTGACTGGGCTAGAAGAGGCTTGGAGCTGATGTTGTGGGGCTTGCTGTGAGGCGCTAGACAGCTGTCCAGCTAACTTGACTGAGCTAGAAGAGGCTTGGAGCTGATGTTATGGGGCTTGCTGTGAGGCGCTAGACAGCTGCCCATAGATACAGATAACTTGACTGGGCTAGAAGAGGCTTGGAGCTGATGTTGTGGGGCTTGCTGTAAGGCGCTAGACAGCTGTCCAGCTAACTTGACTGAGCTAGAAGAGGCTTGGAGCTGATGTTGTGGGGCTTGCTGTGAGGCGCTAGACAGCTGTCCAGCTAACTTGACTGAGCTAGAAGAGGCTTGGAGCTGATGTTGTGGGGCTTGCAGTGAGGCGTTAGACAGCTGCCCAGCTAACTTGACTGAGCTAGAAGAGGCTTGGAGCTGATGTTGTGGGGCTTGGTGTGAGGCGCTAGACAGCTGTCCAGCTAACTTGACTGTGCTAGAAGAGCATTGGAGCTGATGTTGTGGGGCTTGCTGTGAGGCGCTAGACAGCTGCCCATAGATACAGATAACTTGACTGGGCTAGAAGAGGCTTGGAGCTGATGTTGTGGGGCTTGCTGTAAGGCGCTAGACAGCTGTCCAGCTAACTTGACTGAGCTAGAAGAGGCTTGGAGCTGATGTTGTGGGGCTTGCTGTGAGGCGCTAGACAGCTATCCAGCTAACTTGACTGAGCTAGAAGAGGCTTGGAGCTGATGTTGTGGGGCTTGCAGTGAGGCGTTAGACAGCTGCCCAGCTAACTTGACTGAGCTAGAAGAGGCTTGGAGCTGATGTTGTGGGGCTTGGTGTGAGGCGCTAGACAGCTGTCCAGCTAACTTGACTGTGCTAGAAGAGCATTGGAGCTGATGTTGTGGGGCTTGCTGTGAGGCGCTAGACAGCTGGCCATAGCCAGACATAGTCAACGCGTAAGCGACAGGTTCTTTGCATTATATATGGCATACATGGCTCATCCATTGTCTTGGAAGATTAAGCACTGACGAAGAATCAATGTGTGCGTGTTCATTGACATAAAATGGGAATTATCGCCGCATAATCTGTCTGTTGTTTGAACACAGTTGACATAGGTTTTAACATTCCGGTCACGTCAAATAGTGACATAAGTAGCGACACTATTTGAAACGAAGTTTAACACTTTCATGGCAAAACCGGCCAAATCGGCTTATGTTGTGCTCTTGAGGAATGTCCATCTGCAGGCCAAGGGGATAATATTTGTGAGGATTTATCACCGGAATAATTGGCTTGGTAACCGAGCCCGTTATTCCAGTGGTAAATTTCAAAAATAGTCTTCTCGACCGACAAAAGATTCCATAAAAATTTTTTTGGTTCTCTTGACAAAATATAGTCATTAAAGGGATAGTTACACATAATTGCAGCTTGCCGATTGCTGCATGCAGATTAGCCCAAAAGATGTATCCGATCTATCACTCAAATATATGACGTCATAATGAATTTTGCCATATGTAGACCCTATTGGTTTACACATTTCTGATTGTTGCTTATATATGGTCAAACATTGTACAGGAAATACATAGAAGACGAGAGTAGACTTGATTGGTAGAAATCGAGGCGATAGATAGAAGTAGACTACTAGACAGTATATATCTTGAGGAAAGTTTAATTTATTGCAAATATCTTAATAATTTAATGGTGCACTACACCGCTGGTGCAACATATCGCCGCTTTCAGCAAATGTCGAGCAGCAAAGATGGTCCATGGTTGGTCATGTGCTAAGGATGCCTAGGGACACACCAGCGCAGAGAGCCTTGGAATTTGCCCTACTGGGAGACAGCAAATACAAAGCCAGAAAAGGACGTCATTGTATAAATATGTTAAGCGTGCTACAAGGTAACCTCAAGAAAGCAGGACTCGGTACAGTCATATCAAGAATGGCCCTGAGGAAGCTAAACATGTTGCCCGAGGACAAAACACAGTGTTTTACAAGATCCATCCGCCATATCATCCCGCGTTATAACAAATCTATTGTCACAGCTACTCGCCAGTGATACCGTTTTGTGGCGGTGATAGTAACCTTGTACAAGCAAGGCCGGTAGACGTCATGGGTATTCAATTATCAGAAAATACATACCGCCGCCTTGCTTACGTGACTCTGGGTTTATAATCTGAGAGAGTCAAGTGTTGGTGTTGATAAGATCACAATGGTTAGGGGTGCTACCTTTTGTGGACTAATTTTATTTATTTTGAAGCACATTTAAGTGTGAAAGCTTATAAAAATAAATAAAGTTATCACCAATAATCATTTTAAATCCCTGCTACAACCTCAAAAGGCTGTTCTACAAGGTACACCAGGCTTGGATCTTTATCTGTAAGCTGCATTGGGGCCGCTCGAAATAGAAACCCCATGATAGTGAGTTAGTTGGTTGGGTGTGTGATTGGGTGGTGGGGTAACTGGTCATTCGGTCGTTCAGTCGGTCGCTCGGTCAGTCTGTTGGTCGGCCAGTCAGTCAGTCGGTCAGTCGGTCGGTTGGTCGGTCGCCTGGCCAGCCAGCCAGTCAGTCCGTCCGTCCGTCAGTCAGTCAGTCAGTCAGTCAGTTAGTTAGTTAGTTAGTTAGTTGGTTGGATAGCTAGCTAACTAGTTATAGTCATCCAGTCACAAAAGCTTATTCCGGGTTGTATCTAAAAAATTACTGCTCAGGAACATGCCATGCAAGAGGATTTCCAGATTTTAGCTGTAATCCGGATAAAATAATCAGGATTCGAATCGAATCAAATCCTCGATCTGTGGATATTTCTGGAACCACTTGTCCGATTTGGCTCGATTTTTAACACCAGAACCGGTGTGGTCATACACTAGGATTCCACAGCTGTAGGTATGATCGGAAAAATTCCGGAAAACAATATGGAAAATTGCACCTATCGAGATTCTATCGACCTTGTTGTATTAAGAGGCCACTGTCAATGGTGATTATGTCTCCATCAGGTGGTCGCTTAATGATAATGTGTTTTCTTCCGTGGCTGAACTTAATTTGATGGTGATGATCATGATCATGATGTGCTGTGTTCTGCAGATACAGTAGTTTGAAAATATCCTGCAGCTGCAGTCTGTCCTTCTTTGGCCACTGTTTGTTATCCTCAGTTGGATTTTCTAGCGCATTTATGCTCTTCTTATGTTCATGGTTCTTAGTGCACCCCGTGCCTCTTCTTTTTGATTGGCAAGTAGCGTGGTTAGCAGGTTTGTGCAGTTGCGTCCTCTGCGGGATTTGAAGATATTGTCGCATCTGGTGAAATTCACCGAGCATGGCCAACTTTCACTGACGGTGGAACAGTATTGGCCATGTTGTAAAGGACGTCATTAGAGGTTCTGCTGTTCGGCCAGCGATATTGATTTTGAGGCCTGCCAGTCTGTCGTGTATGGGGGAGCACACTTGTCGACAACTTTCTGCTAGACTCCTGACACAATGGAAAATGGTATTTTAAAATGAACTGCCATTAATAGATAAGTTATTTCTTTGCTTACCATAGCTACAGGGAATATACGTGGTGTGAGTACATCATCAAAGAGGCACCCCTTAGGCGCAGACTGTGAACATTATAACATCGATATTATATGCATTTAAGAGAGTAAAGTAAGTAACACTCAATGCAGGAACTACAGACTGCCATAAGCCAGTACTCATGGAGCAAAAACAGGCCACATACCCGGGTTTATGATTCGTAATCAGACCAAGGGTCTTGGACCATGCCATTAGTTTTAGATACGTCAGTGATCGCGTTGCATTCATCGACATAAATATGACTACACGAAAACACACCACCACTAAGTGTCACGTAGTCAAAGCATATGGCCCAACTACCGAAAAGGCCAACGAGAATCCAGCAATATTAGATTCCTTCTATGCAGAACTGAGCTCCACCATTACAATCCTAGCTAGATGGCAACTGTTCGTATGTCAGGATTTCAACTCCAAGCTCGGTAAACTCGGAATTGCGGCCAAAAGTTCAGGATTTGGCTTATGTGTGCGATCGTATAGAGAGGATATACGCAACAGAAATTGAGATGCACTGGTGGCGTTCCTTAGTTCCAATGGCCTATTTGCCACAAATACGGCTTTCAAACAACCACGCCGTCACCAGACAACATGGACCTGACACATCGCTGATCACAAAGCCCCAAAAGGTTCTAAGGCTACAACAGATGTCTTCAACCAAATAGACTTTATACTATGCAGGACAGAAGCAAAACCGCTACTGCGGAATGCTTGTTTCTATGGAGGAACAGACCTCAATTCTGACCAGAAGCCAGTCATCACATGCCTTCAAATGAACGATCTCTACCTACTGTACAAACGTCATACCAGGCAAAAGGGTAGCATCACCTACAACGTACCCAAGGTCATCAGCGACACTGACACTCAAATGTTATACAAAAAGGCCCTTGGAGAGCATATACATGTAGCTAACATCGACTTCAGCTCCGAGCCAAACGAACCCCTAACCAAAATACTGAAATCCATGGAATCATCCACTACCAGCTCCATGGGTGTTCTTAAACACAGCAGAACTAGGTATACTGACAACCCTCTAGTAGTAAAACTGTCTAAGTGGAAAACGTTACGGCTGCGCAGCTATCAAAGTGGCCAAACCGAACACCACAACAAACTACGTCAGGAGCGCAATAACATTCTGCGCCACATTAGGGAACGCTTAAACAGAACGTACACATCTTGCTATTAAACAAGCAGACTCCCTAGTAGATGAAATCACTACTACGGATGACTGGCACAAAATGTTTTGAGCAGCCCGAGCCCTGACAGTCACTGACTAGACACCACCACTGACTGTACACAACACTGAAGGACACTTTGTCTGGACTGACCAGGGCAAAGACGAGGCGATTCGAGAATGGTTCAAGGAACAATTCACGGACCAAGATGACGTGCCCTTGCACCCATTCTCAGGAGACCCCAAGCCATTACTAACACCAATTAACATAACAGAAGTTGAGAAGTCACATAAAGCCCTGAAAAAATGGACGTGAATCTGGACCTGATGGCATGAGCAATGAATTATTCAAATATGTAAGTGACATTTTCTCAAAACCGATCACACACCTAATCAATTCAGCTTTTATGAACCACCTTCGCAATAACACAGTGGGCCAAGGCACCCGTATCGCACCACCCAAGCCCAAGAAGCCACCTGGCCCCAGCCAATCTGCGGCCCATTGTGCTCCTCGACAGCATACGGAAAATCATATCCAATATTATTCGGTGCCACATCCGAGACAAGATCGATGATTTCGCCGGATCATGTGAAAGTGGCTTCAAACGTGGACGCAGATGCACAGACATTGTATGGGCCCGACGCATTCTTGTGTCGGTAGTTATTTCCAGTGTCAATACTAGGTATGCTGCTAGATATGGAATATGCCAACGGTGTGGATGTCGAAGAAAAGAAACCCATTGACGAACTTCTCCCAAAAGCTGCAGCAAACTAAAAATTGAGAATCTCTTTATGAATGAATCCAAAACAGAATTCACCCACATTTACCAATCTACAAAGCATGAAACTGACGATGCACTTTGTGGCGACGAACCATGGAGGAAAAGTAAAATCCTTGGCTCACTGCTTTGTAGTACTGCTGACATTGCTGCACGCTGCGTCATCGGGAACATAGCTTTCCAGTCCTTCTGGAAGCTATGGGTTCGTAGATCAAAGATGCCCTTGATAAAAAAGACTACGTTTATAAAACTCCAAAGGCAACTCTAGACAAATTCGATGCTTGCCACTGCAAACACTTACGCACCATCACTGGACACCGATGGCCAGACAGCATAATTTCCAATGATGCACTATACAAGATGAGTAATACGTCACCGCTGTCTGTAAAAGTCGCCCAGCAAAGATGGTCCATGTTTGGCCATGTGCTAAGGATGCCAGAAGAGACACCAGCACAGAGAGACATGGAATTCGTCCTACTCGGAGCCAGCAAATACAAAGCCAGGAGAGGACATCATTGCATAAATATTTTAAGTGTGCTACGAGGTGACCTCAAGAAAGCAGGGCCCGGTACACTCAAGTCAAGAATGGACCTGAGGAAGCTAACGATTTCGGATGAGAAGACGACACAGTGGGAAAAAGGGAAAATGGCTGATTGCAGCTGTAGGATGTTTCTACTACTACAGCCGCAGAACACCGTGAAAATAGTACGGATGTGTTTGCGGTGGCAGTTGTCAAGCTTGTCTAGGACTGCCTTAGGAGCTGCCTAGCTGTTCCAGTTTTAGAGCATCAGTGATAGACAAGTTGCGTCATACAAGTGTACATCTTGGTTATACGAATCCTTGATCCACAAGTTCCCAAAACACTGGAAGGCTCTGTTTTCCGTGATGCAACGTGCAACATTGTCGCAGACACTGGATAACTGCACAGCAGTGAGCAGAGAAGTTTTCGTTTTCTCCACACCCCACACCACACCCCTCACTGTGCTCTGAGACACCTTTGTTGCTGACTTCACTTGTTGCTTAAAGCTGCGTTTCCCCAATCCAATTGATTGTACAATTAGTTGTACGTCCCGCTGGATTCCGTACGCATTGTACAACAGATTTTACAATATATCTGATCGTGGAAACTCACCTTAAAGACATGTCTTAATGCATTACATGTGGCCCTTTCCAAGTGATCCCGCTTTTACCGTTGCCAAACCGTTTCAAAGTTGCCAAACTTTGTTTGCAAACAGCAGAACAAATGATACCAGTTCTTTAACATGTTTCGCAAATGGAATTCCAATCTAGAACTGCCTTGATGAGAGTACCAAAAATATCAAATAAATTGGAAAATGTGTTTGTTGAAAGTAACTTATCTCCAAAATTTTTTTTTCAAATTGCCTTAGTATAATAATACCCCGGAGTTAAAATCGTATAATATCTTGTATCAGGCTAACCTCTGTGCTGTTATTGAGGTGGGGCATTGCGAATATACAATGTCATGTTGCAAATGTGTATATTGACTTACTGTGACTATAGCAATATTCCTTCAGATAATCATCGAAGCTCCCAGGATCACGGAACATGCTCACCAAATGCTTGCATATGTAATAATGGCTCACAGCTGTATCTTTTGGAGTGCGCATGACTACAATATGCTTCCGGTTTCCATTCTTTATCCAGAAGTCTTTTGGGAAATCAGCGGGATGACTGTGGGTGCTGAGGACGCGTTTGCCTTAGTGTGCATCATGTAGCCCAAATATGTACCAATGTGAGTCTTCCATGGCGTCAGCGATCAGCTCTGTCCTTCCCTGGATGATGGATCGAGTCATTATCCATGCTAAGTGCGTTCATACAAAACGAACATAGCAACGAACCATCCCAGCTTATCCATCCATCATATGACGTCATATGATGTCATAATCAACTACAACACGTGTAGGATGGCATCATAATGATGACGTCATGAATGGCATGATTTAGTCCGTCTTAAACGCTTAATAGTCCGACAGGTTGTACGAATTGTATGTCTCTACTATTTACTAAACATTATGTCCAATATTTTGAAACTGTTTTAATAGGCGCTGTTGCTGCCATAGGCAGCAACAGCACCCAGTCAAATTAGTTTCAAAATATTCAACAGCTTACCTGTATAAGTTATTGAAAATTGATAGTCAGTGAGTCAGGGATCGATCGATCCCAGCACGAGCGAGGGCTGGTGGAGCCCAGTTAGAGATAGGCGGGGTATAGCTAAAGCTGGAAAGGTCTATATATCCTTAGCTCATCATACGTACTCGGGACCATGCGCAGAATCAAGTTAGTGCAAGGAACGACCGTTGGCTATGGGCTTTGGTCATTTAATATTGTCATATACCTGGTGGCATTTGAAACTGCAGAGTGGTGACTCACCAAGACATGTAGTTTTACAACCACAAGTTTTTTTTAGATCCATCAGCCTGTGGTCCCACATACAGGTGGTCAGTATTGACAGGTTGGACTTTAGACAGGGGGAAACTAGTAGTAGTAGTAGTAGTAGTAGTAGTAGTAGTGGTGGTAGTAGTAGTAGTAGTAGTAGTAGTAGTAGTAGTAGTAGTAGTAGTAGTAGTAGTAGTAGTAGTAGTAGTAGTAGTAGTAGCAGTAGTAGCAGTAGTAGTAGTAGTAGTAGTAGTAGTAGTAGTAGTAGTAGTAGTAGTAGTAGTAGTAGTAGTAGTAGTAGTAGTAGTAGTGGTAATAGCAGCAGCAGCAGCAGCAGCAGCAGCAGCAGCAGCAGCAGCAGCAGCAGCAGCAGCAGCATTAGATCTTGATGCGTTTAAAATAGGCGTGTTATGCCGCGTGCACTAGACGGAGATTAAAGATTATGAGCGGTTGGTGGGCATTGCTGGATGTCTCAAGCACAAATCTGCGGGGAACACTCCTTTTGGTGGCATGTGGTTCGTGGGTGCGGATATCCTACACGACCACTTTTCCGGATCCAGACCTCGTAAGCCTCCAAAAAATATATCCATGCGCACGCCCCACCTCCACCCCACGCCCAGATATCAAGGAATGGCTTCATATCAAACATTGCCCAGCACACGTTTACAAAGAATTTTCTGGTGGAAGCAATAATGAAGGGCGGCGGTTTAAGATGATTATGAACCTCGCAACACGCCCTACATATTTATGCAATGACGTCCTCTCCTGGCTTGAAGCCGCACGTTGCCAGTGTGTCAATAAAATAAATACATATACTGCCAGAGCCGTGATGGAGTCAAAGTACAATAGTCTTAAAAGCCTATGATTGAATAGTGGCAGATACATCCACAGATAGTCCCAGATGAATCGTCAGAGTGTCAGTATATCCCACATGTGAAAGCTGGTCTGCTAACCCAACATTCTTATCTTGGCCCGGTTGCTGATGCCATGCAGAGTTGCAGTATGGTGGTTCGATCCCTGACCGGGGAGATGGTGATCAACAAATTAAACTAATGCTACGGCTAAGTTAGCACATGGAAATTGAAGGCGCGTGTTGCCAGCGCGTCAATAAAATAAAAAATACATATACTGCCAGAGCCGTGCTGGAGTCAGAGTACAATAGGCATAAAAGCCTAGGATTGAATTGTGGCAGGTGCATCCACAGATAGTCCCATATGAATCGTCAGTGTGTCAGTATATCAGACATGTGAAAGCTGGTCGGCCAATCCTTGACTTTTAGTCTTGGTGCGGTGGTCCAGTGGAAAGATGCCTGGTTGCTGATGCTATGCGGAGTTGCAGAATGGCGGTTCGATCCCCCTACCGGGAGATGGTGATCAACAAATTAAACTAATGGGTGCATGACTGTCGGCTAAGTTAGCACATGGAAATTGAAGCCGCACGTTGCCAGCGCGTCAATAAAATAAAAAATACATATACTGCCAGAGCCGTGCTGGAGTCAGAGTACAATAGGCATAAAAGCCTACGATTGAATTGTGGCAGGTGCATCCACAGATAGTCCCATATGAATCGTCAGTGTGTCAGTATATCAGACATGTGAAAGCTGGTCGGCCAATCCTTGACTTTTAGTCTTGGTGCGGTGGTCCAGTGGAAAGATACCTGGTTGCTGATGCCATGCGGAGTTGCAGAATGGCTGTTCGATCCCCCGACTGGGAGATGGTGATCAACAAATTAAACTAATGGGTGCATGACTGTCGGCTAAGTTAGCACATGGAAATTGAAGCCACACGTTGCCAGTGCGTCAATAAAATAAAAAATACATACATACATACATCGTCAGTGTGTCAGTATATCAGACATGTGAAAGCTGGTCGGCCAATCCTTGACTATTAGTCTTGGTGCGGTGGCCCAGTGGAAAGATGCCTGGTTGCTGATGCTATGCGGAGTTGCAGAATGGCGGTTCGATCCCCCTACCGGGAGATGGTGATCAACAAATTAAACTAATGGGTGCATGACTGTCGGCTAAGTTAGCACATGGAAATTGAAGCCGCACGTTGCCAGCGCGTCAATAAAATAAAAAATACATATACTGCCAGAGCCGTGCTGGAGTCAGAGTACAATAGGCATAAAAGCCTACGATTGAATTGTGGCAGGTGCATCCACAGATAGTCCCATATGAATAGTCAGTGTGTCAGTATATCAGACATGTGAAAGCTGGTCGGCCAATCCTTGACTTTTAGTCTTGGTGCGGTGGTCCAGTGGAAAGATACCTGGTTGCTGATGCCATGCGGAGTTGCAGAATGGCTGTTCGATCCCCCGACTGGGAGATGGTGATCAACAAATTAAACTAATGGGTGCATGACTGTCGGCTAAGTTAGCACATGGAAATTGAAGCCACACGTTGCCAGTGCGTCAATAAAATAAAAAATACATACATACATACATCGTCAGTGTGTCAGTATATCAGACATGTGAAAGCTGGTCGGCCAATCCTTGACTATTAGTCTTGATGCGGTGGCCCAGTGGAAAGATGCCTGGTTGCTGATGCTATGCGGAGTTGCAGAATGGCGGTTCGATCCCCCGACCGGGAGATGGTGATCAACAAATTAAACTAACGGGTGCATCACTGTCGGCTAAGTTAGCACATGGAAATTGAAGCCGCACGTTGCCAGTGCGTCAATAAAATAAAAATACATATACTGCCAGAGCCGTGCTGGAGTCAGAGTACAATAGGCGTAAAAGCCTAGGATTGATTGTGACAGATGCATCCACAGATAGTCCCATATGAATCGTCAGTGTGTCAGTATATCAGACATGTGAAAGCTGGTCGGCCAATCCTTGACTATTAGTCTTGGTGCGGTGGCCCAGTGGAAAGATGCCTGGTTGCTGATGCTATGCGGAGTTGCAGAATGGCTGTTCGATCCCCCGACCGGGAGATGGTGATCAACAAATTAAACTAACGGGTGCATCACTGTCGGCTAAGTTAGCACATGGAAATTGAAGCCGCACGTTGCCAGTGCGTCAATAAAATAAAAATACATATACTGCCAGAGCCGTGCTGGAGTCAGAGTACAATAGGCGTAAAAGCCTAGGATTGATTGTGACAGATGCATCCACAGATAGTCCCATATGAATTGTCAGTGTGTCAGTATATCAGACATGTGAAAGCTGGTCGGCCAATCCTTGACTATTAGTCTTGGTGCGGTGGCCCAGTGGAAAGATGCCTGGTTGCTGATGCTATGCGGAGTTGCAGAATGGCGGTTCGATCCCCCGACCGGGAGATGGTGATCAACAAATTAAACTAACGGGTGCATCACTGTCGGCTAAGTTAGCACATGGAAATTGAAGCCGCACGTTGCCAGTGCGTCAATAAAATAAAAATAGATACATACATGCGAGTGCCTAGAGATATGGCAAGTCTGGAATGCACACTATTAGCTGAGCCACGAACCCATACCATTTCTCCTGCCTCATATGGATTTCCATGTACACAACGGTCGTGCCAGGTTTTCTGGCATCTGTGTACGGTGGAGTGTTTCTCTTACCAGCTCACGGGCCTGTTCTATCTGTTGCTGCATGAGTTCTACATACAGAGAAGGTGAGCTTATTTCCCCCAGGGATCCTAGGCATGGCTAGATTCAAGGGTAAAGCCAACTCATGGCCTAGCATTAATTTAACAGGGGTATAACCTGTGCTAGAATGTATAGAAGTGCAGTATGCCACCAACACATATGGGAGCCGTAGATCCCAATCACGACAATCAAGGTGTGTTTCTTTAATCAGCGTTACCGGTAGAGATCGAGTAAACCTCTCCACCATGCCATCTCCACGTGGATGGTATGGTGTTGTGCGAGTTTTGAATATGTGAAACAATTTGAAGAGCGCAGAGATCAGCCAGCTATCAAAGTTACTACCTTGGTCAAAATGTTAATTCGTGTGGCATACCAAAACGGCAGAACAATTTGCTTGCCAGCACCTCTGCTACTGTGGCTGACTCTTGGTCTGGCAAGGCAAAAGCTTCTACCCACTTCGGGAAATAATCCTGTAATACAAGGATGTATTTATTTCCTTCATCCATTGTATTCATGGGTTCAAGTACATATACAGCTACTCGCTCCCACGGTGCATCGAAAATCTTTGTTTGCAATGGTGAAAGGCTGTACTGTCTATAATACTGGTCGAGCCCTAGGAAGCTCCGAGTGTTAGTCACTGAGGTAGGCATCTTCCATCCGGCTACTGCTCGAGTTTTAGTGGGCTGAGTGGCCACTCCATCAGCAGATATTACATGGCCCAGAAACTCAACACTTTTTCTAATGAGATGAATTTTCTTTGGTTTAAGTTTCAGATTGGTGGTTTGAAACCGTACCAACACTTTGTCCATGTTGGCCAAGGTGTGTTCAAACGAGGGGACAAAAACAATGACGTTATCTATATAACATAAACATACTTCCCACTGCAGTGTGGTAAGTACCAGTTCAATCTGCCACTGAAAGGTGCCCGGTGCATTGCATAGGCCATAGGTTATTTTGTGAAACTGAAACAGACCATCCCTGCAAACAAATGCAGTCTTTTCATGGTCCTGCTCATCCATGGCTACCTGCCAGTAACCGCTGGCAAGATCAAGTGTACAAAACCATTTGGCTCTGCTCAACGAAACCAATGCCTGATCAATTCTGAATCAATGAAAGAAATCATCATATATTAAGATTTATTTCGCTTCATTCCATTGTGGCATAAATTAATCCTCTAAACGTATACAATTTAAACAATGTTATTTTCACTTATTCTGGTGTGAATGTACCCCTTTAATTTATATACGTTGACCTCTGAATCATAAGAATTACAATTTCAATGTAGGTGGACAGGTAAGCTGTTGCACATTTTGAAACTAATATGACTGGGTGATGTTGCTGCCTATGGCAGCAACAGCGGCCAGTCAAATTAGTTTCAGAATATCAAAGGAATGTTTATTAAATATACAATTCGTACACGTGGCGGACCTTTTCAGCTTTATGACGGTGTATTTCTGCCAATTATGATAGTCATGTCAGTCTACATGTGACGTAATTTATTATAACGTTATAACGTCGTATAATTGATCGACAAATCTGATTCATCTATTGAGCCAGCACTGGCTGGATTCGATCTAGCACTCAAATATCTGGCGTCATAACCAATTACACCATTTCTTTGCTGACGTTACAATCAAAATGGCATAGGGCCGTCACCAAGCTTGAAAAGCCCTTCTCTATGATGTACAAAGTGTCTTTGGCGAATTCACAATTTAATAAACATTCTGTTGAGTATTTTGAAACGAATTTTACTGGGAGCTGTGCTTGAGATTGTAATAGCTTTCCAATGGCTACTACAATTTGTACAATAGACCTTTACACTCTATTCATCCATGACGTCATAATTAACTACGCGACGTATATAATGACATCATAATGAAGGACGTCATGAATGGCGTAGATAAGCAAGTCACGAACGCATATTTCTAGTTAGACTATGCGTTGTTGTAGGAATTGTATGGCTTTCCTATTTAATAAATATTATGTTGAATATTTTGAAACCAATTTGACTGGCCGCTGTTGCTGCCATAGGCAGCAACAGCACCCATTTAGCTTAGTTACAAAATATTCAACAGCTTACCTGCATAGCTTTCAAGAAATTGATAGTTAGGGCATTCCGTGTCGATCAACCCCAACACTGCGAAATGTGGGTGGAGCCTAGCTATAGGTGGGTGGGGCATAGCTAAAACTGGAATGGGCCATTGGTATTTTGAAATTCAGGGTTCACACTATATAAATCGATTGCAACACGCATACAAGGTGGGTGGAGCTTAAATAGAAATGGGCGGGGCATAGCTCGAAATGGATCCCTCCAATTGTAATATTGTATAATATATATATCCTGGACATTCCTTTGATGCGAAATGTAGAAGGCATTGTTTGCTGGCCGCTCTTGGATGGAATATTCCGATGAATATTGTCACGAGACATGCTGCTTAGCTGCGTAGATGTAAGATGAGAGAGAAGGGGAAGGAGTGGGAGAGGGTGGTGGCGGGAGGAGAAGCGGAAAACAATTGACTGGCGATCTTGAAGACATCTAATACTGTTAAAGTTTACTGTAAGTACAATAAATAGGGCATACGCACTGTACTGCTTGGCGCAACAGATAACCGAGCCAGTCATTCCAGTGGTAAGTTTTCAAAAATAGTCTTCTGTTGGTCTGCAAATGGACATTTTCTGTGAGAAAATTGAAATTTTTTTAACACATTTGAGGGTTAAAGGGTTAATGTGAATGAATATAAGTATATGCAAAATATATTATCAGTTGCATGTGCCGACCAAATTCACTATGCGTGTGTCTGTGTCATATGTGTGTCAGGATGCTTACTTACTTATCATAGTCTTTATGTTCATTCGTATGTTAAATAGTTTTACACGTTGCCATCATGTGCGAAAGTATGTTCATAAGCCCGTTTATATGTATGTCTTCTTACAAATGCACGCCAATGATCTTCCCTCCTTGACATAAGTTATTGGTTTGGTTGGCGTCTATCGAGTCCATGATTCCAGGTCCCATTCACGCCATTCTAGGCTGGTTTTATTTCAGTCTGTTATTGGTAACTTGCCCAGCTTTTTCACTGGTACCCATTTATACTCATGGGTGGAGAGAGAGACACCGAGGAGCGAAGGAGACTGCCTATGTTTCCAGCGATCGCCAGTTGGCCGAAGATCCGGGGGTCACCGGTTTCACAGCTCTGCTCGTTACCGCCTAAGCTACCGCCTCCAATTTCCCTCCTTGACCTCTTTGGTCTCAGTAGTAACCGGGTTTGCTGTGGGTAGACGCTTTTTTATTGGTTCTCACAGGTCACATGCATTCGAGTAGGAAATTGAGTGAAAAAAACGGGCGTGTGCTGATGGGCTGTCTTGTACCAACACGCCCACTAGCCCACGCCAATTTTTCATACTTCATACATAGGTAATTATGCCCCGCCCCATCGAAATCGTGTGATCTGTGAGAGCCAATCAAAAAGCGCGTCTGTCAACACAGCACGCTTCCTCTCGCTGGTGTCATTAATGATCAAATACGTAAGAAAGACAGTTTTAATTAATGGTATTTTTTATCTCTGTATTTTTTATTTTTTTAATGGACACCGTGGTTTTATACTATTTTTCTAAAATACTCTCAAAAACTACCTATTTTTATTTGTTTCCTCTTCTTTCGAATTCTGTAAATATGTTTATATATTCAGAATGCATATCTCTTGCTACACTTACACAGTATCATTGCTGGTAGTAGCATAAATATAAGATCCATTACGTCTAGTACTAGTTCTAAGAATATTATAAGTATAATTGCCACGCGCCAATATTGAATTTGACATATTCGCGCCCGTTGCTCAGCGGCGCAGGGGCCAATATCAAATTCTATATCGTCGCCAATATGAAACAGTATGATTTTACTCCATTGGTGTGCGAATATCAAAGAGAAGTGAAATGAATGGAAACTATTGTTGGACAGAATAAATACAACCCGGTAACTCATAAACCTTACTTCTGTAACATTACATTAAAAAGATTGAAGCAACCGGCACAATATATAACCTACAGAATAGGTTAGATCCTTACAATAATAAGGTAATATAGAACAGATAATACGAAACTTCATATAACGAGTCAATACAAATACGCCAATCGGCGGGGAATCAGAAATTTATCTAGCTTGACATTGTTTCAAATTGGCGCAAATATAACATTTGATATTGGGTCCCTGTACCATTGACCAACAGGCGCGCTGATATCAAATTCAATATTGGTCCCCGCATTCGGTATTGCCGTGTTACATGATGGAAACATTCATCCCGACAAGTACACTGTACATAGAGATAGATGTTCACGCAAGCTCGCTCTGTGTCAGAATGACTTGGAGAAAACCGAGTCCACTATTTATATCATCCCTAGTTGTCACTCATAATAGCCTGTTATCGACTACCCCTGTAGCAATGGACGTGCAACCTGATTAGTTATGCGATGGACAAAGACGTATCGCTTCGAGCTGTAGCAATAGATAAATTTTAACCATCCCTGTTAATAAAATTATTGATTACCCTATGTGGTGATGGACACACGATCTGATTGGCTGAGCGATGGACCCACAATTATTGATTATGGCTTTAGCAATAGACGAGCATAAATTATTGAATGGATATTTCTTATTGGCCCAAGTAGTTCAACTTTTAGTGGCAATCGATTATTGTAACACTGGATTGTGTGCCTGATGCAAGAGGCACAGATTTTAAACAACTACACATGAAATATTATTGGGATATTGCTTATTGGCGCAAATGTAATTTTGTTCATTAGTGGCCGCAAGTGTGAATTAATCAATATTTTGAGCTAATTCCGCTTTAATGCTTATTCACAACACTGCAGTTATAGCCATTATGCTGGCAAATAATATCAGCTACAACATAAGCTGAATGAATTGACAGCTTAAATCAAGAAAATACAGCGAGTCTGAATTAGTGGATATTTTGAAGTAATGCCACTTTAATGATTATTCGCTGCACTGCAGCTTTGAGCATTACGTCAGAGTATAAACCTGAACTATACCTATATCTATATATCTATATTACAGAAGGCCAGGTAGTGCATCACAGCTCTCAAAACACTCAAAATCAATTTGCCAGTAGATTCTTGAATATTGGTCCAAGGGATAGTTGCATTTTAGGGAGGAATTTTTTAGTCAGATATTGTAGCATCCAAAAGTGTTATAGAGATTAATTTGGTAATACGATTAAATGAAAGATGGACGTGAATCCGGACTTGATGGCGTGAGCAATGAACTATTCAAATACGTAAGTGATATTATCTCAAAACCGATCACGCGCCTAAGCAATTCAGCTTTTAAGCAGCATCTTAGCATCAATATTGTGGCCAAAGGCACCTATATCACTCTTTCACTACATCTTGTTGTCATATCACTCCAGATCTTGATGAAATTATTAGCTTCTGTATCATGTATCCCATTTATAATTTTGTAGAGCTCTATCATGTCTCCCCTCTTCCTCCTGTAAGCTAAGGTGGGTAATTTCAGCTTCCCCAGTCTCACCGGATAGGTTAGATTCCTGAATCCAGGTATCTGTTTCATTGCCCTCCATTGTACCCCCTCGATCATTTCAATATGCTTCATCTTACACAGTGCCCTCACAGAACTCGCGTAGTCAAGATGCGTTCTTACTAGGCTCTTACACAAGGGTGTGAAGCTCTGCTGCTCCATATGCTGAAATGGTCTTCTAATTAGGGCGAACATGGAGTTGGCGTTCTTCACCTTCTCACTAATGTGATTTTCAAAGGTCAGGTCCTCATCTATGGTTACTCCAATGTCTTTTTCGATTTCCGCATTTTGGAGCTCTCTTCCATGGAGTGTGTATTTCGTCTCTGTTACTTGTGGGGTTTTTTTTTTCAATTTTCATATGCTTACCCTTGTCTGGATGAAATTTGAGCAGCCATGTATTGCTCCTGTTTGCCATTTAAATTTGTATCCAGATCTTTTTACATGATATTGTGGTCCTCTTCTCGGGTAATTACCCTAAAGATTTTTGTGTCATCTGCAAATAATTACATATCTTATTAGTCCACAATACTTGGGAGGTCATTTATGAATATTACAAAAAGTACATGTAGATGATTGTAAAGAACTACAACAAGACCTTAACTCACCGCAGCATTGGTCAGAAACATGGCAGGTCCGATTTAATCCTCAAAAATGTTCTGCAATGCACATAGGCCATAATCACTTTAATACTTCCTATCAAATAATAGATGACTGGAAAACCCTAAAATTACATTACGAAAATGTAATCAATGACCTAGGGGGGAGGCATAATATGGCGTACATTCCAATATATAGATGAGGGCCTGTTCATGAAACTTTATCCAACATTAATCCGCTCCCACCTGGAGTATGCTGCCCCTGTATGGTCACCAAACACATGGAAACAAGCAGAAAAACTTGTAAAAGTTCAGAGACGAGCTACGAAAATGGTGCCCAACTTAAAAAATCTAAATTACCAGGCAAGATTAGAATATTTAGAACTACCAAGTCTAGTATACAGAAGAATAAGATGGGATCTTATAAATGTCTATAAGTACATTCATAACCTGTATACTGCGGACTCTAGGAAACTTCTAATTATCCGTCCAAGAAAGAGAACTAGAGGTCATAAACTTACATTACTAAAACCAAGAGCAAATACATCACTCAGACAAAGCTTTTTCTCTAACCGTGTCATAGACTGGTGGAACGCCCTAATGCCTGAAGTTGGTGAAGCTCCATCTCTAAATAGTTTTACAACCAGACTAGATAAACTATTTATTTATTTAATCAATCAATCAATCAATCAATCAATCATCATAGTGACAGACTTAAGCATGAAGCAGCTTGTGAGTCCCAAGTTTGAGTTATTGAGTTTATTACGTTTAATTAGTCATAGTAATGATTTATCTCATTGAAATGTTTGTCTAGTCTGGTTTTGAAAATATCGATGTTTTGGGCTAGCACAATGTTTTCAGGTAGCGAGTTCCAATGTCAGATTACGCGTTGTGAGAAGAAATGTTTTCTAGTATTGTTGCGACAAAAATTGGTTTGAATCTTGAGTTTGTGAGCACGCGTTGTCATGTGTGCCGTATGATTATTAGTGAAGAATTGATCTGCATCTGTATTGTACATCCCGTGTATAATTTTGTATGATTCAATCCGACCCCCCCTCCCATAATTTTCTTATTTCATTGGCATGAGCCTAAGTGAGCTTAATCTGTCTCTGTAGCTTAGGTGTTTGAGGGTAGGGATAAGTTTTGTTGCTCTACGCTGAACCCTTTCTATTGTTCTTGATTGCCTTAATAAGTGAGGTGACCAAATTGAGTTGCAATATTCTAGAATGGGCCAGACCAAAAACTTATAAAGCAAGATGAAGTTGTTTTGATCCATGTGGGAAAAGGTTCACTTAATAACGGCTAGTGTACTGTTTGCTTTTGATACGATTTTGTTAATGTGTGAATCAAAAGAAAGTATGTTGTCTATGTAGATTCCTAGGTTCCTTTCGACATCCTGTATACTATAATTATAGAGCTCTAGACAAACCATGTAATCCAGAAATGACTATTAGATAATGTAGCTCATCACCAAATTTATTGAATTAGCTGATAATAGGATACAATGTCCTAAAAAAAGCTGTACATGTTATGATTATTATGTTATGATTATTACTGGGCCTAATACCGATCCTTCAGGGACTCCTGATGTAAGCTTCCTTGAGCATTCTCCATTTACTGCAACGTGTTGTGTTCGATTCTCACACACAGAATTGTTAGATTAGATTAGATTAGATTAGATAGTTTACAGAATTCAGGTTAGTGCCTTTATGTTCTGCTCATACTCTTTATTTGTAATGGCGGATACACTCAATATGTACATTTATATTTTGATGAAGGTCAATGTTTATACTTAATATGTTGACTAGTGGTTATGTTTAAGTATATATAGTATATTTGAGCCTTCTTGATTACATACTTCCATATTTACATACATACATATATACAATTTGGGACTGCTGTTATACCAGTGTGTAATGGTGTAGAGTAGTATGAAAAGGGAAATGGGTGATAACCCACGCATTCCCCATGCCATCGTACAGTGCACCAGCACACCCATACTTATGCAAGGTTTATAAAGTTTTACAGTTCATATATTATAACAATGCGAGATACATAAATATTACAGGTTGGGAATGATGTGATAACACATCCTATCCATCTCTCCTGATACATTTAAAAGCACTTAATATATTAACAATTTCACACCTATTCCATAACGCATGTTGGGTTTTTTTTACAAATCATATAGGCCTACATACATGTGAAATACATACAATTAGAAACGATGTGAATTTCCTATCCCTTCCCTATCTCATACTATAATTAAGCAATTCAAATATACATGTGGAATACATAAATTTAGCTTTTAGGAACAATGTGATTGCACACCCATTCCTGTCACAGAATACAATTATACTGGTACGTACCTAGCTGTTAATACAATTAGAGCTTAGGAACGATGTGATTTCACACCACTTCCCTATCTCATACTACAGTTAAGCAATTCAAATATTACCTATGGAATATCTAACTTTAGATATTAGGAGTGATGTGATTATACAGCAAATCCTTATCTCATACTACAATTAGGCAATTCAAATATGCACGTGGGACATATAACTTTAGACATTGGGAACGATGTGATTAAACATCCATCCCTGCCCCAGAATACAATTATACTGGTACGTACCTAGCTGTTACATACAGTTAGAGCTTAGGAACGATGTGATTTCACACCACTTTCCTATGTCATACTACAGTTAAGCAATTCAAATACGCACGTGGGACATATAACTTTAGCTATTTGGAACGATGTGATTACACATCCATCCCTGTCACAGAATACAATTATACTGGTACGTACCTAGCTGTTAAATACAGTTAGAGCTTAGGAACGATGTGATTTCACACCACTTTCCTATGTCATACTACAGTTAAGCAATTCAAAAGCTACCGATGGAATATGTAACTTTAGATATTAGCAGTGATGTGATTACACACCAAATCCCATATCTCATACCACAGTTAAGAAATTCACTATACACGTGGAATACATAACTTTAGATATTAGGAATGATGTGATTCCACACCCATTCCCTTCTCAGAATACAATTATACTGGTATGTACCTAGCTTAAATATAAATTACATAGTTATAGATATTGGGAACGATGTGATCACACACCCATTCCTTTCTCAAAGTACAATTATACTAGTAAGTAAGCTTATATAGAATACAGTCTAGACATCAGGATCGATGTGATTCCATACCCAATCCGTGTCTCATTTTGTAGCCTCCAAACCAATGTATCTGCCTTAGAGGGCATAAGCTGCATCGTGATTGAATTTCATTTCCAAGTTGTTCCAGAACTTGTCGAGTCTGTTCTCAAGGCATTTGATGCTCGGCGCACTTACAACCTCCTGTGGTAGTCCGTTCCAGACATCGGTGACACGGTTTACAAAGGAATATTTCCTAATGTTCAGTCTAGCAAAGTTCTTCTTTATTTTATATTCATTCCCTCTGGTATCTGAAATCTTGAACTTGAAGAGGTCTTCTGTGACGTGTTTATCATATATACCATGGATGACCCTGTAAGTTTCAATAGTGTCCCCTCTCATTCGCCTATATCTCAGTGTTGGAAGCTTTAGTTTGCACAGTCTATCTGCATAGCAAGGTCCTTCGAGTTGCACGCCTTTGTACATTTTCTATGATATCTATGTCACACCTTTTATAAGGCAACCATACAGCATATTCAAGTTGAGATCTTACTAATGCCTTGTAAAGTAATGTAAAATTTTCTTCATCCAAGTATGTATAGGTTCTGCGGATGGCTGCCATGATTCCCATGGCCTTATTTACCTTGGTTTGCATATGGCATCTGAAATTTAGCCGGCAGTCTACAAGAACTACAATATCTTTTTCCTGTTCGACTGATCCTAATTCCACGGTCTCGCCTTTACAGTCATACAGCTTGTATTTTTTGTTTTCATTTACCGATTTGTGTCCCATTTCAAGAACCTTACATTTATCAGGGTGAAATCGTAAGAGCCAAGTTTCAGACCAGTGATAAAGGGCATCCAGATCCTTCTGTAACGTTGCGCTGTCATTATCATTCCTAGTTTCCCTATATACTTTGGTATCATCTGCGTATAGGTAGGCGCTTGACTGCACACAATCAGGTAGGTCATTTATGAAGAGTACAAATAGCACCAGTCCAATGACACTACCTTGCAGAACTCCACTCGTAACTGTTTACCATTCTGAAAATACTCCATTCACACATACCCTTTGCTTTCTGTCACTTAGGAAGTCTGCAATCCATGCACACATCTTCTCACTCATCCCATAGCCTCTCAGCTTTGTTATCAGTCTCCTGTGGGCAACTGTATCAAACGCCTTCATGAAGTCCATGTAGACTGAATCAATCGTACCACCTCTGTCCAGGATCTCTGTCCATTCATCCATGACCTTAAAGGGGAACACAAGAAGGGTTACCATCGTTTGCATAAAACACGCAGTTCTATTATAGAGCCCACATTTAAGCTACTGTATAAAGCTTTCCCCCGACATTTGTATATAAATACGAGTAAAATGGTGTTAAAAAACGCTATGCTGCTATAATTTTCTGCGAGTTAATTAAACCTATGACGTCATAGGTTGAATCCCATCCGACAAGAACCATAATAACGGCACTCTGAAGACATGAGTGCATGCATTTGGATAGTGATATCTCTATCGGTGATAATGCTATCGACAGCATTTATATATGTACAGATTGAAGAGATTAAGACGTGTATCACACTATCGCAAATTTATGGAATGTATTTGTTATTTTCACACATTAATTGCCGAACCTTAAGATGGCCATTTTCTATGAAGATACCTGCCAATTACATTAACATTACAAAATCTCAGGAAGTTTTGAGGCTAGTATGAAAACATAAGTACCTAAAGATGGACTGGATGTATGTACAAACTATTTAAACTCTCATATTAATAGATGAAACTTTAATAACATTATCTGCCGTAGCCCCAGTGAGCGTTGATTCAATAGTGGCAATTATATTGAATTGCCTATACTATCGCGTCATTCATTTATCTTAAGATCAAAACTTCATGTCAAAATTGGCACCATCAGAGAAATCAGACAAAGGACTGTTAGTATATATTCCTCAACATTTCCGCAAATATAGTTTATATATTCCTAAAACCGCTGAGGAGAATCCCCTTATAAAAACGCAATTCGCAATTTTATTGCGATAGCGTTGGATGACAGCGAGAAAAACGTTCAACTTATGACGTCATACACCTTCAACCGGGAATAGAAATTTAACCCATGTACCACATATTTAAATAACGAAGATATATATTTCTAATTTGAGCACAGATCTTACAATTATATTTTTGAAAACGTTACGGTCTGTAGATTCATTTTATACACAGTAGTGTAGAGGGTCTGGTGATTCCCTTTAATTAACTGTAGACTAGTTGATCTGCCACTTACAAATCCAAATTGGTGTTTACTGAGTAGTTCATTGCACTCCAAATGCTCGATCATTCTTCTCCGAATTCATTTTTCAAATAGCTTACCTATCACACTGGTTAGACTTACTGGCCGGTAGATTCCTGCGTATATTTGTCCCCTTTCTTGAAAATAGGTGTTACATTTGCAATTTTCCATTCCATTGGAACTATACCTGTTGAAAAAGATTTGTTAAAAATACAGGTCAATGGTTTGTCTATAACATTCCGCAGTTCATATAGGACTCTTGGGTGTGCATTATCTGGTCCCTGAGATTTACTACGATCTATGTTTTCGAGCAGCTTGTGGACCTATGTGGCTTCAAAGGTACTGTTGTTAGACTTTGATGTATATCTAGGTAATCTAGGTAAAGTTTCTGAGCGCAGGTTTGTAAAACCTCTATGCTCAGTTCCTATGCACTAATAAACTTGTTGATCCAAAATTTCCGGTTATGTCTGACTTTTACATTTTTAGAATAATGCCCTCTTCTGTTTTTGTATTTACATGAAGCTGGCTATAGATATATTCAGTAGCATTTAATGTATACAAACTGCATAATTCATCTCCTCAAACCTAGGTAGATCCCCTGATGGCTCCTCTGTAAAAACACTGGTGAAAAAAATCTGCTAAAATTTCTGCCTTCTCACTATCATTACTAGCTACAGCCCTCTCCCCCTCTTTCTCTGCATGCAGCTCAGATATTCCTACACGACATTTTCGTTTGGAGTTTGCATATTTCCAGAACAGTTTGGGGTTTGTCTTAGCATTTCATTAATTGTGTTGTCTGACCTCTAATCCCTTGCTTATTTAGGGCGGACGCTGTGGCAGCGTTGAATCAATGCTGAAATTATGTCATGAAGAAGAATGCCTCGGCGGACAACCTGATAAATTTAGTCCCTACCATTGAATAAATTCTTGAAATATGATCCCGCCGCGAAAAGTTCGGATTTTAGTAGCACCACGCGTCAAAAATGGCCGTCCAAAAAAAGAAAAACGGTACGCCGAATACCAAATTTTATGAATCCGTGGAAACAATAGCGCAATTCGACCCAGTAAGAACATGGCTTCACAAAAACTGCAGAAAGGTACATGTTTTTATTGTTAATTACCGTTTATGTATTCAATATTTAAGCAAAACTTCCGTCAGTTTGACAGCGACACTTCTTTGTTTTTTTGTCCAACATTCACACGGGTCGCCTCCAATGCTTGTTCATTAAGATGAGCTGATCTTTGAAATGTAATCTTTTTTCCAAGCATATAAACTGTTGTTTTCTCATCATTTTATCACCTAATCTATAGCGACAACTCATAAAATACATTTGTCACCGATTTTCGTTATCGACGGCTAATTTACGGACAATGTCTTACGGGACATGAAGTCATAAATTTGAAGTAAATTTGCCATATCTTAATTCTACCCAAACCATATGTTTACTAAATATCTTGATACTAATCCCTCCCATAGGTTTACTATGGGCTTTCGGTTTGCCACGAAATCTGGTTAAAACACCATAAATGATAATATCTATAATGTTTTCAATGTCTACAGCATTTTAATAAGTACGGAAATAATTCTACGATGCTTTTTTTCACCATACGAAGAAAGCGGTAAAATTAAATAACAGAAATAAAGCGAGTTACCACGTTTCGTGAGGGGTAAGAATAAGGATATGATGTGATATCATTTACAGCTGAAATGGATATGTTCACACTGTTGCCTGACATTCAAATTTTTGCACACACACACACACACACACACACACACACACACACACACACACACACACACACACACCCACCCACCCACCCTTTAGTAATCAACTTCTCTTGTAATTTCAATTTATAGGCCCACCCTGTCATGTAATACATCATTTTAAAGGTAATTGATCAGGCGAAATTATAAAATGTTTGATACAAATAGATTTTCCATCCCGAACAAGAGTTTCTAGCTTTTAAAATGATAAAAATGCACACTTCCAAGGTCTCGGATGACCAAAAACCCTAATTGTAAAAGTTTGCAATTAGGGTCTATTTCAAGTCACGTTTTGGTGTAGGACGGAGTTTGATAGATTTTATGAGTGTTATTTACTGTAAAGAGGTGTAGGTAAGTTACACCGAACACATACACAGAGTTAGGCTAGATGTTTACCAACACCTATCTTAAGGATATATTGCAAAATCATTTGTGAGGTGGCCAAAATGTGTTGGTGTGGGACGGAATCGATAGAGTTGACTATTTCCATCATAGAGATAAAGTGATATTCTATCGAAAGTAGAAGGAATTCAATAATTAAACTTCTGTGCTTTATTAAGTGGATAACCATGTGTTGAAGATATAGAACTATTAAAACTACAACCTGCACAATTATATTATGCAACAATAAAAACCATTGCTATGGGACAGAAAAAATTAGTGTGGGACGGAAAGCATTGTTAGCCAAAAAATTTTGTAGAGGAATCACTTCACTATGCATATTTCTTAGAAGGGCTTTGTATGCCTCTTAAGTAATTACAATAAAGAAACAAAACTTTCTATTAGAATAAAAGATACTGACTTTGAAAAAGAAATTCTATCCCACACCATCAATGCATTCCGTCCCACACTATAGGAGAACATTGGAAAATCCTAGAAATATTTGAAATAATTTGAAAATTAAAATGAATTTAAGTAGTTGTCTCATAAAATGTGGGTTAAATCCTGCAATTATTTGAAATAATGTGTGAAATGTAGATGGATACAGACTCAAGCTCATTTATATGTCTTCAAATAATTGTCCAATTTTCTTGAAGACGTCATCAGAAACCTTAGGTTTGTCCAATCGACTACGAAACTGGTATCAATTCAGTTGTGAGGTTGTAAAGCAAACCTTTGACACCTTAATTTTGGCAATTTATATCATGTTTTAAGAAATTGCTGTGATTTGCTGTTAAAAATCCATCAATACCATCCCAATAATAGCAATAGTTACACAAAGTGCACAACATACAGTACCATTAACCTGCTTCTAGTGTACCTACATACATCATGTAGATTGAGAAGTCAGTATGTCTATCAGCAGTACTACCTGACTCCCCATTATAGGAATTCTTATAGGTGATCAGTGAATGGACTTGGTAATTGTGTGTAGCAATACTGTCATGAAATCAAAGATGGCTTAGAGGTAACAAGTTTGACTCATAATCTGAGGGGCATGGGTTCACATCCTACCTTCACCCGATGAGACCCAAAGAAAGGTTGAAACTAGTCGTGCAGTGGATGAGTACGGTGTGTGTGTGAGTGACTAAGTCATTAATTTCATGACCGCAATACCACATAATTGCTATAATAACTGGTGTTATTGCCTCGATAAAATTGTGGGATATGCGGTTAGGCTAGAAGTGCCTTGTCAGATCCTGCTCATATAATCAATAATATACTGCATCGACGGTTGTCCATTACAGTAAAATCAACTTCCTACATGTCATGTGACACCTGTAACCTAGAGGTAACGAGTCTAAATCGAAATCTGAGGGGAATGTGTTCAAATCCTACATATGGTTGACGAGAGCTGATAAAGATGGAAACTAGTCATGCCAGTGGATGATTCTATGCCGGTGTGTGGCTAAGTCATTAACCCTAAGGAACCTACGAGCCGTCTAGACGGCGCGCAAAAAGCGTACAAATAAACCTACGAGCCGTCTGGACGGTTTTCAACAAGTTGACGTGGAGAACTACGCGCCGTCTGGACGGCTCTAAGAGCACCAGTTTTCGATCGCTAAATACACAAGCATTACGGGCGTTTTATCCAATCAAACATAGCGTTACATTACGTCAGATGACTGAATTTTATAAATCCACTGTTGATTGGTCAATTCAGTTTATTTACAAATTTCTACGGGAAAATATAAATAGTTTTCTGTGAATGAAATTTCTAGCGTAAAATCATCAACGATAGCGTGCCTATTCCTTTATTTAACCGAGTACTCGATTCCCTGATGGCCGGAATCGCTTAGTGAGAATGTCTAACCTAATTTATAATTGCGTCGGTAAAATATTACATACAGCTGAATAGCTACACTGACGCCTACAAGATTTAAAGTATGCATCCTTACATAGCTTGCCATTAATACCATTATATCACACCCGTCATTTAGCTTCTAGGGAGATATTGGCGTGCATCTACGGTCTAATTTCTGTTCCTCAATCATCTATCATGATACCGCATGTTACGGGGCTGCTACTGGGTCAATACGGGCCCTTAACATGCATTATTAAAGTAATGCCAGTCATGAGACATATTAGCTCTTTGAAATCACCTTTGTTGACTGTTCCAGTTTTATTTCCGTTTTCTATTGTTCTTTCATCTTGTAAATGTTTCTCCTCTTTTTTTCTTCAGGATCATATGGCGAATAGGACAGTTATCTGGTTGAGATTTCATGAAAATGATGATTCTGTAATTCTATCTTCTGCACTATTTTATTAACCCCTACCATTCTGTCAAAATTCTAAATTTTCAAATTAAATTAAAAGAACTGGTGTTCTTGTTTCAACAGATTTGGTGGAAGATGTTGCTGTCGTAGATAGCAACATCATCTACCAAACCAAAGTTGTTAAAAAATGTACACCAGTTTCTATTAGTAGAAGTAGAACAGTACCAGTTTTCCAGGCTATTGGCACATTAAAAGATAGAATATTGACATAAGAGTGGTAAGGGTTAAATCGGATGCGCTTGATGTAAATCTACTGTACCATTTTATTTCGAATCACTTATTGTATAAGCTGCCATTGTAAACTACATGTATGTCAAATACAGTTTCTTCTATGTAAGAGTGTCATATTACTTAGTAGGACTGGTGATTAAATTGTTGAATATTTTGAGATCGATTGGACTGGAAGATGTTGCTGCATTAGGTGACGACAAGTTCCAGTGGTAAAGCTTGCATATTAAAGGGTTGAATACTGTATTATTTGTAAGCTATCAGTGTAAATATCAAATAAAGTTTACTCGAAGTGAGAGGGAGAGAGAGAATCTCATCTTAGGTAATCAGACTGGACTATGTATAGTAGATTTGTTGAATATATCGAGTCCAATTTGATTGGAAACTGGCGTTGTTTTGGACAACAATAGATTCCAATTAAATTTGTCAAAATATACTCAACAGATTGTTTCTTTAGATTGCAGGTACTTTTGATCTTTATTGCTATTCATTCCTGGATTATTACCCTTGCCCTAAGGGGAAAGAGGGTATTATGTGTGTGCATGCGTCCAGTATTGCATCTAAAAAACTACTGATCCGATTCGTTTAAAATTTTAACACAACAAACTAGTGCTGAAACGGGTAACCGGGTACTCGCCAACGGGTACGAATTAGCGAGTACCCGGTTATAAAATCAATAACCGGTTACCCGGTTATACAACGTGTACCCTAATGCAGATGTAAACAAACTATGCAATATCGTCAGCTAGCGTTAAAATGGATTGTCATAGACGTCGATCGACCGTATGGAATCATTTTAAATTAACTGAGGACAATAAAAAAACACAATGTACTTTATGTCAGACAAAAATTGCGTATGCTGGATCGACGTCAAGTATGAAAAATCATCTAAAATTTCGACATCCAACTACATTAGAATCAGACACGGCAGACAATTATAAGGGTACAACTACTAGTACTGGTACTTCCAAAGTACAATCACAGCTCACATTTGGGAACCTTAATAGGCCTATGCCAAAGGGGAAGTGGCAAGACATTACCAAGAGTATTGTCGAATTTTGTGCTACGGACATAAGGCCACTGAGCATAGTGAATGGTGCAGGGTTTCGTAATTTGGTATCCAAACTAGATCCCTCTTACCAGGTACCAAGCCACACTACGATTAGAAACTACACAAAATATTACTACGAGTCCCTCCATAGCACACTCCAACACGAACTGAATGAACAAACAGCTGTAGCCCTAACAACAGATGCTTGGACAAGTTGTGCCGCAGAAGGGTATATCACAATCACAGTTCATTATATTGATAAGAACTGGTTGTTTCGCCACAACGTTTTGTGTACCAGTGAAATACATGATCGCCACACAGGGGACCATCTTTCCAATGTGCTCCAAGAACATGTACAGAAATATAAAATATCTGAGGGGACTATTTCTGGTGTAACAACTGATAATGCATCTAACATTGTCCTGTGTATGCAAATATTAAAGTGGCCACACATAAGATGTTTTGGACACACCCTACAGTTAAGTGTAAACGCTGGACTTAATCTAGGCCCAATCTCTAAAGCTGCGAGTGCCGGTAGACGTGTTGCCACACATTTCAGGAAATCTGCCTTGGCAACAAGTGCATTGAAAACTAAACAGAAACAGATGGGGATTGTAGAACATGCACTGTTGCAAGATGTTGCCACCAGGTGGAACTCAACATATTTCATGTTTCAACGTCTCTTGGAGCAGCGATTGGCGATTTTTGCTGTCCTCCATGATGAAAAAGTCACGAAGCAAGGTGATGCCCGAGTACTGGAACTAAGTGATGACATATGGCGAACAATAGAAGAGATAACACCTGTTCTGAAACCACTGCAGCTGGCCACAGCAGTTGTCTGCTCAGAAGATTTCCCAACTTTGAGCATGATATACCCTATAGTCTCAGGTCTGGTTCAAAACCACCTCTCAGATGATACCACCGATATCAAGGTCATCTCAGATTTCAAGAGGACTGTCAGGAATGATCTCACCAAGAGATACAAACCTGACAGTGATCTTCACAAACAACCATACATTATTGCAGCAGCTCTGGACCCACGGTACAAATCACTGAAGTTCTTGCCAGAGGGTGATCAAACGGCTGTGTGGATATATGTCAAAACTCTATTGCACGCTCAACCAAATGATGACAGCACTGCAGCCACTGCTGAGGGTATGAATGATGGGACAGACACTACTATGATCACAGGTAACACTGACCAGAAATCTACAGAAATTGCCCATGCCACAGACTTGGTGGGGTCTCAACCTAAGCGTTCTAAACTGGAGCAAGCAAATCAAACAATGGCGTTCCTTATGGGCGATCTGTACGACTGTTCCGAGAATGTTACTCAATGTGACAAAGATGCCGAACTCTTATCATACCGCAATGAACGTACCATCGTGGACATGAGTCCACTCAGCTGGTGGAAACTAAATGCTGGTCGATTCCCATCTTTGAGCACACTTGCCAGGAGATTTCTCGCCATTCCCGGAACATCGGTTCCATCTGAGCGTATATTTTCAGCAGCAGGAAACATTGTGACGAAGAAGAGAGCCTCACTCGATCCTGATACTGTAAACGAACTAATCTTCCTTCGAGAAAACTTCCGTGACAAGCACAGAGTAAGTTCTTTTCCATCGGAGTTAACAGCATCGACGTCAGCTCCAAGTGTTGAAAGTGAAACCACAGATGTTTCAATAAATGTACTTAAACTGCCTCCATTACCTACTCTTCCAGAGGAACTGCTTGAATAATTTCAAATTTCCTCGGATGAGTCGGTTCTAAAGTTGTTGTTTCTAGTCAGACTGACCGATGGATTAGTTTTACCCGTTGTTTCTGCAGTTGCTTGTGCATTGTTATTGTTCCGAGGTGTTCTCACGGTTGTGTTTATTTTATAGCATTTTACCCAAGTACTTGTATCTCAATTTCAAGCCAAACAAAAAACATAATTATTGATTTTTATAGATTAAGCAGTTGAATATTTTGAAACTTAATTTATATATCACAATTTGATTATTCAGTACTATTTTAACAAATTTATCACTGACTTATCAGTGACAGATTTTCAAAATAGTCTTCTCTTGGCATGCAGATGGACATTTCTCAAGACCACTGCCAATGCTGCTACTGGCCAGTTGACCACTAAAGGGTTACCTTGGCATTACAGCCATATCTCAGTTTTCATGTTCAAAGTAACACCACAGACTTACAGTCAGATTAGACCTTTATTTGCTAATTAATAATTATTACTCAAATTTGTTTTAAAATTTTCAACTTACTCTTTAAAAAATAGCCATCTTGAGACTATTTTTGAAAATTTACCACTAGAATAACTGGCTTGCTTATCGAGTCAGTCAAATTGTCTTCTCTTGGTCTGCAAAAGGACATTAGCAGAAAATCTAATTTTCCATATTCTTTAAGGGTGGAAAATGGTTTCCTATAATTTGAATAATTTCATACTTTTCCTGACATTCCATGCTTGTATACACAAGCATGGAAAGTCAGGAAAAGTATGAAATTATTCAAATGAAAACTATGAACCCTGAACTGTTTGATTTTGTTGAAAGGGTCAATTGACTGATTTCGGATCTCTTGCTTATGTGTGATGATTGTGTTGTGGCACTGTGTGTGCCACAATGCACATTGATGAGACTTAATGATCAGCCATCATAATGATATTTATATGAGTTGAATGATAATTGATAAGGGATCCATCTCTAGCTGTTCACTGCCCATTTGTAGCTAAGCTCTGTCCACGTTTTGCGCATGTTGTGATCGATTTATATACATTGAATGATGAATTCCCAGAATCTCAATTTCAAGCTAACTATATAAGTAAGCTGTTGAATATTTTGAAACAAATTTGACTGGGGGCTGATGCTACCTATGGCAGCAACAGCCCCCAGACAAATTAGTTTCAAAATATTCAACCGACGTCAGCCTGTTTATTGAATAGTAAAGAGTCTAAGACATACAATTTTAAGCATTCATATATATACACTTGAGGGACATTGCAATGTTTATGATGGAGCTAGATACGCCACTATGCATTCAATTGCATTGTGACGTCCCCCTACAATTGGCCTACATATGACATAATTAAGTATTGACGTCATATACTTGACTGACAGATTTCCCAAGATCGGATCCATCCATTGATAATAAACATGTTATGCTTCACATATATGTGAAATAGTGAATTATTGAGTAATAAATTGCCATATAATTAATTGGTTTGCTTCGCTTAAAAGGTAAAACCACATTGTGATTTCGCCAAAATTTGGTCATATTTCCAAAAATGTTGATCCCATTCCCAGAATTATTAATTTCCTAATTAAAAAAGTGAGTTACTTCATCACGATTATTGTTAAAGAGGTGACCGAGATGTTCAACATCCCGCAGAGATAGACAAGTTTTTTCGTTATATATTAGCCTCCCTCAACCCAGATGGAGCCTGTTGTGAGATTGTCTGAGCACAGGCTTTTGAATTTTCATCCATCCATCCACCCCACTACCACATACACCCCTGCTATATATATATATATATATATATATATATATATATATATATATATATATATATATATATATATATATATATATATATATATAAATAAATAAATATTTGGACATTATGTGTTAATATCCCATGGGTACATGTATCACAGAATCCAAAATATGTGAGGTCACTGTGAAGATTTTTAGAAAATTGTTGAAGGTACGACTAGACTTTATGAAATTCGGACGAATTTAACACTTCACTGGAATGTTTAAAGTCGAGCCGCCAAAATGAACGAGATCATTGATTTCAAACAAGTGGGCGATTTGTATGGATGCTAGTAAGTGGATTTAATCAACAGAGACCAAAAATCATATTATATAAAGGATTATTTACCGAAATGAAGTAATTCCTATTCAGTCAAAGTTAACACGCAATAGATGTTTTACGTCATAATATTTTGACACTTGAGCGTGTTCAATGTGTTTCTTCCGGTCGTTCCATTCCATTATTTTCATTGGCTGTGACGAGGGAAATTATCCAATCAGAATGAAAAGTACATTTTCTTCAGATACAATTGAACAGAAAATTTGTTTCGTGTTTCCTCTAGCTATTCCGCTCCTTTATTTTTACTGGCTTTTGCCGACAGATTGACAGAAGGTTTTCCGAATCATCCAATCAAATTGCGAGATTCAGTTAATTGAACGTCTACATGCCACTACATGTTATGTATGAAATATTCCACAAACTTGCACTATTACAAAGCGATCTTTCGCTTCAGTTTGTCGACTTGTGAATATAATTTTCTTACCGATCAACCTCCATTATTAGGTATATCCATATTGTGGAATAGTTTAGCACACATTACAGTCACAAAAACATCTATTTATTTCGTTCTCGGAAAGGATATTTAGGTAATATCGCCGAATAAATAAGTCTAGCGAAACAAGAAGCCATTTTTTTTCACTCCAGCAGTCTTTTGGACGGGTAACCGAATACTAACCGGTTAGCGCAAACGGGTATTCGGTTACAAAATCTCTGTACCCGTTTCAGCACTACAACAAACCAACATAACCTAAACAAGGGTTTCCAGACTTTGTGTGATCATACATAAAGATTTAACAAATTTGGATATGACAAAAACGGTAGAGTGGTCTCGGCGGTGGTTTACAATCTCTGATTACTCCTGTTCATAATGTTATTTATCAAGCATCAAGTCTTCGACAATGATGGTAAGTGAGTGATAACTAGATTGCTTGGTCGATGACGCATTATAGCAAATCCCCATGCTCACCACTTTGACCTCTTTACCCATCCCATCCCTGGGGGAGTCTCCTCTGCACTCCATACTCTGCACTCATCAGAGGAAGTGATCTGTGAGAGCAGGAGTTAAAATTAACATGAGCCAGAGGCTAGTAGAAATTGACCAGGGTTAATACAATGACCAGCCCAATGGTAACAATTTCATTTGTCAACCCTTTAATGGTCAAGGTGGCCAATGAATGCCTCTGCTGTGATCTTAAGAAATGTTGATTAACAGAGCAAGACTTTTTGAAAATTTACCACTAGAATGCTCGGCAATTGAGCCAGTCATTCCAGTTGTAAAATTTCAAAAATAGTCTTCCCTTGGTCTGTATAGAAAATTTGAAGGGCTAAAGTAGAATCTAGTAATCACTAGTCATATCTGAACATAGTGGCTCATTTGGCTTAATTTCAATTCATGGAGAGGGTCAACTGGTGTGCGAGAGTGGTCTATGAAAAATCCAGAAATCTAGATAAATCTGGAAGACTCCAATCTCTGCTTACAATAAATTTCTTTTTCAAAACATGGAGATAATGAATGGACTCAAGGAGACGAGGTAGGTATGGGGATAATGAATGGACTCAGAGACAAGGTTGGTAGGTATAATTAATTCAGTCATCATACTAAACTGTAATTTTCTTTCGGATTGAGAAATTAGGCTACAACCATCATTTGCCATGCCACATTGTTTTCAGGACTTGTCACGAAAGGGTTAAACATAGTAAAAACTGGAATTGACAAAGGGAAGGACAGAGCAGAAATTTAGATTTTCTAATGGATAATTTTTTAGCTATGCCCCGCCCATCTCTACATAAGCTCCATCGATGATTTGCGCGTGTTGGGATCAGTTTATATACTTTGAATCCTGAATTCCAAATTTCATGGTAACCATAGATACAGCTAACTTGGTGAATATTTTGAAACCAATTTCAAGTACTTTGATTTGACGGAAAGCTGTTGCTGCCCAACTCACCAGGTCAGCAAAGGCAAACTAATTCTAAAATATTCACCAGCTTTCCTTTATAAATTTTAATTTTTCCCCATTAAAATGAGATATGGGCAGTTCATCTCTTACCTTGATCTTGTGCACGTTACATTGTGTAGATTTCACTCTGCTGTCGCCGCTACTCACATAACAAATTCAGTTGACGTTTTGCCCCTCCCCCATCAGCCTCTTCTGACCCGAGCAGTGTCACAGCCTAATGTATTAGGTTGTCTCACATTCTACACCCATAGGGCCATGACATGGTAAATCACCAGATTTGGTTATATTCCTTTAACTTTGACAGTCTTCCATCAACCCTACACACCCCCCCCCCCCCCCCTCTGGGAATGGAGCCTAGTGTAAATGGTGTCTCCCAATCCACAAGCATATCGGTAATTTACACAATAATTTTGATTGAATTCTACCAAAAGCTTTCTGAGGAGATGGATGGACAGACAGACAGATGGAGGCGATTGTAATATCCCTGCAGTTTTTTCAAAACGTGTGGGTATAATTAAGAGATTAAATTTAATTTATTGATATTTGATTCAAATCCCACCCAATCTCAAATGATACATAGAGCTTATGTGAGACGCACATTATCTGAGCCCTCAGGAATACGGTTGATAACAGTCGGCAGTCGATCCAGAACAGCCGCCGGCATAGCTGTCAGCCATTGATGTGTGTAGTAGCTGATCATGTTTCGAATGTATATCATCATGTTTTAGTTCAAATATACTGTTTCCATACAAAAATTAGATTATAGAGTAACACAGGTCAGCAAATTTTTATTTTTATAAAATCCATGTTAGTAAATCCATTAGGCGTAGCAGGAAAAACTGAGTCCGTTTAGAGTTTAGATGCCATCGCCCATCAGTCACCTGCAAAAAATAGGAAGGATAAATTAGAAATATCCAAATTCTAGAAGCGTTATATTAAGACTTTAACAATCCAATTTTTTCATGAAAATTTAAATTTTCTCATAGACAATGCCCATATGCAGACCAAGAGCAAGTCATTCCAGTGATAAATTTTCAAAAATAATCTTACTTTGGTCGGAAAATTTACATTTTCCTCGACAACTGCAGCAGTTTTGGTCTGACTCAAATGTTAAATGGTTAACAATATACATGTACGGCGCAAGGTCAGGGATATATAGTCCGAGTCTGCTCTGACTCAACCCGTCCCAGTGACAGATATTTGGACAGACTGTCACAGACTGACAGTCTGTCCAAATATCTGTCACAGGGGCAGGTTGAGTCAGAGCAGACTCAGACTAAGGGATATACTGGTAAACATTATGACCCGACAACGGGTGTTATGGTCATACACCACCCTCAGATTTTAGCGCATAAATGAAATGAATAATATAATAAATGGTGGGCATAAATCGTCCAAGGAGGGAGTATGACTACTAGTTACTGGATTAACCTTTTCAATCGACAAGAGCGAATAAAAATTTGCTACGAATGTTTCAAAATTCTGTTGAATATTTTGAAACTAATTAAACTGGCTAAGGCAGCACCAGCTTCACATTGGATTCCAAATATTCAACATCTTACATTTATAATGACTGTAAATGTGGAGTTCTGGAATTTCAGGTTCAAATGTGACAAATGTTTTTGATTTTGGGCACACAAGTTTATTTCAGGGCCCCGGTTCTCTATATCTTTGATCAGAGGATACTGGCCACACAGTAAATGGTGATAGAATGTTTGTAACCAGGGCAATAGTGAAATATTTGTTTTCTAAGGAATTATTTATAAGTCCCAGTCATCAATGATTATTAGTAAATGTGCTGTTACTTGTAAGTTTTCAGTTACTAAATGACTAATTTAACCGAGAGAGTTATAGATTGTGTTAAGAGAGCAGCTGAACCAATAATATATAAATCAATTTCGTTTACCTCTGGTCGCGAAATCACAATACGGTTATAGATAAACAATCCGATAATCTCAATCATCGATGTGTGTCTTTGTTTACAATTTCCGAGATAACTTACTCTTCAAATTACTAGCATTAATTAGGCCGAGTTGAGATGCGAAAGTTGTCAAATATATCGGCATCACACTTCCCGATTGGCAATATCGTTAATCTAGTGATCTGTCTACTTTTTAGTTTGTGGCGTACAAGAAATATGCATAGATTGACATATTTGAACACACAACTATTTTGCAAAACAGCTGATCGTGTCGCCATCTTGCCGGAAAAATTAATATTCATATATTCCCGCCCAATCAGACGCATCAATCTTATAGAACGTGATACGGTGTTGCCAATAAGGGGTAATGAGCTTGGTACTCGTATATTATATACGGGTACAATTCTACAAATTCCTGTCGTTCTCTGGCGATCTTTCACGATAAACGATTCCTATTTGGGACGCCGCTACGAAAAAATGTCCGATGCTATAGAATCTTAGTGTAAAACATTCGCGTTCGCTTTTTAAACGACTGAGTGCACCCAGTAATGCTACATAGTATAAAATCTGCCATTTATTCGCTGTCAACGCTGAGAAAGCCTGGTATGTGTTCGATTATGTATAAAGGAATTATTCAACATTGAATGAGGCCTCCCCCCAAAATCATGCCCGGAATTTCTCGAAATTTTACGGTACCATGACATAATATAATTGTCATTTTCACATCTTATCGGATGAAAACCTTCACGAAACTTTGGTATCTGTTAGTTTTAATACCATTGTGATTAATTTTATCAATGGCATTTGTAAAATTAAAAAAAAATTCGATAAACTTTGCAAAAATAGACCAATGTATTTATCCTATAAGGTGTGGCCATTTTGAGAGGTATGTTGACTAACTAAAATGTATTTTATTCATACAAATTTTATATGTACTTAAAGGTATTTTATTGCCCTTTCTAATGATATATAGGTTTATATATAGTGATCTGTGACTTTGTCAAAAATAGTTAATATAGTTGGCATGGTAAGCGCTACGCCGCTATCACTCCACTACCGCTAACAGGCTAGGTTTCTAAGCAAGTTTCTAACTTTTGGCTGTAGGGTTTCTAGCACTTTTTTGTAAATTCTTGGTAGGGCCCAGAGGGTTAATTTCATAACCATAATACTACATGTAATTGCTATATAACTGGTATCATGGCTGCATTAAGTTGTGGTCTCTGTTTAATATCGGGTCAGGATAGAATTGCTGTGTCACATAGGGTTGCACGATTATTCACTTTTCATAATCGCGATCAATTGAAAAAAATAATCGCGATCATACGATTAATCATGAACTATATTAACTACGTCAATGCTGCTTAGGGGACGTTATTATGCTACTGCAGATTGTAAGATTATGGGTTAGGCACATGGGTATACATACATGGGCATAATACGCCAGTTGCTGATTGCAAACAAAGGAATGAATCAAGATTTTCCTAGACGGAAAACAGAAGGTACAGTATTTCGCTTACTTGTAGCCTATGCTCTAATAGAAGCCCACCCCCTAACTTTGACATGTGCGCTCCAATGATTTTTTAGCAGTTTCAAAACGGCAAAACTCTGTATTAGAAGCCCACCCCTAACTCAGCAGATTATATAGGAAAATTTGTAAGAATAGTGTGTATAATAATAACAATCGTGTCACAGGGTGTGTCTACTTCAGACCGATCTCTGCCCGGATACATTTCCAGCCCCTCTAGAAATCAATACAGGCCTCGGATTTGTAAATCTCGACCACCTATTAAATTAATACTAATAGTAGGCCATGTATGTTCAAGATATAATAAAGTTTATTCCACACTTTTGTAGTCAAAATGCGCTTAAAACAGTCTTGGCGTGATTAAATACCTTCCTTATATTTTAAATCCAAATTTATGTACCAATCAAGTACGGGAGAAAATGTGCATCAATTTTGTAATGCCGATCAACATTAAATGGTCCAAATTGAATTATTACGAACGACAATATAGCCGGCTTCTTAAGTTGGCGAGCCAGCAGCTCTTTTGGGATGGGAGGCGGCGTGTTCTCGCGAGATATTATAAGCTAACGGGAGTTTATCAAACGGGTACCCGTTATTCAGATCGGTATAATACTCAGTTCCTATCGCGCAATGATAATATATAGAAGTTCCGAGTCCCCGATTCCAGAATATTTATATCTGAGTACTCTCTCTAAAATAAACTCTTCAATTGGAGCCGAATCACGAGATTTGAATCTTTTTCGCGACGCCATTTTCTATCAAATTGTGGATTAATTTTGATGTAATAAACGACCTTTATTAACGGATACGCAATATTTAGGCGCTCATCAAATAATTTCACTTCCCCGGTGATGTTTTGAGGTATACATTAAACGTACGCGTAGGCGGTGGGAATTTTTACGGGAGAAAATGCGTTGAATTTCCGGGTTATCAGTTTTAGAAGTTTTTTGTGAACACCGTTAGCGCATAGCTATTCAGATAATGGGCAACGGGGGTTAAGCGTGTGTGATTACAACAACAATGACTCTTTATTCATCTAAAACTAATCATGAGTCAATACAAACAAATCAGTTATTTGTTTAGTTTATTTAATCATTCACACATTCGGCTGATAGCCGGATGTTTGTTTCCATGATTGGTAACGCGAGCTAAGTTTCACAAGCGTAAAAGTGTCTTGCCAAAAATTTCAACATGGCGATTATTTCATTTTATAATCGTACACGATCATTTTGAATTATATAATCGCGATTGATCGAAAAATCGTGCAACCCTAGTGTCACATTCTGTCGCATAATCGTCACTGCATCGACAGTTTTCCACTATGGTAAATCTGCATCTTAGACAATATGTGACATTTGAGGTCTAGACTGCCCTACAGGTAAGGATTCTGAATCTAAGTGTCACAAGTTCAAATAGTAATCCTGCCTCTTCCTGATGAGACCCAAAAATGCCAAAACTAGGCTGTGTAGTGGATGAGTTAATTTCAGTGAATGAAGCCACTGTGACATATTCCTCCTTACACAGTAGCCTTTCCGGACTGTACTTTGTGTGCTTTGATCTGGAAGTATATCAGGACAGTCAGTTTGATTAGATATATTGGACGAATCAATCAGATTACTCCGATGCCCTTATCACCTCATTTGCACAGTTGACAAATTGTTTTACTGAGTTTATCACCACCTACTTGGACAGCACTTTAGACGACATTGTATTTTTCTCACAGCCACTGACCAATATCATCAACTGAGCCATTCCTAAGTAGGCCAATGAAAGGACCGTAAGACTCAGTAGGACAGGCTATATCAACCAGTCCTCTGGTTGGCTGAAGACGGGGAACAACCCCGCCCAGTGTAAAGAAGTCAATTTGGAATCCGTTGTTCACTCGTTCCCATTGGATAATGGTCTTAAGAAGCAGGAGCGTATGCCCAGATTTTCAAGCCAGTAAAAAGGCACCAATTAAATTTTAACAGTACAGAGATTAACTTTTAATTATATAGCGCTCGCCCGTAGCGCCTATATAAGGTGTTTCCCTATTTTCCAGCATTGGAAAAGATGAATATTTTGAAAATCATTTGTCTGTAGGTGGAGCAACAGCTTTAAGTCAAATTAGTTACAAAGCAATTGGCAGAATTTATAAAAATTTGGATCGAAAATTTGTGAATTTACAATGAAGTCAATTTATTCGGCCATATTATTTTTATTTTTATGATATAGATTTCACCCGTAGTGCCTATCTATGATGTTTCCCCGCATGCGAAAAGTCAAGTATTTTGAAAAGCATTTGACTGCAAGGCAGCAACAGTTTCAAGTCAAATTTGTTCCAAATAATCGTCAGAATTTATGAAAATTCACATCGAAATTTTGGGAATTTGTTATGAAAAACAGTAATTCAATTTTTTAATTTTGTAATAAAATGGCCACCAACACTTCAGCCTATAGCCTTCAGAGGGGGATATTAAACAATAGCAATCACATGTATGCTTCCGATCACTGGCGTATCAAGCAATTACTTATATAAACATTCGCGTGCATGAACTATGATTGTGGGGGTTCAGGCTTGAACATCAGGAATAGATGTTTATACAACTACCTTGCTAGAACAACCAAGCCATCGATGCATTACCTGTATTACAAGACTAAACACTAAATTATGCCTGATTAAAATAAATTATAATCGATTTTTACTCGGTTATTTCGATTTTTTGATTATTTTATTTTACACTTGATTATATAGTCGTCAGGAAAAATAACCGACTATCGAGGAAATATCGATTAACCAAACAGGCCTACTCCAACCACTGAAAGACAAGAACACAAAACTGCCGTATTCTGTTCTACAAGGGTGTACGGCAAAAAGCTGTACCACGCCATAACCCATGTTCTCTAGAGAGAGGGGGGACATTTGACCCCCACTAAGCAACTAAGATCCCTAGATATGTATATATGAATTCATGGCTTTGTAAATATATATATATATGTATAAATTATAACATTATTGCTTATTTTCCAGTATATTCAAACGGAGCCGCCCACCAACAAGAGTCTCTCCACACTGGTTGTACAGTTATTGCAGTTTCAAGAGGATGCGTTTGGAAAACATGTCAGCAATCCACCTCTTACAAAAGTTCCTGTAAGTACATACATGTCAGCAATCCACCTCTTACAAAGGTTCCTGTAAGTACATACATGTCAGCAATACACCTCTTACAAAAGTTCCTGTAAGTACATACATGTCAGCAATACACCTCTTACAAAAGTTCCTGTAAGTACATACATGTCAGCAATACACCTCTTAGAAAAGTTCCTGTAAGTACATGTCAGCAATTCACCTCTTACAAAAGTTCCTGTAAGTACATGTCAGCAATGCACCTCTTACAAAAGTTCCTGTAAGTACATACATGTCAGCAATACACCTCTTACAAAAGTTCCTGTAAGTACATACATGTCAGCAATCCACCTCTTACAAAAGTTCCTGTAAGTACATACATGTCAGCAAAAGTTCTTGCAAGTACATACATGTCAGCAATCCACCTCTTACAAAAGTTCCTGCAAGTACATACATGTCAGCAATCCACCTCTTACAAAAGTTCCTGTAAGTACATACATGTCGCCAATTCACCCCTTACAAAAGTTCCTGCAAGTACATACATGTCAGCAATCCACCTCTTACAAAAGTTCCTGTAAGTACATACATGTCAGCAATCCACCTCTTACAAAAGTTCCTGTAAGTACATACATGTCAGCAATCCACCTCTTACAAAAGTTCCTGTAAGTACATACATGTCGTCAATACACCTCTTACAATAGTTCCTGTAAGTACATACATGTCAGCAATCCACCTCTTACAAAAGTTCCTGTAAGTACATACATGTCAGCAATCCACCTCTTACAAAAGTTCCTGTAAGTACATGTCAGCAATCCACCTCTTACAAAAGTTCCTGTAAGTACATGTCAGCAATCCACCTCTTACAAAAGTTCCTGTAAGTACATACATGTCAGCAATCCACCTCTTACAAAAGTTCCTGTAAGTACATACATGTCAGCAATACACCTCTTACAATAGTTCCTGCAAGTACATACATGTCAGCAATCCACCTCTTACAAAAGTTCCTGTAAGTACATACATGTCAGCAATTCACCTCTTACAAAAGTTCCTGTAAGTACATGTCAGCAATCCACCTCTTACAAAAGTTCCTGTAAGTACATGTCAGCAATCCACCTCTTACAAAAGTTCCCGTAAGTACATACATGTCAGCAATCCACCTCTTACAAAGGTTCCTGTAAGTACATACATGTCAGCAATCCACCTCTTACAAAAGTTCCTGTAAGTACATACATGTCAGCAATTCACCTTTTACAAAAGTTCCTGTAAGTACATACATGTCAGCAATCCACCTCTTAGAAAAGTTCCTGTAAGTACATACATGTCAGCAATACACCGCTTACAAAAGTTCCTTTAAGTACATGCCAGCAATACACCTCTTACAAAAGTTCCTGTAAGTACATGTCAGCAATCCACCTCTTACAAAAGTTCCCGTAAGTACATACATGTCAGCAATCCACCTCTTACAAAGGTTCCTGTAAGTACATATATGTCAGCAATCCACCTCTTACAAAAGTTCCTGTAAGTACATACATGTCAGCAATCCACCTCTTACAAAAGTTCCCGTAAGTACATACATGTCAGCAATCCACCTCTTACAAAGGTTCCTGTAAGTACATACATGTCAGCAATCCACCTCTTACAAAGGTTCCTGTAAGTACATACATGTCAGCAATTCACCTCTTACAAAAGTTCCTGTAAGTACATACATGTCAGCAATTCACCTTTTAGAAAAGTTCCTGTAAGTACATACATGTCAGCAATACACCGCTTACAAAAGTTCCTGTAAGTACATGCCAGCAATACACCTCTTACAAAAGTTCCTGTAAGTACATACATGTCAGCAATCCACCTCTTACAAAAGTTCCTGTAAGTACATACATGTCAGCAATCCACCTCTTACAAAAGTTCCTGCAAGTACATGTCAGCAATACACCTCTTACAAAAGGATGTCAGCAATTCACCTCTTACAAAAGTTCCAGTAAGTACATGTCATCAATACACCTCTTACAAAAGTTCCTGCAAGTACATACATGTCGGCAATTCACCTCTTACAAAAGTTCCTCTAAGTACATGTCAGCAATACACCTCTTACAAACGGTCCTGTAAGTACATATCAGAAAATACACCTTTTATATGACTTACATGGGTTTCTGTAAAAAAAATGTACTTTCTACCCGGCTTCTTAAGCTTGAAATCTGAGTCTTCTGAACTCAAATTTTCATAAAATTTGTCGTTAGTCCGTCAACTTTTGCTTTAAAACACTACTCATTAATGATTTGGCAGATTTCAACCAAATTTGACTGGAATGTCCCTATGGTCGTAAGCTCCAGAAGTACCATTCGGAAGTTTGATTCATCAATTTTTTGGGTGAAAATCTTAGATTTTATGAAAAATGTACCGGAAATTGTCAAATTGCTTCTTACCATTCTGAGCGATTTCAGCCAAATTTGGCTGAAAGGATCCTATGGGCTCTAGAATATCAATTCAGATTTTTGATTCATCAATTTTTTGGGTGAAAATCTTTTCTGAAAAATGTAGCGGAAATTGTCAAATTGCTACTCCTCCTTAGCTGCTTGATATATTTCAGCTAAATGTATCTAGAGTGACCCGATCATGGTAGACTCCAGAACCTCTGTTCAGACTTTTGTTTGCTAAATTCTTTGGGTGGCCATCTTGGTTTTCCGAAAATTATCTATCATATCTATTTAAATGCAAATGGTTCAAATGCTAATGGTCCAGGTGAGCGCCTTGGGCCTCTTGTGTTCAAATAAATTGGGAATTTTTTTTATTATTTGACCATGAAGATCTTGAATTGGATAAGATGTTTGGCTACATAAAACAGAGATAAGAATAAAATTGCCTACCTAACCAATTTCAAAATATTGAGTTCGTTACCCCAAACCAACAATATTTTAGCGATGGACATTTGTGTACAAATTTTTCAAAATCATTCACTCCAATCTCTGCATAATAATGCCTTTCTACATGCATATTGTAGGTAATAATATGGCTTGTGCATTGAATCTGTATTCCTGGGTGAGCAGGCGGTACACACTTTTTTTGCTTACAGGCTGGTATCAATTTAGTGTGCGTGTGTATATTTTCCTGTGCCCATAAAATCCCATAAGCGTGTACAGATGCTCATCGTGTACACGGCGAACACATTTCTTATTTATACCACAGTCTTAATCCTTTAACCCTCAAATCGGCCAAAAACTCCTTCGACAGTGGTCTTGAGAAATGTCCATTTGCAGACCCAGAGAAGACTATTTTTGAAAATTTACCACTGAAATGACTGGCTCGATAACCGAGCCAGTCATTCTCCTTCGATCAATACTCACCATTCTGTTACCGTACTTTCTCGACTAAAGGCCGCCCTCGAATATAGGACGCTGTCCCAAATTTGACCAAAATCCGCCCAAAAAGCTCTTGTATTCAAGTATAAGACGCTGTTAAATTTAGAAAAAACGTACCTTTAAAAAATCGAAAATTGGTATCAAAAATAACCATCAATCCGGTCATGTTTAATGCATGACTAAAAATTATCATGATGTTAGAGAAATTATTAAATAGGACCGCCTAAATATCGTGTATCTTCAATAAAGATTGTTTATTACATCAAAATCAATCTAATTTTGGCATAAAATGTCTCCTTGAAAACATCGAAATCGCGTGATAGAAACAGATTGTAATGGCTCTTTTGCGTTTGGAGGCGCTGTGTGATCTTATGCGCTAACGGGAGTTGGTTATCTGGCTCTTTTGTGATTGGAGGCGCTGTGTAATCTTACGCGCTAACGGGAGTTGGTTATCAAACAGGTACGGGAACATTCAGTTCATATCGCGCAATGATGATATATAGCAATTTCCGAGTTCCGAGTCCAGAATATTTATATCCGAGTACTCGCTCTAATTAGAATAAAGATCTTTTGCGATTGGAGGCGAATCACGTGATTTATACACGTATCTTTTCTCGACACCATTTTATGTCAAATTTTGGATAAATTTTGATGTAATAAGTGATATGTATTAAAGAATAAGCAATATTTAGGCGCCCCAATTTAATAATTTCACTTCCGCTTGGTGTTTTTGGAGTATACATTAAACATAGTCGGCAGGCAGCGTGAATTGTCTAGGGTAACATTTAGTTCAATTTCCGTGGTATAATCTGTGACTTTTTAAGAAAAATTTCGAGCCAAAAATGTGGGGAAGGAATGTTCTCGATTATAGTACGCACCCCCCTTTCTAGTACATGTGTTTTGACCAAAAAACTGCGTCCTTTAGTCGAGTTTTAACGGTACTTCTGATATACAGCTGGCCTTGACAGCGGCTCTAGGATTATAGACTTAGAAAGCTTTACCAACTCCTGGGAACCGGGTACTCGGCTCCCAACTGCTGAGTACCCGTTTACCATAGAGCTCATTCTTGTTTGCATAGCAACAAGAGCAATACATGCTTTTTGCATTAGGGATTTTAGTGTTTTAAATAATCTAAGTCTTTAATCGGTGATAGTTTGTGTGTTCTGAAAGGATTAACTAAGGACTATGGAGAATACCGCCCAAGACAACCAGGTTGTATTGTTCTTTATTATCCATAGTTAAAAGACTTAGGTCTCTAAATTTTGTTGTGTCGCATGTTCCAATTTCTGACCCCATAGAATCTGGGACGTGTGCTAACAACGAGATATGCCAGACGATCGCCTTATTTAACCCCCAACAGGCGATCGGCAGATATGAAAATAGGTGTTTGCTACGGTATTTCTAACACGAATATCGGCTGACGTCGTTCTCCGTAGAATCCGAGCGGGTGACGTCACACCCGGTCGCTCGGATGTTTATGTGAAGAAAATTTTTTTCATTAATTCGCGCATCTTATTCTGGGTGCTGCGTACTAAAAATGGTACCGGAAACTTTAGAATGATCAAGTTTACGTGCGATCACGATCGGTTTGCAATGATCGGTGGTTTCAAAATTCTTGAGTAGATGCGTGGTCTGCGGTTTTACCGTGTGAGACAGCAGTTTGTTATACATTTTGTTGTTTTCTTCACATATCGTGCTGCTTTCGTTAGGAGTATAATTTATATTGATTAGTAAATATACCCTGAATGCTATGCGATATGATTCCTGGAGCCGTTACACATCCTGGAGGATCTATTATGGGTGTGTTTGTGCCCGCCGCTTGCTTGTCATCATAATCAATGCGATCGTTGTTGTAACGTGGTGGGGTGCGGGGAGGTTACGGTTAGTTTATGAGTCAAAATTATTTGAAAATTAATTGTCTGCCTTCCATCCGGGTCTCGTTCCGCTTGTTTATTGTAGGTTTGTGCTTATTTTATAGGCCAAGCCAGCCCCGCCATCATGTGACGACTGCCATAAGTTTGTCCGTGTAATGTTCAAGGACCATGTCTGTTTTAGGTGTTCCCTGTGTAATATAGATCATAGGTGTAATGTTTGTGCAGTGTGGTCCGTCGAAATGATGGTTAAGTTCCTTGCCCAGAAGGACTTGGCTGGGTCTGACGCGGGGTCAGGCGGTCCGAGAGGAAATCGTGGAGCGCCCGGTTCGGCCGGTGGGGGTGCGCCACGTCCCCAGCTGGAGGTGGCGGAGATGGCACCGCCGGCATGGTTTGGTCCGGCTATGCAGGGTTTTCTGCATAGCGTTCTGCCCACGCTGGTGTCGTCCCTGCTACCAAAGGTGGGGGGGGGGGCAGTTTCTCCCCATGCCTGGTACGGATCCTGTCCTCGGACAGGATTCTGGACTGGTTACCGAGGGGGCCGTCTCGTACGGTCCCCTGGCAGGCACGTCTGGCTTCGGTCAGACGGGTTCTGTCTCTCTGCGGCCACCTCCGGGTGGTCCAGTAGCGGTGGCCGGTCCGTCATGTATGGGAGCCGTCCGCCAGGACGGCTCCACGGTTGACTCGTCTAGTGACGGCTCTTCGGAGTCTGAAGACGAGGAGGCCGAGGAGGAGAGGTTGCTGCGGCCCGTGAAGCCGCAGGTGGAGAATATGGAGGTTGATTCCGTCCTGGACGGAACCGGCCTCCATTTGTCTGGGTTGGCGCAAGCCAGGTCAGCGGCTCCGCCTGTGGCTGAGACCAATCCGTTACCTTGCACCGGTTCCGCGCGGCTTGGTTTGTCACCAGCCGTCATGGGAACGGGTGTGCCGGGCCAGGCGTGGTACTCACCTATCTCGCCTGGTCCGGCAGCCGGATGTGGGGTGCCGTTGGCGCCCGTGTCCGGCTATGGTTCCGCGACTGTTACGGGTCCGTACGGTTTTCCGTGCGGACCTACCCCATGGACCGGAGTGTTTCAGGGGGTGGCGGCGGAACCGTGTGGTAGCGGAGTGCCTGGCGTGTCAGCCGTGGCTCCTTGCCGGGAGGCCGTGGCTGGCAGACCCGTGAGCACGTCAACAGGTGACGTGTTTGCGGGGGTGTCTTCATCGGAGGTAGATTGGTCAGATGCTCTGGCGTGGCTAGCCAGGGTTGACCCGTCTGTGGTTTCGGCCACGGCCGATGAAGATGCGCCCCGTCCGTCGATTAGGACGGGGATTTTGCCCGCGGCCCGGATCCAGTCAGTGGGACTGGATCCACGGTTCATAGATTTGTTGGATGCTATTTATAGCAAACAACTAATGACCAAGGGTCAGCTCCCTGCGGCCTCCAGGGAGGTGCGGGCAAGATGTCGTATTCCGCGGGGTGAATACGACAGGTATGGTGTAGTCCCGTCGGTCACGGAGGATGACCGATGGGTACTGGGAGTCCAGAGTGCCGGGTCGGGTGGCCCCGGTCCGGCACTAGTGGATAAGTCCCAGGTACACCAGGAAGAAGTCCTGTCCCTATGCGATGAGGGTGTGAGGGCAGCGATGAGCGCTGTCAATCACTCTTATCATCTCCTTCAGTCGGTGTGGGCTGAAGCGGGGGCAGGCCACCCTGTGCCACCTGTGGCGCTCTCATGTGTTAATGACGGCTTGGTGCTGTCAATGGACGCATTGGCAAGGGTGCAAGCGCGATTGACGAAGTCCAGGAGGCAAATGGTCATTGACCATATGCGTCCGGCTACGGCAGTCAGGGAGCGTCTTCTTGGGACGCCCCTGACAGGGCCTAGCATCTTTGGTGGCCAAGCGCGGGCCATCTTAGAGGACACCGCCAGTATCGCGCAGAATCGGTTAGCGGTAAATCTACAGCTAGTGCGGCAAGCGCACGCACTAGGGGCTGTGGGCAAACCGCTAACGGGACAGCCTTCAAAGAAGCAGAAGAAGCATAAGAGCAAGGCGGAAGCCAGGCCTGTTGCGACTTCTGTTTCAGCTGGGTTCTCGGAGCCGCCGCCGGCGAAGAAACCCAGGAAGGTTGTAGAGGCGCCTACCCTCCCCAATGTTGCTCTTGACCGCCCTAGAGGCGGGAAGGGCAAGGGTAAGGCCTCAAAGGGCGGACAGAAGGGGCCGAAGCGTACCTGAGGGTACGCAAGCTCCCTTCATATCCGCCTGGACCGCGCCTGTGCGACAGGAACAGCGGTGCCAGTTATACCCGTCGTGCCTAGAACGAAATGGTTCTCACTCTCTCTCGTTAAGAAAGAGGGGGGGGGGGGGGCGGACTGTGAGCCGGACAACCCCGTTAGACGTCGAGGCGTCTATGGTGGGTGGAAGGCTCATGCGTTTCGTCGAGGCCTGGCGAGGTGTGACGTCAGACAGTCTGGTCCTGGGATGGTTATCCCAGGGTTACATGCCGGAGTGTAACACAAAATCTGTCTTTGGCACCTGTCTGGACACCCGTACCAAGGGAGCCAGACAAGTTAGAAGCCGTTCAAAAGGAAGTGTCGGGTTTGCTTCTGAAGGGAGCAATAAAACCAGCAAACCGGAACACTCCAGGATTCTATTCAAACATGTTCCTTGTCCCCAAGAGCACGGGGGGATGGAGACCCATACTCAATCTCAGGCCATTAAATTGGTTTATCCATACGCCTCGGTTCCAGATGGAAACGCCGAGGTCGGTAATGGCGGGATTGAGGAAAGGAATGTGGTGTGTATCGATCGATCTGAAAGATGCATATTTCCACATTCCGATTAATCAGAGTTGGCACAGGTTTCTGAGATTTGCGTTTCAGAATCAAGTATGGGAGTTTACAGTTCTCCCGTTTGGCCTGTCGACAGCTCCGAGGGTTTTCACAAGAGTGGTCCTTGCGGTGACAGCGTTTCTCAGAAAAGAGAACGTGGCGCTACACACCTACATAGACGACTGGCTGCTCAAGGCAGACTCGGCAGCCAGGTTGAACGTGGATACTGCTCTGACTCTGAAGTTACTTTCAGATCTAGGCTGGATAGTCAACGAGGAGAAATCCGAGTTGATGCCCACTCAACATTTATTTGGGGATGCGATTCGACCTCGAGGAGGGCAGGGTTTACCCGTCAGAGCCCAGAGTGGTGTCTCTGTTAGCCATCCTCAGGAGTTTTCGAGTGGGAAACCACATTCAGGCGAGGCGGTTCCTTCAGATGCTGGGCATGATGGTCTCCATGGAGCAGGTTATCCCGTACGCTGCTCTAATGCGAAGACCTATCCAGTTGTATCTGATGTCTCTGTGGAAACAGAGAACAGAACCCCTGTCAAAACTGGTGCCAGTTTTGGAGCCGATAATATCGCATCTTCTATGGTGGAAACAGCGTCAGAATCTCCTAATAGGGGTTTCGCTGCACCTACCCTACCCCCAGCTGTCCGTTTACATGGATGCATCGCTGGAGGGGTGGGGTGCCTGCCTGGAAGAACACCAGGTCTCGGGAACATGGACTCTCCCGGAGAGTCAGCTGCATATCAATCTGTTGGAAATGATGGCAGTGGAACTGGCGTTGGAGGAGTTCCTTCCGATGATCAGGGGCAAGGTGATATTGATACGGTCGGACAATTCGACAGTAGTATCATATATAAATCGCCAAGGCGGGACCAGGTCGCCCACCCTGTGCATCAGGGTGTGGCACTTGATTCAATGGTGCAGGAATTACTCGGTTGTTTTGAAAGCAGCTCATATTCCTGGCCGATTGAACATTCTGGCGGATGCTTTGTCTCGCAGACAGAGAATCCTGCCAACAGAATGGTCCCTCAACCCTCCAGTTCTACGACGGATCTTCGAGCATTGGGGCAAACCCAACGTGGACTTGTTCGCCACAAAGGAAAATGCTCAAATCATGACATATGTCTCGCCGATTCCAGATCCAAATGCCGTCGATACAGACGCTCTGGCGATAAGCTGGAGAGGGATGCACGCTTACGCGTATCCACCCACCATTCTTCTACCGAAGGTATTGGTGAAGGTCAGGGAGGAACCGTGTCTGGTCCTGCTAATAGCGCCGTATTGGCCGAGCAGGGCGTGGTTCACGGATCTTCTAGATCTGCTGGTGGAAAATCCTGTGCAGTTGCCCGAGATTCCGAACATAATCTCCCAGGCCAAGGGACGCTTCCTACACGAGCGTCCCGAAATGTTCAAATTGACTGCGTGGATGTTGTCAAACAACGTTCCACGTCGGAAGGCTTTTCTCGACAGGCTGCTGATTTCATCGCGGCTGCGAGAAGGAGGTCAACCTTCAAGTCATATAACAACAAGGTTAACAGATTTGCAGACTGGTGTGAAGAAAAGGGTATTGATACCTTTCAATCCACTATTCAGCAAATAGCAGACTTTCTCTGTGAGCTGTTCTTTACAGGACTAGCTCCCGTCACAATTGCTGGATACAAGTCAGCTTTGGCATCAGTTATCCCTTGTCTAGCCAACAGGGATAGTCCAGAGGTGGCCCAGTTAAATGTGATGTTGAAGGGAATGAGCAATCTCCGCCCGAGACAACCGGTAGTCATTCCAGCCTGGAGTCTATCTTTAGTGCTTAATGTACTGGCCAAGCACCCTTTCGAACCGTTGCGTTCGGCTAGTCTAAAGCATTTGACTCTAAAGGCGGTCTTTCTATTGGCAGCTTCCTCAGCTAGAAGGCGCAGTGAGATCCATGCGCTTTCGGCAGAGAGGAACCGATTTATTGTTTCTGGAGAAGGTCTGCGTCTTCTGCCAAGAGCAGAGTTTATGTCAAAGAACCAATCTTTGAGATATCCCGGCAAACCGATCATTATACCGAAGTTAACTAGGTTTGATCGTGATGCCAGTGTCTGGTGCCCGGTCCGTGCTTTGACTAAGTACAAGAAACGGACTGACTCGTTACGGTCGAACGATAGACATCTGTGGTTCTCCTTCGATCAATACTCACCATTCTGTTACTTCTGATATACAGCTGGCCCTGACAGCGGCTCTAGGATTATAGACTTAGAAAGCTTTACCGACTCCTGGGAACCGGGTACTCGGCTCCCAACTGCCGAGTACCCGTTTACCATAGAGCTCATTCTTGTTTGCATAGCAACAAGTGCAATACATGCTTTTCGCATTAAGGATTTTAGTGTTTTTTAAAAGAATCTAAGTCTTTAATCAGTGATAGTTTGTGTGTTCTGAAAGGATAACTAAGGACTATGGAGAATACCGCCCAAGACAACCAGGTTGTATTGTTCTTTATATCCATAGTTAAAAGACTTAGGTCTCTAAATTTCGTTGTGTCGCATGTTCCAATTTCTAACCCCATAGAATCTGGGACGTGTGCTAGCAACGATATATGCCAGACGATCGCCTTCTTTAAACCCCAACAGGCGATCGGCAGATATGAAAATAGGTGTTTGCTACGGTATTTCTAACACGAATATCGGCTGACGTCGTTCTCCGTAGAATCCGAGCGGGTGACGTCACACCCGGTCGCTCGGATGTTTATGTGAAGAAAAATTTTTTCATTAATTCGCGCATCTTGTTCTGGGTGCTGCGTACTAAAAAATGGTACCGGAAACTTTAGAATGATCAAGTTTACGTGCGATCACGATCGGTTTGCAATGATCGGTGGTTTCAAAATTCTTGAGTAGATGCGTGGTCTGCGGTTTTACCGTGTGAGACAGCAGTTGTTATACATTTTGTTGTTTTCTTCACATATCGTGCTGCGTTCGTTAGGAGTATAATTTATATTGATTAGTAAATATACCCTGAATGCTATGCGATATGATTCCTGGAGCCGTTACACATCCTGTAGGATCTATTATGGGTGTGTTGTGCCCGCCGCGTTCTTGTCGTCATAATCAATGCGATCGTTGTTGTAACGTGGCGGGTTGGGGTGCGGGAGGTTACGGTTAATTTATGAGTCAAAATATTTGAAAATTAATTGTCTGCCTTCCATCCGTGTCTCGTTCCGCTTGTTTATTGTAGGTTTGTGCTTATTTTATAGGCCAAGCCAGCCCCGCCATCATGTGACGACTGCCATAAGTTTGTCCGTGTAATGTTCAAGGACCATGTCTGTTTTAGGTGTGCCCTGTGTAATATAGATCATAGGTGTAATGTTTGTGCAGTGTGGTCCGTCGAAACGATGGTTAAGTTCCTTTCCCAGAAGGACTTGGCTGGGTCTGACGCGGGGTCAGGCGGTCTGAGAGGAAATCGTGGAGCGCCCGGTTCGGCCGGTGGGGGTGCTCCACGTCCACAGCTGGAGGTGGCGGAGATGGCACCGCCGGCGTGGTTTGGTCCGGCTATGCAGGGTTTTCTGCATAGCGTTCTGCCCACGCTGGTGTCGTCCCTGCTACCAAAGGTTGGGGGGCAGTTTCTCCCCATGCCTGGTACGGATCCTGTCTTCGGACAGGATTCTGGACTGGTTACCGAGGGGGCCGTCTCGTACGGCCCCCTGGCGGGTCCGTCTGGCTTCGGCCAGACGGGTTCTGTCTCTCTGCGGCCACCTCCGGGTGGTCCAGTAGCGGTGGCCGGTCCGTCAGGTGTGGGAGCCGTCCGCCAGGACGGCTCCACGGTTTATTCGTCTAGTGACGGCTCTTCGGAGTCTGAAGACGATGAGGCCGAGGAGGAGAGGTTGCTGCGGCCCGTGAAGCCGCAGGTGGAGAATATGGAGGTTGATTCCGTCCTGGACGGAACCGGCCTCCATTTGTCTGGTTTGGCGCAAGCCAGGTCAGCGGCTCCGCCTGCGGCTGAGGCCAATCCGTTACCGTGCACCGGTTCCGCGCGGCTTGGTTTGTCACCAGCCGTCAGGGGAACCGGTGTGCCGGGCCAGGCGTGGTACTCACCTATCTCGCCTGGTCCGGCAGCCGGACATGGGGTGCCGTTGGCGCCCGTGGCCGGCTATGGTTCCGCGACGGTTACGGGTCCATACGGTTTTCCGTGCGGACCTACCCCATGGACCGGAGTGTTTCATGGGGTGGCGGCGGAACCATGTGGTAGCGGAGTGCCTGGCGTGTCAGCCGTGGCTCCTGGCCGGGAGGCCATGGCTGGCAGACCCGTGAGCATGTCAACGGGTGACGTGTTTGCGGGGGTATCTTCTTCGGAGTTAGACTGGTCTGATGCTCTGGTGTGGCTAGCCAGAGTTGACCCGTCTGTGGTTTCGGCCACGGCCGATGAAGATGCACCCCGTCCGTCGGTTGCGTCGATTAGGACGGGGATTTTGCCCGCGGCCCGGATCCAGTCAGTGGGACTGGATCCACGGTTCATTGATTTGTTGGATGCTATTTATAGTAAACAACTAATGACCAAGGGTCAGCTCCCTGCGGCCTCCAGGGAGGTGCGGGCAAGGTGCCGTATTCCGCGGGGTGAATACGACAGGTATGGTGTAGTCCCGTCGGTCACGGAGGATGACCGATGGTTACTGGGCGTCCAGAGTGCCGGGTCGGGTGGTCCCGGTCCGGCACTAGTGGATAAGGCCCAGGTACACCAGGAAGAAGTCCTGGCCCTATGCGATGAGGGTGTGAGGGCAGCCATGAGCGCTGTCAATCACTCCTATCGTCTACTTCAGTCGGTGTGGGCTGAAGCGGGGGCAGGCCACCCTGTGCCACCTGTGGCGCTATCGTGCGTTAATGACGGCTTAGTGCTGTCAATGGACGCATTGGCAAGGGTGCAAGCGCGTGTGACGAAGTCCAGGAGGCAAATGGTCATTGACCATATGCGTCCGGCTACGGCAGTCAAGGAGCGTCTTCTTGGGACGCCCCTGACAGGGCCTAGCATCTTTGGTGGCCAAGCGCGGGCCATCTTAGAGGACACCGCCAGTATTGCGCAGAATCGGTTAGCGGTAAATCTCCAGCTAGAGCTGGTGCGGCAAGCGCACGCACTAGGGGCTGTGGGCAAGCCGCTAACCGGACAGCCTTCAAAGAAACAGAAAAAGCATAAGGGCAAGGCGAAAGCCAGGCCTATTGCGACGTCTGTTTCGGCTGGGTTCTCGGAGCCGCCGCCGGCGAAGAAACCCAGGAAGGCTGTAGAGGCACCTACCCTCCCCAATGTTGCTCCTGACCGCCCTAGAGGTGGTATGGGCAAGGGGAAGGGTAAGGGTAAGGCCTCAAAGGGCGGACAGAAGGGCCCGAAGCGTACCTGAGGGTACGCAAGCTCCCTTCATATCCGCCTGGACCGCACCTGTGCGACAGGAACAGCGGTGCCAGTTATACCCGTCGTACCTAGAACGAAATGGTTCTCACTCTCTCTCGTTAAGAAAGAGGGGGGGGGGGGCGGACTGCGAGCCGGACAACCCCGTTAGACGTCGAGGCGTCTATGGTGGGTGGAAGGCTCATGCGTTTCATCGAGGTTTGGCGAGGTGTGATGTCAGACAGTCTGGTCCTGGGATGGTTATCCCAGGGTTACATGCCGGAGTGGTGGGACTTTCCGCCACAAAATCTGTCTTTGGCACCAGTCTGGACACCCGTACCAAGGGAGCCAGACAAGTTAGAAGCCGTTCAAAAGGAAGTGTCGGGTTTGCTTCTGAAGGGAGCAATAAAACCAGCAAACCGGAACACTCCAGGCTTCTATTCAAACATGTTCCTTGTCCCCAAGAGCACGGGGGGATGGAGACCCATACTCAATCTCAGGCCATTAAATTGGTTTATCCATACGCCTCGGTTCCAGATGGAAACACCGAGGTCGGTAATGGCGGGATTGAGGAAAGGAATGTGGTGTGTATCGATCGATCTGAAAGATGCATATTTCCACATTCCGATCAATCGGAGTTGGCACAGGTTTCTGAGATTTGCGTTTCAGAATCAAGTATGGGAGTTTACAGTTCTCCCGTTTGGCCTGTCGACAGCTCCGAGGGTTTTCACAAGAGTGGTCCTTGCGGTGACAGCGTTTCTCAGAAAAGAGAACGTGGCGCTACACACCTACATAGACGACTGGCTGCTCAAGGCAGACTCGGCAGCCAGGTTGAACGTGGATACTGCTCTGACTCTGAAGTTACTTTCAGATCTAGGCTGGATAGTCAACAAGGAGAAATCCGAGTTGACACCCACTCAACATTTCGTTTATTTGGGGATGCGATTCGACCTCGAGGAGGGCAGGGTTTACCCGTCAGAGCCCAGAGTGGTGTCTCTGTTAGCCATCCTCGGGAGTTTTCGAGTGGGAAACCACATTCAGGCAAGGCGGTTCCTTCAGATGCTGGGCATGATGGTCTCCATGGAGCAGGTTATCCCGTACGCTGCTCTAATGCGAAGACCTATCCAGTTGTATCTGATGTCTCTGTGGAAACAGAGAACAGAACCCCTGTCAAAACTGGTGCCAGTTTTGGAGCCGATAATATCGCATCTTCTATGGTGGAAACAGCGTCAGAATCTCCTAATAGGGGTTTCGCTGCACCTACCCCACCCCCAGCTGTCCGTTTACACGGATGCATCGCTGGAAGGGTGGGGTGCCTGCCTGGGAGAACACCAGGTCTCGGGCACATGGACTCTCCCCGAGAGTCAGCTGCATATCAATCTGTTGGAAATGATGGCAGTGGAACTGGCGTTAGAAGAGTTCCTTCCGATGATCAGGGGCAAGGTGATATTGATACGGTCGGACAATTCGACAGTAGTATCATATATAAATCGCCAAGGAGGGACCAGGTCGCCCACCCTGTGCATCAGGGTGTGGCACTTGATTCAATGGTGCAGGAATTACTCGGTTGTTTTGAAAGCAGCTCATATTCCTGGCCGATTGAACATTCTGGCGGATGCTTTGTCTCGCAGACAGAGAATCCTGCCAACAGAATGGTCCCTCAACCCTCCAGTTCTACGACGGATCTTCGAGCATTGGGGCAAACCCAACGTGGACTTGTTCGCCACAAAGGAAAATGCTCAAATCATGACATATGTCTCGCCGATTCCAGATCCAAATGCCGTCGATACAGACGCTCTGGCGATAAGCTGGAGAGGGATGCACGCTTACGCGTATCCACCCACCATTCTTCTACCGAAGGTATTGGTGAAGGTCAGGGAGGAACCGTGTCTGGTCCTGCTAATAGCGCCGTATTGGCCGAGCAGGGCGTGGTTCACGGATCTTCTAGATCTGCTGGTGGAAAATCCTGTGCAGTTGCCCGAGATTCCGAACATAATCTCCCAGGCCAAGGGACGCTTCCTACACGAGCGTCCCGAAATGTTCAAATTGACTGCGTGGATGTTGTCAAACAACGTTCCACGTCGGAAGGCTTTTCTCGACATGCTGCTGATTTCATCGCGGCTGCGAGAAGGAGGTCAACCTTCAAGTCATATAACAACAAGGTTAACAGATTTGCAGACTGGTGTGAAGAAAAGGGTATTGATACCTTTCAATCCACTATTCAGCAAATAGCAGACTTTCTCTGTGAGCTGTTCTTTACAGGACTAGCTCCCGTCACAATTGCTGGATACAAGTCAGCTTTGGCATCAGTTATCCCTTGTCTAGCCAACAGGGATAGTCCAGAGGTGGCCCAGTTAAACGTGATGTTGAAGGGAATGAGCAATCTCCGCCCGAGACAACCGGTAGTCATTCCAGCCTGGAGTCTATCTTTAGTGCTTAATGTACTGGCCAAGCACCCATTCGAACCGTTGCGTTCGGCTAGTCTAAAGCATTTGACTCTAAAGGCGGTCTTTCTATTGGCAGCTTCCTCAGCTAGAAGGCGCAGTGAGATCCATGCGCTTTCGGCAGAGAGGAACCGATTTATTGTTTCTGGAGAAGGTCTGCGTCTTCTGCCAAGAGCAGAATTTATGTCAAAGAACCAATCTTTGAGATATCCCGGCAAACCGATCATTATACCGAAGTTAACCAGGTTTGATCGTGATGCCAGTGTCTGGTGCCCGGTCCGTGCTTTGACTAAGTACAAGAAACGGACTGACTCGTTACGGTCGAACGATAGACATCTGTGGATCTGCCATAAAAAGCCTTATGGCGCCGCATCCATGGATACTATCTCTCGTTGGGTGGTCGAATGCATTCAGACTACTCATGAGATGGCGACTGGGCACCAGGTGCAGGGCGTAAGGGCACACGATGTTAGAGGAATAGCCGCCTCGACCGCCCTTTACAATGGTGTTCCGTTAGAGGACATCATGGCCGTTGCACAATGGCACTGTGAGTCCTCATTTACGGATTACTATATGAGGGATGTGTCAGACTCAGCCAATCCACTCGCTTTAGCTGTTTTGAAACGATAGTTAGTGACCACACTGCTTTTCCCCTTTTTTCACTTTGGTAAGAAAAGAACCTAAAGCAGGCATGGTCAAGCGAGAGGATGTCAACCAGATTGTGTCACTGATGGCCGAACCGGTGTATGGTTGTAGGCGGTACGTCTGAAGTCCTGTTATCATAAGGTAATTCAACAAGTGAGAGTTTTTTGTATTATGTATATGTATCATGTTCATTCATCTTATATATTCATGCTCATTCCCAGGCTAATACAAGCGATATGCAGGGAGTAGTTAACCCTCTTGGCATATTGGTGTTTCAGGCGAGATACATGTTCGTTAGTTCTCTCCCTTTTCTTAGGAGGAAAAAGGGTGGGGGGGCCTGTGACGCGAATGTGATTCGGTTCCGTGAACTTGACGGTCCTTTTAGGTCTCCGTTAGTTAAGTTTGAAGTCTAAAATCTTTCTCCAAGGGGCAAAATTAGCATGTATGGCTTGCCCCTTCCCACCAGGTTACTGATCAAATCTGGTGTATATCAGAAGTAACAGAATGGTGAGTATTGATCGAAGGAGAATGCAGGAAATGTCAATTTCCCTTTCTCCGAGATCTAACAATACTCACCATTCTGTTACGGACCCAGCCTCCCAGCCCCACGGAGGCAAGCCATAGTTTTCTCTTGTTTGGTGGCTATGCAAACAATATGAGCTCTATGGTAAACGGGTACTCGGCAGTTGGGAGCCGAGTACCCGGTTCCCAGGAGTCGGTAAAGCTTTCTAAGTCTATAATCCTAGAGCCGCTGTCAGGGCCAGCTGTATATCAGAAGTAACAGAATGGTGAGTATTGTTAGATCTCGGAGAAAGGGAAATTGACATTTCCTGCAATCTGCCATAAAAAGCCTTATGGCGCCGCATCCATGGATACTATCTCTCGTTGGGTGGTCGAATGCATTCAGACTACTCAGGAGATGGCGACTGGGCACCAGGTGCGGGGCGTAAGGGCACACGATGTTAGAGGAATAGCTGCCTCGACCGCCCTTTACAATGGTGTTCCGTTAGAGGACATCATGGCCGTTGCACAATGGCACTGTGAGTCCTCATTTACGGATTACTATATGAGGGATGTGTCAGACTCAGCCAATCCACTCGCTTTAGCTGTTTTGAAACGATAGTTAGTGACCACACTGCTTTTCCCCTTTTTTCACTTTGGTAAGAAAAGAACCTAAAGCAGGCATGGTCAAGCGAGAGGATGTCAACCAGATTGTGTCACTGATGGCCGAACCGGTGAATGGTTGGAGGCGGTACGTCTGAAGTCCTGTTATCATAAGGTAATTCAATAAGTGAGAGTTTTTTGTATTATGTATATGTATCATGTTCATTCATCTTATATATTCATGCTCATTCCCAGGCTAATACAAGCAATATGCAGGGAGTAGTTAACCCTCTTGGCATATTGGTGTTTTCAGGCGAGATACATGTTCGTTAGTTCTCTCCCTTTTCTTAGGAGGAAAAAGGGGTGGGGCTGTGACGCGAATGTGATTCGGTTCCGTGAACTTGACGGTCCTTTTAGGTCTCCGTTAGTCAAGTTTGAAGTCTAAAATCTTTCTCCAAGGGGCAAAATTAGCATGTATGGCTTGCCCCTTCCCACCAGGTTACTGATCAAATCTGGTGTATATCAGAAGTAACAGAATGGTGAGTATTGATCGAAGGAGAATGCAGGAAATGTCAATTTCCCTTTCTCCGAGATCTAACAATACTCACCATTCTGTTACGGACCCAGCCTCCCAGCCCCACGGAGGCAAGCCATAGTTTTCTCTTGTTTGGTGGCTATGCAAACAATATGAGCTCTATGGTAAACGGGTACTCGGCAGTTGGGAGCCGAGTACCCGGTTCCCAGGAGTTGGTAAAGCTTTCTAAGTCTATAATCCTAGAGCCGCTGTCAAGGCTAGCTGTATATCAGAAGTAACAGAATGGTGAGTATTGTTAGATCTCGGAGAAAGGGAAATTGACATTTCCTGCATTCCAGTTGTAAATTTTCAAAAATAGTCTTCTCTTTGTCTGCAAATGGACATTTTCTATGGGAAAATTGAAATATCCGTGAAAAAATTTCTGGGTTAAATGCCATGTTTGTATTGTTGTTCTAGATGAAGTGTTTCATGGATTTCAAGCCCGGGGGAATGCTGTGTCATGCACTGGCTGCCGTGTACAAGTTTAAGACTGATCAAGGATGGTGGGTCTAACATACAAATCTGAAATGTGGAGCTGCATGTATTGACTCATTCATGGTGAAGCGGGCCAAAACCAGCCTCGACACTGGTTTTGAGGAATGTACATTTGCAGGCCAAGAGAAGACTATTTTTGGAAACTTACTACTGGAGTGACAGGTTCGATGTAACCGAGCCAGTCGTGTCAGTGATTAATGTTTTTAAAATAGTCTTCTCTTATCCTGCAAATTGACATTCAATAGGCAAATCTTTCGACTTTCTTGACCTAATTTAGCTATTAGTGCGTTACGGTTGTCACTAGTCACACGATGGGAGATATTGGCAAAATATAACTCACCTGGTATGATAGCCCATTAGCCATGTGCACTGTCCCCCTGTCATGCCTGTTAAGTTTCTGCATTCTACATTTTCCATGGGGCTTAATTCTGAACATGGTGAATATTTTAAAAACAATTTGACTGAAAGTTGTTGGTGGCATGACCTTGTGATTGGTGCAGTCACAAAACAATGCTTGAAGGACCAATCACTTTCTGAGATTGAGGTGGATAAGATTTACAGGTCGGTGAGGCAGTACTTCATCGCAGCCTGTGTCTACATCATCTCCAAATTCCCATTGAAATCTGATGTTTTGGAACACACGAAAATTGGCAATATCCTCAAAAGAAGTGAGTGCAAATTTAATTCGGTTCAGTTCTTTATCGACAGATTCCCATCTCTTCAAGTCAATGATGTGGATTCTGTAGAATTGGAATTTCTATGGTATCAAGTTGAACCCCTTCCTGATTCTATTCTATCATGTGAATGTGCCGACATAGCATGGCATCTGATTAGCCAACTGAAAGACAATGATGGGAAGCTTAAGTTTCTTGAGTTAGCTAGTATAGTGAAAGGAGTAATGGTTATTCCACATAGCAATGCAGATAGTGAGAGTGTCTTCAGTTGTGTAAGAAAGAACAGAACTGAGTTTCGACAAACTTTGTCTGAGAAGACATTAGAGTCGCTAGTTATTGAAAAAACTAGCATGTTTCCCTCGGCCAAAGTGTGTCAATTTATAGGTAAACAATACAAGAAACATCTTGAATATTTTGAAATTTATTTGATTGTGCATGAAACAGACATAGGTTCCAGTCAAATTCATTTAAAATCAAATATTCAAAAGGATAATTCTTGAATTGTAAATAATTTGTTGAAAGATAAAAATTTTAAGTCCTGGAAATCATCTTTCCTATGACAGAAAGTATTTTTCCAAGATAATCATGGCACTTTCTGTCATAGTAAAGTCATGGGAGATAAAAGCCTTGAACCATGAAGCTCAAGAATCTAATTTTCAAGATAATCAAGTACATGTAAGTTGTTGAATATTCAAAAATTAATTTGACTGAAAACTGTTGTTGTCCAAAGCTCCGATTTGTTTCAAAATATTCACAAGAATATCTAGTACAGTGTAAATGATGCTGCACATTACTATTTCTTACTTAAAACACTGGTAAATTTTCAAAAAAACATTTTTTGAAAATGAGCTGCCAATGAACATTAGGGTAAAATAGACTCGCTTCACAGCCACTGAGGGGGAAATATTTGCCTCCCAAAATACAGGAGAAGCTCTCTTCCTATTTTGGTCCAGCCAATGTTGGCACCTCTGCATATCTATAACCTTTTCACCTCTACAGAGCAGATACAACACTTACTATTTATTACACAAACAATATTGGTGGAATATTTAGAAATCCTTTTCAGTAGAGGCTGCAACAACTTCCAGTAAAATAGTATCAAAATATTAAGAAACTTTCATGTCATGAATGATTTACTTAAACTGATATACAAGGCATTATCATGCTGTGACATACAATACAAATCCATTATACTGCCTTGAATTCTCAAAATATCGATTTAAAATAGAAGCTAATCTAAGCTAAGATTACCAAAGTGCTAGTACATGTACCTGCAAGTATTGTTTATTTAGTTAGGCTTAGATTTCTATGTAAATCAATGCTATGAGGTACAATGTTCCGTATCCTCTGCGTGTCGTAAGAGGCGACTAAAGGAGGTATGGGTGAGGTAACCCTGACAGAAACCTTGAGTGCTGAAGACGGAGGTTCCAGGCCGCACGGCGCACTCTAATAAACCATGGAGCCACGCACTTAACGCTTATGATCATGTCGATAGTCACTTACAGGACTGGCGGTATGATCAGCGAACGAAAAGAAGAAGAAGAAAGAAGGTACAATGTAGGTCTCCCACACTCAGCTAATATACAGGTGTGATATTGTCTCACAATGGAAAGACACTAATTGGGGATTAACTGATTGAGATGACAACACATTTCATTCTGTTATATAGGATTATATATTAATATTATGTGCTGTTTACTATTTGTAAATACTATTACATGCTACAATATGACTGATTAAAAAAACAGACTTTCAACAAATCCTGTAATTTCTGGTTTAAATAGCAATTACAATTTTAACATTTCTGCAACTTCAGAATGAAATGTATTCAGTCATCATAGCACTAACTTAGATACAATGACATCCCAGAGAGTGAAATAGTTATTTAACCCTTTAACACACAAATTTGTTTAAGCAAAACTCAATTATCTCATAGAAAATATCTTTTTGCAGTTCAAGAGGCTATTTTGGAAAATTTATTACTGGATTGATTGGTTCAGTTATCGAGCCTGTCATTCCAGTGGTAAATTTTCAAAAATAGGCTTCTCTTGGTCTGCAAATGGACATTTATCAATACCACTTCAGAAGCCATTTTTCGCTGAATTGAGTGCTAAAGGGCTAACGCAAGTACACAGCAATAGGTAAAGACATCAGAAGTAAGTTTACATTGCCTGAACATTCTGACAGGTAATTTATAGATCTACTGGACTCCGCGCAGATCTATAGACTGTGATTTACTGTCAAATATCCAGTCATACCTCATAAAATTATAATGGTATTTCATTGGATGTTTACTTTTGTCTGATGTAGTGTTGCTTTAGCAGTTAGAAGACGATGTTCCTTATGCATAGGTTTGCAACTTATGCATATGTCACTAGATGATATTTACTAATGCTTGTCAGTGTTCTCTTAAGTAGGATAAACAACCATACGGCTAAATATATAAACTTGCCACCTGATATCCGAGTATTTCCTGGTATTTCCCAGTATTTCCCATTGCCGTGGGAAATACTTGTATTTCCCAGGAAATTGCGAACCCTGACACCAATAATTTTCAGTCAAATTTTTTTCAAAATATTTATCATGTCCAACATTATTGCCCATTGACATTATTATCAGGTGGTTTTCACCAGTGAGACAATTCAGTGCTACAGACGAGGTACATATACAACACATCGGGTGACAATTTTTAAATGCTCTTGTGCCAACAGCATCTAAAAGTGCTCGAAATGGTACTGATTATTAATTAAAATACTAATGATTGAAAAGAGAACGTGGAAATTTTTGCTCAGTGAATGTCCAGGAATTGCAGACCAAGAGTAGACTATCTTTGTAAATTGAAGACTGACATTTTACAGAGCTCATCCTGTTGGCATGCAAATAGATATTTCTCAAGACCATTGCAGAGGCCACTTTTAAGCGGCCTGGCTGTTAAGCATTAATATGAAAAATTCCTAGCTTTTTTGTTTAGCCACGGGTCCATTGCTGACCAATAGAAGACTAGTTTTGAACATTTACCACTGGAATGACTGTCGTCAGTCATTCTAACGCTTAGTAAACTTACAAATATCATGGCCTTGGCCTGCAGATAAACATTCTTGAAGATTACTGCTGAAGCCCCTGATTCGTGTGTACTCACTCATTCCTTTCAATGTCAAATCCCTGAAAATTTAAATTATTTACAACGCATAGCATATTCGATTGAATATTTTGAAATTAATCTGGCATGACTACAGTAAAAGCCTGTCAAATTAATTTCAAAATATTCAAGTTTTCCTGTTTGCTTGAGATACAGAGAATTATTTATCAGTGAAAGGGTTAATGGTCAAGATTTGTCAAAACGATAAACATTGTTCTATTTTGAAAACTTAGCACAGGACCGACTGGCTCACTTTTAAAAGAATCTCTTGTCCTGCAGATGGATATTTCTCAAGACTACGCAGAGCAGCCTGGTTCTGGTCAAGCTGACCAGAACCACTGAATATTAATTAACCCTTTAACACTCATATCAGCCAAAAACAGCTTCTGCAGTGGTCTTCAGAAATGTCCATTTGCAGACCAAGAGTTAAAGAAGACTATTTTTGAAAATTTACCACTGGAATGACTGGCTCGATAACCGAGCCAGTCATTACAGTGGTAAATTTTCAAAACTGTCTTCTCTCGGTCTGCATATGGACATTTTCTAATTGAACTTCTTGAACAAATTTGGGTGTTAAATGGTTAAACTGACCAATACAGGGTTAAAGGACGAATGTTATTTAAATATTATTTATTTGCCCCTTGTTTCTTTCTAGGCGCCGCTTTGACTTCGGGTCTCCATCTCGTATGGACCGTAATGTTGAGATGTTTATGCAGATTGAGAAGAGCCTGGATTTAACACGTTCCATTTACATCTCTGCTGATCTCGATAAAGCTCTGGTGCCGAAGCTGAAGGACATCGTTAAACGTCACCAGGGAACGCTAGCGGAGACGGAAGATGATGCCACACATGTTATATATCCACAACCTGCTGGGCTCGGCGTGGACGGTAAGTGTCGTCGAGTTTAAATTTTCTCAATTGACAGGAATTATTAAATTGTAATAATAACGACTGAGTGTCCCAATAGGCAGTTGGGAAAGCTGGAGGGAAGTCTCCTACACTGCTAGGTGGATTCTAATCAGTTTCTGTCATGGTTCTGTTACCTTCTCCACATGTTTGAGTGTGGATCTGGTAAATCTAGAGATATGACTTGTAGGAATTCTTGACGGTCAAGTTCAAAATTTTGCTGCTTTCAGTTTTACAGACATTTGTATTGATGTTAATTTTTAGCTCACCTGCAAGGGAACTTATGCCGTGGCGACCGTCCTTCGTCCATCGGGTCAACTTTTGCTTTAAAACACTACTCATTAACCACTTAGTCAATTTCAACCAAATTTGGCTAGAAAGACCCTATGGTGGTAGGCTCCAGAAGTTCCATTCAGAATTTTGATTTATCAATTTTTTGGGTGAAAATCTTAAGATTTTAAGAAAAAATTTACCAGAAATTGTCAAAACGCTGCTTCTCCTTCGTTGCTTGACATTTTCAACCAAATTTGGCTAGAGTGACCCTATCAAGGTAGACACTAGAATTTCTATTCAGAATTTTGATTGGTGAATCTTTTAGGCCTAGCCATCTTGGATTTTCTGAAAATTATACATCATATCTACATGTATTTAAATTTAATTGGTTCAAATGCTAATAGTCCAGGTGAACGCCACAGGCCCTTGGGCCTCTTGTTTACAATTTCGATGACCTGCTTGAGAGCTTACTTTGTGTTTTAATCCTACATACATGTATCTTTGTAGCTATCTGATTACTACTTCTGCGCACAGATAGTCCAAGTTTCAGTATTTGTTGGAGCTCATAAGCCAAGCATCATGACATTTTATGCGCATGTACATTTATCTGCCTCCATATTCTGACATACCTACAGTACATCTCAGAGTTAACTTAACGTAAAATGTGTCTGCAATGCGTGCATGACGCGGACATAGCGAGTCTATTTTAAAATAATGGATGCATCACTTTCCCGTTGTGAATGGTAAAACAACGCGGTGTGAAAGTAAAACAAATGGGTTGGAAACAGTTTGACAACACATCAGAACTCATTACACAATGCATTTATGATATTGGCTCGACAAGTCATTTGAAATCTGATAACGTGAAATGCGTTCATAATTATGGCGCGCTGGTATAACGACATTATGCGAGTCGATCAAGAAGGGCAACCGATTACTCGGGCATACACACATTATGCAATTATATTTTGCCAGGGTACCGTAAATTTTCGCGAAATTCCTGTCATGATTTTAGGGGGAGGCCTCATTCAATGTTGAATGATTGGCAGTATGTCGCATTATCAGTTCCGATACTGCTGCCTGGTAACGTAAACATTCCATTCTTACAGAACAAAATGAACCCGGTTACTTATTCACTGCCTAGATTCACCACTAATGAGAAATGCCTCGCGCGACTCTCGCCGATCGATAATTATGCGCAGTCGTAGATTCTCGGAAAAGCGTAGCCGTTATTTGATTGGCTTGCTAGACATCTGACGTCATGAATGAACGAAAATTACTATCGTAGTAAAATTTTGATCACGTGTCTCGTCATTCATTCATAACGAATTGATGATGTGATTTATTTTAACCAGTCTGAGCGACTCGCGATCAACAATGGCGGAACGCAAAATGTATACGTATTCGCGATGCCGCTTTTAATAGCAATAAAGCAATATCTTAACACCCACTTTGACTCTTAAATTAATAAAACAAACAATGTCTGGTTCATGAAATATAGTGAAATTAGCTCCCTGACTATTTATAATGTTAAATTTTCACAGGTTTATTAAGGGACTATTTATCATCTAGATATGTTATTGCTACATAGAGGGGTGTGTGTCGATTGCTCAATTCCTCGGCCTAGTTCCCGAGTGAGGCAACAACAATGTGTTATACTCGGCTACATTACATTGCAATATAGTGAATCCGAAAGCTGCCGAATGTCACAAAAAGAAAATCATTAAATCACTACGGGCGTTTTATTTCCGCGAAAAGCCAATGAGATATCGGTACATGTTACAGCTTTAGGGGCGCGTAGTATTTCATAACTAGCCCTGAACTAGTCTTTTTTCGTGTAGAACACTGATGGGGATATTGCGGTAGCGGACACGAATCAGCTAATTTGTGCGTCATATTATCAATAAAAACCACACCATCTGCATGTTTTAATAAAAAGCGTCTACATTAGTCTAGCATTGGTACACATAAGCTATATTTTGACATCTTTAATCCATAATTTTGCGTTTATTCGCTGTCTGTTCATCGCGAACACAGGTGATGCGTAGAAGTGATAATGAAGTTGCTTACAGACAATTTTTACTATGATTAACCTATGACAAATCTCGCCAGTCGGCATGTTTCACTGCTCTGGATGTTTATAAATGTTAAATGCGAAACGAACCGAAGCTTCCGATTCTTGCACTAGATGCAAAACGTTCAGGGGCGCAAAACGTTGTTCAGGGGCGCAAAACGTTCAGGGGCGCATCGTTACATTAATTCTCAACCGGGAATCATGATTTTGTGTTTCGTAATGTTTATCATTTTGATTTTTAATATTATGTCCCGCTGTCTTTTTTTAGGAAAACTCATATTTACCTTTGACCCTTCTAGGAAATGTAATGTACCGCTAAGTTTGATTGGATCCCGGGTAGTAGGAGCCGTGGAGTTGGTATGTACGTCGGGTATTACGCAATGCACATATGAATCTTTTAAACGCATTTAAAATTTGGCGTCTGTCCCGTTTTGCTTTTAACAACGCGTTTGGCACTATCTCTGGGGGACATCAAACAAGTTCAAACTTGCTTATTTACGCATTTAATGCTCGTTCTCAACGCATGTATTTATTATTTTAAATGCATCAAAAAAATTAACTAGATGCGTTGTGAATGCATTGTGTTTTTAAAACTGATGCGTTGGAAACGGCCCTTCAATGTATCATGCACACATTTCAGACCCGTTCGTACGTTAAGTTAACTCTGAGCTGTACTGTACCTATATGGATTGTTATAACTGCACATTTTAGATTTTGTTATTGTTATTTTTGTTTCAGACGAGTTTGTCCGTCCATTGATGAAGCGTGACAGATTTGTAATGTTACATTGGTGGTACTATCCAGACAGGTGACAGAGAGTTGTTATAATTTCTACTACTTTATGTCAACTAATCATCAATCAGCAAACCTACACTACAGTACATTTCAGAAATAACTTAACATGTTTCCAAAGTATAATAAATCGTACTGTTGAATATTTTGAACTTAACTTGGCTTCAGCATGTTTCCAAAATATAATAAATTGTACTGTTGAATATTTTGAACTTAATTTGCTTGGAAGCCATTGCTGACTTCTGCCCTTTTAAGCCTTTGGCACTCATATCAGTCAAAAATGACCTGCAGTGGTCGTGAGAAATGTCCATTTGCAGACCAAGAGAATAGTATATTTGAAAATTTACCACTGGAATGGCTGGCTTGATAACCGAGCCAGTTATTCCAGTGGTAAATTTTCAAAAATACTATTCTCTTGGTCTGCAAATGGAAATTGAGGGTTTAAAGGTTACGGCAGCAATAGCTTGATATTTAAGTTCAAAATATTCAACAAAATGTTTTATTAAATTGCTTTGGAAACATTTCAAGTACAACATGTAATAAACCTTTCCAGAGTATCCATCGATGATTTGACATCATATGACGTCATACTCAGCTAAGTGGCATGTAGGATGATGTCATAATCATTACATAATACATGATTCGATATGGGCCGTCTTTAACTCTTAATAGTGTGACACGCTGTACAAATTGTGTCTCTACTATTTAAGAAACATGCTGTTGAATATTTTCACTTCAAGAGTATACTTATCTCCCTAACAGTCTGATATTCCCAAATATCGACTTTCACTCAATAAACACTCAGATTAAAAAGTTAGTTGCCCCTAATTGGCAGGTAGTCAGATGACAGTCCGGCGGATGCCAGCCCCAACCTCTGCGCATACGCAGACTAGTACTTCCTCTTTTCCAATTTATTGGCAAAGAGACACATGCATTACTTTTTTCTAAGAGTTTTCTGCTGTTTCTCATCACTTACTGAATTTATTAATCATCTGAGATCATGTCCGAGCGTGGGAAGTCGCCAGAGGAGGGCCCAGGACCAAGTTATCGGGTGATTTCAACTACATATTTGTCTAATTTAGCGTTTTTAGTCTCGATGTAATGTGTTTCCGGGACTCGCTATTAGACGTGATAAGTGCCCAAAAAACTGGTTTATTTCTACATGGCGCTATGAAATACTAATCTCTCTGCGATTGCGTCCACAGGTATCTACCTATGATTGAAAAGGACAGCACATCATCAGAGGGTTTGTTTTTCTCTCCACCAAGGTTCCATTTCCTACTAACAATGTTAGAAAGAACTAATACAAAATCTATGGCCAGTGAGTTGGAGGCCCTGTAAGAAAGTCTTCTCACTTTGCCCTCTTGATCCACTTCCTTCTCTTTATGGTGGAGAGAGTTAAGAGGTCATAGAGTTTGGTGGAGCTTCCAGTGCATCAGATCGGATGGTTTGTCTATGCCAAAGACGCAAGTATTCTAGTTATGATATTAGGCACGTAACCCTTCGGTATTAATATGGTGATGGTACGTGTTTTATGTGGTTCATTTTTGAGAGTATACAAAAATTAAGCCTTTTCGTTTAATGTCCTATAGTACATGGCACATAGAGAGCGTATAGGACATTGAGGTCATTCTGTCTTCCTCCCAAGAAAAGGGGGTGGTGGGTAGCGCATATGACATATGGTCTTCTCTCAGCCATTGGTTGTGTTATCCGATGTTCAAATCTATCCCTGGTTGTGTTTTCACACAATTTCAGACCAAATAAGTGCCTTAAATGCAGAAAAGTGCATAGGGAAGAGCTGGTCTTTTGACCTTGCCTCCCTCTTGCCAAATTTTCTGATGAATTCTGGCAATATCAAAGAGTGCTAGGGAGGTAAGTATACTCTTGAAGTGAAATAAACGAAATCACAGATTTCTTTTTTCACGAGAGAGTTGATACTTACCTCCCTAACACGAACCCGGCTTCTCCGGCCCACAGAGGCTCGGTCTTTAGGCTTTCTTAGTTGCGTAGTGTCAGCCAATAAATTAGTCAGAGGAAGTACTAGTCTGTGCATACACGGAGTTTGGGGCTGGCATCCGCCGGACTGTCATTTGACTACCTGCCCATTAGGGGCACCTGACTTTTAATCTGAGTGTTTATTGAGTGAAAGTCGATATTTGGGAATATCAAAGAGTGTTAGGGAGGTAAGTATCAACTCGTGAAAAAAGAAGTCCGTGATTTCGTTTATTTGAAACTAATTCGACTTGGCGCTGTTGCTGCCTATGGCAGCAACAGCACTCGTTCAAATTTGTTTCAAAATATTCAACAGTTTAGCTGTATAGTTTTCTCGAAATTGAGAGTCATGGAGTTTCAGAGATCGATCGATTACAACACGAGCGAAGTGTGGGTGGAACGGTCCATTAACATGTTGTCTTTTTGGAAATGTGGTAACCTATTTATGAGCTGTACTCTACTTGTTCAGTATGTCCAGAGTATTTCTTTACGTGACATCTTGATTTTAATCTAGGGTAGCTTCGAGCATGTTGAGTGTAGAATCGCCGGCCGTCAAACTAATTTTATTTGTTGACACGCATGAAACAAGTGGGAATTAAAAAAATTATATGCAAAGTTTTTGAAATCTGTACCATCTTTCTCTATTCAACGGAATTCAACAAAATTTGCTTTGTGAGTTATCCATATGATTGCAGACTGAGGACATAGTTATATTATTCTCTGCCCAGGCCGTGGGTGGGGGGAGGGGCCTATTTCAAAATTGGTGAAAGTGTATTGATTTGCAATTGGTTTGCCCATGTTCTAGTTCAAATTCAATTCATTTCCATTCATATTTGAATTACTGGCTTTGGAAAATTTATATTTGATAGAGATCTATGTGGAATATATTATTATTTCTTAAGCTTATTTAAAAAAAGAAGGGAAATGTATAACTTTCTGATTGTTGCAGTTATGACAGCTGGATATCTGATGTGCACATAGATCAGGAGCCAGAGACATCTTATGCTCCACCAGATGCATGGGAGGTAAATCTTATACTTACATCTAATGTCAAAAATATATATATATATATATATATATATATATTATATATATATATCTGGACCAATCAGAATTTGTGATTATTAACGTCACAGTTCTAACACTTTTGGCCATTAATAAACACGATATTCCTCGTTACAAAATATTCAAGATGTCCAACAGCTTACATATGTGTACAGCGTAGGTACCTTGAAATTTAGATTCCGCATAATTAGGTTTCAAAGTTTCCTATCGATAACAATGGGCTTCAAAAGTGGCCAGCAATTAGTTAGAAGTGTGCAAGGTATAGCTAGAAATGCTTCTCTCTATTATCATTGTTATGTTACAGGTGACGGCGCGCTGGTTATTGGACCTGGAGAAGTTCAATGAATGGATGAATGAAGAGGATTACATGCTGGATCATGATGAAGAGGTTAGTTTAACCCTTTAACGGTCAGATTTGGTCGAGAAAATCTAAATATTTCTCTTTTGAATGTCCATTTGCAGGGCAAGAATTTAAGAGTATTTTTTAAAATCTACTACTGGAATGACTGGCTCGGTAACCGAGCCAGTCATTCCAGTGGTAAATTAAAAAAAATACTCTTCTTGCTTTCCAAATATCCAGTCTAAGACCACTTCAGCGGGCAGTTTTGGTTGGTGTGACTAGTAAAGAGTTAACACATTACTTACAATGTAAGCTAAAGATTTGTCATGAAAACCAGTTTTGTCAAGAAAACCATGTTTGGTTTGAATTTCCATTTGCAGGTAACAGGTATTTTTTAAACTTTATCGCTAGAATGACAGGGTCAGTTATACATATACACAGGTTGCGTGATACAAGAATGGTTTCTTGTCAATTGCATCTCTGACAAAGCCGCCTTTTCCTTGGCTACAGTACACCTAATAAATATAATTTAAATGTTTCCAAAACAGGAACTTGTTAGTTAGATGTAGTACAATGTTAGAAATGTTCTGTTGACTATTTTGAACATACGTGTAATTGGATTGGAAGACATTGCTGCCGTAATCAAATTATGTTCAAAATATTCAACAGTACTTTTTATTTTGTATTGGAAAGTGATCTTTAACATGGCGCCGTAGTGTATATATCATCTGTGTACTACATCTCTATTGGAATGACCCAGTGTAGATACTGTAGCGGGTTTGACCTTGTGGAATTCACACATGACAGGACTGTGCACAGCAACGTGGCATCTAAACACTACTGGAGAGAGGCTATTTCCCTGTGGAGAAGTGAGAGGCCTTCAATTCTGCAGATTGCACATTTTTCGACGTACATGTACTGTCAGCTTAATATACTGTATGTGAGCAGTACTTCAATCATAAAAGATGCTTGTGTGTGTGGCACCGTGATTGTGAATGTGTTTACTGTGTGTGGCACCGTGATTGTGAATGTGTTTACTGTGTGTGGATGGGGATTCACCTTTCCCGAGTATCCATCGATGATTTGACGTCATACTCAGCTAAGCGGCGTGTAGGATGACGTCATCAAATTAGTTTCAAAATATTCAACAGCTTACTTGTATAGTTTTCTGGAAATTGATAGTCAGGGAGTTCAGAGATCGCTCGATCCCAACACAAGCGAGGTGTGGTTGGAGCTTAGATAGAGATGGGCGGGACATAGCTAAAGTGGAAAGGTTCATTGGTCACAAAAGCTGTCTACATGGATTTTGTATTGAGGTTTTGTACTTGTTTTTAGGATGAAGATAGTGAGAGTAAAGGTGATAAGAAACGTCGTCGTCCGAGCCATGTCAAACTCACTATAGAGGATGTAAGTAGCAGCTGCCACAGTTTACACTAAATGTTGTTCCCTGTAATCCTGTTTCAAACAACTATGTTCCCTGTAATCCTGTTTCAAACAACTATGATGTATAGTCAAGCTCAGAAATAACACACGCACACGCACACGCGCACACACACACACACACACACACTTGAATATTTGGAACAAAATGGAGGATTCCACTTTCTCAATCAATCATATGATGGCATAATCAACTACCTGACGGTTAGGCTGACGTTATAATGAATTACGTCATGAATGGCGTGGATATGTTCGTCACGAACGCATAATTGATGATGGACTAAGTGATTTATGAATTGTATGTCTTTACTATTTAATATTCAACATGCTGTTGGATATTGTGAAACTAATTTTACTGGGCGCTGTTCTTGCGCGAGTCGGCAACAGCACCCAGTCAAATTAATTTCAAAATATTCAACATGTGACCTGTATAGTCTTCTGGAAATTGAGATTCAGGAGTGCAGGGATTGATCGCTCCTAACATGGTCAAAGAGTGAGTGGAGCTTAGCTAGTGATGAGTGGTGCAAAGCTTAAACTGGATTACTTCATTGGATTGAAGTGGTTTGGAAAGATGTATCATTATATCTGAGCTGTACTGTAAGCCCTGTGGCCGTCTTGTTCTGCTTGTACCATAGATGTGTAATATTGTTTGATATATGGTCTCAATGATGGGTGTTGATTAGGTTTTCTTTTATTTACATCAACATCTATGCAGATCCTAGCCAACTCTGAATCGGATAAGCGTGACAAACGAGGCAAGATACCGAAGCGGAAGCGATCACCATCACCACCATTAGACAAGTCAAAGCGAAGAAAAGGGTATTTATGCCACTATAAGATGTAGCTCGTGCTTTTCTTTCCTTTTGAGCATTAACCTACTTTGCCCAGAAATGATGGGAAAAGTATATTATAATACGATTCAAAACGTATTCACTTTGAACATTTTGAAATTAATTTTACTGGAAGCCGTTGCTGCCAGTCAAAGTAATTTCAGAACATTCAACAGTTTTCATGTATGATTGCTTTGAAAATGCGATTTGTGGATTTCATCGGTGAAAGAGTATATGGCCAAGAGAATTGATATTGTTGCATTGATTATAATGCATGCACTAGCTCAGTCGGAAGAATACATGTTTATGGTACTCTATCGACACGTTCGTGGGAGTAAGATTATCACTAATGACATCGTAATCTGAAATCATTTGTGTGACACACTACAATTTTTTAACGGAGTGTTTTAAATTTTACTCAGGAATATATTCCGAGAGTTTTAAATCTTACTCATGCCTTGTAAACCTGACACCTCGCATATTAATAGGTTGGCCGTGCACCAAAAAATTAGCGGGTCAGGTTAAGGGCAACTATTTTCAAAGCAACCGATATAAAACGACAAATCAGAATCAGTTGTATGAAAAAAAATTGCTTGAAAGCCCTAGAAATGAAATTCAGGTAAAGCATTTCTTATGTTGGGTGTGTCGGTGGTACAAATAAACAGGTCTTGTAATTGGAAGCATTCCACTGAAGGGTATAATAGGTTGGAAGGCCTCCCAAATATGAACTGTTCTTGTATCGTCGCAAACGTGAATATCGTAGATTTATGCGGTATTATGTACAGAAGTTAGTTGGGAGGTATTATCAATACATATCTGTATCACAATACAATGCTATTAATAATACGCATCGCGATACATTCCTCCCAGACCGATATGTATCGCCTAAAGCAGATGTAAAGTAACGTCAATAACTGAGTAACAGAATTTAGTCTATGTTTGTGACGTGTTCTCTGTTCAAAGACTCCATCAAATTGTTACCATGAATCTATATTAACCCTTGAATTTTTTCAAGAAAATTTCTATTTTCTCATAGAAAATATCCATTTGCAGACCAAGAGAAACTATTTTTTTTAATTTACCACTGGAATGACTGGCTCAGTTATCGAGGTAAATTTTCAAAAAAAGTTCTTTTGGTCTGCAAATGGACATTTCTCAAGACCACTGCAGAAGCCATTTTTGGCTGATATGAGTGTTGAAGTGTTAAAGGCAAATGAAACTAATTGATTCTTAAGTCATCTTCTTCATAGGAATGACTAGTTGTGGATAGCAATGAGTGCATTCATTTCATGGTCTTTCCACCATCAGACCCTGATAATGATAAAGAATAAATGCACTGATTGCTATCCATGGCTTGTGCTTTTCTTTTATGAGGAGGATGACTAGAAATTAATTATAAATAATGAACAGAATGTTTCCCTCAGACTGAACAATATATCATGATACGTATTGTGATACAATCTCCATGTATCGTGATATATCGCGATAAGATAATATTCGCAATACCCACCCCTAGATAGTTGTTTTGAAACAGTTTGAGTAATAATTTAACTGTATCCTATATCAACATATGTATTGGTGAGATTTACATTGTATGTTGCGCTTGGCCGATTTAGTTACATTATGATAATTAAATGATGACTCGGCTAAGGAAATTTAATAGATGTGGGTTTTTTTACAAATGCTGTTTCCAGTACAAATTTAAAACATTAAATGCCAAATTCCCACGATATTGTTTTATAGTGTGACATATTTGAGTCAGTACTTGTATGTATTACTCTGAACTGATTCGAGAATGCAGGTGTAGATCTCGCGAGAAGACAAAGGGGGATTCATTCCCCTGTCGCGAATGGCGGAAAGATTTTAACTATTCAGATACGGTGATTTTTTAGTGATACTAAAACAAGAGATTAATGGAGCAAGGGACATTTTGCAGTGAATACCTGTAGTAGTCGTGTGATAGTCTTGGATGATTTGCGTCTTTCTCATTAGCGATTAAGCCTACTACTATAGGCATATTGACTGTACATGTAGACATTATAGCTAAGTACTATGAAGCCAAGTGTCAAGGCCATTGGGTATTTTGTCACCAAGTCTGCAATGTTACATCTATATGTACCAGCATAACAGTGCTGTTGAAATTCTTTAAACCAATCATCATCAAAACATTCAACAAGCTTCCTGTATGGTTGGTTGTGTTGGTGTTTCATTTGCATAGTGAAGTGCTTAATATAATGCATTGTATTTATACATCTCAGAACGCGTAGTCCTGCCGTGACGACGAGCAAGAAGAAGGGTAATCGTGCCGATGAGGACGATGAGGATTTAAGCAGAGAGTTGGATGATCCGGCGCCAGAGACAAACATTCAGGAGGTCATCGTGCCCAAACATGGTATTGTTATCTATTTATAGTGCATCTCGGAAATAACTAACCCTTTATCCCTCATGTAAGCCAAAAACGGCTTCTGCTGTGGTTTGGAGAAATTATCCTTCTGCAGACCAAGAGAAGTTCTTTTGCAGACCAAGACAAGAATTTATTCTTTTAATTTTCACTGCACCCAAACAGGAAAACGGTTGAACATTTTGAAATTAATTTGACTGGAAGCCATTGTTGCATCACGCAGCAAAAGGTTCCCAGTCAAATCAATTTCAAAATATTCAACAGAATAAGTTTTATATCTTGAAGAATTTACTTTATGAGGGATTTGTCGGTGACAGGACAAATCCCTGAAAAAGTATATTCGATATATATAACTTATTGAATATTTTGACATTAATTTAACTGGAATCCGTTGATCCTTAAGGCAATAATGGCTTCCAATCAAATTAATTTAAAAATATTAAACAGTTCATGTATCTTAGTGTTAAAAATGAGATATGGGAATTTATTGGTGAAAATGTTAACCCTTTAGAGACCTTAAAGCAAGCGTGTCTGTGTAAACCTGAAGATCTTTATTCCCTGCACATTAAATGTTAACCCTTTAGAGACCTTAAATCGTGTCTGTGTAAACGTGAGGATCTTTATTCCCCGCACATTAAATGTTAACCCTTTAGAGACCTTAAAGCCTGTCTGTGTAAACCTGAAGATCTTTATTCCCCGCACATTAAATGTTAACCCTTTAGAGACCTTAAAGCGTGTCTGTGTAAACCTGAAGATCTTTATTCCCCGCACATTAAATGTTAACCCTTTAGAGACCTTAAAGCGTGTCTGTGTAAACCTGAAGATCTTTATTCCCCGCACATTAAATGTTAACCCTTTAGAGACCTTAAAGCCTGTCTGTGTAAACCTGAAGATCTTTATTCCCCGCACATTAAATGTTAACCCTTTAGAGACCTTAAAGCGTGTCTGTGTAAACCTGAAGATCTTTATTCCCCGCACATTAAATGTTAACCCTTTAGAGACCTTAAAGCGTGTCTGTGTAAACCTGAAGATCTTTATTCCCCGCACATTAAATGTTAACCCTTTAGAGACCTTAAAGCCTGTCTGTGTAAACCTGAAGATCTTTATTCCCCGCACATTAAATGTTAACCCTTTAGAGACCTTAAAGCCTGTCTGTGTAAACCTGAAGATCTTTATTCCCCGCACATTAAATGTTAACCCTTTAGAGACCTTAAAGCGTGTCTGTGTAAACCTGAAGATCTTTATTCCCCGCACATTAAATGTTAACCCTTTAGAGACCTTAAAGCGTGTCTGTGTAAACCTGAAGATCTTTATTCCCCGCACATTAAATGTTAACCCTTTAGAGACCTTAAAGCCTGTCTGTGTAAACCTGAAGATCTTTATTCCCCGCACATTAAATGTTAACCCTTTAGAGACCTTAAATCGTGTCTGTGTAAACCTGAAGATCTTTATTCCCCGCACATTAAATGTTAACCCTTTAGAGACCTTAAATCGTGTCTGTGTAAACCTGAAGATCTTTATTCCCAGCACATTAAATGTTAACCCTTTAGAGACCTTAAAGCCTGTCTGTGTAAACCTGAAGATCTTTATTCCCTGCACATTAAATGTTAACCCTTTAGAGACCTTAAAGCGTGTCTGTGTAAACCTGAAGATCTTTATTCCCTGCACATTAAATGTTAACCCTTTAGAGACCTTAAAGCCTGTCTGTGTAAACCTGAAGATCTTTATTCCCCGCACATTAAATGTTAACCCTTTAGAGACCTTAAAGCCTGTCTGTGTAAACCTGAAGATCTTTATTCCCCGCACAGTAAATGTTAACCCTTTAGAGACCTTAAATCGTGTCTGTGTAAACCTGAAGATCTTTATTCCCTGCACATTAAATGTTAACCCTTTAGAGACCTTAAATCGTGTCTGTGTAAACCTGAAGATCTTTATTCCCTGCACATTAAATGGTGACCCTTTAGAGGCCTTAAAGCCTGTCTGTGTAAACCTGAAGATCTTTATTCCCTGCACATTAAATGTTAACCCTTTAGAGACCTTAAATCGTGTCTGTGTAAACCTGAAGATCTTTATTCCCCGCACATTAAATGTTAACCCTTTAGAGACCTTAAATCGTGTCTGTGTAAACCTGAAGATCTTTATTCCCCGCACATTAAATGTTAACCCTTTAGAGACCTTAAAGCCTGTCTGTGTAAACCTGAAGATCTTTATTCCCCGCACATTAAATGTTAACCCTTTAGATACCTTAAAGCCTGTCTGTGTAAACCTGAAGATCTTTATTCCCTGCACATTAAATGTTAACCCTTTAGAGGCCTTAAAGCCTGTCTGTGTAAACCTGAAGATCTTTATTCCCTGCACATTAAATGTTAACCCTTTAGAGGCCTTAAAGCCTGTCTGTGTAAACCTGAAGATCTTTATTCCCCGCACATTAAATGTTAACCCTTTAGAGACCTTAAAGCCTGTCTGTGTAAACCTGAAGATCTTTATTCCCTGCACATTAAATGTTAACCCTTTAGATACCTTAAAGCCTGTCTGTGTAAACCTGAAGATCTTTATTCCCCGCATATTAAATGTTAACCCTTTAGAGGCCTTAAAGCCTGTCTGTGTAAACCTGAAGATCTTTATTCCCTGCACACTAAAAAGATATCATAATGACTGAACTTTTGTGTGTTAACCCTTTAATGGTCAAGCCAGCCAAAACCGGCCTCTATTATGATCTTGTGGAATGTCTATTTACAGGTCAAGAGAAGAAAATTTTTGAAAATTTGCCATTGGAATGACTGACTGAATAACTGAGCCAGTCATTCCAGAGATAAATCTTCAAAAATTGTATTCTCTTGACCTGTAAATGGACATTCAATCGGCAGATATTTTAATTTTCTTGACCAAATTTAGCCATTAAAGGGTTATTAATCAAGATTTCTAAAGCGCTGTTGTCGCTTCATAAATGCCAATCTGCAGGGCACGAGAAATAGCGCTGTTGTTGCTTCATAAATGTCAATCTGCAGGGCACGAGAAATAGCGCTGTTGTCGCTTCATAAATGCCAATCTGCAGGGCACGAGAAATAGCGCTGTTGTCGCTTCATAAATGCCAATCTGCAGGGCACGAGAAATAGCGCTGTTGTCGCTTCATAAATGCCAATCTGCAGGGCACGAGAAATAGCGCTGTTGTTGCTTCATAAATGGCAATCTGCAGGGCACGAGAAATAGCGCTGTTGTCGCTTCATAAATGCCAATCTGCAGGGCACGAGAAATAGCGCTGTTGTCGCTTCATAAATGCCAATCTGCAGGGCACGAGAAATAGCGCTGTTGTTGCTTCATAAATGGCAATCTGCAGGGCACGAGAAATAGCGCTGTTGTTGCTTCATAAATGGCAATCTGCAGGGCACGAGAAATAGCGCTGTTGTCGCTTCATAAATGCCAATCTGCAGGGCACGAGAAATAGCGCTGTTGTTGCTTCATAAATGCCAATCTGCAGGGCACGAGAAATATTTTTTCGGATTTAACGAGCCAGTCATTTCACTGGTAATATTTCAAAAATACATTGTAGTCTTTTGGCATACAAGAGGACCATTTCCTCAAGATGAGTGCAAGTTCCAGATTTGCCCAACGTTAGCATTAACTACAGGCTAATGTGATTACGTGATTAAATGGAAAATTGCGATTATTTCTTAATTTATTGTGAATTTATATGATTAAAAATTATATAGTTGAATAATAGTGAATAATTTCTACTGCATAAAATATTTCAAATCCTACCTTTTAATTACTGTTTAATGTTATCGGTCACGGAAATTGGCATTTTGCTTAGTGAATGTGCATATGTACACGCTTGTCCATTTGCAGGCTAAGAGAATACTACTACATGTATTTTTGAAAATGTATCTGAAATGTCTGGCTCAAGAATTTTCAAAAATTGTCTTCTCTTGGCATGCAAATGGACTTTTCTAAAAACCATTGCAGATTTCGTCATTGATATATATACTTTTGGTGTTGTCTGGGTAATTTGTACCCAAGCTGATTAATCGAGTAATCACGATTATTCTTAAATAATCGATCGTGATTACGCGAATCAATAATCGCATAAGCCTGTATGTTTGAGATTGGGTCAAGGAATATTGACATGTTTGCTTAGTAAATGTCCATTGGCAGGTCAATAAGAGGAGACTGTTTGAAAATTTATCATTCCATTCCAGTAATAAATTTTCAAATATTTGCCTCTAGCCTGTCTAGTACTGCAAATGGACATTCCTATAAACCATTGCAGAAGGTCTTTTTGGCCAATACTGCGTTAAAAACATCTGAAAATTGTAAACAGTTTGGAAAGATAGTATTTAACTTTTTTTTAAATGTTTGTTCAAAGAAAGTCATTGAAAGTACTTTAATTTGTCAAAAATTGATCATTTTAGTCTTAACCCTTTAAATACCAAATTCTTTTGATGAAAATTTAAGTTTTCTCATAGAAAATGTCCATTTGCATACTAAGAGATTATTTTAGAAAATTTAGCACAGGAATAACTGGTTCGGTTATTCCAGTGATGAATTTTACAAAATAGACTCTCAGTCTGCAAGTGGACATTCATAAAGACTACTATAGTAGCCGTTTTGGCCAGTTTGAGTATTAAATTGTTAAAGTTTCCAAGAAAATGTCCATTTGCAGACCAAGAGATTATTTTGAAAATTTATCACTGAACTGATTGGCTCGGTTGTCGAACCAGTCATTCATTCCGGTGATAAATTAAAAAAAAAAGTCTTCTCTTGGTCTGCAAATGGACATTTCTCAAGACCACCTCAGAGGCTGTTTTTGGCGGATATGAGTGTTCGAGGGTTAAATAGTTTGGTCAGAAGTTTAGGGGAAAAAAAGATTTCACCAGAATTACGATGCGTGGCTTATTATTGCAGCATCTCGAAGTCACAAAGACACGGAGTTACAACCAATCAAAGGTGGCAGTCTCATGGACCTGGATGATGAAGCTGAAGAAAAGGTGTGTACATAGCTACTATCAGACTGATATCATCATGTTCAAACATGCTGTTAAATATGTAAGCCCTATAACCAGTCTTTATCATGGCATATAGATTTTGTAGTTCCCAAGGGCCCCATGTCTGGAAATTTTGGAGGCTGGCTCCCAACCTGAAATCTGATTTTTCCCATTAATTTTTCATATCGAGGCTAAAATTAGAGAGTACCACTATGGGGGTTCCATGCTTGATTTTGTGGCTATTTTGGTGGGAAAAACCTACACAACTGATTGGTATGTAAAAATTATGCAAGGCTTTCAGGGATCCCATGGGACCCCCCCTGCCACTACTTTTGGGGGTCAGAAGTTGCATTTTTGCTGCATATACCCTCAACAGAGGTAAAGGACTGATATGAGAAACCATGCCTATAACAACTAACTTGTTGGCTATGCCAATTATATATCATTTGAAATTGATATGACCGGAAGCCATTGCTTCCTTAGGCAGCAATGATTTCCACTCATTTTAATTTCAAAATATACAACAGAATATGCTATACATATATATCATAAAGAATACTTTTTCAGGGATTGGCCCTTGCAAGGGTTACTATAATACATGCATACAGAATCATTAACCCTCTTACTGCTAGATGTTTTTCTGATGGCATTACAGGGGTTATACATTTATCTGTGGACCTACTAAATATTTGTAAATCACTGACTGGTAAAGCCACCAACAACTTTCTGTCAATTTGTTTTCAAAACATTCAACAAGGTGAGGGTTTTTTCTTTGAAATTATTGTTTTGTAGCTTGGAGCAGTGAGAGAGGTTAACTCCTTCCATACCTTGTCAAGAGAGCAAAACTTTCTGCAGATTTTCTAACAATTTAACCTTTTAATAGTCATCAGAGACTATTTTTGAAAATTTACCACTGGAATAACTGGCTCAATAAATGAGCCAGTAATTCCAGTGGTAAATTCTCAAAGAAAGTCTTCTCATGGTCTGCAAATGGACATTTTCTAAGAGAAAATTAAGATTATCTTGAACACATTTGAGTGATACAGGGTTAACATCAATTTTTCTTGTTGATTAATTAAGTTCCTGTTTCTAATTCCTCCTCTACCAGGATGAGAAAGACGATGAGGCTGTGTCGAGAGAAGGTTCTCCTGTACCTGAGGAAAATACGCCTCTGAAAGAAGCAAAGGAAGAGATAGAAGACAACGTGACAGAACAGACACATCATATCATTATCCCGAGTTACGCGGCATGGTTCGACTACAACAGTATACATGCAGTGGAGAGACGCGGCCTACCAGAGTTCTTCAATGCCAAGAACAAGTCTAAGACTCCAGAAATGTAAGCATGTTTCATCTTGAAAACTCGCATATGTGTGTAACAGTCTAAGATGAATTTGATTGGCAGTTGTTGCTATTTTGTCCCCCTACATAGTCTAGAAGCTGTGATAAATTATTTTATCACGTAAACAAGCTTGTATTCCATAGCATTCATTAACCATTTCGTGCATACAATGGCCATTCTATGTCACTGCTAAGAAAGTACACCCCCCGACTCACACCAGGTCGAATTGTGCACAATTCCAGAGATGCCACCAACATCACGGCGACCGTGTAGCGTATAGTGCTATCAGAAATCCTATTACTAATGCATGGGCTGTCTATGGCCGGTGTAGTCCTGAGTGAACATGTTTTTAGGTAAAATAGGCATTTAAAAGTAACTATTTAGCCTGTTGAAATAGGTCAAATTTACGAAAAAACTTAGTCCCCAGGGAACATTTACATCAAAGCGTAATGAAAGGGTTAAACCATAAAAATGAATTACATACCATTTTACATGTATTTCCCACTAGTGTAATAAAGTCAAGTCAGTTATGACGTACTTCATGAGAAATATATTATTACGCAGTTGTCGCCTGGTTGCGATGGCGTAATAATACCGCTTGTGAGTTGACGTTATTTTACTACTGTTAAAATGCTGTAGAATGAAACGTTTTGATTAATTTTAATAGAAAGATTGAAATTTTAAGACGATCAATTACAAATAATTTAAGACTTAGAGATAATAGGATGTTGCACTTGTAACAATATTTTTTGCGTATTTGTCAAAACTTGCAGTAGTGTAGCACTACAGTGGTAGCAAAAAGATATTGTACAATAGCAGGGAAATAGCCAGAATCTGCGTGTCGGATCGCTTTGAAACTGCATAGAGTGGTTGGACTAGGTTTGGCGAAGAAACCTATCGAAATCGACAATGATCCGAAATACAAGATGGCCGCCAGCTATCTTGAAAGTTTCCGGATGATAACTCCGTTCCAGTTTATCGGATTGCTTAGAAGCATCGTTTTGTCACTTCATAGGATGACTGGTCTGGATCCGAGGAAGAAATGAATATCTTCTAGCTCTCATTCATTGATTTGTCCTTGTGGCGGGGTATTATGCACCGTTTTCAGTGCTCATGTTTAATCATGAATTTATATGATTAAAAATTAAATAATCGTGTATACTTTCTACTGCATACAATATTTGAGCTGGTTTTTCGCCAGCCTAACTATTAAATGGTTAATGGCTTGGTTACCAATCCAGTCCTTCCATTGATAAAGTTTCCAAAATAATCTCTTGACATCCAAATAGTCATTCCTTATGAGGACTGTAGATGTCCTTTTGGCTGGCTTGATCTTTAAAGGGTTAAGTTGACACGGAAAGGGTTAAATCAGCTTTTAAATTAAGTAGATGCTATGCAGGTAGGCTGAGGCCTTTAAGTGTTAGGCAGCTATGCAGGTAGGCTGATGCCTTTAAGTGTTAGGGAGGTAGGCTGAGGCCTTTAAGTGTTAGGCAGTTATGCAGGTAGGCTGAGGCCTTTAAGTGTTAGGCAGCTACAAATGTATACAGGTAGGCTGAGGCCTTTAGGCAGCTATGCAGGTAGGCTGATGCCTTTAAGTATTATGGAGCTATGCAGGTAGGCTGAGGCCTTTAAGTGTTAGGCAGCTATGCAGGTAGGCTGATGCCTTTAAGTGTTAGGCAGCTATGCAGGTAGGCTGATGCCTTTAAGTGTTAGGGAGCTATGCAGGTAGGCTGAGGCCTAAGTGTTAGGCAGGTAGGCTGAGGCCTTTAAGTGTTAGGGAGCTATGCAGGTAAGCTGAGGCCTTTAAGTGTTATGGAGCTATGCAGGTAGGCTGAGGCCTTTACGTGTTAGGCAGGTAGGCTGAGGCCTTTAAGTGTTAGGGAGCTATGCAGGTAGGCTGAGGAACTGTTAGGGAGCTATGCAGGTAGGCTGAGGCCTTTAAGTGTTAGGGAGCTATGCAGGTAGGCTGAGGCCTTTAAGTGTTAGGCAGGTAGGCTGAGGCCTTTAAGTGTTAGGGAGCTATGCAGGTAGGCTGAGGCATTTAAGTGTTAGGGAGCTATGGAGGTAGGCTGAGGCCTTCAAGTGTTAGGGAGCTATGCAGGTAGGCCGAGGCCTTTAAGTGTTAGGCAATTATGCAGGTAGGCTGAGGCCTTTAAGTTTTAGGCAGCTAAGCATCAAGGCCCTTGCGCCTCATTTCTAAGATCTCTGTCTCAGGAAATGTTTACTTTGCTTGTAATGATTTGTCTTTTTCTTCAGCTACATGGCTTATCGTAACTTCATGTTGGATACATACAGACTGAATCCACAGGAGTATCTCACCAGTACAGCTTGTCGCAGGAATCTCGCCGGAGATGTTTGCGCTATCATGAGGTACATTGGATATTTGCTTATATACTTATTCCTTATTATTAGTCCTGTATCGGTAAAACTTATTATTCTGTGGACATTTGAGTATGTTTTGAAATGCTTTCATGGATATGATATTTAAAGAAAATCTTTGTTTTTGATCTCGTCTGCGAAGCAGAAAGGGAGAAATAGTTACATTGTATCACGTTTCCTCAATGACAACCACGTCAACGTTAAGTTTCAACGTTTAGCAAATCAACTTTATCTATAATTTTAGGATTGCATAATCCGACTAGAAACAAACTTGGGACAGATAGCTGCCTATACATGTAACACAAGGAGACAGCATGATTATAGCAAGGTCACAAGGTCAAAGGTCATAATCATTCGTACCATGCTGTTTGACCTATGCTTGTCTGACTAAGTTTTTTCATTTATCAAAGAAGACCTTCCAATCTAATTATAATGTTGAGTCTATTCAGTAATACATGGTAAGTTATTTTTGAGATGTACTGTAATCATATTATGTTGGAGAATGTGTCTGTGGTAATGGCTATGCCCCGCCCATCTCAATCTAAGCTCCACCCACACTACGTCCGTGTTCGGATCGATTGATCTCTGAACTCCCTGACTATCAATTTCCAGAAAACTATACAGGTAAATTGTTGAATATTTTGAAGTTAATTTGACTGGCAACAACAGCGGCCAGTCAAATTAGTTTCAAAATATTCAACAGAATTTTTATTAAATAGTAAAGACATACAAATTCGTACAACGTGTCGGATTATTAAGAGTTAAAGAGGGGCCAAATGGAATAATTTATGACGTAATGATTATGACATCATCAAACACACCGCTTAGCTGATTATGATGTCATATAACGTCAGATAATAGATGGATACTCTGGAAAGGTGAATTACTTTGAGGGGCTGTTGAGGTAAATTTTTGTATTTTTGTGTAATTTATATTTCAGAGTTCATGCCTTCTTAGAACAGTGGGGCTTGGTTAACTATCAGGTTGATGCCGAGGGACGACCCACTCCTATGGGCCCACCACCCACTTCACATTTCCACATACTCGCAGACACACCTTCCGGACTGGCTCCTGCTAACCCGCCCAGAAGCATCCAGGTATATGATTCAATATAATCTGACTGGGCTCCTATTAACCATGGTCTGGGTACAGTGCATATTGGTACTATTTAGACAGGGTACACCGATTTTTTTGGATTTTTTTTCTAGTTTAATTTAACAAATAAAGTCAAATATTTGTTTCGATATGATAATTAGCTTAATTATCTAAATTACTGCATCTTAGACATTTTAAAGATTTGATTTTTACACGTAATGATTAGCAATATTGAAAATCATACGGCCGAAAAATTACTATTAATCATCCTGTGTACAACTTAATAAGCCATAACAGCAACAGCATATCACTGACGAAAGCTGCAATGGTGTTTAGAAATGTCCATTTGCAGGCATAGCGCTCGCCGTCTGCCCGTGCGTCCATCCGTCTGATTTCTTGTCCGGACCAGATCTGGAAGAGTTTTGAACTGACACTAAAATTTTTTTTCAGCAGACGTGTTAGGGATAGACGAAGTGCAGTGATTTCGTTTCGTCAACTCCGCCCATATTTGCCCGAGTTATCTCCCATGAAAAGCTAAAATTCGTCAAAATTTTCTTGTCCGAGTCGTATCTCAGAGTTTTGAATTTACACTCACAATTTTTTTTAGCAGATGTGTTAGGTAGGGATTGACAAAGTGTTATGATTTCGTTTCGGCAAAATCTGCCTATATTCACCAGAGTTGTTTCCCTTGCTAAGTTAAAATTCTCTTGTCCGGAGAAGATCTCGAAGAGTTTTAAACCTACACTCAGAATTTGTTTTCCAGCAGCCGTGTTAGGGATAGACGAAGTGACATGGTTAGGTTTCGGCAAAATCCGCCTATGTTCTCCAGAGTTATCTCCCTTGAAAGGCTAAAATTTGTCATAATTTTCTTGTCCGGTCCAGATCTCTAAGAGTGTTGAACCTACACTCACGATTTTTTAAAGATGTTTTAGGGATTGACGAAGTGTCATTTATCAAAGACAAACTGTTCACATTTGGCATTCCTCAAACAAATATGCCTGCGGGTGTATGTTGAGTTTCACTAAAACTCTTGTTGCAAATGTATCGCTGGAATGCCTGGTTCGATTCTCGAGCCAGTCATTCCAGTGATACATCTTCAAAAATACTCTTCTCTTGGCCTGCAAGTGGGCATACATTCACTGAGCAAAACATCAATGTTAATGACTGAACTCATTGAAAAGTTATTAAAAGCTTAGAATCAAAATATTATACAGTACAGCTCAGAATTAAGTTAACAAAAAACGTGACAGCAGCAAAACATATGCGCGCAAAAAGCAAAACATTTCGTGCCAAATGAAAAACACAAACAGGACGAGGTCGAAATGCCCGGTGACTTTTTCCGTGATGTACATGAATTAATTACGAACAGGATAAGCCTAAACGCGCCAAAGCACTTCCCGACAAGATTGTTTTTCTAAAACGCAGTCGTGTTTTTCTCTGGGTCGCCGATAATAGTATGTTATTCTCGATATATAATGTAGACAGGGATTGAAATGAAAATAAGTGCTAAAATCGTCGTCTGTCCTACTATTTGTCTGTAGCGCAAATATAATCTACATGTATGTCAAATCCCGCAAGTCGCCATGTTCCGCTACGCTGGATGTTTATAGAAAGTAAATGCGAAAGCAACCGGATGAGAATAAACTATGTCAAATCTCACCAGGTCGGCATGTTTCACTGCGCTGTATGTTTTTAAAAAGTAAATGCGAACGCAACCAAATGAGAACACTGGGAAGATTCGTGGGACTAATATTTCTGGTAAAATGTCAGACAAAACTACAAAATAGATCTACCAAGATCAACTGTGGACGTTTCTCCAGCTTCCTTTTGTCTTCATTGTGAGGGTTTATTCACAATAATATGTTAGATATTATAAAATATTGCTCGGAAATGCCGCCGTTGAATGGTCATAAGTAGTCTATTGCAATACAGGTCTGTTGATTTAATAGATGGAGCTAGTATACTTCTCGTAGTTTCGTACAAATACACTGACAATCAGCAACAATGGGCATACATTTGTGCATAAGTACATTATGTAAACCATTGCAAAATGTCGTCGCAAACATTCATTTCAACAAATAAAATTCTGTTTTATTCCCGATACGAAACTAATTTAAGAGAACATCGTGAAAATATGTGTTGCCCTTTCTCGTCGTTCGTGAACAACATTCTGAAACTTTTTCTAGAATGCCACAGCGAGAACAGTCTAGCATGTTTGGCATTCACGAACGAGATTTCCACTCCTCGTCTGATGGGGAGTAGAAATTTTGTTCGGGAAACACTGTTCCCGTGCCGTTGTCGAATGTTAGGGTTCTTGTTAAATCTGTTCGTGAACAGCAAGAACTGACAACTCAAATAGGTAACACGGACTTCTACTTGTAACGAGCCAAAGCTCATAGGCATTCCAATTTAGTAAGCGTGTGAAATGCGCCTATGTTTTTCACAAATGCGCCAGGTATTTTGAAGACATGGCATGCGCTCTAGCCGTGTTCATATTTTGTTTCCAAACCCTTTCTGATACTTTACATGTATGGCGCGCCAAAAAAAATGTCACATTTGTTGTTTTTGTCCTGGCGCGGTGGTGTGTGTTTTTGTTTTCTTCATGTCGCGTATATATTTTCTTCGTCTACGTTTTTGTTTAGCATCTAGCACGTTATTGTTTTCTTCTTGGCACATTTTGTTTTTGTCTGTTGCATTTTTGTTCTCAGAACATGTTAACTTCATTCTGAGCTGTACTCTATGCAGTTGAAAGTATTCATGATTATTTAATTTTTATACCCCGGGGTAATGGCGCCATCCGTCCGGGCAGGCGGATGTGCAGGTGGCAGAGTGGTTTCCGGATGATAACTCCGTTACCGTTTGTCGGATCACATTGAAACTTCATAAGGTGGTTGGACTAGGTGTTGGGAAGAAACCTTTCGAAATTGATGATCCGAAATCCAAGTTGGCCGCCAAAAATTCGTTTCCGATTTGATAACTCCGTTACCGTTTGTCGGATCGCATTGAAATTTCATAGGGTGGTTGGACTAAATGTAGATCTGGGCAAGCAACCTATCGAAATCGACGATGATCCAAAATCCAAGATGGCCGCCAGCCATGGGCTGCCATTTTAAAAGTTGGTTTCTTGTTAATACCTCCGTTACCATTTATCGGATCACTTCCTCGGGTCGTTGGAATATGTCTGGTGAAGAAACTTATAGAAATTTACGATAATCCGAAATCCAATATGGCCGCCAGTCAGCGGCAGCCAACTTGAAAATTGGTTTCCGGACGATACCTCCTTGACCGTTTAACGGATCGCTTTTACACTTCATAAGGATGACTGGTCTGATGGGTCTGAGGAAGAAATAAATATTTTCTGATAGCTCTCAGTCATTGGTTTGTCATCATGGTGGGGTATTATGCGCCGTTTGCTGAGCTCTTGTTAATTATATAAAGTCATGATTTGAAAAATAATCACGATTTTTTATTTAATCACATAATCTCGCAAGCCTACGCACAGTCAGACATGGCTTTCTTTCGATACTTCGTGGTGAACATTTGATTATGACGTCAGGTTCAACAAGTGTCCTAGTGACTAGGGCTGTGCGGTTTTGGAAAAAGTGCAACTGGTGACGGTGTTGATTATAAAACCGGTTTTAACCGGACATCCGGTTTATTGGATGGCGAATAGTAAAAAAATGTAATCTCATTCGCAGTACCACGAAAATAGACTGTTTATTTTGTGGTAGACTCGAATCTGTAATCATACTATATTTAGTGAAACCTGGTTAATGTTTAAATAAACCATTTATGCCAAATACTGTCTCCATATCATTATATTGACATGCACTCTGATATAAAACTCCCGGTGAAAAATATTCTTTCATTTTACCAGAAATACATACACGCAAGTGTTCCTGCATATTTTAGTATATTTTAGAAATGCCCCGCACACCGCATTCTGATTGGCTAAACCCACTCACACCCTCTGAGTGTTTATGAAAGCGAACCAGACATGCCTAAATATGTACAGTGGACTCACCCCTGCTACACATCAGAATGTCACTGGTTGAGTTTATTTATGATGCGAGGGGTGCTTAATATACAGATTAATTTTGCCATCTGGAAGCCGCACGAGTTGTTTTTATTAGCGGTCTCACTTTGAATCCGGCTGTTATGCCAGCCGTAATCCGTTTTATCCTGAGACAAGATTAGGTCTACATCTATCTAAATTAAACTAATATTAAATCACATGTAGCTGATTATTTTGACAATTTTTTTACTGACACATGGTGCTGCCTAAGGTAGCAACAACTTGACCATTCATTTTATTTCCAAATAACTAAGTGGATATTCCATTGTGTAATACAAATAATATACAGTACTGTGCAAAAGTTTTAGGCCACCCTAGAATTGTTGTTGAAATGTAATTTCTAGGCAGTAGATATTAAAATTGCTTGTAAAATTAGTATGTAATAATCAAAATGAAACCTTAATTTAAAAATAATACAAGCTGTTAAAAGATTTCAGAAATAAATAAATGTTTTGGTTGCTCCCTTAGAATGCATTGCAGCATTAAATGCTATTTTTCATTTTGTTTTGTTAAACCACCCTGTAATACCTGTACATTTTCTACCTGTAAGCTGTTTTGTAGTCCCCGGTAACGAGTGGCCTCATTTGCATATCAATAGAGCTAGTCTATATGCAGATTTAACACCACTGTTGAGTGCATTCTAGTTAGAACTTAGTCATACATAGTACCAAATGTGCAGTGATATGAATGAGTGAATATTAGTGTTATATAGGGAATAACCAGTATTAGATAAAGTGAAAGAAGCTCAATTCTGGTATAATGGCAAAACTGACACAATATGACCGGCATAAAATTGTAATTTTGCATGAAGAAGGTAATTCACAGAGAGCTATATCCCGCCAAACTGGATTTTCTCGAGGTGCTATTCAAGGTGTTATTAAGAAATTCAAAGCATATTGATCGGTTGTAGACAAAAAACGCAGTGGAAGACCGAGGAAACTCTCTGTAGCTAATGAACATTATTTGAAAGTCACTTCCTTGAGGGACAGACGGAAATCTAGCCAGGCACTTGCTCAAGATCTGGCAGAGTCGAGTAACACCAAAGTACATGCTTCGACTGTGAGACGAAGTCTTATCAAAAATGGTCTTGTTGGGCGTGTTGCTGCCAAGAAGCCATACTTAAGGACTGGGAACAAGCAAAAGAGACTACAGTATGCTAAAAGACATGCCAGTTGGACAGCAGACCAGTGGCAGAATGTCCTGTGGAGTGATGAATCAAAATTTGAAATGTTCGGTTCAAATAGACGCCAGTATGTCAGGAGAAAGGTTGGTGAAAAGTACATTGATGCTTGTCTACAACCTTCTGTAAAACACGGAGGTGGCTCTGTGATGGTTTGGGGATGCATGTCAGCAGATGGAGTAGGAGATCTGGTGAAAATTGATGGAATTATGAATGCTGAGAGATATAGACAGATTCTGATACATCATGCTGTGCCATCCGGAAAGCGACTTATTGGTAGGAACTTTACATTTCAACATGCTAACGATCCCAAACATACTGCCAATATAATTAAAAGGTACTTGGAGCAAAAAACAGCAGACAGTACTCTGACAGTGTTAGAATGGCCAACCCAGAGCCCTGATCTTAATATAATTGAAGCAACATGGGAACATTTAGACAGAGAAAAGAACAAGAAGCAAGTCCAAAGAATAGCTCTGGAACGTTCTACAAGACGCATGGAATAACATGCCACAGGATTACTTGAGAAAATTGCAGGAAAGTCTACCAAAGCGAGTTGCAGCGGTTAAGCGTGTCAAGGGAGGCCACACAAAATACTGATATATGTCTTTAATTATGATTGCCTAGCTATTATTTGTTAATGATTTTGTTAATGAATTAGAAAATGAAATTATACTTTTCCTATGAAATATAAATACTAGCTGATCAGAAAAATGTTTTGAATTAAAATTTTCTTGGGTGGCCTAAGACTTTTGCACAGTACTGTAGTTGGTACACATTAAATAAGAATCCAGTCTCAAAGATAAGCATTAAATACACGTAGTCGCAGTCACGCACAGTGTGTTTAAGATGTCTAGGCAAGTTGCTAGGCGACCAGTTTGGGTGCCCGCCAGACTTGTTGATTATTACTATATATTACACTACATATGTTTGCATTAGAAGTATAGTAATAAAGTCGCCTAGATTCCCAGTTTGCCAGATGGTATTATGCGTTCATAAATCACAACATGCTACTATAAACACGAGTAGATTAGTTTCTGAACACATTATACCTTGTATTATTTTATTGATTTTCTATACATTTAAGTGATGATATGAATGCAATTTTATGCATTGATGATATATTATTGAGAAACAAATATTTACAAAACCGGTTTTTCATAAATGTGCGGTTTTCAAATTGTGTCACCGGTTTTCGAACCATCATGCTTACAAAACCGGTGACGGTTCCAGTACCGGTATACCGCACAGCCCTACCAGTGACTATGTCATTATGTTGGGATTTCTTTTCAAGAACTATGAAACATCTGTTATTTAACCCTTAGCATTCTGATGTCAAAATTCTAAGTTTTATTAGTTCGACAGCGAAGAATCTGGTGTACATTTTTCAACAATTTTGGTGGATGATGTTGCTGTCTACGACAGCACCATCTTCCACCAAATTTGTTGAAAAATGAACACCAGTTCATCTTTTAGTTTAATTTGAAAATTTAACAGTTTGACATCAGAGGGGTAAGAGTTAACAATACTATAGAATATATGTCTGTACAAACTTGAAAAGCCATTGAAATTTGGCATCTGCCTTGAAAAGCCTTGAATTTGAAATTTGTCCTGAAAAGTACTGGAATTTCACCCATCTGCCTTGAAAAGCCCTTGAAAATCAACACACAGTTTCAGACGTTTAAGTGCCTTAAACGCGGAAAAGCGTATAGGGAAGAGCTGGTCTTTTGACCTCGCCTCCCTCCCGCCGAATTCCCTGTCGAATTCTGGCAATATCAAAAGTGTTAAGGAGGTAAGTATACTCTTGATGTGAAATAAACGAAATCTAGGATTTCTTTTTTCACGAGAGAGTTGATACTTACCTCCCTAGATACGGACCTGGCCTCTCCACCCCACAGAGGCTCGGTCTTCAGGCTCTTAATAGTTGCATGTGTGTCAGCCAATAAATTAGTCAGAGGAAGTAGTAGTCGGCGCATGCGCGGTGGTGGGGCTAGCATCCGCCGGACTACCCTCTGTCTACCTGCCCAGTAGGGGCACCTAACTGTTTTTATTCTGAGTGTTTATTGAGTGAACGCCGATATTTAGCAATATCAAAAGTATTAGGGAGGTAAGTATCAACTCTCTCGTGAAAAAAGAAATCCTAGATTTTGTTTATTTTTAGTGTTGAAAGTCCTTGAAAATTCCTTGAATAAGAAGACCTGCCAGCTGTATGAACCCTGCTGTAATTCACCTTTCCAGAGTACCCACCCATCATGTGACGTCATAATGAACTGCGTGGTGTGTACAATGACATCATAATGAATGACGTCGATAAGTACGTCACGAACGCATATTTGATGACGGTCTATACGTTGTTGTACAAATTGTTTGCTTTTACTATTTAATAGATATTCTGTTGAATATTTTAAAATATTGTTGCAGCAACAGCACCCAGTCTAATTAGTTACAAAATATTCAACAGCTTCCCTGTATAGTTTTCAGGAAATTGATAGCTAGGGCATTCGGGGATCGATCAATCCAAACACGGCGAGGTGTGGGTGGAGCTTAGCTAGTGATGGGCGGGGCATAGCTAAAAATGGAAAGGTCCATTCCAAGTCTGCATTCTGCAGGTATATATACCAAGAAAGGAATGTGTAAAGTCTAAATGATAAGAGACTTACCTAGAAACGGCTTTGAGTTGTAATGTTTCCTGAATGAGTGCTTTGTTTCTTGTCGAGTATAGCTCATCAAGACTTAACATGATAGAATGGTTGCAAAACAAACAGAGAAACACAGGGCATAACTAGAATTTGATATTTGCATAGCATGTATTGTTATGCAAATTATAAAATTGTATGGTTGCTGGCAAAAATGTATAGCAATCAACTCTTTCACGGATAAATTCCGTGTTATTTCAATCTCAGAGCAAACAAACAGGAAAGCTGTTGAATATTTTGAAATTAATATGACTTGAAGCCATTGATGCCTTTGACAGCAATTGCTTCGACATATTAATTTCAAAATATTGTACATAATTTACTTTTTCAGTGATTTGTCGTTGAAAGTGTTAATGACAAAACCTAGGAAAATTGATGATAGATTGGAATCACATACAAATTTTGCAAAGCAAATACAGCTATACATGTTGCAGAATGTATAGCAACTGCCTAAATATGTGTAGCAAATTGAGATGCGATGCCAGATAACTTATGCCTTGAAACATGTTAGTGCAATCTTGAACACGATGTAAGAAATACTCTGTTAAATAATGTGACCATGATTGGATTGAAAGACTGCTGCCGTAGGCAATGATATCTTAACATTTCAATTATGTTAAAAATATTCAACAGTACCTTTCATTTTGTTTTGGGAACATGTTACGTTATTTCTTATGTATGCTGTAATTTTCCAGCCCTCCGCTGCTCAAGAGATCCTCAAGTTCCCTGACAAGAAGGATAAGAAAGACGCTGCTGAAAAAGGCATGAACTTTGGTCTGAAAACAGAACAGTATGTGAAGAAATCTGTTAAGGTTTGTGTGTACTCTTAATTCATGTGAGAAATCCACTTGTATTAATTTGCGTAAATAATGTAACAAGTAATATGCTATTGACTACAATACAGCTCAAACCCAATTCTACTTTTGACATGCAATAAGGGCAACAATAGCGAAACAAAAATGGGACAATTTCTGAGTCACTGTGCACTGAGCTAAAGAAAAGAGAGAAATAAGAGAAATTATTCAATCAAAAGTGAGAGAATGACAAAGAGTGAAAGAAGAGTCAATAAACATTCTGACACAACATTTTACTAAAAGAATTAATAATGGAAAAATGTGTCATGTTTAATAGATTTCCTTTGACATACGCTATTATATATTCATTGATGCATGCGGCATGGTCTTCTATTGAGCTGCAAATGAACATTGCCCAACACCGTTGTAGGGGTCAGTTTTGGCCAGATTCACAATTAAAGATTTAATCTATATCACGCTGCTGTCAAATTGTTACGCGGTCAATAGAAGCAAGGGACATTTTCAAAGTGATGTTGCTGTAAGCTCATGCTGTCTTCTAAGACTTCATTCCAGTCCAAGGATTGATTTTCAAGAATAATCTCTTGGTCTGCAAATGGACATTTTCTATGAGAAATTTGCCATTTGCTTTGAACAAGTTTGAGGGTTAAGGGGTTAATTATCATGTAATGTGTTCTTGTGCGCAGCCTTGTGTTATACTCAATCTGTTGTTTCAGGAGAAGGGCTCCGCGGCTCGCTCACGTGAGTGGACGGACCAGGAGACACTGCTGCTGCTCGAGGCTCTAGAGATGTACAAAGATGACTGGAATAAGGTGTGCGAACACGTTGGATCGCGCACGCAGGATGAGTGTATACTTCAGTTCTTGCGTCTGCCAATTGAAGACCCTTATTTAGAGGATGAGGCATGTGGACCGCTTGGTAAGTCTGGCTATTGATTCTGAAGATCCTTATTTAAGAGGATACACTTTCATCCTACATTTATCATTAACCTATATGAAGTGTGACATCTGCTCTGAATTTTGAAAATTACAATGAAAAGTACATTACGGCATTAAAAAGACAATGAAACTAATGTATTTATGCCCATATATGGCTGTTTATCACGCAAAGAACAGTAGGGTAGTAGACCAGTAGAGCCATGGAAGGGAACAACCTGCTCCTGCACCTTCCCCCACATAAAGCCCGCTTTTAGCGACAGAATTTTACATTTCTTAAAAAGTCCTGGAGTCCTCTTATAGAATAAATATACACTAACATTACTCTGTCGCTACAACTCCCCTTATTACCACAACTTATATCCTAGCCTTAGCAATCAGTAAAATCAATCCTTGTGCCTCCGCCGCTCAATATATCCCAGTCCAGATTACCCCTATCTCCGCTGATATGCTTGACCAACCTCCCACCTATCGGCTAACAGTTACTTAGCAGCACACAACAATCGCCTACGCGAGTCATTAGAATTTTTACCGCGGTAGTCTTACATCGGGAAAGCTCTCAATCCAGATTATTTACGTGTTAATCAGTTTGTTAATAAATGGTGGCTGGGGGTCACCTGGGTCCTGCCAAATTGTATTAAATCTTTAATCTAAATGTTTTTCTTTTATTGAACAGGTCCCCTAGCTTATCAGCCTGTGCCATTCTCACAATCTGGCAACCCCGTCATGTCTACTGTAGCGTTTCTGGCATCAGTGGTTGATCCGCGTGTGGCTAGTGCATCTGCTAAAGCTGCTTTAGGTAAGTTAACACAGGGTGCAGAATCAATCAAGTACGTTAAATTTGCACATGGTCTGCACCTGCTGTTGTAACCTATGGTTTCCAGACCACGAAAATTACACGTTTAAGCGCAACCTAATTTTAACACACTGGTTCCGGGGGGAGGGGGTGGTGGAAACAGCCTAAATAATTAATTTAATTGTTGTATTTAGTCTTAATCCTTTAACACTCAAATTTTTCAAGATTTCAATTTTCTCAGAGAAAATGTCTATTTGCAGACCAAGAGAAAACTGATTTTGAACATTTACCACTGGAATAGCGCTCGGTTATCGAGCCACTGAGCCAGCCATTGCATTGGTAAATTTTCAAAAATAATCTGCAAATGAACATTTCTGAAGACCACTGCAGAAGCCGTATTGATTGATATGAGAAATAAAGGGGTAATATAATGGTTGAGTTGATATTCACAAGGATTGTGTAGTCTATATACATGTAGCTTACAACAATACATATTTTCAACTGAATTTATAGAAATGGGCCAACCTGGGGGCAACACATTATTTTTCCAATTTTTGAACCCTGGTTTCCTTTGAGTAGTTTGAGCTAGCATATAGTCTTTGGTGTAGAAAAGCTTTGGGAGGTTTGAAAGAGAGCTGAACAATGATTTAGAATATTGCAAGCACATCAGAACACCCTGGATTGATGATGCAAAAGGAAGTTATTAGATTCTAATTTTTTCTCGTTCCTGAAGATAATCAAAATAAGCAAAGTCTTTAACCCTTTAACTTGTTCACGAAAATTTGTGTTTTCTCAAAGAAAATGTCAATTTGCAGACTAAGAGAAAAACTTTTTTGAAAATTTACCACTAATGACGCCAGTCATTCCAGTGGTAAAATTTCAGAGTTCTGTTCATCTGCAAATGAACATTTTCCAGTAAATTAGCCTACATGTATTTTTGGATTCTATTAGCCAAATGTTAAAGGGAACCTAATCTTGTCTCAAATGTTGTATTGTCTGATAGATTATGATACATAGATTCCTGATAATTCACTTCCTGTCTAAGGCAGCAGCACCTTCCAGTCAAATTAGTTTCAAAATATTTAAAAAAAATACATATATGGTTACATGAGAGGCTACCTTTCCATTAACTTTCTTAGCCAGTAAATTAGGCAGTTTTTGAATTTTATTAGCCAATCATGAGAATTATTCGCAAAACTAAATTGGCGAGTGTGTAGGTGTGTCCCTGTATATTCGTGAAACATGAAGATTTTTAAGGAGGCCTATGTGAGACATAGGATAGTGAGACATGCAATCCAAATGGTGCAATGTTCAAGTTTTTCTATGTACATTTAATTCATCAAAGGCTTATCTGATCTCAATAACACTACAGATTTGTTCTATACCATCATTGCATCATAAGTAAAATGATTTTCAAAAAATTTCCGTAATTTTACAGGGTCTGGAGGGTCACAATAAACGTCAAGACCCTGTAAAAATACGGAAAATTTTTGAAAATTAGAAGAATGTTCAAGTTTTTAGTTCACCTGCCCCAGGATCCGATGCTGCTACCCTCCAGAACTCCTATTCAGAATTTTGATTGGTAAATTTTTTGGGTGAAAATTTTAACGGAAATTGTCAAAATGCTATTCCTTAGTTGCTTGACATTAGACATAATTCAAGCAAATTTGGCTAGACAGATTTTGTGGTGGTAGGCTATAAAGCCTCTATTCAGAATGTTATTTTTCAAATTGTTTCTCCTAAGTAGTATTTTGACCGATTTCAACCAAATTGGGCTGAAAGGATCCATTCAGAATTTTTGTTCAGCAATTTTTTTGGTGAAAATCTAAAATTTAATTTTTTTCACCAGAAAGTGTCAAATCTCTTCTTCGTAACATTTTGACAGATTTCAAGCAGATTTGGTTAGAGCAATCATATGCTAGTAGGCTCTAGAAGGGCCATCCAGAATTTTGATCCATCACTTTTTGGATGAAAATCTGAGATTTTATGAAAATGTACGGGAAATGGTCAAAATGCATCTCCTTAACCGCTTTATGAATTTTAAACAAATTTGGCTGGAATGATCTTATGGTGGTAGGCTCTAAAACTTATATTCAGAATTTTGATGGGTTAATTCTTTTGCCAACCATATTACGGTTTCCAGAAATTATCCGTAACCATTACAAATGCTGTATGCCTTAGTCAATGGCCCGATTTCAATGAAACACAGAGCCTGGACTGTATTGCGACAGTTGGCTTCAACATACAGGTCTCCACGAGAGGCGAGTGATTGCTCTCCTCTCGCCTCCACTTGCCTAAAATTAATTAATCTTAGGCTGGTATCTCGGCATATCGGTGGGTACTGACACAACTCGCATCACTGGGTTAAAGTTAAATTCAGGCGAACAAGGCATTGCTCCCCTTCAATATTCTCATGGAGAGGCCAGAACATATCAAATGACAATTGTGATTGGTAAATTTTTTGGGTGGTCTTGGATTTTCTGAAAATTATCTATCATATGTATTTAAATGAAAATAGTTCAAATGCTAATGGTCCAAGTGCGTGTCACAGGCCCTTGTGCCTCTTGTTATTTTGTATCATCAAGCATTTCTTCCCCTGACCTACATGCTCGGTAATGAGTAGGCTTGCGCGATTACGTCATTAAATGGAAAATCGCGATTATGTTTTAAATCGTGAATTTATATGATTAAAAATTCAATAATCGAGTAATTGTGAATATTTTTTATTGCATAACATATTTCAAAACCGAAGTTTCAATTATTTTTAATGCGTTCGGTCATGAAAAATTACATTTACTTAGTGAATGTACGTCCATTTGCAGGGCAAGCGAGGGATATTTTTGAAAACGTATTACTGGAATGCCTGGCTCGAGAATCGAGCCAGGGATTCCAGTGATACATTATCAAAAATAGTCTTCTCTTGCCCTGCAAATAGACTTTTCTAAGCACCATTGTAATTTTCGTCATTGATATTCTTTTGTTGTTATATCTTGGTAATTTTTATCCAAGCTGATTAATCGAGTAATCACGATTATTTGTTAATAATCGATCGCGATCACTCACCACAATAATCGCACAAGCCTAGTAATGAGTTTGACATACTTTCAACATTGCAGCCGAATTCTCTAAGATGAAAGATGAGGTACCGCCAACATTAATTGATGCACATGTGAAAGCTGTGGAGGCGGCGGTGAAAGATGGTAAAACCACAAGTACTGAGGGTAGTTTTGGTCTAGACAAGAGTGGCATTGCTGGCACAGGACAGGAAGGTACATGAAATCATATAATGATTGATTAACCCTTTGACCATCAGGCCACCGAAATGTGTTTTCTGCACTCATCTTGACTAATGTCCATTTTCAGACCAAGAGAAGAGTATTTTTGAAAATTTACCATTTGAATGACTGGCTCAATAACCGAGCCAGTCATTTGAATGGTAAATTTTCAAAAATACTCTTCTGTTGGTCAGCAAATGGAGATTTTTGATGATATATAGATATATAGATAGATAGATAAACTATTGATGTTTGGCTGACTGTTTACACACATGTACATGTAGGTATAAGTTTTCTGTTTGGTGGCCAATTAGTCTCTCCCTGGAATAGTACAGTACAAAGAATATATATACATGTGCGTTGTATTAATGTTTAGAACATGTAGGCGTATCTTTCGTAAATCGTTTGCGTCACCATCATCCCTGTGCATTGTCCATCAATAATACCTCCAGTAGCATTTTAAGTATTCAATTGCTGTTTTGTGTTTGTAGAGTCGATGGAGACGGAATCATCTTCAAGTGACAAAGCCGAGAAGAAGGAAGCGACAGCGAGTCAAGATACAAAAACTGAAAAGAGAGATGAGCTGGTGGGTATTATCCCGGAGGATTCGTAGCTAATGGTCCTTGAATGTACTTACATGTAGCCCTCTGTAGTTCAGAGATCGATCGATCCCAACACGAGCGAGGTGTGGTGGAGTGTAGCTAGAGATAGGCGGGGCATAACTAAAAATTGAAAGGTCCATTAAAGGGTTAAGAAAATTTTGGGAAGCCCAGTGTCATGAATATATACTTGCTGGAGAGTACATTCCCTGGTGTAGTTGTCGAGTCCCAGAACATGTTCCAAATAAACATGAATACCTAGCGTTAATTTACATCAACATTTTCTACATTAGGATTGATTGTAACGCAAGGCTTCCAAAACAATTGGATGGAATTCAACCAAATTTGGTATGTGAGTTACCATATGATTGCAGAATGCATGGGAACATTTATATTTAGCTGCGCTCCCATGGGGTGGAGGAGAATTCAAAGCTCAATTTTAATGCATGGAAATTGATTGTAGCACAACTCTGAAACTGTTGGACATTTGGTGTGAGTTACCCATATGATTGCGGCGTGCAGGAAGACATTTACATTTGACTGCGCCCACAGGGTGGTGAGGGAGGTCGAAAGGTCAAGAAATTGGTTGTAGTACGCCTGAAACTGCTGGATAGAATTCAACCAAATTTGTGATTTACCCATATGGTTGTGGAATGGAAGTGGACCTTTACATTTAGCTTCACCCTCATGGGTGGTGGTGGGTTATCAAGAGGTCAAAGCGGTGTATGTGTGGATTTACGATGACACGTTTAAACAAAGGCTGTCATCCATGCATGTTAAGCTGCAGACCTGAATCAGTTGAAATCATGTCTTCATTTTGGCATGTGAGGCACTTCCTTAGCTGATCAATGGAAACCATTTTGCATGCGAGTCACTGACGGTAACGCATTCCCTGGGATTGCTTCTTAAAACTTGTCAATATAACTTTATAGAGCTGCTCTAAATTCGGGAGATATCTGCTCAGCATAAAATACTGAGTGTACACAAGTATTTATATTTTCATTCTTTGCTGTAGAGCGACTCCATCAAAGATGGAGTTCAGATCAAGAAAGAGAAAGTTGATGAGGATGACAAGCAAGAGGAGAAGAAAGATGAGAAAAAAGATGAAATTACTGATGAGAAGAAAGAGGTACTTTGTTATTAGCTAGCTATAGTGTGCGATAGACAAGATACATAGAGGATTTGGAACAAGGTCCCATTTCATATTACTATATGAAGTCGAAAATCATCACATTGCACGAGCGTTAGCTAATGATAATTTTATTATTTTTGACGACGTTGATAAAAGTGATATGCATTTTGACAAATTTTCCTATTAAGTCGATTCCTGAAACCCGGTTGAACACACACCATTTTGTCCTGTTCGTTTTCGGCACGGTGACTCATCACTTGCTAAGAGTTCTTACCAATGCAATGAATGTGCCACAAAAAATGATGACAAACAAAACACTGTTTATTTCAGACTTGAAATTACATTGAATCCAACGTTTAAAAATTTTGCGTCTGTCATGCAAATTTTAAAATGTATTTCATAACTAGATAATATATACGTATCTATTACAAAATTAAAATCAACGACATTATATAGCCCGCCTTGTTTGCATTTTTGCCGTCATCGCTAGGAAATATTTGCTATGTCACCGGGCATGTGTGATTATTACATGTACATGTTATCTAACCAATGAAAATCTTTCTTACACTTTATCTAACCAATGAAAATCTTACTTTGAATATTACGTCTTCAGAACGAGAAATATAGAATGGGCTGAATGTCTTGTTTATATGTTAATAGAGTGTATGACAGAAAACGGCTTCTGCAGTCGTCTTGAGAAATGTTCATTTGCAGATCAAGAGAAGACTATTTTTATACCCTGCCAAAAAATTGGGCATGGTATTATGTAATGGCGCCGTCCGTCCGTCCGGGCAGGCGGTCAGGCGGCAGAGTGGTTTCCAGATGATAACTCGTATCGTTTATCGGATCGCTATGAAACTTCATAGGTTGGATTGACTACCTCTGGAGAAGAAACCTATCGAAATTGACAATGATCCGATTCCAAGATGGCCGCCAGCCACTGGTGGCCATCTTGAAAATTGGTTTCCAGATGATAACTCCATTATCGTTTATCGGATCGCTTTGAAACTTCATAGGGTGGTTGGACTAGTTCTGGAGAAGAAACCTATCGAAATTGGCGATGATCCGAACTACAAGATGGCCGCCAGCCACAGGCTGCCATCTTGAAAGTTGGTTTCTGGATAATATCTCCGTTACCATTTATCGGATCACTTCATATGGTCATTGGAATATGTCTAGTAAAGAAACCTATCGAAATTTACAATAATCCGAAATCCAATATGGCCACCAGTCAGCGGTGGCCATCTTGAAAATTCGTTTCCAGACGATACTTCCTTGACCTTTTAACAGATCGATTTGACACTTCATAAGGATGACTGCTCTGGGTCTGAGGAAGAAATAAATATTTCCTGATAGCTCTCATTCATTGGTTTGTCATCATGGCGGGGTATAATGCACCGTTTACCGAGCTCTTGTTGAAAATTTATCACTGGGATGACTGGCTCGGTTATCGAGCCGGTCATCCCAATGATAAATTTTCAAAAGAAGTCTTCTCTTGGTCTGCAAAAATCAGAGAAAATTAAAATTTTTCTTGAACAAATCCTTTTGCAGACCATGGAAACCACTGAAGAAACCATTTTTAGCCGCCTTAAGTCTTAAACATTTACTTATGATAAAAAGTTTGTTTGTCAGCTGAGCAAGCGCCTTGTGCCTTTTGTTTCATTGACTGGTCGTAACTTGGAATTCAATTGTTATTTTTTTAGCAAGAATCTGAGGAGAAAATGGAAACAGATTCTGAGAAAAAATCCGGAGACAGTGAAGGTGCAAAGTCAAGTCAGACTAAAGAAACAGAGACGGATAAAACAGAGAAAAAGTCACCGGACGCCACCATGGAGGAAACTGTGGCCGTGGCAGCAGCATCCGCTTTATCCGCAGCTGCAGTCAAAGCAAAAGTAACTATTTTATACAAGTTTTTATTTATTTAAAAGATGCCAATTCCCGTTTTTGACGCGTTTTGCTGTGAACAATCAACTTGTATTATTTGTGTGTGTATATGTTTTAACAACTCTTCAAACTGGTTAAAACCAGTTTAGATTCCTTCATCTCAATACAAAGCCATTAAGGATCTTTAACCCTTGAATTTCTTCAAGAAAATCTCCTCATAGAAAATGTCCATTTGCAGACCAACAGAAGACTATTTTTGAAAATTTACCACTGGAATGACCTGCTCGGTTATTGAGCCAATCATTCCAGTGGTAACTTTTCAAAAAGTCTTCTCTTGGTCAGCAAATCGACGTTTCTCAAGACCAATGCAGAAGCCGTTTTTGGCTGCTATGAGTGTTAAAACCAAAATACATGACATAGATTCCTCATTATTGACGAAATTTTGAATTTTGTCCAATGTGGCGATTAGTTCCATTAACCCATCTGTCTGTCTATCAGGTTCAATAACTTAAGTTCTACTGATTGGACCGTCAACAAAATACATATATTCATGAATAAAATGTTTTTATGCATCAGCGCTTAGCTTAGATTATGGAATGTCGCTCAGTGTCTTGTCATCTGATCGCGTGTCTGTGTTCTTGGTCTGGACAAATCATTGAGAGTTTGTAAATTACTCTTGTAATTCCTTTTCATTAGATTATATTATGGCAAGATGTCGTGTCATGATTTCAGTTCAGAAAACCTGTCCATTTTTGTCAGATTATCGATTCAAATCTTGAAATAAATTCCTTAACTGGTCCCCTTCTCGGTGTCTTGTGAAGCCACAGTTGCAATTATTTCTCAGCAGATAAGTTAATGGCAGATGACCAATAGATTGCTTGAAAATGCCTATGCATATTCAGTTCAAATAACTTAACGTATTTCCGATGCAAAAAAACATACTGTTAATTAGCAGCGACATCTAACAATTAACTTTTGTTCAAAATATTCAACAGAAATTTACTGACATCGTGTTCAAAATTATATTAATTAATTGTTTTTTGTTTTGGAAACACGTCAACTTATCTATGATTTGTACTTTAACGGGGTTTCAATCCATATTCGTGTGATCTTCCCTTGCAATTTACACAAACGTTTTAACATTTACCATCCAGGTTAAAACATGTATGTTTACGCTCCTATGGTAGGTTTCACTAAATCTCTTGTTGTGTTTCTTTTAGCACCTTGCAGCTGTGGAAGAGAGGAAAATCAAGAGTTTGGTCGCCTTGCTGGTTGAAACACAGATGAAGAAGCTGGAGATAAAACTCAGACATTTTGAGGAATTAGAAACGATTATGGACCATGAACGCGAGGCTGTAAGTACCGAAGATGTTTTCTCGGATGTAACGCATACAGTACAGCTAAGAAATTACTAAGAATGTTTCCAAAACTAAACAAAAACGTAAGTGAATATGTTGGATTTAATGTGATTGGAAGCCATTGCAATGGCTTCCAATTAAGTCCAAAATATTCAAGAGAGCATTTCTTAAATTGTGTTCAAAGTTGTACCGTTTAGAATTATGTTCAGTTATTTCTGAGCGGTGCTGTATCTCTTATAAAGAATTTATCCAGGCATGGCTTCTAGCCACCTTTGAAAGACATGAAAGTCCTTGGTGTGGAATTTTTAAATAGCCTAGTTTTCAAATTTTCAAATAAAGTACTATTGCTTTGTTTTAGCAAACAGCATTTAAACTGTACTTGAGTTTGCTGAATCACCAAATCATGAACTTTTGTGATATGACTCTGACTCCGGATTCTCCATGGTGAAGCACAATGCATGACGGTGGTGCAGGTCACCTGATGAAGTACATTTATGTGTGAAAGATCATCAGAACTCAATAACTACCATTTAATGGTCATGTGACCAAACCATCCTCTGTCGTGGTTTTGAAGAGTGCCGGTCCAGTAGATAGCTGGGTTCCTGTTTACACAGACCACTCAGCGACAGATGCAGTGGAGGAGAGTAATGCTGGACTATACATGTACAAGTCAACATTTACTCACCAACTAGAAAACACTCCCTAAATTATGCTGCAGAACTTAAAGCCATACATGTCAGGCATTACATACCATTGTGGGGAAAGGAATTTCAGGCGATACCATCTCATTTACTGAGTCACAATCAGCCTTAGAAGCTCTACAGAAATAAACCATACTCTTATTGGAGCTAGCAAAGGATCTCTGTAGTGAAAGCAATGCCATTCTCCAGGCTCAAGCTCCACCACATGTACGAGTTGAACGTTACTGTAGACGCATACATGTATATCTGCAGATGTCAGTAAGCAGAGGAAACAACTTTAGAATTTCTTTCAACACTGAAATCTATAGTGCGCTCCGAGAAAGTATTCCCAAAAAGCAGCATTCTGAGAAAAGATGCTTACGAGCTTGGAATACCTAGCATGCCTAGAGGGAATGGCTTGATTCATTGGTCAGTCTGAGAAGATGATTTTATTGAGTCGATCATGTGATGGTAAACACAAAAGAAGTGGTCTTAAGGAATGTCCATTTGTACGGCAAGAGAAGACTATTTTTCTAATTTTACTACTGGCTTGATAAGCGAGCTAGTCATTCCAGTGGTAAGTTTTCAAAAATAGTCCTCTCAACCTGCAAATTGACATTCAATAAAGAAAAATTTCAAAATTCTTGACTAATCACTAACCCATTCATGCAGAAGCCGGCCACAACCGGCGTCTGCAATAGTCTTGAACAATGTCCAGTGCAGGCCTTGCGAAGACTATTTCTTTTAATTTTCCACTGGAATGGCTGGCTCGATTGACGGGCCAGTCATTCCAGTGGTAAATTTTCAAAAATAGTCTTCTCTTGGCCTGGAAATGGACATTCAAAACGAAACTATTTTGATTTTCTTGACCAAGGCATTAAATGGTTAAAGACTTCAAAGGATGTATGAGCATTGAATCGTGTTATCATGTATTTATGATAACCTGGATAACATGACCACGGCGACGCTCGATCAAACATAGCTTCTATTTGAAATATGTTACTCTGCTAGTCAACCATGCGTGTAGGATCAAGTCTATTATTCTGGGAGTCAACGGTCGATGTGGCCATTTCTAAATATAGAATTTATATTTCCACATAATGACTCAAGCTCTACATGACTCAAGCTCTACATGGTCTCATGCGTGTAGGATCAAGTCTATTATTCTGTGAGTCAAAGGTCAACGGTCGATGTGGTCATTTCTAAATATAGAATTTATATTTCCACATAATGACTCAAGCTCTACATGACTCAAGCTCTACATGGTCTCATGCGTGTAGGATCAAGTCTATTATTCTGTGAGTCAAAGGTCAACGGTCGATGTGGTCATTTCTAAATATAGAATTTATATTTCCACATAATGACTCAAGCTCTACATGATCTCAATCGAATTTAATAACTTTTGTGTTATGTTGAATATGTTTTGGCTAGAAGGTCATGAAGATGAGGCTTGATAGCAGATGCTTACAGTAAATTACCATTTCAACAAATAGAATTTTTGTTCTGACACAAGTAAAACGTTTAGCGCAAAAACTTTGATTGATATTTGTTTTTTGTTTTAAACATACTTTATTGTCAGTTGTAATTACTACCCGGCATGAAAAAAAGTCAAAACCAACTTTTGTAGTGGTATGTTAGGGATGTCCGTTTGCAGGCCAAGAAAAGACTATTTTTGAAAATTTATCACCGGAATGACTGACTGGGTAACTGAGCCAGTCATTCAAATGGTAAATTTTCAAAAATAGTCTTCTCAGGGCCTGCAAATGGACCTTCAATAAGCAAATATTTGTGATATTCTTGACAAAATTTAACCATTTTATGATGAAATGTCAAGCTCACTATTAGTAGATTTATAATGTATTGTGTTTAGCTTGAGTATCAGAGACAGCAGCTCCTTCAGGAGCGCCAACAATTCCACATGGAACAGCTTAAAGCTGCGGAGTATCGTGCTCGTCACATGGCCATGCAACAGCTAGCCGCCGAACAACGACAGATGCAGACCAGTGGCGGGGCGGACGGTGACCCAGGTGTGCACCGTACTGTTAATATTATATGGGTTGGCTGATAATGGAGCTTTCCCCTTTATCTATCCATCATATGATGGCATAATTAACTATGTGACGTATAGAATGACATCATAGTGAATGATGTAGATAAGTATGTCACGAAGGCATATTTGAAGACGAACTATGCGTTGGTGTAGGCAGCAACAGCACCCAATCAAATTAGTTACAAAATATTCAACAGGTTACCTGTATTGTTTTCTGGAAATTGATAGTCGGGGAGTTCAGAGATCGATCGATCCCAACACGGCAAAGTGTGCGTGGAGCTTAGCTAGAGGTTGGCGAGGCATACATGTAGTTAAAACTGGAAAATTACATTCAGTTTTTATTAGCTCACCTGGCCAGAATGGCCAAGTGGGGTTATGGCATGGCGCCCGTCCGGCGTCCAGCCATCAACTTTTGCTTAAAAGCGCTACTCATTAACCGCTAGGCGGATTTCAACTTAATTTGGGGGGAAGGATCCTATGGGGGTAGGCTTCAGAACTTGTATACAGAATTTTGATGTGTCAATTTTTTCTGTGGCCATCTTAAATTTTCCAAAAAATGGAAGGAAATCGTTTAAAACGCTACTCCTCATTAACTGCTTGAGCAATTTCAACCAGACTTGGTTGGAAGGATACTAGGCTGGTAGGTTTCAAAACATGTATACAGAATTTTGATGGGTCAATTTTTTCTGTGGCCATCTTAAAATTTTCCAAAAAATGGAAGGAAATCGTTTAAAACGCTACTCCTCATTAACTGCTTGAGCAATTTCAACCAGACTTGGTTGGAAGGATACTAGGCTGGTAGGTTTCAAAACGTGTATACAGAATTTTGATTGGTAAATTTTTCCGGTGGCCATCTTGGATTTTCTGAAAATTTCTGGAAATCACTTAAAAGCCTACTCAATAACCACTGGGCCAATTTCAATCTAACTTGGCTGGATGAACCCTAGCCTAGTATGCTTCAGAACGCTTATGCAGAAATTTGATTGGTAAATTTTTCCAGCAACCATCTTGGATTTTCTGAAAAATGGTTGGAAATTGTCTAAAACGCTACTCCTCATTAACTGCTTGAGCAATTTCAACCAGACTTAGCTGGAAGGATACTAGGCTGGTAGATTTCAGACCCTGTATACAGAATTTTGATTGGTCAATTTTTACGGTTAAAAAGCTACTCCTCATTAACCGCTTGGCCGATTTCAACCAAACTCGGCTGGAAGAACCTTAGACCCGTACGCTTCAGAACTTGTATACAGAATTTTGACGGCTTGATTTTGATGGTGGCCATCTTGGGTTTTCCGATGAATGGGAATTCATATAAAATGCTACTCCTCATTAATCGCTTGGCCAATTTCAACCAATTTTGGCTGGAAGGAACCCATTGTCATAGCTTCTAGATATTCTATTCAGAATTTTGATAGGTCAGTGTTTTGGCAGCAATCTCTGATTTCCGGAAACATTTAAAAACGTTACTCCTTCAATCAATAACCCGATTTCAACAAAACTTGGGTGGAACGATCCTATGATGGTAGGTTTTCGACATATTAAACGAGAGTCTTGATTGGTCAATTTTTTAGTGGCCATCTTGGATTTTCCGAAAATCATCCATCATATCTATTTAAATGCAAGTAGTTTAAATGCCAATGGTCCAGGTGAGCGCCACAGGCCCTTGGGCCTCTTGCTCAAATTAGTATCAAATCTGTAGCAGATAGTAATCGCATTACTTAATAATTATTTTGACAATAATTTGACAATGTTGTTGCTGTCATTGATAGCAACAACTTTCACGCAACATCAAAGTATATGAAAGCGTCAAATGCAGGCTACTTCAGTGAATACGTCCTACATGCATGCTTAAACTTCCCGAGCTACATGCATGCTTAAACTTCCAGAGCTGGAGGACAAATGACTATTTGCATGTGCAGGCAGGTTGGTTTTGTTTGAAAAATTCTGACCTATACAGACAATAGATGAAATGAATATGCCATCCAATAGGTACAACAATTATGGAGTCAGGGAATTGCATGCTGGGTAGCATTGCATGCTGGGTAGTATAGCATGCTGGGTAAATTGAACAGAAATCAGCAGGCATCTCATATCTCGTGCAAAAGTATCTATATTTAATGGGACACAAGAACTTTAATGGTCAAGAAAGTTCAAAGAAAAGGTTGCTTATTGAATATTCTTTTTCGGTCAAGTGTTTTGAAATTTACCACTGGAATGATTTACGGGGAACACAAACATAGAACGGTCAAAGCCTGCCAAATGATGCATTGTACATGCGCATAATTTAATCAAAATAAAATATATAATTTTCAAATTCCTAAATAATAAATTTTGCAATGGAAAGTCGCTTTCTTCAATTTCCAAAGAGTGACGTCATCTCATGACCGATTGTTGTGCTATGACATCATCGCTTAAATAATACTTGTTGTTGGTGATTGATAGCTCAGTAAGCATGTAGCTCATTCAGCCAGCAGCATGGTAATGAGATGCAAGAAAACACTAGTGTTTGTTGAACTTGAATCAAAGATGATGTCATGCTTTGTGACTATTAGATGCCGTAATTTACTCTGAAACGATTCATATGATGGCGTTATGCTGTGAATCTGGTGGGGTATCAAAATCGACGATTTTAGCCAAAGTTTTAATGTAGATGGCAGTTGTGAAAATTTGTGAATTGTTTTTAATTCAGGATTGTTAAATTGTCACCACTGCATCAAAGACATACATACATACAATCAGGGCTCGATTTTAACACTAACCGGTTAACCCGAGGATAATAGAATTTCATACGGGTTAGTAAAACTACACCTAACCTGTCTGGATTAGTAATGCTCGCGGAAGGGAAATACGAAAAAACACTTGTGATGTCATTATGTTGAGTACCCACCAAAAATTTACAGATGAACAGATTTTCTGCTAGTTTCAATGCTTTATTGAATATTTTGAAATTAATGTCAGGAAAGTCGTTGCTGCCATAGGCATAAATGCCTTTCCTGACAAATTAATTTCAAAATATTCAACAGCTTCTCTGTATGGTTGCTTTGCAAATGAGTTTTATAGGGATTCATCGGTGAATGGATTAAAGAAGTGATCAGCTTTGAGCTTACAATTATTGGGTTAATGAAATTTGCTGCGGGATAGCAAAATCAATGAAACGCTATTCCGTCTAGGTTAGTAGAAAAAACCCTTAAAATCTACCCCTGCATACAATTTATACACCTTTGTGACGGACTCCAATCTTCCTGACGGAACTACACCATTTTGGTCATTATGTCATTTAACATGACTAGCATGTAATGTGTTTCATTATTATGACAGCTACTTGAGTGACAGATTAGATCCATAATATTAATTTTAGAATTTATTAACCCTTTCATGCTAAATCCGGCCTTTACAGTGGCCTTGAGTAATTTCGATTTGCAGGTATAATCGAGCCAGTCATTCCAGTGTTAAATTTGCAAAAATAGTCTTCACTTGGCCTGCAAATCGACATTCAATAAGCAAATATTTCAATTTTTTATCAAACGGCCATTATAGGGTTAAATTATAATAAATCTAATACGCTTGATATGTTTATCTTGATTTAGGTGCAAGTTCTGCTGCCAGTCCTGTATCACAAAATCCCGCGCTTGCTGCAGCCGTGTCACAGGCAGGCTACCCATCACACGGGTCACCATTACCGCCACAAGGTCCACAAGCCCAGCCTCAAGCCATGTCAGTTACATCCTCTACCCAGAGTGGATCTACTAGTCCAGCTCCAATATCATCACAGGCTCCCTCCACCTCAGCCGGTGTGAGTGGAACTGTTATGAGCAGTGGCTCAAATGCAGAATTTTCTACCGGCGCTCCCAGAATGGGTCCGAGTCCTGGAATGCTCTTGTCACCGTCTGGGTCATCGTCACCAGCACCGAGCTCGCAACCACTACCGCCACAAGTGAATGCAATGCCATCAGTAGCCAGTGGTCAGCCATCACCTATGAGCAGTGGTATGTCCAGTCCTGCTCCCCCGTCTGGTGGTCCGGTCACTTCTCATGCTCCACCTCCTCAGCAACATCAGATGGCACCATATGGAATGATATCTCATCCGGGAACAGTTGTGTCACCTCAAGTAAGCGGTCAACAGAGTCCACATTCACAAGGACTAGCACCACCACATCCAGCACAGCAGAGTATGGGAATGGGAGGAGGAATCCCGACACCGCCTCCCCAGAGCCAACCAGTCCCGCCATCACAGCATTCGCAACAAATCAATCCTCAATTGACATCCACATCACACCCGCCATCTCGGCCGTCGAGTCACAGCCCCGCTGCAATACCATCACATCCACATGGAGGACCACTGCCGACAGGGGCTGGCCCACAGCAAATGCACCCACAGCATTCAACCACTCCCTCACACTCTCCAATGATGCCGCCTCATGCCAGTCAGACTCCCACTCCACCCACGGCCGGAAGTCAGCCCGGTACACCACATTCTCAGCACCCGACACCACCGCCATCAAGTATGACCGTGTCGATGCCTCCACAAGGCTACCCACAGGGTCATATGGGCGGTATGCCAGGCAGTCATATGTATGGTGGTCCGGGGATGGGGAGTGGCGTACCAGGACAGCAGGGAATGCCGGGTATGTATTACATGTGTACTACTACATAGCAGATAAGAAATAACTTAACATGTTTTGAAAACATAATAAAGCGGCTTGTTGAATATTTTAAATATAATTGGATTGGGAGGCGTGGTGCCTAACATGCCTAAAACAGCAATGCCTGCCAATCCAATGGACCTTTCCCGCTTTAGCTCTGCCCCGCCCACCTCTAGCTAACTTCCACCCACACCTCGCTCATGTTGTGATCGATCAATCTCTGAAATCCCTGACTATAAATTTCCAGAAAACTATACGGGTAAGCTGATGAATATTTTGAAACTAATTTGACTTGGCGATGTTAGCGCCTAGTCAACTTAGTTTCAAAATATTCAACAGCATATATTTATTAAATAGTAGAGACATACAATTCTTACAACTTGTCAGTTGTTTTGCTTATTGCCCATTTGCTGGTCAAGGGGAAGACTGCTTTTTAACATTTGCCACTGGAATAATTGGTTCGGTCACAAAGACAGTTACTCCGGTGGTAAATTAAAAAAAATAGTTTTCTCTTGGCCAGTAAATGGACATTTCTCAAGACCGCTGCAAATGGCGGCTTTGACCGGATTCGCCATGAAAGGGTTAATTAACATAATTGTGTGTTGGAAATATGTTAAGTTGATTTTGAGCCGTAGGGATCTTGGGTTGAAGGTTGCGCATCGTGCTCTGAATAACTGTATTGATTTTATGATCACAAGGTCCAAGTGCGGGAGGGAAAAACTTGGAATTCTCTGGAATGCGTGTGAATGAAAGGATCTGATATGTCACTCAAGTATCTAACATGATCATGATTTATGTGACATGTAGGTTGATGTCATAATCATAATTGACAGACAATACTCCATCATGAATCTGGAAAGCTCTGTCAGGTGTATGAATTGTATTTCTTTAATGGATTGGCTATTTAACCCTTTCAGTGACAAATCCCTGAAAAAATTAAATTCTTTACGATGTAAAACTTATTCGGTTAAATATTTTGATATTAATTTAACTGGAAGCCTTAGGCAGCAACGACTTCCAGTCAAATTAATTTCAAAATATTCAACAGTTTTCATATGGTAGCGTTGACAGTGAAACAGGGAATTCATCGGTGAAAGGCTTAATAAACATCCGGTTGAATTTTTTGAAAATAATTTGACTGGATGCTGTTGCTGCCATACTCGATCAATTTAAATCCAAAAGATTTAACAGCTTATCTGTATATTTACCTTGAAAATGGGATCCTGAGAATTCAGGCTTCAGTATATAAATCTATCCCAACACTCAGAGCTTAGCTAGAAATAGGCGGGGCATAGCTAGAATTGGACAGGGCATAGTTAGAAATGAGTGGGGCATAGCTAGAAATGGATCCTTCTATTCTGTGAAATGCATGTTAAGGGAAGAGTCCAGTTTTAGCTACACCCCGCCTATCTGTAGCTAAGCTCCACCCACGCTTCGCCCGTGTTGGGATCGATTGATTCTGAATCTCAATTTCCAGAAACCTATACAGGTACATGTAAGCTGTTGAATATTTTGAAACTAATTTGTCTGGGTGCTGTTGCCAACAGCAAGAGTGGCCAGTCAAATTAGTTTCAAAGTATTCAACAGCATGTTTATTAAATAGTAAACCATGCAATTCATGTAACCTGATGGATTATTATGCATTTAAGATGGACTAAATGGAGTCATGACATAATTGATTATGACATCAACCTACATGTGACGTAGTTGATTATGACATCATATGATTGACTGAGAAACTGGATTACTAAATTCATGGATTGACTTGTTCTTACAGCTTTCATGTTTGAACTCCTAGAACTATTACTCAGGATTTCCCAGAATTCCTGTGTTTCCGCTAATTTGTGGTTAGCTTACCGGATCAGTAAATGAAATTCTTGGAATGTTCTAGTCTGTCTCTATTGTGAATATGTTTCTACGTTACAGTCAATTTGAGACAGTGTAAGCAAATCAAAGGACCATAGCCAAATCAGTAAAGCTTTAACATGTTGTTCAAAATGTGTTGCAAGGCCGTAAGCTGTTATAATGAAATCTGAATAAACTCTTGAATGAAATCATGCGTGTGCATGGCTTACGACCATTACGGTTATTCTGACTGACTTGCGTTCAGCTTTGCGCATACATATTAATTGGCGAAAGTTAATGTATATGCACTTCAGTAGTCACGTGTAAATTATTTTCTCGGTAAGACCACCTTATGGTAGCCGTAATATGTGTAGGGTTTCTGATTCTAAACTTAGTGTTGCTGGAATACGAAGGCTTGTCTAACATGTCTAGGAGTCGGGAACTGACCGTATCTTAGTGAAAAATCATAATATTTACATGTATGTCCAGCTGGACTTGATCGATTACGTGATTTAATTAAAAATCTCGATTATTTTTTAAATCGTGAAATTGTATGATTAAAAATGAAATAATCGAATAATCGTTAAAATTTTTTACGGCATAACATATTTAAAAATCTACTTTTTAATTACATTTTTATGCAATCGGTCGCGAAAATCGATATTTTGCTCACTGAAGATATGTCGATTTGCAAGCCAAGAGAAAACTATTTTTGAAAATGTATCACTGGAATGACTGGCTTGAGCATCGAGCCAGGCATTATAGTGATGCATTTTCAAAAAATAGTTTTCTCTTGGCTTGCAAATGGACATATCTAAACGCCATTGTAGCTTTTGTCATTGATATGCCATTGTTATGTCTCAGTACTTTGTATACAGGCTAATTAATCGAAGAATCACGATTATTCTTAAATAGTCGATCGTGATCATGCAAAGCAATAATCGCACAAGCCTAAATCCAACTTCATATACACTTGTACTATGGTGTCTATATCTTTGTTTCAGGTCAGCATCCAACTCCAGCATCACAGCAGAGTGGAATGGGAGGTTCTGTCCAGGCGCCGGGTCCGGGACAATACTTCCATCCACAAGGAGGAATGCCGTTCCATGGTCAGATGGCCGGTAGTCAAACTGGTCATCCATCACAAATGGTCATGGGCTCACAACAGTCAAGTCATGTAGGTGGTGGACCACAGATGTACAGTGGAATGCATAGTGCACCGCCAGGAGGGGGACAGCCAATGCCTCATTATATGACTGGTAAGAAGATATATATATATATATACATGCTGCTAAACTCTTAGAACAATCAAATTTCCTTCAAGAAAATTTCAATTATCTCAAATAAAATTTCCAATCGCAGAACAATAGAAAACTATTTTTGAAAATTTGTCACTGGAATGACTGGCTCGCTTATCGAGCCAGTGATTCCAGTGGTAAATTTTCAAAAATAGTCTCTTCTTTTCGTTCGCTGATCATAACGCCAGTCCTGTAAGTGACTATCGACATGATCATAAGCGTTAAGTGCGTGGATCCATGGTTTATTAGTGCGCCGTGCGGCCTGGAACATCCGTCTTCAGCACTCGAGGTTTCTGTCAGGGTTACCTCACCCTTACCTCTGTTAGTCGCCTCGTACGACACGCAGAGGATACGGAAGGTGTATTCTAAGCCCCACCTACAGGGCATATAGTCTTCTGTAAATGGATATTTTGTTTGAGATAATTGAAATTTTATCAAACTCGTACCGAGGCCAATTTTGTCTGGCGTTATTGTTAGAGAGTTAACCCTGTGTCTGTTAGAAGCTCTATTGAGTATTTCAAATCTGATTTGATTTGAAACTGTTGCTGCTAGCAACGGGTTGCAGTCAAATGTAGTTTTCAAAATATTCAACAGAGTTCTTTTATAGTGGTAAATAATCGATAGCCTATTCACTAAGCAAGCACGTTGGTTTTCTTGTGAAATCCTGACCTTAAAAAGGTAATAACCATATTTAGAGCTCCTCTGCACGTGCAAACTTGATACGACTTCAGTACAATGTAGCAAATATTCTATGAAATATTTTGAAAAATGTCTGGCATTGAAATTGATCAATGTTTCATTGATCAGTGAAAGGGTTAATCCATCTCTAGTCTGAGAGTTTAATGAAATGTTAACAATCCAATATTTGACATTTCCTATGATTTCTGCGTGTTGATTGACCATCGACACATAAGCGATCAGAGATTGCAGACCCTTGCCCTCGCATTTTTGTCACATTTTAAAAGGGTGTTGAATTTTTCAGGTTTTCTGGAATTCTTTTCAAATTTCCAGATTTTCCAAAGAAATTTCATATTACGCTCAATGTTGTAGAATCCTAGTGTATCGTTGTACCCGTTCCTGTGTTAAAATTTGAACCAAATCGGGCCAGTAGTTTCCGAAATATTCACAGATCCAGAATTTGATCTGATCCAGATACTTTTATCCGGATCATGGCTGAAATCAGAAAATTATGCTCTTGCACAGGAAGTTACTTCATTGTGATAAAATTTGAGCCCAATTGGACATACAGACTGGTGCACACAAACGCACACACACACGCACGCACACACAAACCACACATAATTGCAATGCCCTCTTCCCCTTACGGGATGAGGGTAATAAACTCTGTGATACAAGAGTTCAGACTATGCTTTGCATAACATACAATTTGTAAACTTGTCTTTCAATTTACATTGTATGACCTTGATTTGTGACAACGTTTGGGGGAATATTTTTTACATCCGTCCGTGCAAGCAGATTTTGGATTTTTATTCGATATGATTATACATCAGCCGTCATCTCTATAGCATCATTGATGACATCTGGTGTGTTTTCACAGCTATGATAAGATTATGTATCAGCGGTCATCTCTATGACATCGTTGATGACATCTGGTGTGTTTGAGTGTAATATTACCCCTTTGACCATCACATTCTGTTTATGGAAATTCCTTTTTTCTCATACAGAGATTATTTTTGAAAATTATCGAGCCAGTCATTCCAGGGGTAAATTGTCCAAAATGTCTTGTTGTATTTGGTCTGTAAATAGATATATTCCACAGATATCGTTTTTGGTGCCTGACGGGTTATGTTGTTTGACCATTGTCCATTCTAGGTGCTGGTGGTCAGCCCGGCATGATGCCAATGTCACAGGGTGGTCCAGTTACGTCATCCGCCGGTCCTAACATGCCTGGTCACATGTCCCAGCAGATGCCACCTCCCGGTCAACATCCAATGCAAGGTAGTGTTTAACATGTTTAAATTCAGTATATGTTGCTTAGGTCCTTTGAAGTGGCTAGGCGTGCGCCATTTTTTCTTTGAAATATTGCGGCGATTTTGTTTTACAAAGTCATGATTTTCGATTAAATCATAGGTCCAAAAGTGAACTGGAGTAACTTGACAAGTCGCGAAAGTTGGGAGACCAATAGGTATTGCCAAAGATGATGTAATGGCTACGATATGAGCGGTCGAGTTTGCTACACAAACATGCGCTGCACACACTAACTATTGATTAAATTAAGAAATATGCGCTTAGAAATGCACATTCACATCTGCGTTGTTGGTAGGTTTGTGAAAACCCAGATTCGGTAAAGATGACGATGGAATACAGCAACGTTCAACGTGCGAACTGTAGTTTACCAATAGTGACTATCTGCCTGTCAAATACACCTGCGATTACCTAATCCTGTTAGGATTACCTGTTGCGCTCTACTTGCAAATACTCGACTATTGTTCACTACATGTAGCAAATAGAACCTGTACTAATATTTATTAGTATAATTATTGTATGAGCGTGCACTGTTTATAGTTGCTTTCAGAATGTAAGATTTAAATGTAACACAAATCAACAGAATGCAGAGTTATAAATACGACAATCTGCAATCTTGTGGCTTTATTTTCTTTAATTAGACTTGACAACCCAATCAACAAAGAAAAGTTGTTTCACCACCTGACCTTGCTATTAATTGATATTGCTAACTCCATAATTAGAAAAAAATTATGCTTGCTGGTCATTGTCTAACACTGCACCATGTATAGTTCATGACAGACTCGGGTCTGCGGCGAATTACAGAAACTTGTGGCAATTGGACAGATTCGCTAGCTGGTTTTCTCAATGATAAAGACGTTGCTTCGCTATTGTTAGCTTGTTTATCATAGCACTCGGGTGTTGTGATTAGTAAACCTACTTATTCGACATGTGCATGACATGGCCGAATGTAACACAATGAATACAGGCGTGAATGGACTAAAGCTAAACTCTTTTACTGCTAACATGGAAGGTTTCAAAATATTGTATTCTGCTCAGAATCTTTTCACAATTTTTCTATTTTTTAAGATTAGGTCGTAGAAAATCATGCTTTTTTAAAAAAAATTGTCTAGAAGCAGCTTAGTTTTTGCAATTTGACTTGAAAATGCTTAACATGCTTAAACAGGAACACAATGAGAAGCCTGTCAAAGGATGCCAAATGATGCTTTTGTCATTTCAGGGATGCATTTTCAAAAATAGTTTTTTCTCGCAAATGGACAGAGTTCAGAGTCCATAAGGTTCTTTTACTGACTGGTTTTGCTGTTATATATTGCAAACATGAGTCCTTTTCTGCTACTTCTAAACTTCTTCATCTTTTACACAGGTATGCAAGCATCTGGCATGCAACAGCAGCAACCGTCACCTGGTATACCACCACAAAGTCACCCGGGTATGCCACCTGCAGGCCCGGGTATAATGAGTCAGTCTGGATCAGGAGGACCGGTAAGACAGTTATAGACAGATTCATACCTACCTATTAATGAATTTTAATGATTTATTGGTAATTTCATACGATATTAAATAAACTACCATTGGTAAGACATGGAAATGAATCAGGATTGTTTGAGAAAAAGCATTTACTAAATCTAAGAAAACTTAACATTGAGCCAATTAGTGACTTCGCACTCCACCGTGTGTAAACTGTGTGTGCAGGTGTACCGCATAAGCCTACCTCTATATATAATGAAAGCACACCTGGACATAGTTTTGTAAGCGGTATAAATAGTATTCTCTATAGGCGCCGATGTAAATCGATTAACTCACTACTGCTAATTCAATGTTGATCCTTTTGAAAATGTTATATTTGAGTCACTTTTTCTAGTTGAAGCAACAAGTTTCAGTCAAAATGATTTAAAAAATACACTGCTGGTTTCCAAGGTCTCAATATGATGCCTACTGAATATGTTGAAATTTGTGTAACTGAATATAGACCATGTCTCTGGAAATAACAGCTTTCAGTCAAATTGTTTTAAAACTAGACAGTATTTTACCTTAGGACGTGGTGGTTAATCAGCTTAGTGTGAATCTGACTGAGCTTATATAACCGACTAGCGGGTATTATTTATTCGCTCGACATACACCAGAGCGCATAGGTCCAGCTGCGTCAGTAATTGGTTCCCGCCAAAATGACATAAATGGTATTTAGCTGCTTTTTCTAATTATTCCGATTTATTTCTGTTTTTCACTAGTGGCTATAGATTAATTATTTTTTAAAGCTGTCATTCAAGGGCGTATGTTAGTTCCCTGATCCTTTCCTTTAAATGATTACGGTTTGTCAATCAGTTTAAAATGGATTGCATAGTGACTGTTACCTTGTTTTGTTGAAAGCTATCTTGCAGCATCAATTCAGGTATTATATTCTGAATATCTGCTGTGTAAATGAATGGATATTCTATTGTGCTGCATTTTAGGCGTGTGTGATTACGTGATTAAATCGAAAACCGCTATTATTCTAAATTTTGGATTTATCTGATTAAATATTAAATAATCGAATAATTATGAATAATTTCTACCGTTAAAATTCGACTAAAGGACGCAGTTTTTTTGTCAAATTACATGTTCTAGGAAGGGGGTTGCATACTATATTCGAGAACATTCATTGAGCACATTTTTGGGTCAAAATTTTTCTTGAAAAGTCAAAGATTATACCACGGAAATTGAACTAAGTGTTACAGTAGACAATTCGTGCCGCCTGACGACTATGTTTAATGTATACTTCAAAAACACCAAGCGGAAGTGAAATTATTAAATTGGGGCGCCTAAATATTCTTTAATAAATATCACTTATTACATCAAAATGAATCCAGAATTTGACAGAAAATGGCGTCGAGAAAAGATACATGTATAAATCACGTGATTCGCCTCCAATCGTAAAAGATCTTTATTCTAATTAGAGCGAGTACTCGGATCTAAATATTCTGGACTCGGAAATTGCTATATATCATCATGGCGCGATAGGAACTGAATGTTCCTGTACCCGCTTGATAACCAACTCCCGTTAGCGCATAAGAGTACACAGCGCTTCCAATCACAAAAGAACCAGCTCCTATTAGCGCATGCGATCACACAGCACCCAAACACAAAAGAGCCATTAGCGCATTCCTAATGTCACGTGATTTCTATATTTTCAAGGTGACATTTTATGCCAAAATTAGATTGATTTTGATGTAATAAACGATCTTTAATGAAGATGAAATATTTAGACGGCCCTATTTAATAATTTCTCTTCCACCATGATATTTTTTAGGCATACATTAAACATAGCGCCAAGTGCTGGTAATTTTTTATACCAATTTTCGATTTTTTAAAGGTATGTATTTCTAAATTCAACAGCATCTTATACTTGAATACAAGTCTTTTGGGCGGATTTTGGTCAAATTTAGGACAGCATTCTATATTCGAGGGCGGCCTTTAGTTGAAAAATGACGGTACATAAAATATTTCAAACCCTACAATTTAATTATGCTTTAATGCAATCGGTAACCAGCATTGACTCTTTGTTCCGTGAATGTATGTCCATGTGCAGACCACGAGACATGCAAAAAAACCTGTTTGAAAATGTATCACTGGAATGACATTTAAAAAATAGTGCTCACGCCAGTTATTTAAGTGATAAATTTTCAAAGATAGTATTTTCTTGGCCTGTACTTGGACATTTATAAATGCCATTGCACCTTTCGTCATTCGTATCTACCTTTGTTGTTGATGTCATGTCTGGGTAATTTGTACCCAGGCAGATTAATTGAATAATCATGATTATTCTAAAATACTCGATCGTGATCACTCAAAGCAATAATCACACATGTCTTCTGCACGGTCATCTATATCTGTATTACCTGTAGACATTTTCTACCTTACAGGGACTACCACAAGGCACACCAGGCCACCCACCAGGATCAATGCCTGGACCGCCTGGGCCAATGCCCCAGATGATGCAACAACACCCAGGGATGGTTGGCGCCATGCCCGTATATGGCAGTGCATCACCTTACCAGCCACCACATGGCACTCCTGGGAGACCCATGAGCCAACAGTCTGGACCACCTAGTAAGTATAGGGAGTTTAACAGTGGGAAGTGTATGGATGCATCATGATTCAGTCTGTTATCAAATTATTCACATTAATTATTAGCTCACCTTGCCTTAGCTCATCTGCTCGGCCGATTTCAATCAAACTTGTCTTCTGAGCTATTCGAACTGATCCATTATCCATAGGCGGCCATCTTGGGTTTTCCGACATTTTCTGAAAATCTTTTAAAACGCTACTCTTCCTTAACCTAGTCTGATTTCAATGGAATTTGAATGGAAGGATCCTATGGTCGTAAGACTCAACATTTCTAACGAGGAATTTAATTGGTAAATTTTTCTGCCGACCATCTTGAATTTTCTGACTCGTTAGCTGCTTGGCAATTTCAACAAAACTATAGTGGTACACTTCCAGACTTGTTTACAGAAATAGGATTGGTCAGTTTTTTCAACGGTCCTTTTGGATTTTAACAAATTTCCGCAAAATCAGTTATAAGACTGTCACTTAATAATCCTCATTAACCCATGTCCTCATTTCAAGCAAACATTGCTGAAAGGTCCCTATTGTCGTAGACTTTGAACAGATATGCAGAAATATGATGGGTCAATTATCCTATGTCCATCCTTGATTTTCCAAAAAAATCCTTGCTTTAACCCTTTTCTGCTGAAGCCGGCCAAAACTGGCCTCTGCAGTCGTCAGGCAGATTGTCCATTTGTAGGCCAAGAGAATACCATTTTTTTCATTTGCCACTGGAATGACTGGCTCAGTAACCATAGGCAGCAACAACAAATTAGTTTTAAAATTTTCAAAAGAATCTTTATTGAATATTAAATCCATCAAAGACATACAATTTGTACAGTTGACGAACTATTACAGCAACACAAGTATTAGTATTTTGGTCAATTATGATTGTGATGTATGTGAAGTAATTTATTATGACATCATAAACTTAATCGACCGCACAGATTCAAAATTTAACATCTGAATAATTGTGTTACAGGTGGGCCGCCGAGTGAAAGCAGCGACGCAGGAAGTGGTCAAGCACCGACCACGCCATCACCCAAACCCTGAAGTTGATCATCTGTGCGCTAGACGGGCGTGTTGCAAATGAACAAGTTGACGCATTAACTGTCTGACCGCTGTAAGCCACCAGACAATAATTTCAATGGGAAATAACTCTTGACCTGCTGAATATTTTGAAAACCAACAACTTTCTTTTCAATATATTCAGTATATCCAGTTAAACGCCGTGCAAAATGTCTCTAGAAATTCAGCAGGCAGACGGGTAAGAATCTTCAATGCTGTCTAATATCTACAAGTCATCCAAAATACCAGGAAACTTAGATTCAAGGAATTTGAAATGAACTGTGTGGAATATTTGGAAAATAATTTACCTGAAATTGTTACTGCCTAAGGCGACACTAACTGTCAGTTACAACATTTTCAAAATAATGATGTATAGAATATAAATATTTTATGGTGAAATGTAGATGGCAGGCTTCATGATTTGGTGCTTTATTGATGTAATATTAATTATTATTGTTATTATAATAATTCTATTAGTACTAAGAATTTGTATGTACAGCATTGTGTATGTGTTGCATCCGTAAATACCTTGAAGATATCCCGCGTGGAGCTGACACAGTGTTGTTGCGAATGTACATATATAAGCAAATATTGATGTGTATATTTCCATTGTGCATGGTTGTTGTGGTTTTTAAATGTCTGACTGTCTTTGCAGACAACGCATTCCCGGGGTTATATCTCTGGACGGGCTAAATATTTTGAAAACAATTTGACTGAAAGTTGTTGCTGGCTATGCCACCAACAACTTTCAGTCAGATTTTTTCAAGATATTTCTCCAAGTCAAGAGTCAAGCATCAGTGCTCTGTTGGATAATCTCACAGACAAATTAAACCTTTCATGTCCATTTGCAGGCCAAGGCAAGAGTATTTTAAATCTACCATTCCAGTGGTCAATTAAAAAAAATAATCACTTGGCCTGCAAATTGACGTTCCCCACGATCACTGCATTTTCTCATAGAAAATGTCCATTTGTAGGTCAAGAGAAGACAATTTTTGAAAATTTACCATTGAAGTGACTAGCTCGGGTATCGAGCTACGCATTCCGTTGGTAAATTTTCATAAATAATCTGTGCCTGCAAAGTAATGTTCCTCATGACCACTGCAGAGGTTGGGGTTTGGCCGGCTTAGAGCATTTAAAGCTCAACCCTTAGCGTTGAACAATGGCTTCTGCAGTACTCTTGAGAAATATCCATTTGCAACAGCGTGTTCAATCTGATGTCAGTATTCCTGAAAAGCGATGTTGCTCTCTCTCATAGACTGCAGGATAATTTGTCAACACCAATCATAATGTGAACCGTTGATATTATTTTTATGAATATCGAATTAACATATTACTCATCGAGCTGTCAAAACTAGCCTCTGCAGTGGTCTAGAGAAGACTGATTTATGAAAATTTACCACTAAAATGACCGGCTTGATAATCAAGCCTTTCATTTCCGTGGGTACTATTAAAATAGTCTTCCTGGCCTGCAAATTAGCATTCATTCATTCAGTATGTTGATTTTTTTACCAATAAAGGGCTGAAGATATTTGTATATACCCTTATGCGTACATTTTTCAGTGTATAGTATCTTAAGTTATTGATAGGTACAGTTTGTTAGTCAAGCATTAGTTAGTCATAGTAACTAAGCACAAGTGCTGCAAATCAGAAAACTTAACATTGGAATGACTGGCTCTGTAACCAGTTATTCCAGTTGTATGTTTTCAAAAAAATATCTTCATTCTACTGTGGGAGAAAAGTTAATCTCAACTACTTTTTACCATTGCCTTCTAAACTATTTCACCAATGAATTCCCCATATCTCATTTTCAAGGAAAACTGTTGAATATTTTGAAATTAATTTAACTGGAAGTCATTGCTGCGGCAGCAATGGCTTCCAGTCAAATTAATTTCAAAATATTCAACAGAAAATGTTTTATATCGTAAATAATTTTCTTTTCCGGGATTTGTCAGTGAAAGGGTTAATTGTCATAATTGTACAAGAAAATTAAAACGTTTGTTTATTGAATGGCAATTTTCAGGCCAAGAAAAGACTGTTTTTTAATTTACCACTGAAATGACTAGCTGAATTATTGAGCCAGGGATTCCAGTGGTAAATTTTTAAAATATTCTTCTTGGCTTGTAAATGGTCATTCCTTAACGCCACTACAAAGGGCAGTTTTGGCTGATTTGACCATTAAAGGTCCTAAGTGTTTATAACTAGATATGACCTAGTGTAGCTGTTATGCGGTCATTGTATATATCTTCATCGTGAACTTACTTAAAGGTGTCTATTCACACCAGACTACTGGAGTATAAAACTGTTTATATTGTATACTTTTAGAGGCTTAATTTGGGTACCTCGATGTAATGAAGCGAAATAAACCGTAGCGTATGATGATTTCAATCCGTACGAATTATTATAATTTCTTTAAATGCGATGTTGAATTAGGGACTCGTGACTCTGATTCAATTTCCCAACTTAAACTTTAATTAATGTATATGTAATGAAATTATCATAAGTTAAGATTTATTTCGTTGCATTACATCTAGGACAACAATGTAAGCTGCTAAAAGTATACAATTTAAACAATTTTATTTTCAGGCATTTTGCTGTGAATATGCACTTAAGTCTGGCATATATCGAGTGATCAGACTAGTCAGTGTTAAGCCGCAGAGAGTTGTATGGTGCTGATATATGGGTAGCTGCGAGTAGTCGCTGACAGGTTGACCAAATTATCTATGTGTCATAGCATTAGCATCCAGGCGTTTACTCATTCAATGTAACAGTGATGGCGTGTTATAAGTTACTTTGTTGACCAATCAAATAAGTGCATTGAGTCACATGCTTTCTTGGAGCAGAATACGTGGATCATGCATCTGCGCTGTTTTATTTTGTACTATAAGCTAATGCAGCTATTTATCGAGTAAGTAGCGAATAGCTCAACTTAACGATCCGAATGGATTCAGGCATCTCACCATCTACCTGAGAATCAGGTAGATGTTAAAGGTTTTCAAAATGCCTGGAAAGCTGTACATGCGCTCAGACCCTGGCCTCTAGGTTTTAATTAGCAGATACAATAAAATCACATGGGAACGAATATATAAGAAGCTCTGCAATGAAACACTGTCCTGCATTATATATGTATCATTCCAACAGAGGGACCATTTCATGCTGTACCAACCACACCCATGACTGTCTAAATCTGCCCACTCTTGTAAGTGTATATAAATCGATTTATACACCTTGAATCTGGAATTCCTAGAATCACAATTCAAGATAACTGTTCAGGTAAACTGTTGAATATTGTGAAACTAATTTATCTGGGAAAAATTTCAACAGAATGTTTATTAAATTGTAAATTCATCACAATTTGTCACAATTTTTTGTGTGACAGCTATGTCATTTTAATCGTGACCATCAGCTAACTTATGGGGTAATTGATTACGACATCAAATACTTGAGTGACAGATTGGATCCCTCAATTGTGAAAGTTGAATAAAATATTTAGAAATAAGCCATTTCAACCCGCGTCTGCATGTGAGCTTTCCATTGAATAAAAACCATTTGCTTATTTATTATCTTAAATCCATTTTTTCATCAGTTTAGTTCTGCTAAATAAACATGTACTCAATTTACTACTGTTCTGTGACTAAGCCCTGTAATTATGTACTCTCATACTATTTTCTGTGACTAAACCCTGTAATTATGTACCCTCGTACTATTTTATGTGACTAATCAGCGACTGGTGACTTGTCTGCAATTAGTTGAGTGTGTGCGTCTTAAGTATATTCCTGCCAACAAACTCATTTTGTGTATAATCATTGAAATAAAATAACCTTTCTAAGATATTTACCTTGTTATTTATTGTCTTTTATTTAGTCCTTATTATTTTTTGTCTTTATTATTTATTGTCTTTATATCAGGTGCCATATAAATTAGTCCTGTCCCATGTTCATTTCCCTGCAACTATCCTCCCTCCCTTTTCTCTCTTCTTCGTTCTCTCCCCCTCCCTCACTCGCTCACTCCCCCTTCCTCACTCGCTCGCTCTCTAACATTCTCGCTCCCTCCCTCATAGCAATGCACATGTTAGTATGCACCAAGTAGTACTCATTAAAATGGTGAGTGTGTAAATTGTGTGAGTGCCCACTTCAGGCTTCTGTAAACAGTACATGGACGAGAGATTTCCACATTCCTAGTCAACACAGCACACATGCTTAGCATAGCACCTGTTGGTATGCACCAAACAGTAATCATTAAAAAGGTAAGTTTGTAAATTTTCTGGTACATTGACATGCTTGTAAAAAGTTTGAGAGGTAAATCACCCAAAAAATATAAATGCATGTTTGGACATTCCACGTATATCCCGATCATTTAAGGCACTGTAGCTGCAGGGACCATGATTTTGTCCCCATAAGTATGGTATGTCCCCGCAATGTAGGTCTGAGGCAGGAAACTGTCCCCGGGATTACAGTAAAGTCAGTTTCCCTCTCTCTCGCTCTCTCTCCCCCCCCCCCCTCTGTCGCACGCACGCTCTTCCAATGCATTAATCAAAACTTCTATGCTTATATTTCAGTATTGGTTAACCCTTTCACTGACAAACCCCTGAAAAAGTACATTCTTTATGATATAAAACTATTCTGTTGAATATATAGAGAATCTGGAATGAGGTCACTTTTCATAGCACTATTATGGACCGAGTTGAAAATTATCAATTTGCACGAGCTTTAGCGAGTGCAAAATTGATCATTTTCAACGAGGTTCATAATAGTGATATGAAAAGTGACCGAGTTTGAGATTTTATTTATCATATAAACTAATTTTGAAATATTTGCCAATAGTTGCTGATGTGACTTATCTGATTTCCTAAAGTTGATTTTTATGAAATCGATACCGTGGCTGTGACGCACCACTACTTGATAACAGATACTGAATGCGCAGCAAAATATAGTGACAACCACAAAATCGGGCGATGTCGGCCGTAGACTACACTTCTAAGACTATCGCAGAGCCACGGCCATCAATCGTGACTTCGCTGCCGACTGATAAACTGTCAAACGATGACATTTTGCGATGACGTTTCATGAATGACAAATCGTAGTAAACAAATTGTAGTAAAACGCACCGCGTAGTAATCTCTACACATCACGCTCACATCAATCAATGTTTTAATTGGTAGATTTAAATGGGTTGCACACTCAACGGCCAATGAAAATACTCCGTTGAATATGGCACGTGTGCTCATATAAAAAATATATAGAGTGGGCTAGAAGGCTTGTTTATATGATAAATTGAAATTAATATAACTAGAAGGGTTAAAGGTGAAAGGATTAAACTTGAATTCATGGCTGAATGTTAGGAATCGTCATGGTGACATTGAGGTCATAACGTCCATCAGGTCTGATGGTTTATCAGTAATAAGGGCTGGCAAGACATTAAATTCTGCAGGTTTTATGTGACACACAAGAAACATCTATAATTATAATAGATAAAACCAGTTTGTTTAAGACAATTTACCCCTCCCTTAAAGGAATGGTTTGCCTTCACATGAAAATCCTTCAGACCAATAAACGCCAAGTATCTGTCACAGATGGCGGATAACATCTCGGTGAGGGGTTAGAAGATTTAACTAGAATGTTCATTCTTGCCAACTTTAATGTTCTTGCCCCACCAATGCCCCGTTATTGCTCCCTCGGTTATCACCAATACCATACCCTCAGCTGAGCGTGTTTGGACTATGGGTCAACATCATCCTTTACATCCATGTCCATTTGTGTTCACAATACTGATATGGCTGTACGAACTGTTATAACTTGTATGAGGAACTTTTATCTTTTCGCACACATAATAACAATGTCCAGAACTGGGATTCCTCCCTTGGGTGGAAATAGCCACTTCGTCCCAAGACAGCAACAGAAACATGAGGGCCCATTCAGTAATCATTCAGCAATTGTTGATTGCTATTCTCAAATCAAGAAAATAACTTAATCGATACATAAATGGTGGTGGTGCTAGTAGGAGAAAGCAGCCCCACCTCCTGCCCCACTTTACCCCACCTAATCAAGGTAGTTAAAATGTTGCGTGATTGGTGAGCAGAAAGTATACGCAACAGTTGATACAGCAACCTCTTCAACAAACATTAGTGATTGTGTGTATATATCCATGGTCTCCTGTGCTCCAGCCTACTCAAATACAATTATGTTCCGCTGCCAGAGAGATATTGAAAACTTCTGATGTAGCAATTTTCGAAATTTATATTGATCCAAAAGATAATAATAGCAGAAATACCAAACACTGCCCTACTAGAAGCATGTCAAGCAACAAGAGCTTGAAATAAATGTATACCGAATTCTGTAGGACATAGAATCCATAGTAGAACTTGGACAGGAGGATGTATTGTTTTGTTGGCTAAAGCTTAGCGTCCTGGTATCCCTAAACTTCTGCTTTACTAGAGCCGAATATCGACTCTATGCTGGCGTCGAATTGTGCCAGTCCACATGTCCTGGTGGATATCCAGGATATTAACCATATTCAGTTCAGGGTATTCAATGGAACCAGATATCCGATGCTGACGTCTCATTGAGGCAATGAACATCCACGATGGCGTCGAAGGCGAACAAAAATCCAATAACAGATAATTTCAGACCTTCCTGCACACCTTCACGATCTACCGAAGGCATTCGCAAAAATATAAAAAATGTTTCGGAGCTTATTACCAACATTCTGTCTCAAAAGGTGGATTAGACCTTTCGAGAAACCCATTGAGTACGTCATTCAACCAATACTGGCAATGCACATCTAGTGTGAGACTTCCCATCCATAAGCAGGCAGAAGCCCATAAACAGGTTGATAAAATGTTAACTAGTAGAGTTATTGAACCTTCCATGTCATCTTGGTCCAGTCCAATCATGTTGGCTACCAAGCGTGATGGATCTCATCGTTTTTGTGTTGATTATTGAAAACTAAACAACCTTAGTGTCAACCACACTCGTCCTCTTTCTAGGATTTTCCAAACATTTAGATTCATTAGCTGGCGCAGCTTGGTTTTGTGCACTTGATCTGACCAGTCGCTACTGCAGGATGATGATCATATGAAAACCGTGTTCATCTGTCAAGACAGATATTTCCATTTCCGAAAAATGTCATTCGGGCTGTACAACACCCCAGGCACATTTGGGCTATGTCAATATTATCATAGGTGTGTATAGTATTTCAGTGAAATCGCTATACCTCTTCCATATTACAAAAAAAAACCCTATCTTAATGGACTCCGGATTGTGAAATTGCATTCCAAACTTTAAAAACGAAATTGACCGAAGGCCCTATTCTAGCTCATTGTGACCCTTCGCTTGCATTTATCTTTGATACTGATGTTTCGTCTTATCGCAAATCAATCAGTAGCAACGAACGTGTTGTATGTTATGGATCACAAACTAAACAAAACCCAGAGTCGGTATGTAGCCAATAAATGTGACTTTTCCTGCGATCTATTTGACTAAATACTACAAACACTTCCTATACGGCCATTCAAACCATGAAGGCTGAAATTCTTTTAAAAAGCAGGACAAATTGCAAGGTTGCAGTAAACATTACAATCTTTTGACTTTACTGTAATACCCCATCCGGGAAAACTGCATGGAAACATGGATGCGCTTAGTTATCAATATCCACCCCTACGAGTGGAGATCTATGCTAGCACCAAACCGGGTCTACTGACATTTCCAGAACTCGATATCGATCTCTGGACACCTGATAACATTCATAAAGAACAATTAGCAGATCCACATCTACAACATATATGTGGCTGGCTCCCATACCGTAAAATATTATCAACAATATGCCAAATGTTGTCTTGTTAAAGGCATATTATATATTAAAGGGCATATAGCGGACTCCCATACTCCAGTAGTTAGACGATATTGCTGTTCCCTTAGTGTTAAAATGGATAAAAGAACGAATAATCTCCAGATTTCACTGGATCAATATCACTAATAGCATCAAGGCGTATATAATAGGTAACTGTATACCTTGCCAACATTATGCATTATGGCCTAAAATTAGAAGCACAGCACTTCAAATTAAAATAGCCAGCACTCCATTCGAGCGAGTCGCCGTTGATGTTCTCGGTCCATTAACAGTTACTGATGAAGGTAGGAAATACATCATTATATTACACACAACTACTTTACCAACTGGCTAGAAGCTTGCCCACTTCCTGATCATGAGGAGGCTAGCATGGCTGAGGTCTTCATATCAAATGTCTTTTGCTACTTTGGAATGCCTCAAGAGCTACATTCAGATCAGGGCTCTAATTTTGAGAGCAACTCCTCTCACATTTATGCAAACGGCTCCATATAGTAGAATGTGAATGACTCCTTTTCATGCCATCGTCATGGAATGGTGAAATGGTTCAATCAAACACTAGTCGCTATGCTTACCAAAGAAAAACGACTCGCTTGCCATGATTGAGAACATTGGACTCCCATACATAGTACTAGTGTACCGTATATCGGTGTATATGAGCAATGGTTTTACACCCGCGTGTCTCAAGTTAGGAAACGAACTCTCCCCCTAGACATTGTGATTCTCAGGATACTTGTAGAAATCAATAACCTTCCGGTCTACATAGAATTGATGTGTCAGAGAAGGGAGAAGCTCACTCACATGTGTGAGTAGCCAGCAATTTATAAATGCCAAAAATGGTGGTTCGATTGCTATGTGCACGGTGCTCCTTATTATCCTGGACAAAACCTGTGGGCATGTGACTCGACATCTAAGGATGCATTCTGAAAACATTTCTATAAATAGAAGGGACCGTATGTGGGCCTCGAGCGACAGTCAGAGGTCACATATAGATTAAGGGTACCAGATCGCAAGATGAAGATATTGAGCTTGCATTTCGATCAGCTAAAGCCCTGCATCGGATGGATGACAATCTACTCGGAAGTGGAAGTCATGACCCATTTCTTCCGCCCCGGAGGATGCTCCCACCTCCATCTTTGTCTGTTGGAACGCCATCACTGCACCTCGACTTCGGCCCCATACTTTTGTTTCGCTTTCCTGGAATGGGACGTCATCAGTCCCTACATTCCACCATTCAGCCTTGCCAACATACCCTTCGCAGCCAATTATCACCAGGCATTCCCACTTTTGGATCTGCTGGTCCAAGGACTGCGGAAGTGGCGCACTCGCTGTGGGTTAGCCCCTTCCCGCATTCACACCACATTTGATGTGTAGCATGGGTAACCCTTTCTACACTAATTCATCGAAAGTCTCATCCTTCCAGACCTCCCTTCAGCTTATTTCCATTATGCACCCTCCCCGTTCTATTTCTGTTTCGATTATATGGATAGTTACGTCCATGTGCAGATGCAGAGAATAATTTTGCATTATAGCATGAAATCATTTTGTCACTCTCGTCCCGATCAGACATATCGCTCATCATGCCTTAACGTTTTAAACACACTCAATTGTGGTCGATCGCACATTTTCTAGGTATCCAGGTATTGCTTTATAAATCATGGCGTCTTTTATTTTGACTGTTCATTCATGCTATGGCACTGAAAAACATAACCTGTCACAACTGCCATGGCATGACTTATTTAGTGTTGTACTGGATTTGTTGAGCTTGCCACCCTCGGGGAGGGACAACAAAAATAAACCACTATTGAGAAAATATTCTGGGAGACTAATTTTCTCCAATTTGAGTATAACCACCAATTATACACATCAGCTAGTAAGAGCCGTTTCTCATTATAATACTCAACAGTATTGTGTGCATCAACAGTTCTTTAACCACTACACCATCGAAGTCAGTGGTAAATTAATGCCCTTATATTATCATACTAGACACTAAGCACGTTAAAGACCACCCATCAAGTTGTGTTATTGAGTAAACGTGATCGGTTCATTGGTCTTTGTGTTGTTTGGAGCGAGAAGAGTGGGCCTGGTGGTGCTATCACCCAAGGTGTGAAATAGATGGAGTATTAGTTCCCTGCCACTAAGCCAGCCCTTCCCCTCACCAGACATACCACTCTGGCTATTTAATTTATAACCGTTATTGTATTCCCGCAATGCAAATATTTTCTTTCTGTAACTTGCATAAGGCCAATCAAAGAGTATAGCATCGTTTAACCCTTTTTTTAAATGTGGTATGCAATGTGTAATGTAAGCCACCATAACCCTTCTAGTTTTGAGTGTAGATTACTGTTTAACTATCTTGAAAGTTCAAGAAATTCCTCATCCAAGATGACGAGAAGGGCAGTCCGCGTGTCTGTCTCCTAATTTAAAATGTGACAAAACGACTCATAGACTGAAGTGAGTATTGAGAGCATTGCGAATTGCATAACCATTGTTATTATAAATACTACACAATGTTAAACTTCATTATCTAAAACTACAGGAATGTTGGGTTGAAAACACCCCTGCTCATAGCAGACTTGCGCGATTACGTGATTAAATCGAAAATCGTGATTATGTTTTAAATCGTGAATTTATATGATTAAAAATTAAATAATCGTGAATATTTTCTATTGCATAAACTATTTCAAAACCTAAGTTTCAATTACTTTTTAATGCAATTGGTCGTGAAAAATTAGTGAATATAGCTACGGAATCTCAGGGATGGTCTCCAACTGGATCTTAGCTTTCTTCTCACATAAACACAAGCGAGTCTGCGTAAGTGGAGCATATTCCCCATGGGCCAATGTCATTATTGGAGTCCCCCAAGGCAGTGTCTTAGGCCCTATTCTGTTCTTGATTTATATCAACGATCTACCAGATGTAGCTATTTGCCGACAATACCAAACTCTACCACAAAATTGTATCAGCGGAGGACTGCAGTATACTCCAGAACGATATAGACAGTACAATTATGGTCAGAACGCTTGCTTTTAAAATTCCACCCCCAGAAATGCAAAGTAATGCAGATTGGAACTGGCCACCCTGATTACACCTACACAATGTCCGAAGCAGGGGGGAAAGTGACCGAACTGGAAATCACAACATGCGAAAAAGACCTAGGAGTCCACTTCAATGACAAGTTAACATTCCATAAGTATGTCCAGATGACAGTCAACAAAGCTAACCAAGTAGTCAGGCTAATCAGACGCTCCTTCCGCTACCTTGATGGTGAAATCTTCAGACTACTTTTTAAGTCAAGAGTGAGAACGTTGCTCGAATATGCCAACACAATATGGAGTCCACGGCTCAAGATGGACATAACCCATATAGAAAATGTCTAGAGACGGGCCACCAAGTTACTAACAGGACTGTATGATAAGGCATATGAGGAAAGGCTCCGCATTCTAAAACTCCCGACACTCACATATAGACGTATCCGTGGAGACATGATTGAAACATACAAGTTCCTTCACAATAAATATACCATGGACCTACAAGGTCTGGCACTAGAAACGTCAACCAAAACACGTGGCCACAGCTACAAGCTAAAGAAACGCTATTCAAACCAGTCACTACGTGCACACACATTTAGTAACAGGGTTGTCAATAACTGGAATTCTCTAAGTGAAAATGTTGGTACAGCACCCTCACTAAATTGTTTCAAGAACAGACTCGACAAGTTCTGGTCTCACTATGGGTACACAGTCGACCTCCCAGCCGTACTTAGAAGCCAGACCCAATTAGTATCAGTAAGAGGAAGATACAATCACTGCACCACCTCAATCCACATACAAGCCACCCCTTTACCACTAGCCCACAGCAAAATTTACAGGTGTGTCCTACCAACCTCAATCATTTCAACAGCCATCCTATGTATCATATAGATAAAGCTTATGCACATGCAACCGGGACAGGTGGGTATGTCCTACCATTCCAATCAGCAGCTATCGCACCGCATTGCACTGTACATATTGTATATATTGTACATCCAAACCGGCCAGGTGGGTATATCCTACCAACCTCACAGCAGTTAATACTTACATACATACAGCGTTTGGACACACAACCAGGCAGGTGGGCATATCCTACCACCCTCGTCATCAGCTATGCACCAGTACTTGGCACCAGGCCAGGTGGGCGTGTCCTACCAACCTCATCAGTGTCGACCACAACTGTATATAACTACATGCAACCAGGCCAGGTGGGCGCGTGCTACCAGACACACCAATGTTTAGCACACTTGTATATAGCCAAAGCGTTCCCAAGCAAAGTAGAGGAACATGTCTTACCAGCATCGGTAAATCTTATATATACCTCTGTACATCCAACCTGAATAGGTGGGCATGTCCTACCAACTTGACTTTACCAATTACTAACCTATGTACATATGTAAATTGTACATCCACTATCTGCGTATGCACAACAACACACAATACGTATTTAAGTTGAGATCGGCAATATTACTTACTAGGGCCTCCAACGTCGCAACAGATGATGATGATGATGAATGTATGTCCATTTGCAGGGCAAGCGAAGATTATTTTTGAAAATGATTCTCGAGCCAGGCATTCCAGCAATACATTTTCAAAAATAGTCTTCTCTTGCCCTGGAAATTGACTTGTCTAAACACCGTTGCAATTTTCATCATTGATATTCTTTTGTTGTTGTCTTGGTAATTTGTATCCAAGCTGATTAATCGAGTAATCACTCAAGGCAATAATCGCACGCACCTTTTGTATTCTTTGCTGTTAATTGACTCGTAATAATAAATTATCTTGCATGTCACAATATAATATAATTGTCTAGTAATCAATATTGTATTGCATGCAATCATGCTCAATATTAAAATTTAAATTTAAATACTGTTAAAATAAATATGTAAATATGTTACACGGCGTATTTGTGGGTAGGCCTACAGTGGAACGGGCCCTTTTACGCTTACGCTAGGTGGTTGCCTTGCTGTACCACTACTTAGTGCGAGGTGGCCAACGATCGTTCTATACTTTTGTTTATTAGTCACCAAAGGAAAAATTGGTTGGCATGTTTCTACAGAGCCGAAGCTTCTCAACACCATGTTTGGGAGAACCTTAAGTTAACGACAACCGTATCGGACTACCTCCCTGTCCTACTGAAGAATTGTTGTTGTTGGTTTGGTTGGCGTATAGTTTGTGTCCCTGTTAAACAGGACTTTTACTGAGTAGGACCATTTACAGAGTAGGAAGTATGTGTGAGCAGTCCACACAGTAGGAGCGCTCACAGAGATAAACTTAGTGATGCTGTTTCTACATGTCATCTTCACAAGAGTATGAAGACGTGCAACCTGGATAACTACAATATATCAGCATGGCTTTTGAAGAGGTGCTTGGTGTGGACGTTTATATATTTAGAAAACAGATGTAAGTTTCTCTCACAAAATTAAGGTGTGTTTTGCTGTGAGAGGTGAGCAGCGTATATTGTGTGAAGGAAGGTGTCATTGTTTTAGATGTGGCTTCTTATATAGCGTGCCATACCCTACAGACATTGAAATTTTCAAGTTGGATCTACCATGTATAATTTTTTTTTATCTCCATCCAGGGAAGTAATACAAGTCCAAGCCATTTTTCTGATATGGGATTGGTGGGAGGTGAGACACGTGTCTTTTAAAACAACAGTCGCTTTGCTTGTTTTATCCAACCTATGATAAACAGTACAGACGTACAATAGGCATGACACCATTTTCTACAACAGCAACACTTTTTCACTAGTGACCATTTCTCGTGCCTGCACCAATAGACACGGAATGTTGTACCAAACTCCTAGCTTAATGTTAGTTCAGATATTAGGATAGGAAACAATAGTAGTTAGGGACCACTGCTCAGGAAAGTAGACTGTTTTATTGTAAAGTCGCTTTCACGACTTTGCACCAAGCTACATAGCGAGCCATCTTTATATAACTGGCCAATCAGCTTAATGGCCTATACTAACCACTTCGAGCCGCTGTCTCTCTCTCTCTGCGCCTCTCCGACAATCTCGCCAATAATTGTCTCGGAACTCCCTCCAACCTCAATCGCAATCGCAGTGGGTTTTATTGACGGCTAGAATCAAAACAGTGACGACTCATACACACAGTCCCAGTACCTTCAATGGTGCATAGAAGGATACGCTTTAAGCCAAAGTAGGAATTCATTGCAAAAACAATTTTATAGTAGGAACTGGCCCAGCAGTCAACCTCATGGCATTTACATAACACTAACACAGCTAACCGTTAGCTCCCAGGGAACGAGTCTCATATGGCTCGTTCTCAGCACTTTAGATAGTGACAAAATATGCACTCGCAGATTAACTCTGTGGTAACTAGAAGGGCCAAGTGGGTCCTTCACGCCTTCAAGGAAAGTTACCATAGTCTGCTAGCTGCTTCTTCGGCCCTGTCATAACTAGATATTGTGCTTATTTAACACTTATGCTGTCCTGTCTTTGTCTGGTTATATGTGGTTGTGCTGACACATAGTCAAGTGTCGCTCTTCGGCTCCACGACTCATCACCCAGGCAACATGTACACGCCGTCCAATCAATAGGTATGTCCTCAGATGGATGCCTGAGGGAGCTACGCAAGAAAACAAACTTTGTCAAAGTTAAGTAGGAATAGACCATTGTCGGCATAAAACCTGTGTCAGGACTCAAAACTTAACTGTTAGATTAGTTCCTTAAGAAGACCGGCCAAAATAAAGCGCCACTGACTAACTCAGCTGCAAAGTTAGGGAGGTGATTGCACCGATTTCTGTTGAAATCTGTGCGCCACCTCAACGTAAATCAGCGTATATCACAATAAAAAACTCATATAACACATATAATTCAGTACCGTCACATCCTTTCAGAATAAGAGAATGGTATCACACTGATTCGCTTCCTCCGCTTCGTTATTGTAAGCATTTTTCTGTGAAGTAATAATGCAACTAGAGGAATGCTGATTATGATGGTGGGGAAACACTGTATGTTTTTGTTTGAACTTGAAAACGAGGCCTGAATATGGTTACGTTGACACAACTGACAACTATTGCCCTACAGTTGACACACGTGGCTAGATTGTCATTAATGGTGTCTGAAAACGAAGTTTAACATCTGTGCACGAGTTTGAGACTGTCATTATTAATACCGGGTATATCCACCTTGTGCCTGGATGACGGCCTGGACACGATGTCTCATGCTGGTCACCAACCGACTGATACGCCATTGTGGTATTCGTTGCCATTCAAGATGGAGTGCGTCTGTTAATTCCTGTAGGTTCTGCACAGGAGGATCCCTCCTTCTCACCATGTTTCCCAGAATGTCCAGGATATGCTCAATAGGGTTCATGTCAGGGCTCCTTGCTGGCCATGGTAGGGTTTCGATGGCATTCTGGCGGAGGTATTCATGCACAGCTCTAGCACGATGTGGTCGGGCGTTGTCATCCATGAATATAGGGTGGGTTCCAGGTGCATGATTTACAAAATGAGGGACCACAACTCTATCCAGTATGGAATCTTGATATCTTTGTCCATTTAGTGTTCCAGGTACAGTCAACAGATCCAGCTTACAATCAAATGAGATGCACCCCCATATCATAACGGAACCTCCACCAAATGGAACTTCTTCCATGATGTTACGTTGGTCGTACGCCGTGCGTCTGGACCTCCATACACGAGTTCGACCATCTGTGGCATGAAGCAGGAACCGACTTTCATCGGACCAGTGTACCCGTCTCCAGGATCTCATGTTCCAGTGTCTTCTTTCGTTGCACCACCTCAGACGCTCCTCTTTGTGGTGTGCAGTGAGGAGAGGACGTCTGACAGGTCTCCTAGCTTTCATGCCAGCAGCATACAGTCTCCTTTTGACGGTAGACATTGACACTCTATTGCGCGTTTCCCATTGCTGGCTGAGCACTCTGCTGTTGGTGAATGGAGATCTCCTAACAAGGCGTACTAGGGCTCGATCATCACGGGCAGTAGTCTTCTTCGGTCTTCCAGATCTAGGCCTGTCCTTCACCTCGTTAGTTTGCCCATGTTTTGCAATCAAACGACTGATTACAGTATGGTTAATGTTCAGCTGTCTGCCAATCTCTCTGCATGACATACCAGTGGTATGCATGCCTATGATTTGCCATTTCACACGATCACTTAACCTTCGTCTTGCCATAGCGGTTCACAATCAAGAGCTGATTCTCTCTGTACAAATAAACCACGGTCATGAACACACAATTCCTAATCTTGTCGCCTAAATCAGTATGTAATGTTCTACACCTCAAACTGGACTTTTACATAACTGAACATGTGTGCTGTTTCCCGCCACGCACGGACATCAAGCGGCCTGAAGTCATGCATGCATGTGCATTTCGTACTTGGAATTATGTCAGCTAACGCGGGGACAAAAAGTATGGCAGCCTAGTTGTACCATCATGTTTCTACGTTCTATTGTTTTTGCTGGTGCTTAACTTTTGCACAGGTGTATATATATATAAAGATAGGTTAGGTATCTTTAGCAAGATACCAATCAGACGGTGTAGTATCGTCACATAAAATAGGGTACGGCTAGTCCCTAAACCACTAAAGCCAGCTTCTATACTCGCTGCGCCATAATATAACATCTAATTAAGTAAACACCATCAGGATGCAACATCGTGCTGGTTACACCAATAGCTGGGACGAGGTGGTGGTATTTCGTATAGGCGAGGATTCTCACCCGGCCCCACTGGAACATGATCACTCCACCGACCCTAGAGGCTTGTTCCTGTACACCCGGTCACCCACAGTCTCCCTCCACGTTCCCCGAACATACCTAACCAGGAGCATGGAGAAATGGACCAATGAGGCGCCAGAGCTACAGAAGTCATATCTGGTCAGATATCATTTCCAAAGCGTTGTTAGACCTTTGTTTGGAAACCATTGCTGCCCATAGGCGTTAGGTGTGTGTGGTTGAATTCACATCCTATGATCGAGTTTTAACCGGCTGCACTCAACATCAGAAGGTAGATTCGATCAGGTATCTTTTTTCCCAAGTGCTATTAGAATTTGGACAGCACAAGCACACCGGAAATAGTGCTGGCCATAGGTGTTAGGCATGGCTCATTAAATTTATACTTTCGGATCAAAATTTAACCCTGGGTAATCAATGAAGGAGATAGTTTACCAATCAACCAAGCAAGTCGAAGGGAAATAGACTACCATCAACCAACTTCAGTCAACCTGACACCAAACAAGTTGTAATGAACCAGCTTCAGTCCGCCTACAACCAAGCAAGTCGCAAGGAAATAGCCGACCATCAACTAACTTCAGGTAGCCTACAAGAAGCAAATTTCAGTCCGCCTGCAACCAAGCTAGTTATAAGGAAATAGCCTGCCATCAACCAATTCCAGTCAGCATGAAGTCAAGCAGATCATAGACAAATAGCCTACAGGCAGCGACGTCAGTCAGCTTACAGTGAAGCAACTTCAGTAAGCCTGCTTTCAAGCAGATCAAACGCCACCAAGCTTAACGCCAAAGGATTGGAAGCAACTCGTCTCAGCGCCAACCCACTTGAAAGCAGCTGGACTAAGTGCCAATCAGAGGGAAAGCAACCGAACTTGGTGCCTACCAGACTTGAAGCAAGCAGACTTAGACGTGCTACTTAATATAAGCATTAAATTAAGCATACTTAATATTTATATAAATATAAATATTTAAAGAAATCATATATCTAAATTAATAGTTATATCCAATCAGTTACGTATGATTTTACTTAATACAGACATTTGTTAGCATATTGACCTTATCCCATCGTTGAGAAATTTGTTTTGTCTTTAAAATCCCTCTGCCTGATAGTATTAGACTATACCCACTTTGTCATAGCAATCGACTAGCACTACTGTTCTACACACACCAATAGCAGCGAGTTAGTGCGTTACTATTGTCATCTATAGGTACACACCCTATCCTTTTAAGGCGAGACATTATAGTTAAGGGTTATGAATAATAATATGGCAGTACAAATAGATAGATGTACTGGTTCTCAAATGGATACAGATAACTCAGATGGTTTGTCCACTGCTGAGGAGCCAACACTCTCCACTTACCTCGAAGATTTGACAAGTGAGGAAGAGGGTAACGGGGTTGATAATGCGTTAAAGATGCACCGACCCATGCAACTGGTAGTGAGTGTAGAATTTACCTGACCCACACTATTAGACCAACTAAGCAATTTGCCAGATCCTCATGGTCCGGCTGCCCTGGTGCCATTATACATTACCAGCAACTAACCTCCCAAGCTACAATATATATCTGATGTTGATTCCTTTTTGGATAACAACGACAGTAGCGCAGGTTCTTCTCGATTCTCTAGATTTCTCCATCTCATCTGAAAGCACTGAGACCTTTCTGTGAACACAGACATCCTCTCCTACCTCAGCCTCTAGTGTCTCCGGCATCTGCGTTCAAGAACATACAGTTGGCATCCGCCACACTATGTACAAGAACTTTGTAGCACTGGTTGTCATTCGTATTTCACTGGTGGACACATGCTTCCACTCATTTCAAAATAGGGCTGTCACTGATTGATTGCAAATCACATCCACCATACCGATTTAATTATATGGAACCCTCTGGGTAAATCCTGAATTTAAATCTATATTTTAATAATCATATGGGGCCAATACGGGACCCATTTATTGACAGGCTAAACCCCTAATGGGGCCCATATGGGAATATGTCCTACTATCAGGGGAGAGTCTCGTTGGGGATACCTGAAGAATATTCTATAGTTATCAATTCGAAAGTAATTTTTAATGGTAAACACGTAGATACCTCTGTTGGTTTTTCATAGATTTTAATTTACTACGAACTGTCAACGTGTTGCCAATGTTGGCCCATCGTCTACATGCTATCTATGTGTGGCTGGGCAGCCGCCGTTTTGCACCAGTAGACTTCTCCTCAGTCAGAGCATAGGAGGCCAGAGCCAATGTATACGTTCATACCGGCGGACATGTCCGTTCGGCAGTGGTGGTGGTGGTGGTTCTTGAGACAGCAGCAGTGGAGGTGGCTGTGCCTGTAGAGGCAGCAGTAGTGGAGGTGGCGGCAGTGGTGTAAGTTATTGGGGTGGCGGTTGTGGTTCCCTCCGTGGCGGCGGCAGTAGTTTTTGGTGCATGCGTTCGGAGGTGTGCTTCCAGGCTGGCAGGCTTTTTCTTTTCGGGGAGGGTGAAGTCTGGTCGGGTTATACGTGGGACGAGGTGGTTGCATGCAGGTGGAGTGAATGCGAGATGTAAACCGAGGTCTTTCTAGGGTGGTCCTCGCTCTCGGGCAATAGTGCGGCAGGAGCAGGCGAGGGAGAGGCGAGAGAGGAGTTGCAAGGCAGTCTGACTCTGGGTTTTAATTTGGGGGCTCTGAGCACAGTATTTTCAGTTGCGATGCGGGGAAGTGAGAGGACCAATTTACATCCCCGACGTGTAGTTAAAATGTTGCCCTAATTTCTAAGATTCATCGCTCAAAAGATCGAAGGGCCAGTCTGGCAGCGAGAGTCCTGTCTCTTGGGAGTGGGAGTTCCTATGGGATAACGTATCCTTTTCATAGGGACATGGGCTGGGAGTGAGAGCCAGCTGAGGTTATTCCCAGCAGTCGTTACATTGATATCGGTCGCTATTTGTCCCGCTAGTCTATAAGCTGTTAGTTGGTCACAAAAGTCATTTGGTACTAGAAGTAACATTTGAAGGTGTCACGCTTAAGGCTTACCTACGTTAATGAGGGGAGATCGGGGTGGGGAGGGGGAGAAAAGAAATCTTCATTGCAAGCGTTTTGGATGCCTGGTTGATCTGATGTTCCCAGCTTTACAATATTATTATATTTGTTTTACTGTAAAAATTTACCACACATATAGTGACTAGTAAAATACATCAACGACATTAAAATCTTTGCCCTGACGCTCTACGAGACAACAATGGAAATTTATACACTATCTCGAATGTTCAGCCTAGTGTTTTATGCTATAATACATAAGGGAAAATGAAACAGACACAGTAACTGGTATTGTCATCACAATATATTAAACCTTTACTGTCTACATTTGGTGAATAATGTTAAACTATTTAGACATTGAATGTCCATTTGCAGGCCAAGAAAAGGCTGTTTTTGCAGATTTGCCACTGGAATCTCGAATGACTCAAGATAACTACAATACAATAAGAGATGATGATAGGCCTATATTCATAGCCGTCGGCATTGTGATTTATATACTTTCAACCATGACTTCCCAAAATCCCATTTCCAAGGTAACTATAGAGGTGAGCTGTTGAATAATTTGATTAGATGCTGTCGGTGCTTATAGCAGGGACACAGTTAAATTAGTTTCAAAATATTCAACAGAATGTTTATTAAATAGTAAAGACATACAATTTGCACAGTTTACGGACTTTTCAACGTTCCTGATAGCCATAGCTACGTCATTCATTACGTATTTTGACTGTGACATCAGCCTACATGTGACATAATGATTATGACGTCAACACTTTACTGACAGGTTGGATAACTTATACCCTCTTTCCATAATAGAATCGGTGCATTGCGATTGGATCTACATGCATCCGGCAGAGCAAAGCTAACTATCTGAATGCTCTTGCTTATTACAAGTGGTCCATGTTGGGTGGACCACACATTACTAAGTGGTAATAGCCGCTTAATTATAAAATTTGTTCGTGACAATTTCAAAGGTGGGATCATTTCTAGCTACGCCCTGTCTGTTCTTTCGGAGTGTCGGAATCAATTCATATACTTTGATTCACGACTTCCCAGAATCCCAATTTCAAGGTAACTATACAGGTAAGGTGTTGAATATCCTGAAACTAATGTGACTGGGTGCTCTTGCTGCCTATGGCCGTAACAGTGCCCGGTCAAACTATCTGTTGATCTGATGTTCCCAGGAGATGTCCAGTGGCAGGCTTTCTGTGTGTGCCTAAGCCGAGCGAGAGGTGGCAGCTTAGCGAACCTTAGCTGATTTCTGGTTTAAGGCCACAAGCAGCCACAGGGTGCAATCAATTAGATTACGCAAAAACCTATAACCTCACAAAGTTGGTTGAATCATTTGCTTGGAGATGAAAACCAGCGTGAGCGACATTAAAAAGGTGTTGAAGTGGTTTGAGGAATGGGCTTTCCGACGCAGATGTAGAAACCGGCTTGTGTAATTAGTTAAAGGAGGAAAGAGTTTAAGGAATTGGAAACTCTGTAGGGGTTCTGGTGGGCAACCTGTCCTTCAGGGGTGTGCAACTTCTGAAGCCAACACAGATAGGCGTGGTCAGATCGTAGCGTCAAAGGCTTGCCATAAAGGAAATGCTTAAAATGTTTGATGAAATGAATGCTAGGAGCTCACGCTTGGTGGTAGCATAACAGCATCCAGTGCACGAGAGGCGCTGGGATCCATAACAGATAACTTGTTCATGTCCGTCACAGTCGATCTGGTATAGGATAGCGCCGATACCAGTGTCTGATGCATCAGTACTGATAATGAAGGGGCATAAGCAGTCTGGGTGCTCCAGTATCAGGGCAGTAACTAATTTCTATTTAGGTATCCCGAAGGCAGCTTCGCATTCAGACGTCCATAAGAAGGGGTGGTCTTTTTCCATAAGTTGTACAAGGGTCACAGTGATCTTCGTAAATTCGTGTACATAAGTGCGGACATATTGGCAAAGTCTAAAGAACTGAATATCCGTAAGGGTAGCGGAGTGTTCCAAGCAGCTATGGTAGTGATCTTTGCAGGTTGAGTACAGATGCCTTGTGCAGATGCAACATGACCGAGGAATTCCACTTCTTTGCGGAAGAAGTGGCATTTCTTAGGTTTCAATTTTAAATTGGTAGCAGCAAATCCGTTGATTACTTCGCAGAGGTTGTTCACTGTGTCAGTGTAAGTGGTTCCGAACACTATCACGTCGTCTAGATAACATAGACAAGTTTTCCACTGTATTGTGAATAGTACCTATTGGAATAGGCTGTCATGACAGACAAAAGCATTTTTACTTTGTTGCGCTCATCCATCTCTACTTGCCAGTTTCCACTCGCCAGATCGAGGGTGTTGAATCAGGCAGTGCCAGCGAGGAAGTTGAGGGCGTGGTCTATTCAGGATAAGGGGTAAGCGTCTTTGATGCTGCAGTCATTTAGGCATCAGTAGTCAATACAAAAGCGGAAGGTACCATCATTCTTACTGGCCAAGACAATGGGGCTGACCCATGGTGATGTAGAGGTGAAGTAGAGGGTTCTATCACGCCAGACTGTAACATTTCTGTGACTTGTTGGTGTGATTCTTTTCTTTATGGAAAGGATGGCAGCAGAATTAACAGGACGGCTAAAGCTAACTATCTGAATGCTCTTGCTTATTACAAGTGGTGCATGTTGGGTGGACCACACGTTACTATGTGGTATCAGCCGCTTAATTATCAAATTTGTTCAAGACAATTTCAAAGGTGGGATCATTTATAGCTAAGCCCTGTCTGTTCTTTCGGAGTGTTGGAATCAATGTATATACTTTGGTTCACGACTTCCCAGAATCCCAATTTCAAGGTAACTATACAGGTAAGGTGTTGAATATCCTGAAACTAATTTGACTGGGTGCTCTTGCTGCCTATGGCCGTAACAGTGCCCGGTCAAACTAATTTCAAAATATTCAACAGAATATTGATTAAAAACTAAAAACATAAAATTTGTACACTTGACAGACTATTCAATATTCCCGATGTAGCTAGAGACGTCATTCACTAAGCATTTTGACTATGCTGCCTGTGAAGCTTTTATAGGACGCAATTGATAATGGTAAAAACATACAACGCCCAGGAAAATTAGTTTCAAATTTTCAACAAAATGTTGATTAAAAAGTAGGGTCATACAATTCGTACAATGCCCAGTCAAATTAGTCTCAAATTAGTCAACAGAATGTTGAATATTGTGTGTTTGTCCACATGTAGGATTTGGCAATAAAGATTGTTTGCTTGCTTGCTTGGTAGGTAGGTATGCTTAGTTTTTTAATGCACTGGCAACGCAATGACTTCAGTTTCTGTGCTAACAACACCTACGAAGTGCACCCATTAGTTTACTTTGTTGATCATCATTTCCCTGGTGGGGCATCGAACCGCCATCCTGCACAGCATTAACAACCCAGACATCTTTCCGCTGGACCACCACACCACGACAAGAACATTAGTTTAGCGAACCAGCTTTCAAATGTCGGATATACTATAATACACTGGCGATGTCTGTAATTCGTATCACCTCTCCGTATTACCGTATTTCCCCTATTTATTTTTACTGTAGTTTTGTAGTTCCGTATTTCTATTCCAATTATCAAAAAAAATGTTACTGACTTTTGGAGGCTATATACATGGCTGGTCATCCGCGTTAGATGTCAGTCAGTCAGTGAAGATACAGCGTTCGCGATATCTATCCCATTCCCCCATACTGAGCGTATGCATATGAGCATATTGGATATATATATATATATATATATATATATATATATATATATATATATATATATATATATATATATATATATATATATATATATATATATATATAAATATATCATAAATCTATGGTTCCAATCTAAAAATAGAGCCACGCTCTATCTATCTTTTTCTCGTTAGCTGTTGGAGACCACAATCCCTTGCGCACAATGGCCGCGCCTATACGCAATTCTAGACACAACCCAAATATAAGCGTAGCCGTGAGCGGCCACGCAAAAACAAACAATGCTACTTAAGTAGAACTAAGTTGGTGTCTTGTTTATTGTGGGCTCATCAGAGTTACCTCGCCGATCTTCAAATCCGTAAGGTAACCCTGCAATGGTGAGTTCTAGCGTGGCCACTTGTGAGGTTTAATATAAACGATTATACACCTAACAAAATATTATTGTTGTGAGAGGAAAGTGCCTCGCGCGGGCCTCCATCACAGGAAAATGACTTCAACGCCGAAGTGGAGGAAGAGAGTTGGCAAACAGGGCCACTCTCTTGTTCAAACATATGCTAAGTGTGTAGTGTGAGCTAACCTAGTGAAACTGTATGCTAGTGATGCACGCTGAATTACGTGAAGATGGGATGGATGATTTCCGGAGAATTTTTGTTCAGTTTATTTGCCCTCGGGTGTTGTCCTCCCGAGAACGTTCAAAATATTTGATGCGGATGGGGAGGTTGCGGGCCAGAGAGTAAAGATCTCTAAGCCAAGCAGCTCCGCTGCGGTTACGATGAAACCAGACACAGCAGGTAGATACCGGCGTCTCGCAACTCTCTGGCCACACAACCTTCCAGCTTCTCTCTCGTTCTGGAGTGTGGTCTCGATTCTCAGTTTTTCACTCCTTTTATACTCCTCGTGACGTCATAGCGAGAATGCCCAGCCAATCAATTCACGATATGTAGCCAATCAGCGTGTGAGCTGCAGGGGCAAGGACATTATCACGTGATAAACATCCTCCCCATTCACTCAGTACATACGCGCGTTTTTACGACGTTTTCAATAGGTTGAGCATAATTTAGGGGGAAAAATAAGGATAACTCGGTCAATTCTGAACCGATTTTAAAATGGCTAACAGTTTTGTGCTCCTCGTTTCATTCCGGTTCTGATATGCACCAAGAATGACGAGGATAGCATAATCTAAAGAAATTATATGTACCAACTCGGTACATTTTTATAGTATGCATTCTCTCACAACGCTGACATGTGTTGTCACGGATTTAGTAGACTTGATCTTATATTGCTTTAAATATACACGTACTATCCTACTAAGGGGAGTGCTTGGAACATACCCAGGACAGCCGTCCCATACCCAGCCGAGCTGGGACGGTCTGTACCTGTCCGGCCCATCCGCGCTACACTTAAAAAGAAGACATTAACAACTTTGTATAATCAAATAGTTCTAACTTTCAATGTAGATTAACTTGTTAAAGGTGGCTTTGGAGTTGGGACATCCAGAGACTTGTATATGTGTTACGGACATGATTTAAGCGCCACATTTGGGAAGATTGGTCCGGGGGTGGGGGCATGGGGGGGGGGGGGGGTGGTACACTACTGCCAAGTAGAGCATCATTTGCGCTGCTAGCTACAATGATCTGCTGAATAAATCGGAGATCGATTTGGATCGTGAAGTTGGCATTTCCTACAACTTCCAGATTTGGGGTGGGGTGGGGGCGGGGGGGGGGGGGGGGGGTTGGGGGAGGGGGGGGGGGGGGTTCCAGCAGCGGTATTCTGTTGGTGGGCATGCATGCTTTCAGGCATGGTGGCGTAGAGGTGCATGGGAGCTGAGGATGGTAACGGTAGCACCACAGTGGCGAGGGCCTGAGACTCTGAGTACCTTTGACAGTGCAATTGCATCTAAGAGAGCTAGTACACGAAAGGTGGATGGTCTCCACGACGGGCGGGGGCTCAGACAATGCGATCAATCTATACATGCTTCTAAAATATATTTGACTATAGGGCTGAATGTTCCAATTTTTTCTGCGGCGCCAGCATGTTCGAAATAGGTTGCAACTAGCGGGAAAAACTTTCAATATAGGTCCTAATTCTGCTTGCAGGATTTCGGAATCTTTATCTGCATGTGGTGGGGGAATTGGTCAACGTATATGTCAGGCATGGTTGTACAGTTTCGGTGTTCATGTCATGTCTGAATACAACTTGAACAGGACATCGCTGTTCTAGTTTCCATGGATCAGCGGTATTATCTGGTGCTGAGCGTATTGTGAGCGCAGGGCCTCGAGCTGGCTATATAGAGACCCGGATGTGTTTAAATTATCTGGTGGTTTGCATATTCCCCAACCGACCGACCAACTGATCCTGACCGACCGACTGATGGACATAGATGCTTGGCCAGGCAGCTTTCGCGAAAATCATTGTCGGAATATAATGCAGAAATTTGCAAATTTGTTAATTTATTTTTATAGTTGCAACACACCAGGCAATAATTTCAATGGGAAATAACTCTATAGACCTTCAGCCTACTGAATATTTTGAAAACAATTAAACTGAAGGCTGTGGTGCCTGCATGCTACGTATATTCAGTCAAATTGTTTTCAAAATATTCAGCATATCCATTACCCATTTAACACTTATATCAGCCAAAAAAGGGCTTCTACAGTGGTATTGAGAAATGCTAATTTGCGGAGAAAGAGAAGAGTATTTTTGAAAATTTCCCACTGGAATGACTGGCTCGATAAGAGATTTCAGTGCTAAACTTTCAAAAAAATTTGTGTAAAGGGTTAAACCCCGTTGAAAATGTAGTCTGCAGAAATTGAGCAGGCAGACAATTATGAACAATCTAAACATAGAGCCGTAGCTTCATGCTATGCCGAGAATATAGCTATCTCGCTCCCGTCCGCGTAGGAGATCTCGCGAGAACACGAATGAGTTACGAAGTGCCAATTTTGTGCCAAGCGGCGGCAACCCCGGTTTGGCGATGAACCCTCCAATACACGCGAGTCAAGGATTACCTCCCTTGAGCTTGGTATGCAACTCGGCCTGGTTCAGGTAAATCGAGGCTTTGTAACCAATCAGAGTTGTCCTTAGCGAACCATGTGACACAGGTGACACATTTTGGCGTTAGTGTCTCATTTAAAACAAATGTGGGCATTTTAGATCGACCGCTGTGAGATGGCGATGTTTATTCAGGGGATTTTAATTGTTTTAATTGCAATAGCAAGACAAACAGAGGCCGCTGGTAAGTGAACACGACGCGTGAAGTTTAATTACAACATCAGAAGCACTAATTGTTTTATTTAGTTATGCGCACCTGTTTACAAATATGATTTCGATATATCCCAAAATGGCCGACCAAATAATACGGAAGTGACCCATTAATAAGTTGATTTCGTACGCTTTCATGCGTAAGCCTATCTGTATGAAGTACGTTGTAAGGACCAATACTGGCATACCATAATGGAAGAGGGAGTGCATTCAATATTATACTGGTGTTCTACTATAGAGTGAGGACCGGAAACTGTCAACAGTTGGAGCACAAACACAGTTGTCATCATGATCATCATGATGATGATCATGTAGATCATAGATGGTTCCAGTCTATTACTGTTTGTACGAAAAATTTATGTTTAAAGAGTTCAGTTTTTGCTGGTGGTATAAAAGTTGTAGAACTCTGCCACTGTTTGGTAGTGTGCCTCTTAATCAGCTTAGCTACAATATTCGACACAAACCCCGGTTATTGCTTCGTATAATTCATATATCCATTCGCTCGCACCTTAAATGCTGCATTCATTATTCTCATTTTACATCGTGTGTGTTTGGGTGTGTGAGGGTGGGTGGGTGACATGGAAGTGGGTGAGTGGAAAATAAAGTGAGTTATTCAGTGAGTGATTCAGTGACTAAGTGATTCAGTGAATTAATGAGTGGGTGTGCGGTGGGTCGGACCGATGTGGGTGGGTGGGTCCGACCGCGGTGGGTGGGTGGGTTGATCAGTCGGTGTGTGGTTCGGTTGGTCGGTCGGTCGATGGTTGGTTGGGTGGGTGAGTTGGTCGGTCAGTCGGGCCGACCTCGGCTGGTTGGTGGGTCAGTCGGTTGGACCGTCGGTCGGTTTGTTGATGGGTGGATGGGTCAGTCGGTGGGTGGGTTGGTGGGTCGGTCAGTCCGACCTCGGTTTTGGTCAGTTGGTGGATCGGTCGGTAATTGGGCCGGTCGGCTGGTGGATGGGTCGTTCGGTTGGGCCGACCTCTGTGGGTGGGTTGGTCGGTCGATGAGTGGGTGAGTTGGTCGGTCAGTCCGACCTCAGTCGGTGGGTGGGTCGGTTGGTCAGGCAGTTGGTCTGACCTTGGTCAGTTGGCGGGTGGTTCGGTCAGTCGGTCCGACCGTCTGACCTCGGTCGGTTGGTGGATCAGTCAGTCGGTGGATCGTAGGGTCGGTCAGTGGGTGGGTTGGTTGATTTGTGTGGGTGGGCGAGTTGGTCGGTCGGTGGGTGGTTCGGTCGGTTGGGCGGTCGCTCTGACCTCGGTCTGTGTGTGGAGGGTTGGTCAGCCAGTCAGTGGGTGGGTCGGTCAGTCAGTTGGTCCGACCTCGGTCAGTTGGTCTGTCCGTCTTCTAGCCTACGGGACTAGTCTACCAGCTTACTAGCCTACATGCCTAGTCTACCCGCTTACTAGCCTACAGTCCTAGTATACCAGCCTACTAGCCTACGGACATAGTCTAGTCTTCATGGTTAGGCCATAGCTCTGCCTTAGCCAGTCTTGTCTAGGTCTTAACTAGACGTTAGCTAAGCTATGGCTAGAACTTATCCGGGCTTGGATATGCCTTATCTAACCTTAGCTATGGTTACCTAGTCATTAGTCATTACCTAAGCATTAGCTGGGCTTGGTTAGGCCTAATCTATGCCTTATCTACGCTTCGCTTAATTTTACCTTGGCCTTAGCTATGCTTATGTAGGCATTAGTTAGTCCTTACTTCGACCTTACCTGGTCCTTATTTAGGCTTGGCTTGGTCTTAGCTAGGCCTTAACCTGGTGTGGCTTAGCCTTACCTAGGCATTGACCAGGCTTTGCTAGGCATTACTTAGGCCTTAGCTTGGCTTGGGTAGGCCGTAGCCGGGCTGGATTAGGCATTACTTAGACCATAGCTAAGATTGGCTAGACCTGAGCGTGGCTTTATCTAGGTTTGGATATACTTTATCTAGGCCTTAGTTACCTTATGTTTTGACTAGCATTAGCTAGGCACTGTCTATGGCTTAGTAAGGCCATGCTAAGCCTTATATAGTTCTAAGATATGCCTTTTCTAGTGTTAGCTTAGTCTTACCTAGGCCTTAGCTATGCTTATGTAGGCATTAGTTAGCCCTTACTTAGACCTTACCTGGTCCTTATTTGAACCAGGCTACACAGCGTTATACACCAGTACAAAGGTAACATATTTTAAAATTTGCATTTACCGGGATAGACTTCACATACCATAACATAATTTATCTCAGGTTGTAAAATCATTAGTCAATCCAGAAAGATATAAGCTATATATATGCATTTGTCTAATTGTATTCCAAAAATTGTGTGGTGATGTTTATTAGATATAGCCTATCCCTGAACCTCGCACCGACCATATATACTATTCATGATCTACGCCCACATCTGTCCATGTAGCCTACACGCAGACGGTAGGCTATATTGTCTATTGCTCTATTAGAATAACCAGTAGCGTAGCAAGGTGGGGGGGGGGGGTGTTTGCAGGGGGAGGGAGTTGGAGCAATCTTCCCAAATCTGATGCCTAAATTATGTCCGTAACACATACAAGTTTCTGGACGTCCCAACTCCCAAGCCACCTTTAACAAGTTAATCTACATTGAAAATTTGAATTTACAACGTTGTTAATGTCTTCTTGTCATGCTTGTTCATCGCTATGCTGAGACTTTTAGCTTTAATTACGCTACATCAAGACAAAGAATAGTAGAATACACGTTACTTTGTCGGTAGAATAAAATAATTGGCGATCCTGGAATGATGTTTTCTCTTTATTAAAGAAATTTAAGCAGATTCTGACACCTAATTAGTATGCGGGGTAGAACCTTTTAAGTCTTCGCTGAAGTAGGGTGGCGGCTTGTTAGACCTGGCACCCCCTGACGTGAAAACCTGGCTACGCCACTGAGAATAACGTCTCAAGCACATGAGATGACTGAAAATGTATACCACTGCTATTTTTGCATAAGCCTACTTTTGCAATTCTCAAGCCAATGTAATATCAGTTCTAATTGACGTACATGAAAGGCGCTGTTACTGTCACCACCAACTGGCGTATGTTAGCATTATGATGTTAGTCACCATACAGGTCTGTCCTTTAATCAGCAAAATATCATCCACTTTTGCGATATTACTGAATCTTTGAGTGTCCATGTGTGAACAAAAAATTGCTGTACAACACTGATGTGTAAAAATTAGGTGCATAGGTGCCTAATACATGTAGTAGTAGGTGCCTATGTTCCCTATGGTATTATTTCGAATAGTAATCTGACAGTCCAAATATCTGTCACAGGGGCGGGTTGAGTCAGAGCAGACTCGGACTAGAATTGTTTGTGACCTGCTTTTCGAGGATGTTACTTGCTAGGTAGACTTCGAATTTGCGTGTGCGAACAGCTTCTTGGACGTTTGGTTGTCAAGTATTCGTGAGGAGGGATGGCTGGGATCGACCCATCAACCACCTTGAATAAGAATGTCAATCAGAGTTGGTTACGCCTTTCTTGTAATGATGTTAGGTCATGGTCGTGCAGCATCTGGGTAACACATCCTGGGGTTCTGCTCTTGTAGTCACCAGTGATGAATCTTGCTGCCTGTCTTTGAGTTTTTTCTAACCGGTCGATGTCTGATTGGAGGTATGGGTCCAAGATTATGGCGCCGTACTCAAGTATGGATCGTACAAGTGATAGATAGGCATTCTTCTTGCATGGTGTGGGGCAGTTCCTTAAGTTCCGTCGAAGGAAGCCAAGTGTAGCATTAGCTTTTCTTGTAACTTTGCCTATGTGGGTTGTCCATTTAAGATCTTCCGAGAATTGGATACCAAGGTATGGGTTATTAGTGACCTGCTGTAGGATGGTGTTGGTAAGGCTATAGTAGTGCTGAGACTTGTTTTTCACACTTAGTATGTAACATTTCTTTGCACTGAATTGCATGCCCAGTCAGATGGCCAACATTCTAATGCATCAAGGTCTTGTTGCAGGATAGAATGGTCAATGTGGTGATTTTACCTCATGATATATTAGACAGTCATCAGCAAACAATCGGATCTGGGATTTGGCTCTGCTTGGCAGGTCGTTTATATGGCATAGAAATAGAAGAGGTCCCAAGACAGTGCCTTGACGGACGCCGTATATGACAGGAGTTTCCTCTGATGATTCACCTTCGAGGACAACACACATTATGCGCTTAGTGAGAGAGCATGATAGCCATTGATGAGTGGTGCCTCTAATGCCATACCACTCAAGTTTGTATAGAAGATTGTCATGTGGTACTGTGTTCGAAAAGTTTAGGATGCCGATGTTAACTTGTGCCCCTGCATCATAGGATTTGAGCAGATCGTGAGATGTGATGAGCAGCTGGGTTTCACATGAGTAACCAGAACGAAAGCCATGGTTGAGGTTCATCAGTATGCTGTTTCGCTCAAGGTGGTCTAGGATGTGCTTACATATGATATGTTCTAGTAGCTTAGATGCCACAGAGGTAAGGGAGATAGGTCGGTAGTTCTCTGCAAGATGCTTATCTCCTTTCTTGTAGACACTACGATATATTTGCTGTAAGCCAGTCCTCTGGTAGAGTGTCAGTGTCCAGCGATTTCTGGAATATCAGGCTTAGACCAGGACCGATGTCAGCACATTCGTTTAGGACTTAAATTTGGGATGTTGTCTGGTCATGAGGCTTTGGATGCTTTGAGGTCATTTAGCAGCTTAATCACACCTTCCTGCTTAATGATAATATTTGTGATTGCTTGCTTGCATAGCTTGTTTAGCGGCATCTTCAACATGTGTAAACACAGATTTAAATTGGTCTAACAGGATTCAGGCTTTTGATGTTGTCCTGACATTTACTCTTTACGTATCTCCTATGCTTTTTGCTAAATGAAATATATAGATATATGTCACTTGAATTTTATATATATATATATATATATATATATATATATATATATGTGTAATAGACACCTTCCGACAAATCTAAAGAGTCAATGTTTCTGTGGGGGGGGGGGGGGGTGGTGGTGTGGCGGGAGGCGACGCGTGGTTGAGTAGCGCAAGATAAATAAGTTTAGTAGAAGTCACTGATTTTTTTAGCTCGTCTGGCCCTTCGGGCCAAGTGAGTTTATGCCATGGTGACCGCCCGTCGTCCGTCCATCAAAACACTACTCCTCATTAACCACTTGGCCAATTTCAACCAAATTTGGCTGGAAGGACCCTATGATCGTAAGCTCCAGAACTTCCATTCAGAATTATGATTCATCAATTCTTTGGGTGAAAATCTTAGATTTTATGAAAACCATTCTGAGCAATTTCAAACAAATTTTGCTGAAAGAATCCTATGGTGATGGGCTCTTAGAACTTCCATACAGAAGTATAATTCGTAAATTTTTTGGGTGAAAATCTGAGATTTTATGAAAACCATTCTGAGCGATTTCAAACAAATTTTGCTGAAAGAATCCTATGGTGATGGGCTCTAGAACGTCCATACAGAATTATGATTCGTAAATTTTTTGGGTGAAAATCTGAGATTTTATGAAAGATTTATGAGAAATGGTTAAAAGGGTAGGCTTACTCCTCCATAGCTGCTTGACATATTTCAACCAATTTTGGTCAATTGGATTTTATGGTGGTAGCTCCTCCAGAACATCCATTTAGAATTTTGATTTATCAATTTTTGCAGTGAAAATCTTCGATTTTATGAAAAATATATACCGGAAATTGTCAAATTGTTTCTGAATGATTTCAACCAGATTTGGCTGAAATGATCCTGTGCTGATGGGCTCTAGAACATCCATAGAGAATTTTGATTCATCAATTTTTGGGTAAAAATCTTACATTTTATTAAAAATGTACTGGATATTGTCAAATTACTTCTCCTTACTAGTTAAGGCAATTTCAACCAAACTTGGCTAAGCTGATCCTATGATCATAGATGCCAGAACTTCCATTCAGAATTTTGATTGGTAAAGATTTTCCCTGTGAAAATTATTTTTTCATTTTACTTATTTAAAATAATCTTGTATGTTTAAATACAAATTCTTCAAATGCTAGTGGTCCAGGTGAGCTTCACAGGCCTTGCGCCTCTTGTTTACAGTTAAGTTTTTGGTTTAGCTCAACATATATCGTCTTATATCTCGACAAGGCTTCACCTTATTGGGACTAACCTTGGACACCTGCTTCCTTATAGCTGTGCGCGATTATTGCTTTGAGTGATCGCGATCGATTATTTAAGAATAATCGTGATTAGTCGATTAATCAGCTTGGGTACTAATTATCGAGACATAATAACAAAGGTATATATGAATGACGAATGCTGCAATGGTATTTAGAAATGCCCATTTGAAGGCCAAGAGAAAACTATTTTTGAAAATGTATCACCGGAATGCCTGGCCTCGATACTCGAGCCAGTCTTCCAGTGATACATTTTCAAAAGATTTTCTCAGCAAAATGACAATGTTCGGGAGAGATCACATTAAGGAGTAATTAAATTGCAGGTTTTGAAATATTTTATGCAGTAGATATTATTCACGATTATTCAATTATTTAGATTTTAATCATATAAATTAACGATTTAAAGAATAATCGCGATTTTCGATTTAATAGCGTAATTCCTTATATAGCAAGGTGATGCAGGACAATGATATTGAGGTCAAAGATCAAGGTCATTGTACCGTTTGACTTGTATAAAGTACAGACTTTAACAGTTACCAGTAGATTCTTCTGCTTAGCTCTTCTACATTTAATTCAGAATTGGGCAAATTATTGAAATGGACATTTCAGGTTTTACCTAAACCCCACCCATCTTTAGCTAACTCCACCCACACCTTGCTCGTGTTGGGATCGATCGATCTCTGAACACCCTGACTATCAATTAAAAAAACCAACCCACACATTTAAGCTGTTGACTATTTTGAAACTAACTTGACTGGGTGCTGTTGCTGCCTAAGGCAGCAACAGCGCCCAGTCAAATTAGTTTCAAAATATTCAACAGCATGTTTATTAAATAGCAAAGAATTACAAAGACTGACAATTCATACAACGTGTCAGACCATTTGAGATTTGATGACGGTCTATAAGGAATCCTTTGTGACGTAATGATTATATATGCGTTGAGCTGATTATGATGTCATGCGAGGTCTGATGATGGACGGATACTCTGGAAAGGTGAATTAGGCATGGTCATACAGTTACCTCAACCGGCAGCACAGACATTGAGCCTTCTGAGGTCAACGTCATTGTGATCTTTATACAAGCTAGGTTTGCATTTGGAAATGCAAGATGCCACAATTTTCACCAATATCATGCTAGTGTAACACTGATGTCTTGTTTTATTTTTCAGAGAGTGTTGAAGGCATATTTGAGCGCATTTATTACGACAAGGAGTGTTTGAACCAGCAACCGTTAGGTGTTGGCAGTGGTCGGCTTCCTGATCATAACCTCAAAGCATCAACTAATGAAGTAAAACGACCGGCCCATCTTGCGAGACTCGGGGATACGTCATGTGAGTAATGACATGAATGGGCTCGAGTCTTCAGAAAACATATATGTATTATATTTCTTGCAAAATCGACAGGAGAAAAATTTCAGCATGGAGCACGTGAAGCCCTTTTTTGGTACAATCTTAAATAAGCTTTACACTTAACCCTTACCCCTCCGATGTCAGTGCTACTATCTTTTACTATAAAAATAGCCAAGGAACTGGTGAAAAGTTTTAAACAATTTTGGTCGAAGATGTTGCTGTCTATGACAGCATCATCTTCCACCAAATTTGTTAAATAATGAGCACCAGTTCATCTTTTAATTTAATTTGGAAATTTACAATTTTGACATCGGTGCGATAAGGGTTAAATATGAATGGTTGTAATTGCTAGGGATTTCTTTTAGCTTGGCTGACTATACAATTTATATATCATTTTTATTGGAGAGAGAGAAGGTTATCTGATTGCTGAATTGGAAAGTTGGTGAAGGCATAGGGATTTGCAATGTTTGCAAGGAATCCAGTCTTAGCTAGATTCTAAACACCACCCACACTTCGCCTGTGTTCGGATCGATCGATCGTTGAAGTCCCTTACTATGAATTTCCAGAAAACTATACAGGTAAGCTGTTGAATATTTTGAAACTAATCTGACTGGGTGCTGTTGCTGCCTATTGGCACCGACAGCGGCAAGTCAAATTAGTTTAAAAATTTTCAACAGCATGTTTATTATGTAGGAAAAACATAGAATTTGTACAGCAATGCTTAGTGTGTCAGCTATTAAGCATTCGTGAAGAACTTAGCTACATCATTCATGACGTAATTGATGATGACGTCAGCCTATGCATCACGTAGTTGATTACGATGTCATATGATTGACTGAGAAATGCAATCCTCCATTGTTATCTTTGCTTTGAGCTTAAATGTTTATTGTCCAGTTGTTATGTAATCATCTTATGATCTGGATGTATAAGACTTATTGACTTTGGCCACCTGTTACCGTACAGCCCAGAAGTTTAACTATTTAACCATCAAAATTTGTTCAAGAAAATATAACACTGGACTGCTGGAATGTCTGGCTCGCTTGTTGAGATTAAGTCATTCCAATGGTAAATTAAAAAATTTAATGTTTTCTCTTGGTCTGCAACTGGACATTTATCAAGACAAAGTCTACAGCAGATGTTTTTGGCTGACTTAAGTGTTAGTTGTTATAAGTATATGGGAGAGTGACGGATTTCGACATCGCTGGATGAAGCAGTTATCAGTCGGTGTTGTATGGCGTCTAAATGATCGACCAATGGATGAATGTAATTAGTAGTCTATTACTGATGATGGAAAAAATTACCAATGGATAAATATAATTGTCTATTACTGATGACTGATGATTGATTGACAGATTAACTGACAAACACCACAATGGCAGTTCTCTACACAGAGTCATTGATGGACAGATTGAATAACAGACTGGTTGATAGATGGATTAACTGACTGACTGACTGATGGACGGATGGATGGCTAGACGGATGGATGGATGGACTGACTGACTGACTGACTGTCCATCCAATCGACAGACCGACTGACTGATTGCTATATCATCTTCACTGACTAGCACAAAGCTTTATTGAGTAGGCTTTACTTTAACTTTAAACACAATAACAATGGGCGTTTCCGGTTTTAACTATGCCAGTCTATCCGGTCTCTAGCTAAGCTCCACCCACACCTCGCTCGTGTTGGGATCGATCGATCTCTGAATACCCTGACTATCAATTTCCAAAAAAACTACACAGGTAAGCTGTTGAATATTTTGAAACTAATTTAACTGGGTGCTGTTGCTGCCTAAGGCAGCAACAGCACCCAGTCAAATTAGTTTCAAAATATTCAACATCATGTTTATTAAATAGCAAAGAATTACAAAGACATACAATCCATACAACGTGTCGGAGTATTTGGGATTTGGTGACGGTCTATAGGGAACCCTTTGTGACGTAATGATTGTGACGTCATCATACGCTGAGCTGATTATGACATCATACGAGGTCAGATGATAGATGGATACTTTGGAAAGGTGGCTTAACAACACTAAGTTTTAGTGTCATATATAACTTTCTTCATATAAAATTAACAAGAGCATACAGCTTATACTCTCATGGGAATGCCCCACCAACAAGAATTTTCCATATTGACTAAGAATAATTAAATATAGATAACATAAGTGACATTTACATGTAGAACATATTATCAAGATTTTCTTTCAAGCAATATACTAGTTTTACATACATGCATATAACCATAAATATCATCCAAATTCGTGCGACAAAATGAAAGTTTAAATCAATTTATGTACATTAACATATACTTCATAGCGGCCATTTGGCACAGCCATTTTCATATATGACAGTTCAAGACATTTCTGAGCAGTAGATCTAACGGCCTACAGTACATGTTAATGATCCAGATTAAGATATCCTTTGCTATAATAAGATTTTGGCATGCATTGACCCGCTGAGAACGTTCATGTAGGATGGTCACTAATCGTAGGATGCTGTTCTGATCGTTCATGGCATGAACTTCCTGCCTAACTTGAGGTCTTCTGTGTAGATTTTATGCCCGAAGGCAGTTAAATTAAGGATTCAAAATTCCTTAGCAATCACATGTGTCAGTTACTGTATTAAAATATCTATGGATGTAGATAGATTTAACCCCCTTTGATAGTCAAGTCTGTGACCATTTGTCAACCAAGGGAAGACTATTTTTGAAAACTTACCACAGAAATGACAGACTCAGTAACCGAGCCAGTCATGTTAATGGTACATTTTCAAAAACATTCTTCTCTTGGCTTCTTGAGCAAATTTGACCATTAAAGAGTTAAAAAATATATATTGAACCAAAAAAAGCAACACTGAGAATATTACTGTATAAATGTTATTTAACAAAAACAATAAATTGATTCAAATATATTATTTAATTGATAGGTCATTTTCCAATTTGAACAACGGTCTCTTGTTACTGTAATGCTAGCATCGCGCCTTTAACACGGCATCATTCAACGGAAGGGTCCAAATGAAATAATGACAATAAGATCTGTTTTGCCATTTTCATGGATTCCAGCCCACACCATGACACTGCCGCCACCGAATCTGTCGTGCTGAATGATGTTGGCTGCATCATATGGTTCTCCTAAACGTCGCCAAATCCGTTGCCTACCATCTGCCACATCCACACAAAACCTCGACTCATCACTGAACAAAAGCGGTGTGCAAATTACGGGACAGCCGCGGGGCAGTCTCAAATCTGTGACGTCGTGATGACGTCACTAAGTAGCGGTCTTCTTGTGGTGTTGTTGCTCTCGGTCTGCCAGATCGTGGTCAGTCATTAACATGTCCAGTTTCCTGCTCACGTTGGCGGAGATGGGAAATGGTTGAGGCGTGAACATTAAAATGTCAAGCAACAGCGCGAACGCTCTGCCCAGCAGCGAGTCTTCCTATTGCTTCATGGCGCTGATTTTCGGGTAGCCCTGGGTGAAATGATTTGCATTTCTTCATGATCAGCGAGACATTACATTGACGAAACATGCCTGCAAATTTGGTTATAAATGGACGCATAGTTTTAATACAACAAACCAAACTTCACTGTTGCTAAACATTTTTGGCTCAGTATAGATAACCTTCCCAGTCATTTTCAAGGTTTGTTTTCAAAGGTATTTTTTTCTGGTCTGCAAAGCACTGGAAATCTACTAAGCAAATTATAACAATTTTCATGAACCAATTAATTGTCAAATTTGGTCAAGAAAATTTAATGTTATTGTCGATGTACAGGCCAAGAGAATTCAATTTTTGAAAATTTATCACTGGAATTACTGGCTCGGTTATCGAGCCACTCATTCCAGTGATAAATTTTACAAAGTTTTTGGCCGGTATGACCATTTAAGGGTTAAAAAATTAATCGGTGCATTATATTTGTTTTTGTAACAGATGCATGGACGGCTTCGACGGCTAATGTGTTTCAGTGGATCTCCGTCGATCTTGGCGAGCGTTTTCTCATTACCGCGGTCGCGACACAAGGTCGTAAAGGCAGTGATGAATATGTTACAGAGTACTTGTTGACGTTTTCTGATGATGAGATGACATGGCGAGAGTATAATAGTGAATTTGGAATGCAGCAGGTATGTATTGAATGGCTCAGAAATAACATAACCTATTTCCAAATCAAAATAAAACGTACTGTTGAATATTTTCAACATAATTGGATTAGAGGGTTCCTATAGCATGCTACATGTGGCACTGTACTGATTAGCCCTTTATGGGGTTCCTATAGCATGCTACATGTAGCACTGTATTGATTAGCACTTTACAGGGTTCCTATAGCATGCTACATGTGGCACTGTATTGATTAGCCCTTTATGGGGTTCCTATAGCATGCTACATGTGGCACTGTATTGATTAGCCCTTTACAGGGTTCCTATAGCATGCTACATGTGGCACTGTATTGATTAGCCCTTTACAGGGTTCCTATAGCATGTTACATGTATTTGCCAAACATGATCATAGGGACGATATGCAATTAGGTTTGACTCTAGAATGGCCAAGTGAGCTTATAAATGCCATGGCGACCATCCATCCGTCGTCCATCAATCTTGTCTTTAAATGATTTCTCAGAAACCACTGTGCCAATTTCAATTATATTTGGCATGAAGCATCCTTAGGGCATAGTGATCCAAATTTCATCAAACAAAGCCGGTTTTTTCAAACAAAGCAGATCAGGCAATTTGGCCATCGGTTTTTAGAAACATCTTTTAAAAAGTCTTCTCCGAAAGCGCTTGAAGGACCAATTCAAAACTCATGAAACATCCTAGTGCAACAGCTGAACTAAGTTTGTTCAGGGGAACTGATTGGCCAAATTCTTTGATGGCTAGTTTGGATGACCAAGTTTTCGCTGAATCTATTGGGTTGAAATTTAGAAGATGTGATTCAGGATTAAGGGCCATTAAGGTTTTTTCAAGGGAAATTTATACATGAAAAACCCGATGAGACACTAGAATTTGAAACATTAACTGTTTTATGGTCAAACTGGTGAGAAGCGGCCTCTGCAGTAGTCTTGACGAATATATCCATATGCAGGCTAAGAGAAGACAAATTTTTGAATATTTTTCACTGGTATTCCTGGTTTGATAATTATCTTAAATTTGAAACCTTTTTTGAAATTATCATATATATATAAAGCAGACATTATACGGTTTCAGGTGATTATCACATGTCATTGGTCCAGCTGTTGCGCAATTGGACATAACTTGATATACCGTATTTCGCTTAATAGTAGGCTAGGCTTCTATTAGGACAAGAGGTGTTCAATTTCCAACCAAACATCTCTGAGAAAGGGGGTGGGCTTATATTACAGTTTTCCCCAAAAAGTTATCTAAAATTGATACCACGGAAATTCAACGTATTTTCTCCCGTAAAAATTCCCACTGCCTACGCCTATGTTTAATGTATACCTCAAAACAGCACCAGGGAATGAAATTATTTGATTTGAGCGCCTAAAAATGGCATCGCGAAAAAATACAAATCACGTGATTCGCCTCGAATTGAAGAGTTTATTTTAGAGCGAGTACTCGGATATAAATATTCTGGAATCGGGGACTCGGAACTCGGGAATATCTATATATTATTATTGCGCGATAGGAACTGAGTATTATACTGATCTTAAAAAACGGGTACCCGTTTGATAAACTCCCGTTAGTGTATAATATCTCACGAGAACATGATGCCTCCGGCTATATTGTCGTTCGTGATAATTCAATTTGGATCATTTAATGTTGATTGGCGTTACAAAATTGATGCACATTTTCTCCCGTCCTTGTTGTTTGGTACATAAATTTGGTCTTAAAATATATTTATAAGGAAGGTATTTAATCACGCCAAGACTGTTTTACGCGCATTTTGACTACAAAAGTGTGGAATAAACTTTATTATATCTTGAACATACGTGGCCTACTATTAGTATTAACCTAATAGGCGGTCGAGATTTACAAATCCGAGGCCTGTATTGACTTTTAGAGGGGCCGGGAATGTATCAGGGCAGAGATCGGTCTGAAGGAGACACACCCTGTGATACGATTGTTATTATTATACACGCTATTCTTACAAATTTGCTCTTAAGAAAAATTTTCCTATACAGTCTGCTGAATTAGGGGGTGGGCTTCTAATACAGAGTTTTGCCATTTTGAAACTGCTAAGAAATCATTGGAGCTAGGCTTGCGCCATTTTTCGATTTAATCGTGAAGTTCGATTTATTTTTAAAATCACGATTTTTACGATGTAATTGAGGAAAAATCAGAAAATCGTAGAAAATTTCATGTTTTTAAAAAAATCTGAAATGTGCACTTTTCTGTCGCATTTTAGCCGTACATGAGTACAATTATAATCGATTCACGCGTGTGTTCATTGTGTGTATATCTCGCCGTGCCATGCACGTGCCGAATAATTACTAATCATAACACAAAGCACTACAATAAACAAGCTAACAATAGCGAGGTAACACCTTTGTCATTGAGAAAACCACCTAGTTACTCCGTTGAATCGCCATATAATTTTGTGTCTTTCGCTGCAGACCCTGAATCTGTCGTGAAATGCCAAGTATATACTTGGTTGCACAGTGTTAGGCAATCAATGAGCATAATTCTTTTTTAATTCTAGGGTTAGCAATTTCAGGCTGTCTAATAATTTTTGCTTTTTGATTCGGTTGTCATGTCAAATTAAAGAAAATAAAGCAACAGCATTCCAGATTGTGTGATTTTGAACTGCGTGTTCTGTTGATTACTCTTAGATGTAAATCATACATTCTGAAAGCAACTATAAACTGCTCTATAGGACAAGTTTACGTCGTTACAATCGTACCTACTCAAAGCTCCCGCCCTATGTATGAGGATTGCCCAGTATCTCCCTGGGTACTAATATTAACGTCTTCGCATTACTCTGATAATGACCTAAACTCGTCCTACAAAGGGAGGCTATAAGCGGAAGCTGATACATCCTGTAATTTATATTATTTTCTCGGCGACATTTTATCTGAGATTTTGATGAAATAAATAATGTTTATTAAACTATACGCAATATTTAAGCGGTCCCAATTAATAATTTCACTCCCGCGATGATGGATATAAGGTATACATTAAGCATAGATGTAGGATGGTAAGAATTCAGTGCCTGAACATGTGTTCTAATTTCGTGCTATTTTTGTATCATTTATTTCAACTTTTTCTAGAAACAAGTCACGTTACCCCGGTTTATACTTTTGGGAATTTGGACCTACGATTTAATCGAAAATCGCGATTTTTTAAATAAAATCGATCGCGATGTTTCAAAGCAAAAATCGCGCAAGCCTAATTGGAGCTCATATGTCAAAGTTAGGGGGTGGGCTTCTATTAGATCATAGTCTACTATTAAGCGAAATACGGTATGTGGAGTTCATAAAATCTATATTATCCATGTTATTTTAGGTATTCACTGGAAACACCAATGGCTACCATCCACAGAAGAACACGCTTCGCTACCCTCTTGTCGCCCGTTACGTACGCTTCAATCCGATGCGATGGCAGACAAGGATTTCCATGAGAATTGAAGTCTATGGGTGCGCCTATGGTAAGAGGGAAAATGTGAAACTTATTGCAATAATGCTGCTACTGTTGTCTGTGAGATGATGCCTGTCTTGAGGCGAGTACTTCTTTAAAGGGGAAGACAAACAGAGATGGGTGGTACATTCCAAATGATGCATGGATATAATTTAATTAAAATAAAATACTTTATTTGCTCTTTTTCGAAAACCGTAGTAGTAAGTTTCCATGAGATTCGCAAAGTGACGTCATCTTGGAGTGACATCATCTCATGAATAATTTTTGTCATATGGTATCATTGCGTGAATGATGGTATAATAATTTGAAGTTTTGCAGCTTCTATGCCAGTATAAGATCTGAGAATAACTAGTGTGTATCTTACGCTGGAACTTGAATCAGATGTAAGTGTTGATGGATCCAGTCTTCAAGGTTATGCCTACATTGGTCACTGATGGACAGGTCCAGTGCTGCAGGTTCTGCCTCGGCAATGATAGTCAGTTCCAGTATGCGGTCACACGAAGGATCCAGCACTCATGACTGTTTTACTGTTATTGACACAATTCTCCAAATAGGACTCATTTTCCACCTGGTTTGCTAATAGAGATCTGATCTGTCAGTCAGATATCTGATGTAATAATCAAATATGTCACATGTTAGCTCACTTAGCTGATGTAGCAATCAAAATGATCGCTCCATCAGGAAAATTTAAAACTCATGAAATTACAAATTATATGGCTTCGATGAATTTAAAACTTAATAAACTTTTATTTGGATATTTTGAAACTAATTTGACTGGGATCTGTTGATGCCATAGGCAGCAACATCCCCCAGTCAAATTAGTTTCAAAATATTCAACAATTAAACCTATATTAGGTACCTTGGATAGCAGCATCTGTTGTTACTGTTCTCAAGCTTCATGGGCAAAATGCCTGCTTGGTTTGCGAGACATATTCTACAAGTCTGTCCATGCATCCATATTAACACGTAATAAATGTTTATATTTTTCAATCTAACAGATATTAAGCTTGTTTGAGTACTGGTTAAAATTAACAGTTTGAACCTGAGGTGCCGGAATTCAGACATCAGTGAGAAAGTCCTTTAATCTAGAAAGGCCAGAATTCCGGCCTTCGGTGTCGACATGTATGATTACTGTATTCTGCGGCTGTAGTAGTAGAAACATCCTACAGCTGCAATCAGTCCTTCGCTTTTGCCCGCTGTGTCTTGTCCTCAGTCGAAATCCTTAGCTTCATCAGGTCCATTCTTGATTTGACTGTACCGTGTCCTGCTTTTTTAAGGACACCTCATAGCATGTTTAACAGATTTATGCAATGGCATCCTCTCCTGGCTTTGTATTTGGTGCCTCCCAGTAGGGAGAATTCCAACGGTGTCTGTGCTGATGTGACCCCTGTCATCCTTAGCACATGGCCAAAAATGGACCATCTTTGCTTGGCTACTTTTTACGGACAGCGGCAGTGTATTACACATCTTGTGTAGTGCATCATTGGAAATTGTGCTGTCTGACCATAGGTATCCAGTGATGGAGCGTAGGTGTTTGCGGTGGAAGGCATCAAGTTTGTCTAGAGTTTTCCATCTGGTACAGTTATACAGCATCAAGAATACGCAGCTTGTATTGTATATAAACAGTCTTTTTGTCATGGGAATCTTTGATGTACGAATCTATAGCTTCCAGAAGGACTGGAAAGCTATGTTCCCCATCATGCAGCAATGTCAGCAGTACTGCAAAGCAGTGAACCCAGGATTGTACGTTTCCTCCATGGTTCGCTGCCACTAAGTGGATCATCCTTTTCTTTAGTTTCATGCTTTGTAGATAGGTATATGGGTCATTCCATATAAGAAGGACCAAAATTTTTGAAATCCGTCAAGTCATAGTTTCAGATTTCCTTCAAACTTTGTCAGAGTAAGCATATGTATGTATTAACAGGAAATTCCAAGTATTATAGTGAAAGGTCAAATACTTTTTGAAAACTGGCCTATCCAATACCCCCTGCCTAAAATTGACAAAAAATTTTAACAAAATTTCTATGTTTGAGGCTTCATATCTCACCGACTACAGTGCTCACAATACTAGGTCTTTTTATTTTAACAGTCTGGTCACCATAGTTCGAGAAAATCACAAGCATTTTGTGCTGACCTGTTTTAGGCATGTATTAGGGGTCGTCAAAAATGCCAAAAAATGTGATTTTTCATATTTTAATCCAAATTTGGTGATGCCGTAAAATGTATTTGTATTTGGTTTACACAAATGATTTCTATCCTGTTAACTAGAGCTACTACTACTTTAGTGATATCTATTACCTAATGGCAAGATATGCTCCGCACAAATTTTGTGGGAGCCATACCCCCACCCCTGTTCGCCAAAATGGGGTGACTTCATAACATCTTTTTTCAAAATAACCCCTTTCAATTTTTTAAATATTTTGGTGAATGTTATATATATGGTCAATGGTTACAGGGCCAAAAGGTTCACTCTTACATTTGTTTCCTTTTAGAGCTATGGCAAATACAAAATCTGATATTTTTTCAAAAACTTGTATGATATTCGATTTTGGGGGGTTAATAATTTTAAAAGTATACACTCTAGAAGTATGAAACAAGAGATGTAGCGCATTTCCCTGCCTTATTAAAAGAAACAACCAGCATTTCCCTTTTACAAAATAGATAAACATGGATTTTAGAGATGTCAAAACCTTACTTTGTTAAAATTTGACATTTTTGTGGGTAAACTACAAGTCATTATTCAACAACATTTTCAATGGGAATAACATATTGCCTGGAGAATATTTAAAAAACAATTTGACTATAAGTTGTTGCTGACTTAGCCATCAATAACTTTCAGTCAAATCATTTTCAAAATATACACCAGGTACAGAGTTTGTCCTGTAAGCTGGTCGAGCTGCAACAGCTCATCACTCAGTCTTGAGTTATCCAGTGTTAATAAAGACTGAGAGATTTCATATCTAGAGAAAATAACTCAACCTTCAGAGCTTTGTATATAATTAGGTCAATTGCTGTAATAGACATAGGTAGTGAGGTGATATTGATTAGTCACATGGTCTCAGTTTTTCTCAGAGATCTGCATGCAAGTATTGCTATCAACAAGAGTTCAGTCAAGCATTTTAAGTGATCAAGATTAGGCAGCATGACCAGTGAAAGTGTTTAATAATTACTGCTTTGAAACATTGACATTGTTGCTGATACACAAATGTTTAGATATTTACTTTAGAAATTTAATAATTCACTATACATTTTAATGATAAATTAGGCCTTTTAATTTGAAAAGTGTAAACTTTGACTAGGACACGTTGCACAATGGCTGAATTACCAGAGACATTTTGTTCAGTTGGACGTCTCACTAATGATAAATGTCATAAGTTTACGGGTAAATGCTCTGTAAATGATGTTGTACAATTGACGGCTACAGATAAAACACTTGTTGCAATGAGAAGCAGCCAGAGTGAGGATAGTTTAGAAACAGTGTGCTGTTGCCACAAGAAACACTATCTGCATATATTCCCGATGATGAAGCAGAACACTTCATGTTGTGATCCCCTAAAAGTTCACAAAAAGCTTATTAAAAAGGGACTAGTTAATATAGATCAAGAAATTGTGGCATTAATACAGTCGAAAACTAGAGAGAGAAAACAACCTGGCCAAAAGATTTGCCATCATTGTTTGCAGAAAATTAATAACCTGACAGATTGTAGTGACAGTGAACCGGGATCAATGGCCATAGCAGATACTTTGTACAGTAATGCTGAATGCCTCAACTCTAGTTTCTCAGCAGTTGGAGTTTCTCCCCTAAAGAGTGTCCATTCAGAAAGGAAAGTATCATATGGTAAACGAAAAATCAAACAAATGGCAGAAGCAACAACAAGTCACGTGGCATCCCACCTAGGTTTTCCACCTAATAAATTAGTTGTTGACACTTCACAAACTGAATGTACATGTGATTCTAAGTTAGATGTGGACTACTTGGTATCGAACATGAATGAAAAACTGTCTGTGTCATCACGAAATCAAAAGATACAAGTATTGACTATTACACCTAAATCATGGTCGATAGATAAAACTGTTCAGGTTTTTCAGGCATGTGGTGTTACGCGTTATATGGTGAAACAAGCCAGACAACTTGCGCAGAATGATGGAATACTCGCTGATCGTGAAACCTTTAAAAGAAATAAGCTTGATCAGCATACACTAGATAGTGTTATTAACTACTACCAAGATGATACTTGTTTTCACTTCAAGAGTATACTTACCTCCCTAATACTTTTGATATTGCTAAATATTGGCTTTCACTCAATAAACACTCAGATTTAAAACAGTTAGGTGCCCCTACTGGGCAGGGAGTCAGAGCGTAGTCTGGCGGATGCCAGCCCCACCACCGCGCATGCGCAGACTAGCACTACCTCTTTGCTAGATTATTGGCAAAGAGATCACACATGTTTTTTTGTTCAATAGCTTTTTCGCTCTCTTAAACTGTTTAAGTGGTGTTTGTTTGGAGTGTTAGTCACTTTTTTGGATGGCGGATAGGAATACGTCGCCACAGGAGGACGGAGGACCTTTAAATCAGGTGACTTCTAGTAAAATTAGCGAGTTTTCTTCCCGGTGTATTGTGTTTCCGGGACTCGCGTTTACCGTGATAAGCGCCTTGGTTGGTTGGGTTATATCAACTCGGTGCTACCTAGGACTAATTTCTCTTTCTGTTTATGTCCACAGGTCTGTATGACGCTAGGTGGTGACGTCACAGTACCAGAGAATTAGTATTCTCTCCACCATGGTTCCATTTCCTACTAACACTGTTAGGTTATCTAACCAAATGAAAAATTATGTCCAGTGAGTTGGAGGCCTGGTATAAAGGTCTTCTCACTTTGCCCTCTTGTTCCAATTCCTTCCCCATGAGGTGGAGAGAGTTAAGAGGCGTGCAGATGGTGGAGTTTCCGGTTCGTCACGTTGGATGGTTTGTCTATACAAAGTGTCAGGTATCTAGTTATTGATAATGTGGTGATGTTAATTATTGTAAACAATCAAAGGGAGATAATTAACATTTTTGCCAGTAAAGAGTTATCTATATGTATCTGATGGTTGTGTAGTCAACTTATCCATTCAGCATACAATTCGTCTTTGCACTTGGATGTTTTGTTGGGATCGAATTTTTCCTGTCACGGGATTAATGACGTCATAATCAGCTGGCTATGTATTTATTAGCAATTCAAGCGCTAGGCTGGTTTTTGATGTATATTGATCTTTATGATCGTTTTCCTTCTCCTTGAGTTGGATTGAGTTTCTAAGCTTAACTAGTTGCTCATACTCCTTGTCCTTTGCCCTGTTTCAGGGACCGGGTTGCGCGTCCTGTGGACGTTTTATGCATGTGAAGTTCTGGCCGCATCTGTGTTATCGATGTAGCCCTTGTGGTCCATTGATTAATTGTGACATATGTAAGCACTGGGGGGGCGAGTTAATGTCCGAATTCTTGTGCTGCTTACAGGCGACGGACAAGGTGGTAGTGGAGGAGAAGAAGAAGAAGCGGAAACGAGAGGTTGTAAGTAAGAAGGGTAAGGGGAAGGTCTCGTCCGCGGTGGATATGGAGACCTTCCGGACCGAGATGTTGGGAGAGATGAAGAGGACAATAAAAGATTTGGTTCCAGGGTTGCTTCGTGGCATGCTTCCTGGACCAGATCCTTTATTGTCCTCATCATCGGCTTCGGAGCAGGTAATCCCCGCCTCTGGATCGATTTTCCTTAGTCCGCTTCCGTTGTCCGACGATTCAGAGGTGGCCCCATTAGAGGGGGCGTTCCACGGCCCTGGCAGCAGGCTTATTGCCGCGCCGGTAGGGGACCGTGGACGGTTGTCGCTGGAACCCGCTGGCTGCTTATCAGTCCAGGGGTATCCGCACGCCGCGGTGGCCAGTTCCTCCTATGGCACCGTTCCTGGTCAGCCCGGGTTAGCTCTCTTTGCTGACCCGGGGTCTAATCTTTCTGACCAGGGTGATGAGGATTACCTGCTAGGGTCGCCGTCTGACGACGTGGACATGGATGAAGACGTTTGTGCACCCCTCGCGGGGAATACAGGCGCTTTTTTCCACGGTATTACTCACCCTGGAGTAAGGTCCGCGGTTCAGGTGGTGGCCCAGGGCGCTGCTGATGGCCAGCGGTACCGCATACCTCGGCTTGCCGAGAGTGTAGCTGGTGCTGGCCGGGCCCGTGGTAGGGCTATATATACCCCGCGCTCTACCGCGGTGCCTGCTCCTGGTCAAACCAGTGATATTCTCATGCCGGTGCTGTCAGGCCCGCATGTTTTCCCTGGCTTGCCAGGTGTATCAGCGTACCCGCCGTCAAGCTCTACTGCTTGCGCTCAGGAGGAAGACGAAGGACCCCGTCTTGTAGAGCGCTCGCAGTTAGCCACGGAGGAGGATTGGTATGACGCTTGCCAGTGGTTGGTGAGCGTTAGGCCTGATCTGCCCGTGGAGCAGTCGGCTAGCCACCGTGTTCACACGCCGTGGTTAGCTGGGAAACCAACTGCTAACGCTATGCCTTCTCTGCCGCTGGCGGAGCATGTCGTTGACATGTTCAAGGCGGCGGAGGCGTCCATTAACACGAGTGGACGTCTCGCGAAGGCCCCTCGCGAGGTGGCCAGGCGTTGTCGCATCGTGCCCCTGGACTACCAGCGGTACGGTGTGGTACCCAAGCCCAGCGTGGATGACCGCGCGGCTTTGGGTGAGGATACGCGGCCAGGATCCCGTTCTGACGCGGGGGTCTTGTGCGCGAACGCGTTGCGTTCGGCGAATACCGCGTTGCGTGATGCGGAGGAGAGTGGGAGGGCTTCGATTGCCGCTCTGTCCCACGTCTCCCAGCTGTTACAGGGGGTAGTAACGGCATCCGCATCGCGCCAGCCAGGCCCGCTCGCGGTCCAGCGAACCATCCAGGATGGTATTAACCTGGCGCTGGACTGTATGACGCGGGCGGTGACCAGGAGTGTCAGGGCAAGACGCACATTTGCCCTGGACAATCTGTGCCCGTCTCAGGACCTGTATAATAGGCTACTCCGTACGCCTATGACGGGTCCTGGTCTTTTTGGAGGTGAGGGATGTCGCCACCTCCAGGAGACGGTCACCCTGGTGAATAACCAGAGGGCGCTGCGCGAACAGTTTGAGGTACTGCGTCGTGCTAACGTTCGCGCCGCGGCCCCTGCGTATCGTCCCCTGCAGGCTCGAGGTGGTGCTGGCCAAGTCAGAGGCCAGCCGCCGTCGCAGCGCCGGCCTCGGCCGCGTGCGATTCGGCCAGCAGTGAGGGGGGCGCAGGCTCCTCAGCCGCCGTCAGCCAGGCAGCCGCCCGTGCACCGAGGTGCGCGCGGGGCGGGGCGGGTCGCGCGAGGATCTGGGCGTGGTTATCGTTCCTGACAGGGCGCTTACCGCGGTAAGGACCACGCCGGTGTGTATGGCGACGGAGACAGTGCCGCTCTTGCATGCCTTGTGTCCACCGCGGTCCCTAGGTGGACCGGTGGGAGGCCGGCTAGCCGACCACATGCAAGAGTGGGAACGGTTAACTCAGGACCGTTTAGTCTTGCGATGGCTTTCCGTGGGGTATCATCCAGAGTGGATGACAGGCCCGCCGTCGCGACTGTCTCTGGTGCCAGTCTGGACTCCCATTCCGAGAGATCCAGATCAAAGGTTGTGTATCGAGGAGGAAATAAATTCCCTCGTACAAAAAGGAGCTATTCAGCCGGCACAAAGGTGTCCGGGCTTCTATTCAACCCTGTTCTTGGTAACAAAACGCACCGGTGGGTGGAGACCGATTCTCAACCTCAAGCCATTGAACAAGTTCATCGAGACGCCCAGTTTCAAGATGGAAACGGTGCGCTCGGTGTTGGCGGGGTTGGAGAGGGGGATGTGGACGGCGTCGATAGATTTGAAGGACGCTTATTTCCACATCCCCATCCACAGGAGTTTCTGTCGCTTCCTGAGATTTGCATTCCAGGGCAGACAGTGGGAATTCAGGGTGTTGCCCTTCGGAATTTCCACGGCTCCTCGGGTTTTCACCCGTGTGGTTCTTGCGATCACAGCATACCTCCGCAGGAGAAGCATAGCAGTCCACACGTACATAGACGACTGGCTGTTGAAAGCGCACACCCGGGAAAGTTTGTCCGCCAATCTGGAGATTGTTTTGAAAATTCTCACAGACTTGGGCTGGATGATCAATTTCCCAAAATCAGAGCTGACTCCATCCCAGAAGTTTGTTTACCTGGGGATGTTCTTCGATCTGGAGACAGGATATGTTTATCCTACTCAGGAGAGAGTTCAAATACTCATCTCGTTGATTCAGTCAGTGTGCGACAGTCGTCATGTCCTGGCACGGGTTTACTTGAGAATGCTGGGGTTGATGGTTTCGTTGGAACCAGTCATTCCTCAGGCCGATCCAGTTGTTTCTCATGACACAATGGACCCAGAGTACAGGTTCGCTGGACTCGAATGTGTCAGTGTTGGCGCCTCTGATTCACCACCTGCAATGGTGGTTGAATACAGAGAATCTCTTACCGGGGGTTTTGCTAACCCCTCCCCACCCTCAGGTGACTGTGTATACAGATGCATCGATGGAGGGCTGGGGAGCTTGCCTGGAAGAATCCACGATATCAGGGCTTTGGAATCTGGAACAGTCACAGGAACATATAAATCTACTGGAGCTAAGAGCAGTAGTCCTGGGCCTGGAACATTTCTTACAGAAAGTTCAGGGCAAGATTGTTCTTATTCGTTCAGACAACTCAACAGTTGTGACTTACATAAACCGCCAGGGCGGAACGAAGTCGCCCAGTCTCTGTATGATGACATGGAAACTGCTTTGTTGGTGTCTGGATCACCAGATTACCTTGAAAGCAGTTCATATTCCGGGAAGGTTAAACCTGCTAGCAGACTCATTGAGCCGAAGGATGAGTGTTTTACCCACGGAATGGCAACTAAATCAATGTGTGGCGGATCGTCTGTTCGACCATTGGGGGAAACCCAACATCGATTTGTTCGCAACGAAGAAGAATGCGAAGATGACGACGTACGTCTCTCCGATTCCGGATCCAAGCGCTTTCGCAACAGATGCGTTAGCTATCAGCTGGGGGAGAATGTATGCATACGCATTCCCTCCAGCAATCCTGATTCCAAAAATTCTTCAGAAAATCAGACAAGAGGAATGCCAAGTGCTTCTGATCGCCCCGGATTGGCCAAGCCGATCATGGTATACGGATCTGCTGGACCTTCTGGTCTGCAATCCGGTTCCTCTGCCTCTGATGGACGATATTATCTTCCAGGGCAAGGCCCTTCACAACAATCCGTCAATGTTCAGATTGACTGCATGGATGTTGTCAAGGAATCTAGAATTAAGGAGGGCTTTTCTGAGCAAGCAGCCATGTTTATGGCCAAAGCCAGGAGGGGGTCAACCTCCAGAGCATATAATTATAAAATCAACAGATTTGCAGAATGGTGCTCAAAAAGATGTATTGATCCAATGGATTCATCTATTCAAGTAGTAGCTGATTTCCTCTGTCACCTCTATGATGCCTATAGCCTCAAGCCTAACTCTATTGCTGGTTATAAGTCAGCATTAATGTCTGTTATTCCTTGCTTGGCTAAGAGGGGAAGTGATGAAGTAAATACATTGAATGTATTAATTAAAGGCATGGGCAATCTAAGACCAAGGAATCCTCCTGTGATTCCGTCTTGGAGTTTATCGCTAGTGCTTCAAGTACTAGGTGATAAGCCTTTTGAACCACTTAGTTCCATTTCTATGAAACTATTAACACTGAAGACTGTGTTTTTAATTGCTGCGGCCTCGGCTAGGCGTAGGAGTGAGATTCATGCCTTATCAGCCGAGGATGACCGTTTTGTGGTTTCAGGGGAAGGCCTTAAGCTGCTACCTAGGATTAATTTCTTGGCTAAAAATCAGTCGTTGAAATATCCAGGTCAACCTATTATTTTGCCTGCTTTAACTAGATATGATCCTAATTCTAAAGCATGGTGTCCCGTCCGGGCGCTGCGCCGGTACAAACAACGTACGGCGGCATGGCGCACCGACCAGTCAGCGTTATGGTTGTCATATATTGAACCCCATGGGAGGGCTTCTAAGGACACCATTTCCAGGTGGATTGTGGAATGCATTCAGTTTTGCCATAAATCCGCCACCGGGAAGCAGGTTGACGTGGCCAAGGCTCACAGTGTCCGCGGCGTAGTGACATCCACGGCCCTATTTAATGGGGTCCCTGTGGATGATATTATGTCGGTGGCTCAGTGGCACTGTGAGTCAAGTTTTACAGACCATTATCTCCGTGACACCTCTAATCCTCTCGCCTTGTCGGTTTTGAAAAAATAAATCGGTTTATATTTTTTGAGGTGATTTCCTCATTACTTATATATATCACAATTAATTTATGGAAACACCCACTTTTTTGGGCCTGCATCAATCTTTACCGATGGGAAGATGATGTCAGCAGCCATTTCAACAAGGTCAGTCTTGTTCATGTGTTGTCCGTTGTTGATTGTATTGTCACGATTACCCGTTATTAATATGGTGATGGTTTGTGTATTTGTGTGGTTCATTGTTGAGAGTTACGAAAATGGAGCTTTTTCGTCTCTGTCCTGTAGTACATGGCACTTGTACGTAGAGAGCGTATAGGACATTGAGGTCAGTCGACTCTTCCTCCCAGGAAGGAGGGGGGGGAGCGCATATGACATTCGGTCATCTCTCATACATCGGTCGTGTTATCCGATGGTTAGTCAAATCCTGACTGTTTTTTCTTACAGTTTCAGAAGTTTAAGTGCCTTAAACGCAGAAAAGCGTATTGGGATGAGCTGGTCTTTTGACCTCGCCTCCCTCCCGCCAGATTCACTTTCGAATTCTGGCAATATCAAAAGTATTAGGGAGGTAAGTATACTCTTGAAGTGAAATAAACGAAATCTAGGATTTCTTTTTTCACGAGAGAGTTGATACTTACCTCCCTAGATACGGACCCGGCCTCTCCACCCCACAGAGGCTCGGTCTTCAGGCTCTTAATAGTTGCATGTGTGTCAGCCAATAATCTAGTCAGAGGAAGTGCTAGTCTGCGCATGCGCGGTGGTGGGGCTGGCATCCGCCAGACTACGCTCTGACTCCCTGCCCAGTAGGGGCACCTAACTGTTTTAAATCTGAGTGTTTATTGAGTGAAAGCCAATATTTAGCAATATCAAAAGTATTAGGGAGGTAAGTATCAACTCTCTCGTGAAAAAAGAAATCCTAGATTTCGTTTAATCTAGACTATTACCCGGGAAAAATTATTTTGTTACTATAAGAATTTGTGGTACCAAAGAACATAAGCAAAAACGGCTAATCCTGACGAATTTGAAGGAAGTACATGCTAATTTCAAAACAGAAACTGGACTTAAAATTGGTTTCTCTAAATTTGTTAAGTTAAGACCCAAATGGTGTGTAACTGTTTCTTCTAGCGGCAGCCACAATGTTTGTGTATGCGAAAAACACCAAAATGTAAAGTTTATGGTGGATGTTATCTCTGAAGACTATCATAACCTAATTGACAAATCTGTATGTGACAGTAATTCTAGAAATTGCATGCTGCAACGATGTGAAAAGTGTCCAGGAACTGCATTTCTCAAAACTTACTTAGAGCAAGACCTTTACGAGCACATGGATGAGGATGACATCATTAAATTCAATGAATGGGTATCCACAGACCGAATTGAAATCATGCGCCGAGAAGTATCAGTTGAAGATTTTATTTCTATATTATGTCAACGGATCCAAGAATTAACACCACATTCCTTCATAGCGAAATCTCAAAGTGAATTCTTGAAAGCGTGCAAACATGATTTAGATGACACTACTGCCATTGTTGTTCTCGACTTTGCTGAAAATTACAGCATTATTGTGCAAGATTGTGTACAGGGATTTTATTGGAACAATTCTCAAGTCACGATACATCCTTTGGCATTTTATGTTAAGGCTTATGGAAAGTTGAATGAAGAAAATGTATGCTTCATCTCTGAGTGTCTGAAACACGAAACAAATACTGTGTACTGTTTTCAGGAGATTTTTACAAGATATTTGAAGGAAAAGTATCCCAATATTCATATAATTAAATACTTTAGTGATGGGTGTGCAGGACAATACAAGAACTTCAAAAACTTTATTAATGTCTGCCATCATTATTCAGATTTTGATATTAAGGCAGAAAGGCATTTCTTTGCTACCAGCCATGGTAAAGGTGTTTGCGACGGTATCGGTGGCACAGTGAAGCGCTTAGCCGCAAGGGCTAGTCTGCAAACAGCGCTTATACGGAATGCTAGTGAGTTGTATGAATTCAGCCAACAGAACATAAGCAAGATCAAGTTCTTCTTAGTTAGTAAAGATGAGATCCAGAGCCATCATACAATGTTGGAAGAGCGGTATCTCCTTACCAAAACAGTGCAAGGAACCAGGTCTTCTCCTTCGATCAATACTCACCATTCTGTTACTTCTGATATACAGCTGGCCCTGACAGCGGCTCTAGGATTATAGACTTAGAAAGCTTTACCGACTCCTGGGAACCGGGTACCCGGCTCCCCACTGCCGAGTACCCGTTTACCATAGAGCTCATTCTTGTTTGCATAGCAACAAGTGCAATACATGCTTTTCGCATTAAGGATTTTAGTGTTTTTTAAAAGAATCTAAGTCTTTAATCAGTGATAGTTTGTGTGTTCTGAAAGGATAACTAAGGACTATGGAGAATACCGCCCAAGATAACCAGGTTGTATTGTTCTTTATATCCATAGTTAAAAGACTTAGGTCTCTAAATTTCGTTGTGTCGCATGTTCCAATTTCTAACCCCATAGAATCTGGGACGTGTTCTAGCAACGATATATGCCAGACGATCGCCTTCTTTAAACCCCAACAGGCGATCGGCAGATATGAAAATAGGTGTTTGCTACGGTATTTCTAACACGAATATCGGCTGACGTCGTTCTCCGTAGAATCCGAGCGGGTGACGTCACACCCGGTCGCTCGGATGTTTATGTGAAGAAAAATTTTTTCATTAATCGCGCATCTTGTTCTGGGTGCTGCGTACTAAAAATGGTACCGGAAACTTTAGAATGATCAAGTTTACGTGCAATCACGATCGGTTTGCAATGATCGGTGGTTTCAAAATTCTTGAGTAGATGCGTGGTCTGCGGTTTTACCGTGTGAGACAGCAGTTGTTATACATTTTGTTGTTTTCTTCACATATCGTGCTGCGTTCGTTAGGAGTATAATTTATATTGATTAGTAAATATACCCTGAATGCTATGCGATATGATTCCTGGAGCCGTTACACATCCTGTAGGATCTATTATGGGTGTGTTGTGCCCGCCGCGTTCTTGTCGTCATAATCAATGCGATCGTTGTTGTAACGTGGCGGGGTGGGGTGCGGGAGGTTACGGTTAATTTATGAGTCAAAATATTTGAAAATTAATTGTCTGCCTTCCATCCGTGTCTCGTTCCGCTTGTTTATTGTAGGTTTGTGCTTATTTTATAGGCCAAGCCAGCCCCGCCATCATGTGACGACTGCCATAAGTTTGTCTGTGTAATGTTCAAGGACCATGTCTGTTTTAGGTGTGCCCTGTGTAATATAGATCATAGGTGTAATGTTTGTGCAGTGTGGTCCGTCGAAACGATGGTTAAGTTCCTTGCCCAGAAGGACTTGGCTGGGTCTGACGCGGGGTCAGGCGGTCCGAGAGGAAATCGTGGAGCGCCCGGTTCGGCCGGTGGGGGTGCTCCACGTCCCCAGCTGGAGGTGGCGGAGATGGCACCGCCGGCGTGGTTTGGTCCGGCTATGCAGGGTTTTCTGCATAGCGTTCTGCCCACGCTGGTGTCGTCCCTGCTACCAAAGGTTGGGGGGCAGTTTCTCCCCATGCCTGGTACGGATCCTGTCTTCGGACAGGATTCTGGACTGGTTACCGAGGGGGCCGTCTCGTACGGCCCCCTGGCGGGTCCGTCTGGCTTCGGCCAGACGGGTTCTGTCTCTCTGCGGCCACCTCCGGGTGGTCCAGTAGCGGTGGCCGGTCCGTCAGGTTTATTCGTCTAGTGACGGCTCTTCGGAGTCTGAAGACGATGAGGCCGAGGAGGAGAGGTTGCTGCGGCCCGTGAAGCCGCAGGTGGAGAATATGGAGGTTGATTCCGTCCTGGACGGAACCGGCCTCCATTTGTCTGGTTTGGCGCAAGCCAGGTCAGCGGCTCCGCCTGCGGCTGAGGCCAATCCGTTACCGTGCACCGGTTCCGCGCGGCTTGGTTTGTCACCAGCCGTCAGGGGAACCGGTGTGCTGGGCCAGGCGTGGTACTCACCTATCTCGCCTGGTCCGGCAGCCGGACATGGGGTGCCGTTGGCGCCCGTGGCCGGCTATGGTTCCGCGACGGTTACGGGTCCGTACGGTTTTCCGTGCGGACCTACCCCATGGACCGGAGTGTTTCATGGGGTGGCGGCGGAACCATGTGGTAGCGGAGTGCCTGGCGTGTCAGCCGTGGCTCCTGGCCGGGAGGCCATGGCTGGCAGACCCGTAAGCATGTCAACGGGTGACGTGTTTGCGGGGGTATCTTCTTCGGAGTTAGACTGGTCTGATGCTCTGGCGTGGCTAGCCAGAGTTGACCCGTCTGTGGTTTCGGCCACGGCCGATGAAGATGCGCCCCGTCCGTCGGTTGCGTCGATTAGGACGGGGATTTTGCCCGCGGCCCGGATCCAGTCAGTGGGACTGGATCCACGGTTCATTGATTTGTTGGATGCTATTTATAGTAAACAACTAATGACCAAGGGTCAGCTCCCTGCGGCCTCCAGGGAGGTGCGGGCAAGGTGCCGTATTCCGCGGGGTGAATACGACAGGTATGGTGTAGTCCCGTCGGTCACGGAGGATGACCGATGGGTACTGGGCGTCCAGAGTGCCGGTTTGGGTGGTCCCGGTCCGGCACTAGTGGATAAGGCCCAGGTACACCAGGAAGAAGTCCTGGCCCTATGCGATGAGGGTGTGAGGGCAGCCATGAGCGCTGTCAATCACTCCTATCGTCTACTTCAGTCGGTGTGGGCTGAAGCGGGGGCAGGCCACCTGTGGCGCTATCGTGCGTTAATGACGGCTTGGTGCTGTCAATGGACGCATTGGCAAGGGTGCAAGCGCGTGTGACGAAGTCCAGGAGGCAAATGGTCTTCTTGGGACGCCCCTGACAGGGCCTAGCATCTTTGGTGGCCAAGCGCGGGCCATCTTAGAGGACACCGCCAGTATTGCGCAGAATCGGTTAGCGGTAAATCTACAGCTAGAGCTAGTGCGGCAAGCGCACGCACTAGGGGCTGTGGGTAAGCCGCTATCAGTACAGCCTTCAAAGAAACAGAAAAAGCATAAGGGCAAGGCGAAAGCCAGGCCTATTGCGACGTCTGTTTCGGCTGGGTTTTCGGAGCCGCCGGCGGCGAAGAAACCCAGGAAGGCTGTAGAGGCGCCTACCCTCCCCAATGTTGCTCCGGACCGCCCTAGAGGTGGTAAGGGCAAGGGGAAGGGTAAGGGTAAGGCCTCAAAGGGCGGACAGAAGGGGCCGAAGCGTACCTGAGGGTACGCAAGCTCCCTTCATATCCGCCTGGACCGCACCTGTGCGACAGGAACAGCGGTGCCAGTTATACCCGTCGTGCCTAGAACGAAATGGTTCTCACTCTCTCGTTAAGAAAGGGGGGGGGGGGCGGACTGCGAGCCGGACAACCCCGTTAGACGTCGAGGCGTCTATGGTGGGTGGAAGGCTCATGCGTTTCGTCGAGGCTTGGCGAGGTGTGACGTCAGACAGTCTGGTCCTGGGATGGTTATCCCAGGGTTACATGCCGGAGTGGTGGGACTTTCCGCCACAAAATCTGTCTTTGGCACCAGTCTGGACACCCGTACCAAGGGAGCCAGACAAGTTAGAAGCCGTTCAAAAGGAAGTGTCGGGTTTGCTTCTGAAGGGAGCAATAAAACCAGCAAACCGGAACACTCCAGGCTTCTATTCAAACATGTTCCTTGTCCCCAAGAGCACGGGGGGATGGAGACCCATACTCAATCTCAGGCCATTAAATTGGTTTATCCATACGCCTCGGTTCCAGATGGAAACACCGAGGTCGGTAATGGCGGGATTGAGGAAAGGAATGTGGTGTGTATCGATCGATCTGAAAGATGCATATTTCCACATTCCGATCAATCGGAGTTGGCACAGGTTTCTGAGATTTGCGTTTCAGAATCAAGTATGGGAGTTTACAGTTCTCCCATTTGGCCTGTCGACAGCTCCGAGGGTTTTCACAAGAGTGGTCCTTGCGGTGACAGCGTTTCTCAGAAAAGAGAACGTGGCGCTACACACCTACATAGACGACTGGCTGCTCAAGGCAGACTCGGCAGCCAGGTTGAACGTGGATACTGCTCTGACTCTGAAGTTACTTTCAGATCTAGGCTGGATAGTCAACGAGGAGAAATCCGAGTTGACACCCACTCAACATTTCGTTTATTTGGGGATGCGATTCGACCTCGAGGAGGGCAGGGTTTACCCGTCAGAGCCCAGAGTGGTGTCTCTGTTAGCCATCCTCGGGAGTTTTCGAGTGGGAAACCACATTCAGGCGAGGCGGTTCCTTCAGATGCTGGGCATGATGGTCTCCATGGAGCAGGTTATCCCGTACGCTGCTCTAATGCGAAGACCTATCCAGTTGTATCTGATGTCTCTGTGGAAACAGAGAACAGAACCCCTGTCAAAACTGGTGCCAGTTTTGGAGCCGATAATATCGCATCTTCTATGGTGGAAACAGCGTCAGAATCTCCTAATAGGGGTTTCGCTGCACCTACCCCACCCCCAGCTGTCCGTTTACACGGATGCATCGCTGGAAGGGTGGGGTGCCTGCCTGGGAGAACACCAGGTCTCGGGCACATGGACTCTCCCGGAGAGTCAGCTGCATATCAATCTGTTGGAAATGATGGCAGTGGAACTGGCGTTGGAAGAGTTCCTTCCGATGATCAGGGGCAAGGTGATATTGATACGGTCGGACAATTCGACAGTAGTATCATATATAAATCGCCAAGGAGGGACCAGGTCGCCCACCCTGTGCATCAGGGTGTGGCACTTGATTCAATGGTGCAGGAATTACTCGGTTGTTTTGAAAGCAGCTCATATTCCTGGCCAATTGAACATTCTGGCGGATGCTTTGTCTCGCAGACAGAGAATCCTGCCAACAGAATGGTCCCTCAACCCTCCAGTTCTACGACGGATCTTCGAGCATTGGGGCAAACCCAACGTGGACTTGTTCGCCACAAAGGAAAATGCTCAAATCATGACATATGTCTCGCCGATTCCAGATCCAAATGCCGTCGATACAGACGCTCTGGCGATAAGCTGGAGAGGGATGCACGCTTACGCGTATCCACCCACCATTCTTCTACCGAAGGTATTGGTGAAGGTCAGGGAGGAACCGTGTCTGGTCCTGCTAATAGCGCCGTATTGGCCGAGCAGGGCGTGGTTCACGGATCTTCTAGATCTGCTGGTGGAAAATCCTGTGCAGTTGCCCGAGATTCCGAACATAATCTCCCAGGCCAAGGGACGCTTCCTACACGAGCGTCCCGAAATGTTCAAATTGACTGCGTGGATGTTGTCAAACAACGTTCCACGTCGGAAGGCTTTTCTCGACAGGCTGCTGATTTCATCGCGGCTGCGAGAAGGAGGTCAACCTTCAAGTCATATAACAACAAGGTTAACAGATTTGCAGACTGGTGTGAAGAAAAGGGTATTGATACCTTTCAATCCACTATTCAGCAAATAGCAGACTTTCTCTGTGAGCTGTTCTTTACAGGACTAGCTCCCGTCACAATTGCTGGATACAAGTCAGCTTTGGCATCAGTTATCCCTTGTCTAGCCAACAGGGATAGTCCAGAGGTGGCCCAGTTAAACGTGATGTTGAAGGGAATGAGCAATCTCCGCCCGAGACAACCGGTAGTCATTCCAGCCTGGAGTCTATCTTTAGTGCTTAATGTACTGGCCAAGCACCCATTCGAACCGTTGCGTTCGGCTAGTCTAAAGCATTTGACTCTAAAGGCGGTCTTTCTATTGGCAGCTTCCTCAGCTAGAAGGCGCAGTGAGATCCATGCGCTTTCGGCAGAGAGGAACCGATTTATTGTTTCTGGAGAAGGTCTGCGTCTTCTGCCAAGAGCAGAATTTATGTCAAAGAACCAATCTTTGAGATATCCCGGCAAACCGATCATTATACCGAAGTTAACCAGGTTTGATCGTGATGCCAGTGTCTGGTGCCCGGTCCGTGCTTTGACTAAGTACAAGAAACGGACTGACTCGTTACGGTCGAACGATAGACATCTGTGGATCTGCCATAAAAAGCCTTATGGCGCCGCATCCATGGATACTATCTCTCGGTGGGTGGTCGAATGCATTCAGACTACTCATGAGATGGCGACTGGGCACCAGGTGCAGGGCGTAAGGGCACACGATGTTAGAGGAATAGCCGCCTCGACCGCCCTTTACAATGGTGTTCCGTTAGAGGACATCATGGCCGTTGCACAATGGCACTGTGAGTCCTCATTTACGGATTACTATATGAGGGATGTGTCAGACTCAGCCAATCCACTCGCTTTAGCTGTTTTGAAACGATAGTTAGTGACCACACTGCTTTTCCCCTTTTTTCACTTTGGTAAGAAAAGAACCTAAAGCAGGCATGGTCAAGCGAGAGGTTGTCAACCAGATTGTGTCACTGATGGCCGAACCGGTGTATGGTTGTAGGCGGTACGTCTGAAGTCCTGTTATCATAAGGTAATTCAACAAGTGAGAGTTTTTTGTATTATGTATATGTATCATGTTCATTCATCTTATATATTCATGCTCATTCCCAGGCTAATACAAGCGATATGCAGGGAGTAGTTAACCCTCTTGGCATATTGGTGTTTCAGGCGAGATACATGTTCGTTAGTTCTCTCCCTTTTCTTAGGAGGAAAAAGGGGGGGGGCTGTGACGCGAATGTGATTCGGTTCCGTGAACTTGACGGTCCTTTTTAGGTCTCCGTTAGTCAAGTTTGAAGTCTAAAATCTTTCTCCAAGGGGCAAAATTAGCATTTATGGCTTGCCCCTTCCCACCAGGTTACTGATCAAATCTGGTGTATATCAGAAGTAACAGAATGGTGAGTATTGATCGAAGGAGAATGCAGGAAATGTCAATTTCCCTTTCTCCGAGATCTAACAATACTCACCATTCTGTTACGGACCCAGCCTCCCAGCCCCACGGAGGCAAGCCATAGTTTTCTCTTGTTTGGTGGCTATGCAAACAATATGAGCTCTATGGTAAACGGGTACTCGGCAGTGGGGAGCCGGGTACCCGGTTCCCAGGAGTCGGTAAAGCTTTCTAAGTCTATAATCCTAGAGCCGCTGTCAGGGCCAGCTGTATATCAGAAGTAACAGAATGGTGAGTATTGTTAGATCTCGGAGAAAGGGAAATTGACATTTCCTGCAATTCCATTCGTTTGTTCCAAATGACACTAACTCTATCACAGTAAAGCGAATTTCAACTGATGATGTTTCATACACTCGGTCATTTTCTAACACACAACCTGGTATGTCATCAGAGATTCAGAATTTAAATATCCCTATGGAACTGTCTTTGAGTGACTATGTTGGTGCATTGTATGACAAAAATTGGTGGTTTGGCATAGTGTTAGAAATTAGTCTAGAAAATGAGGACTGTCTCATTTCGTTTATGAAGCCGCATGGACCAGCTCGATCCTTTAGTTGGCCAAGGCGCACAGACCAGTGCTGGGTTCCTTTTTGTGACATTCTAAGTAAGGTGTCAACACCATTGACAGCAACTGGCCGGCAGTACACTTTTCCACAAACTGATATCGACTTTATAAATGGACTATTTAAATAATTTGGAGGAGCGGTATATGTTGGATCATGTACCGTATCATCAATTATTGCTGAGGTATGTAGTATTATGTACTATCTCTTAACACTTATATTATATCATGTGTATTAACCAATGCCTGTCTCAGTTTATTAAATAATTCCATGAAATGGGTGACATTTAGGCATACTTTAGTATGAGAGATTACACATATTGGCCTGGTCGCAGTGTGTCAAAATTGTCTATAAATGGCCATAGAAGTCCATGTAGCTGTACTAATATGACCATAATATACCATTCAATGTCCACCTATGATGAAAAAGTATCTAAAATGCTAAAGTGGAGATATTTTAAACTTTTTAAAACAAATTAGATTGTCGCGAAAAATGTCAAATTTTAACAGAGTCAGGTCTTTGGGTCTAGAAAATCGATGTTTATGTATTATATAACCAGGGAATGCTGATTGGTTCTTCTAATATAGCAGGAGAACTGGTTGTATCGCTTGTTTCATGCCTCTAGGCCCTATAATTTTAAAATTATTAACCCCCAAAAATGGAATATCGTACAAGTTTTACAAAAATATCACATTTCTAATATGCCATAGCTCCAAAAGGGAACAAATTTAAGAGTGCAACTTTTAACCATGTAACTATTGACCATATATCTACCATTCACCAAAATAAAATAAAAATTGAAAGGCGTTATTTTGACTTAATAGGCGATGAAGTTGGCCCTCTTTTGTGAACAGGGGTGGTGCATTGGGCCACCAAAATTTTTTGATGAGCAAACCTTGCTGTTAGTCAGTAAATATTACTAAGCTAATATTAGCTCTAGTGAACTGGGTAGAAATCATTTAGTTACAGCAACTATAATATACATTTTACTGTATCACCAAATTTTGTTGAAACAGGAAAATTAGCTGTTTTTAACGTTTTTGGTGACCCCTAAAACACACCCAAAACAAGTCAACACATATTGCTTGTTATTTTCCTCAAGTATGCTGACCAGAGCATTAGAATGAAAAGATCTAGTATTGTAAACAGTATATTGGATGAGATATGATGTCTCAAACATTGGATTGGTACTTGAAACTTTTTTAGCATAGGGGTCTTTGAGAGGGCATTTTTCAAAAAGTATTTCACATATCAGTTAAAAAATTGTCATGCTCAACTAAAACATCCATATGCTCACACTGAGAAAGTTTGAAGGAAATCCGTGACTATGAGTTGACGGGCATTGGTCCACCTTATACGGAATGACCCATATGTGGGTGGACTCTGTTTTGGATTCATTCATAAAGAGATTCTCATTTTTTAGTTTGCTTTCAGCTGTTGGGAGAAGTTGGTCAAGGGTTTTTTCTCTCGTATATGATCATGACTTTGTGAGTGAATCCTTCCACATACCTATGGGTATAGGCCGATAACAAAATAAGCATACACACATGTAGACCACTTGCGGCCTTTCGGTATGATATATGCACTTTCTCACTGAGGCCGGAATAACGGCCTTAGGGTATATGGGCTATGCTCGGTGTTGGCATGGTGACCGCAAAAATATAGTCAGGGTTCAAACGGCTAAATGTCCATTTATTCAGCATTTCAGAATGAAATTGTTAAATCTACATAGCCATACAAAATTAACATGAATTGTAAAACTTTGTTTTTCATCTTCAGGCCCAGATCCATTCTCGTTTAGCAATTCCTTCATCGAGTTTAACATCCAGCAGGATGATAAGCCATTTCAAACCGTAGAGGATAACATCAAATTTCGCTTCAAGACGGGTCTACGCGATGGCGTGTTGTTCTACGCTGATGGTAACCAAGGCGATTATATTGTAGTGGAACTAAAGAGAGGATATTTACATCTAAACATCGACTTGGGTAAGAACTGAAGAAGAAATACAGTACCACTCAGAAATAGGTTAAAATGTTTCCAAAAAACAATAAAATGTACTGTTGAACATATTTTGAACCTAATGGACCGTTCCATTTTTAACTATGCCCCACCCATCTCTAGGTAAGCTCCACCCACACTTCGCCGTGTTGAGATTGATCGAACCCCAAATGCCCTAACTATCAATTTCCTGAAAACTATACAGGTAAGATGTTTAATATTTTGTAATTAATTTGACTGGGTGCTAGGCAGCAACAGCAGCCAGTACATTAGTTTCAAAATATTCAACAGAATATTTATTAAACATTAAAGAGATACAATTCGTACAACAATGCATAGTCAATCTTCAAATATGCATTTGTGACGTGCGGTGTACTTATCTACGTCATTCATGATATCATAATGTCGTCATTCATTATAATGTCACTCTACACATCACATAGTTGATTATGACATCATATGATAGATGGATAAACTTGAAAAGGTACATTGGATTAAGCAGCAATGTCTTCCAATCCACTTACATTCAAAATATTCAACAGAACATTTGTTACATGTACATTATGTTAAAAATTGTACATAATTAACATATGTCCGTGTTTGTTCGAGAAACATGTTAACTTACTTCTCAGCTTTATTCAGTGTGTCGTAGGAGAGATGTGGCGAGTAGATTACAGAGAATTTATAGATACAATCACGAGAGTGTAACATTTTGAAAACGCTTAAATTATAATGAAAATACTTTTTCTCAAACAAAAGCTGCTCAATTTTTGTAAATGTCACTCCTATTAACACAAGTTGTCTACCTTGACTCTTGCGGTATGGTTAGGGAATGCTGTGGCAGAAGTGTTTTACCGCAGCCCTACTACAGCACTTTTTTCAAATTTCATCAATTATAATCTTAGTTCTACTTTTGATGAAATGTAGAACGATATTTTAATATGACATCATGATTGATACCTTGTATCTATGATAAAATCACATTTAAGTAGCTAGGCAAATTGACTTTACCACGGCTTTGCTGATAGCTGTGGCAAATTAACTTTACCATGGCGTTGCTGATTGCTGTGGCAAATTTCGAGGACTGTTAGGGTTAGGCTGTAACTTCAGCAGCTTTGTTCGAAATGTTAAAGGTTTCATAAAACAGAGAGACAGTCAAAATTATACTAGTTGCGAGTTGAAATTTAAAATTTTACAACAAATTAATGTGAAACCTGACAGTGGGTGTCCATGCTTGTTGTGAGTAACAATTAAACATTATCATGCATCTTACATGTACCTCCTCACACTCTTTAACACTCATATCAGCCAAAAACGGCCTCTTCAGTGGTCTTGAGAAATGTCCATTTGCAGACCAAGAGAAGACTACTTTGAAAATTTACTACAGGAATGACTGGCTCGATAATCGAGCCATTAGCGAGCCAATGATTCCAGTGGTAAGTTTTCAAAAACAATCTCTTGGTCTGCAAATGGACATTTTTTGAACAAATTTGAGGTTTAAAGGGTTAACACTCAAACTGAACAAAAAAAGTTTTTGCCGTCGTCTTGATTTATGTCCATTTGCAGCCAGAGAGACTTTGAACATTTATCACTGGAATAACTGGCTCGATAGTGTAGCTATCCAGTCATTCCAGTGAAAAATCTTCAAGAATAATATTCTCTTGGTTGGCAAATGGATATTTTCATAACAAAATTGAAATTTTGTTGAACAAGCTAGTAGGTTAATTGGCTAAAATTTGTATTCTGTGAAATGCAGACTGATACTCTTAAAAAAGAAATTAACCAAGGATAAAATAGTCTGGGACGTAAATCAGATGCACATGTATGTCAGTTGAGTGACCGCCTTAATCAATTTTCTCTACTAGGGTCAACTCCGACTGTGAGTGGCGCGACCTCACTGATCGGCGGCTCACTGCTCGATGATGGTCAATGGCACGATGTTATTGTGGAACGTCGACGGAAAAGACTCAAACTAGTCGTAGACAGGTTGGAAACAAATGTGGAGACGAATGGTGATTTCTACAAACTTGATCTCGATAAAAAGGTATGCCGTGTAGGGCAGCGGCATGGCATGGCAGATTTTTTTGCCATACAGTCTACCACAATTAATTCTTAAATAAAACAATTGCCTAAAATGATGTATAGGGGCATGGTCTTTAATTTCCATCTTTAAATTTTATTTTAGTATAAAGATTTATACATCATCATAGTGTGTCTGTGGGTTCATGCATCCTGTTGAATAACCTATAGTCTTCCTTGGATTCATGTCAGTGTGGGTACGTGGTGATAAGAACTTACTTGGACTTGTGCTTCAACGATATCGGCCCTTATTTCTACTCAGAAATCTAGTTTTTGCTGAATAAGTTTAAAGGAAATGACTAGGAAAGTGCCAATTGCTATTAGATATGAACGTTATATAATAATAAAACTACGGTTGTCAACTCCTCTACCATAACCCTAGACCATCCAACCATAGATGTTCTAGAAAAGGCCGTTGGGTTCATCAGGCCTGTTGTCTCAGAACCAAATATGGGGAGTGTACTCAAGCATTTTTCAGAAGTATGCGTCTCACCCACTTCTTCACTCCGACCCACATCCACCTCACACCCTCCTCTCACAAACAAACATTCACACAGCCACCCAACCATCCAATTTTCCAAAATGTCATGGTCAAGAAATCTGCAGCCAAAAAACTTTGATGCCTCCACCAACTTTGGAGGGACCGTTCCAAGCTTTTTTCAAAGCAGTAAGGTACGAATTCGGCAAGCATGTGCACCGTCGGGTTCCAATAAGTAACCTTGAGTGCCCAGAACAACAGGCACTCCTCAATCTCAAAGAGAATTGTCTAACCATCATAAAAAGAGCAGCCAAGGGCCAAGCCACTGTCATACAAGACAGGGCAGATTACATGTACATAGAAGAAGCACACCGCCAATTAGTGGACAGAACAAAAAATGTCAATGAATCTAACAGAACACCATACTAACATGGTGGAAAAACGCCTTGACCAATTGGTAAGAGACAATGAGGTAGACCAGCAAACCGCTACTCGGTTAATACTGAACCCACCCATCACTACCAGATTCTACCTACTGGCCAAGATCCATAAGCCCAGCAAAGATGGGTTAACACAGGGCAGACCCATGGGGGTGCCCCACTGAAATAATCAGTAGTTTCGTAGATGAATACATAAAAACGCAAATTAGATATGTGAAAGACATCACAGATTTCATCAATAAACTAGAAGCTAGACCAAAGAACAATCTTTTCTGGTCACTATGGATGTAACTTCTCTTTACAGCCTATGCGCAGTCGCCAAATTCTGCCAATCTCACAGCCTCCCAGGCACACTCACCATCAGAAGCCTACGAAATCTCAAATTAGTGCTGGAATGCAACAATTTCGAATCTAATGGTGAACACTACCTGCAAGTAGGGGGCACCACCTTGGGCAGCAAAGCTGTGTGCTTTGCACGCATTTTTATGGCAGGTATAGAAGGAAAATTACTGAACACCGCCACCCTCCGCCCGTCACTGTACATGAGATATATAGACTACATCTAGATGAATTTGTGTCTCATATGAACTCATCATGCGACTCCCAAGTTCACCATGGGATGCTCGACAGCACAGGTCTCCTTTCTGGACACACTAGTGATCCAAACCGAGGCAAGGGACATCATCTTTGACGTCTACACAAAACCCACAGACACCCATGGCTACCTCCACTACGATTCAGAAAAGTGGATACCCCATAAGCATCCTCACCACAACAAGTGCGAAGGCTAGGCAACAAGTCAGGCAAGCCCTACTTCACCCAGAACCACAGACTCGACAAAGAATCAAAACACAGAGGCCCATCTTCATCTTCACCCACACAGGCATCTTCCTCAAGAGAACCATAAACAAATACTGGCCAGTCTTGGAAGCCAGCACTAGGTGCACAATAGCTTTCCCTGAAAATACACTTTTGACTTCAGGAAGAACAAAACCATCAAAGACACCATAGTCAGAGCAAAACTCCCACCGCTCACAGCACCACCAAGGGAAACGCACAGAGACCCGTTCAAGACCTGTCCAACAAGAATTGAAACATCTGCAACCAGCCAACCACATGGACAAAAATTGTTTTTTTGCTTAAGTAGCACCCACACATGACTTAGTTACACTACCAAAATCATAGGCAACTGCCACACTAGAACATCGTTTATCTCATCACCTGTAATGTATGCCACAAACAGTATGTGGAAGAGACTGCGCACATTCAAAACGTGCATACTGCAAGAGCATCTACGCTCCATCACCAACCTGTACCAGACTGGGAGGTACGACACACCAGTATCTAGGCATTTCAACATGAAACACCAGTCTAGAAATGACACGTGCTTCAGAATCATCCAAGTCCTCAAAACAGACCCGGATGAAAGCAACGTCACCATAAGGAGAGATGGAATGAGAGCCACTGGATCCATCAAGTCCACACTATGGAGCCAATAAGCATCAACCAGTTAGGTTAGCGGCCACCACTTCCCTGACGTGCGGCACAACATGGGCCACCAGGTCAACATGTATGTAGTTAGTCCCCTAATAATAAAGCTACTGCAATCAACAACGAACCGTAAACTAGCTAGTTGGAATAAATTTTAAAATGCAGTCCTTCATATATGACTGATGTATGTTGACTGGGAATCAGTTCGTGGCAGGGGTGAACCATTGTGTTCTCTTGTGGGGGGTGGGGGGGCCAGGGGTGTTACAAATACTAGTTACTATCATGACTATGGACCAATGGTTTGCAACTTAAAATCGCTTGATTAAGTGGTGGTAGTCATTTTAGGTGGCTGACATGACTGCGTCCAAGACAATTTTATATTTTGTTGTTATGAATGTACGGTGGCATATGCTTCTCTAAATTATTAACAGTCATATGACAATACATGTACAACAGGTTTCTATATGTATCCCTGTCTGCGGGTTAAGATGTGAGCAGCTGTGCTTTGATATTGCCATAGTGACTAAGCATGCTAATAGACCTTTCCATTTTTCCTTTCCTGGCATGACAGGCCAAGTGAGCTTATGCCATGGCGACCATCCGTCGTGTGTCCGCCATCCGTCCATCAACTTTTCCTTTAAACAACTTCTCAAGAACCATGGGGCCAATTTCAATTATATTTGGCAGGAAGCATCCTTAAGCCATAGAGATCCAAGTTTGTTCAAACAAAGCCGATCGGCAATTTGGCTGTTGGCCATCTTGGATTTTGGCAGATTTTAGGAAACGTCTTTAAAAATCTTCTCCGAAACTGCTTGGAGGATTGATGCAAACGTCATGAAATATGATCTAAGGTAAGAGCTGAACCAACTTTGTTCAAGGAAACTTGATTGGTGGAATGGTTTGGCGGCCATCTTTGTTGACCTAGTTTTAGCGAAAATGACCTCCAGAACCGCTGAAGGGATCGGGTCAAAATTTGGCAGATATGATTAAGGACTAAGGGCCATTAAAGTTTGTTCAAGTTAACTTGATCCGTCAAAAACATGGCTGCCATGGGCCAATCCAAATATAGCGTGTTTGGCGGCCATATTGGATTTTTTTATTTGATGGTTTTTGAAGTCAAAATTGGGTTTATATATATATATATATATATATATATATATCTATATATATATATATATATATCTATATATATATATATATCTATATATATATATATCTATATATATATATATATATATACACCTGTGCAAAAGGTAAGCACCAGCAAAAACAATAGAACGTAGAAACATGATGGTACAAATAGGCTGCCATACTTTTTGTCCCAGCGTTAGCTGACATAATTCCAAGTACGAAATGCACATGCATGCATGACTTCACGCCGCTTGATGTCCGTGCGTGGCGGGAAACAGCACATGTGTTCAGTTATGTAAAAGTCCAGTTTGAGGTGTAGAACATTACATACAGATTTAGGCGACAAGATTAGGAATTTTGTGTTCATGACCGTGGTTTATTTGTACAGAGAGAATTAGCTCTTGATTGTGAACCGCTATGGCAAGACGAAGGTTAAGTGATCGTGTGAAATGGCAAATCATAGGCATGCATACCACTGGTATGTCATGCAGAGAGATTGGCAGACAGCTGAACATTAACCATACTGTAATCAGTCGTTTGATTGCAAAACATGGGCAAACTAACGAGGTGAAGGACAGGCCTAGATCTGGAAGACCGAAGAAGACTACTGCCCGTGATGATCGAGCCCTAGTATGCCTTGTTAGGAGATCTCCATTCACCAACAGCAGAGTGCTCAGCCAGCAATGGGAAACGCGCAATAGAGTGTCAATGTCTACCGTCAAAATGAGACTGTATGCTGCTGGCATGAAAGCTAGGAGACCTGTCAGACATCCTCTCCTCACTGCACACCACAAAGAGGAGCGTCTGAGGTGGTGCAACGAAAGAAGACACTGGAACATGAGATCCTGGAGACGGGTACACTGGTCCGATGAAAGTCGGTTCCTGCTTCATGCCACAGATGGTCGAACTCGTGTATGGAGGTCCAGACGCACGGCGTACGGCCAACGTAACATCATGGAAGAAGTTCCATTTGGTGGAGGTTCCGTTATGATATGGGGGTGCATCTCATTTGATTGTAAGCTGGATCTGTTGACTGTACCTGGAACACTAAATGGACAAAGATATCAAGATTCCATACTGGATAGAGTTGTGGTCCCTCATTTTGTAAATCATGCACCTGGAACCCACCCTATATTCATGGATGACAACGCCCGACCACATCGTGCTAGAGCTGTGCATGAATACCTCCGCCAGAATGCCATCGAAACCCTACCATGGCCAGCAAGGGGCCCTGACATGAACCCTATTGAGCATATCTGGGACATTCTGGGAAACATGGTGAGAAGGAGGGATCCTCCTGTGCAGAACCTACAGGAATTAACAGACACACTCCATCTTGAATGGCAATGAATACCACAATGGCGTATCAGTCGGTTGGTGACCAGCATGAGACGTCGTGTCCAGGCCGTCATCCAGGCACAAGGTGGATATACCTGGTATTAATAATGACAGTCTCAAACTCGTGCACAGATGTTAAACTTCGTTTTCAGACACCATTAATGACAATCTAGCCACGTGTGTCAACTGTAGGGCAATAGTTGTCAGTTGTGTCAACGTAACCATATTCAGGCCTCGTTTTCAAGTTCAAACAAAAACATACAGTGTTTCCCCACCATCATAATCAGCATTCCTCTAGTTGCATTATTACCTCTTGCACTAAGATGGATGGGTACATAAATGTTTATGCTATTGCTTTCTTCATAGCACATGAATATACCCTCGCATGTGCGTAAAAATAGGGTGGTGCTTAACTTTTGCACAGGTGTATATATATATATATATATATATATATATATATATATATATATATATATATATATATATATATATATGTTTGTGGGCGTTCTGATTTCATATTTGAAACTGTCAGATAAAAGGTTTGTGAGCCACCTTGGAAATTGGTTTTATATATGTTTTTGTGTATTCTGGGCTCAAATTTGCCATTTTCAAAACTGTCGGAGAAACGTTTTGGTGGCCATCTTGGATTATTTTGCCACCAAAGTCTCCCATACTAAAGCAATGGGAAATTTAAAATGTTTTTTTCTCGAGAACTACTTGGCTGATTTCAATTATATTTGGCAGGAAGCATCCTTAGGGAATAGGGATCCAAGTGTGTTCAAATGAACCCGATCAGCCAATTAGGCTGGTGGCCGTCTTGAATTTTGGCCAATTTTAGGAAATGTCTAAAAATCTCTGAAACTGCGTAGGGAATCGATTCAAAACTCATGAAACATCATCTAGGGCAAGAGGTAAGCCAAGTTTGTTGAAGAGGCAGCCATCTTGGATGACCTAGTTTTCCCGAAAACGACTTCTCTAGAACCACTGTAGTGATCAGGCCAAAATTGGGAAGATATGATTAGAGACTAAGGGCCATTAAAGTTTGTTCAAGGGAAGGTAATCCATTAAAGAACATGGCCGCCGTGTACCAATCAAAATGTGGCATGCTTGGCGGCCATATTGGATTTTTTATGTGATGGATTTTGAGGCCGAAATTGGGTTTATATATATGTTTGTGGGAATTCTGATTTCATATTTGAAACTGTCAGATAAAAGGGTTGTCAGCCACCTTGGATCTTTTTCCTGCCAAAAACTATCATACTAAAGCAATGGAAATTTTTTAATGTGTTTTCGAGAACCACTCGACCGATTTCAAGTACACTTAGCAGGAAGCATCCTTATGGTGTAGAGATTCCAGTTTTTTCCATAGAGGTCCATGTTTTTCAAACAAAGCCGATCAGCCAATTTGGTTGGTAGCCAGCTTGGATTTTGGTTGATTTTTAGAAATGTCTTTAAAAATCTAATCCAAAACCGCTTGGGGTGATCAATTCAAAACCCATGAAATATCATCTAGGTGAAGAGATGCACCGAGTTCGTTCAAGGGAACTTGATTGGCCAAATGGTTTGGCAGCCATCTTGGATGGCCTATTTTTTGCCAAAACAACTCCAGAGCTTCTGAACGGATTGAGCCGCAATTTGGGAGCTATGATTAGGCACTGAGTGGCATTAAAGTTTGTTCAAAGGAAGGAGCTTCATCAGAAACATGGCCGCAATGGATCAATCATATTGGACTTGCAAAAAGGGCCACAAACTCATTGAAAAAAATTCTAAACCATCCACCAACAATTTTGACAAAAATGCATAGTGCTCCAGGTGAGCGACACAGGCTCCTTGGGCCTCTTGTTAGCTATGCCCCGCCCATTGCTAGCTAAGCTCTTCCCACACTGATCGTGTTGAGATCGATCCATCTTTGGTCTCCCTGGCTCTCAATTTCCAGAAAACTATACCACAGCAACAGTGCCCACTCAAATTAGTTGCAAAATATTCAACAGAATGTTTATTAAATAGTAGAGAGTGACTGGAGACATACAATTTGTAAAACGTGTCAGACTATTAAGAGTAAAAGATGGGTGATATAGAATCATTTATGACGTAATGATTATAATAATAATAATAATAATAATAAGTACATTTATAAAGCGCTGAATCCATGACAATGCGTGCTCTAAGCGCTAGTGCGTAATAGCTATATCTACTGAGAATATGCTCGTTTGAAAAGGGTGGTTTTCAGTTGTGATTTGAAAATATCTAATGATGCTGAGTTTTTTAGACTAAGTGGTAGATTGTTCCACTCGGTGGGAGCTGCATAAGCGAAAGTTTTGTGGCCATATGTAGTAGAATTTACTTTTGGGACGTTTAGCAGCATCTGATTGACAGATCTGAGTGATCGACCAGGCGAATAGGGTTGTACTAGTTCAGTTAAGTATGCAGGGGCAGTACCGGAAACACATTGGTAAGTCAAGCATAAAATTTTGAAAGTGATTCTCTGCTCGATCGGGAGCCAATGCAAATTCTGTAAGACAGGGGTTATGTGATCATACTTTCGGCGGAGTGATATGATTCTAGCAGCGGTATTTTGTACAATCTGTAGCTTATGAATAAGTTGTTTTGGTGCACCAATAAGCAAGCTGTTACAATAATCAAGTCTTGACGATATTAACGCCAGTATAAGCATGATTGTAGCCTCCTTCGTAATATACCGTCTGATGCAACCAATATTACGTAGCTGGTACGAGCACACTTTGCAGAGATGATTAACATGCTTTTCCATGGTCAGTTCATTATCAAGCATTACCCCTAGATCTTTCACCACAGGTGACAGATTTATTTGGCTTGTTCCAACAGTGATGCATGTCAAGTCTGATTTAGCGCGCCTAATCACCGGACCAACTAGCATGGCCTCCGTTTTGTCATCATTTAGCTTCAACATATTCAATGTCATCCAGGATTTAATGTCCGAACAGCAGTCATTTAGTTGATCTGTTGCCATACTTGCGGCTGATACTGATGGTATAAAACTGTTGATGAGCTGCGTGTCATCGGCGTAGAAATGGCGTTGGATGTTGTGGTTCTCGATTTTCTGTCCAAGTTGCCGTGTGTATAGCGTAAATAATACTGGACCCAAAATCGATCCTTGCGGCACACCACACGTGAGCTTGATCGGTTCGGAGAATGATCCGTTTACGCAGACTGACTGATATCTCTCGGATAGATACGATTCAAACCAGTTCCATACTGGGCCATCTAATCCAAATGTATGACGCAATTGTGATAAAAGTATCTGATGGTCAATAGTGTCGAATGCGGCACTCAAATCTAACAATAGCAGCAGGGAAACATTACCTTTGTCAACAGCACTGCGAATATCATTTACAACCCTTAGAAGGGCTGTTTCGGTGCTATGGTATTGTCGGTATGCGGACTGAAATGGCTCATATAAATCACATTTTCGTAAATGGACTGACAGTCTTTTAAGTACCGCCTTTTCGACAAGTTTTGACATGAAAGGTAAGTTCGAAACCGGTCTATAGTTATTCAAGATATCGTGGTCCAGGCCATTCTTTTTCAGTAGTGGTTTGACAATAGCCCGTTTGAATGACGCTGGCATAGTCCCGGACATTAGACCAGAATTAACCATCATGGTAATCGACGGAAGCAGGAGGTCCGTGTATTTTAGCACAAGTTTGGTAGGGATAGGATCCAATGTACAGAAGGTTGGCTTGAGCTCGTTTAAAAGGGTCAATACATCATTTTCTGAAAACTGAAGAAAGTAATCGAGGCCTTTGCCATTGAAGACAGGATGGTCATCGTGAGGAACAGTAGTATTTTGGGACTGGTGCAATTGTGTGCGAATGTCCACGATTTTGCTTTGAAAAAAGTCCGAAAATGACTGGGCAATAAGTGCCGGATCCTCACCACTAGGAAGGGAGGAGTCTTTCTTCTTACCCATTAGGTCGAACATTGTACTGTAGAGTTGTTTGGGATTCGACGTACTTTCTAAGATTTTGTTGTTAAAGAAAGACTGTTTAGCACCAGCGATGATCTTAGAGACTGTGTTCCTCGCGTTGACATAAATCTGTCTATGTACTTCCAGATTGGACTTCCTCCATTGCCTCTCGGCCTTCCGTCTATCAGCTTTAGCTTTGGCTACATCAGGTGTGAAAAGCCACGTAGATTTCGGTCTCTGATGAATAGATTTTAATTTCTCTGGGGCATGTTTGTCGAGAAGTCGGGTTAGCTCAGCGTTGTAGAGGTCGGCGAGGTCTTCACAGTCTGATGGTGGTGATGTAATCAGTCTAGACTGCTCTAGATCTTGGCGGAAAGCAGATTCGTCTATTTTCTTTATGTTTCGACAAGGCGTGGAAACGGTGATTGGGGACGGTTTAGTAGCACTGAGATTAACTGTTACTAAGTAATGGTCAGACATTTGCAAGTCCTTCACTAGCACATTCTGCACACAATTTTCAGATTCACGGGTCACTACCCAGTCAATGGTATGCCCGTTTTTATGAGTTGGTTCACTGACGTGTTGCTGACAGCTGTGAAGGGAAAGCAACTGAAGCATCTTTTTAGTATCGGGATGATCTCTATTATCAAAGTGAACGTTTATGTCACCGATAAGGACGAGGTTACCACTTTTAACACAGACGATGTTCATCAGTGATGTTATTTCACTATGAAAAATGGTGCTGGTCAACTTATTGGATTTGGATGGTGGTGGACGATACAGGCAGAGGAAGCGGATTGATAGATGCCCGTGTGTGAGTACATATTCAAAGGTCTCAATTGACTGATAGTGTGGAACGTCATTACATACTTTGATCTTTAAATGCTCCCTGTATATAATGGCAATGCCACCACCGGGTGATGTTGTTCGGGGGTGGTGTTGGAGAAGGTAACCATCCGGAGTGATTGAAGCGATTTTAGATTCATCTCCTAATTGATGTAACCAAGTTTCAGTCAAAATCAAAATGTCAATTTTCTCATCGACAATCATTTCATGGGTCTCTAGACATTTATTTCTACATGACCGCGCATTCCAGAGGCATACTTTCAGATGTGGCGAGAAATGCGGAGAGCGAACAGCTGTCAAATTTGTGTGCCGTTTTGGATGTCATCCTACACGCCGCTTAGCTGATTATGACGTCATATGACGTCATTACTCTGGCAAGGTCCATTGACTTAGTGCTTCGTTGCTATAGTGCCTAGTACTTGATTTTATCGTCGTATGGCATGTATGGAATTGATTTCCAACAGATCTTGTTTACATGCCACAAGTTATATAAGAATCTTTAATGGTCAAGTTGAATGGTCATTCAGACATCAAGGTATTGAGCCAGTTATTCCAGTGATACATGTAGATTTGCAAACATAGTTTTCTTGACCTGCTTGATGTACAGATGGGCATTCGCAAAGCAAAGATTGTCGATTTCGTTACCAGTAAATGAGTATTATATTTTTGTTTTAGATCTACCTAGGAGGTGTGGTCACATTCAGTATGCGTGGGGTGACGGTGAAACGTAATTTTCAAGGCTGTATGGAGAATGCTGTGTTCAATGGTGTCAAGCTTATCCAAGGTGCTCAGCAACGGTTGCCACGGTATCGGATAGGTGGGGATGGTGCAGTCAGTAGATCTACCAGCTGTTCAGTAAGTTCAAATTATATTTCATTCTTGGTCACCGGGGCACGACGATTGTTATTAACAATTTAAAGGGGAGCACAAGCAGAAAAGGTTCAAAGAATGCCAATGATGCGTTTGTATAATTTAAATCAAATAAAAGATGTCATGTTTTCAAAGTCCTGAATGTTAAATTTTGCCACGGGAAAGTAATTTTCTTCCATTTCCCAGAATAATCACGGGGTGACGTCATCTCGTCAATAATTGTTGTGGTATGATGTCATCACGTGAATATTGTTATTAATCATTCCTAGTTCACAACAACTTATTTATATCATCACATTAATAAGGTGCAAGAGAAACACTAAGATACAAGAGAAACACTAAGATACAAGAGAAACACTAAGATACAAGAGAAACATTAAGATACAAGAGAACCACTAAGATACAAGGGAAACACTAAGATACAAGAGAAACACTAAGATACAAGAGAAACACTAAGATACAAGAGAAACACTAAGATACAAGAGAAACACTAAGATACAAGAGAACCACTAAGATACAAGGGAAACACTAAGATACAAGAGAAACACTAAGATACAAGAGAAACACTAAGATACAAGAGAACCACTAAGATACAAGAGAAACACTAAGATACAAGAGAAACACTAAGATACAAGAGAAATACTAAGATACAAGAGAAACACTAAGATACAAGAGAACCACTAAGATACAAGGGAAACACTAAGATACAAGAGAAACACTAAGATACAGGAGAAACACTAAGATACAAGAGAAACACTAAGATACAAGAGAAACACTAAGATACAAGAGAAACACTAAGATACAAGAGAAACACTAAGATACAAGAGAAACACTAGCGTTTGTTAAATTAGAAATTCATGTATCTGAGCTGTTGTCCAGCTTCGTGATTATTAGACTCTAGTTTCATTTAATCTGAAAGCATGTGCGGTATAAACTGAATTCACGTGGCTGACGATTCACCGATGATGTCATGCAGAAAATGCGGATATATGCAGACCAAGAGAAGACAATTTTTGAGATTTACAACTAGAGTCGCTCCAGTCATTCCAGTAGGAAAATTTAAGAATTAACCTTAAATTTGTCTACAAATGAACATTTCTCAAGTCCACTGCAGAGGCCATTTCAGTAGACTTTACCAGTACAGGGTTAAGCCTTACAGAACAGAAATGAGAAATATGTTATGATGTGTGGAATAATTGGTAATTGTATTGATAATCATTTTGCTTATTCTCTACATGTTACATATATGTATAAAGTTTTGACCAACCCTTAAATCAAATAGAATTATCAGGTGGCTATGTAATTTCCTCAAAAGTGCTTAGGGGTATGTACTTAAGTTCTTTGCAAAGGGCTTGTGCTTGTGCTTAAGCCTTTTGAAAATATGGAGGGCTAGTGCTTGTACTTAAGCTCCTTTTTAAGTGCAAGGGCTTTGCTTGTGCTTAAGCCCTTTCAAAAGGTCTTCGCCCCATGCCTGGCTGCAATGGTGTTTAGAAATGTCCATTTGCAGGCCAAGAGAAGACTGTTTTTGAAACTGTATCACTGGAATGCATGGCTCGAGTCTGGAGCCGGTCATTCCATGGATACATTTTCAAAAATAGACTTAGCCTGCAAATGGACGCACATTTGAGGAGTAAACTGTAAATTTCTGTGAACGATCGATTGTATTAAAAAATAATTAAAAGGTAGCTTTTGAAATATTTTATGCAGTAGAAATTATTCCTGATTATTCGATTATTTAATTTAAATAATCATGATTTTTTAATTTAATCAAGTAATCGGCCAAGCATAGTAAAATTTGTTAATCTTCTGCACCAGTCGTGAGCAGTATGGTATTGACTATGGTCATAATGATTGTGTTCTTCCCTTTTCAAATTTCAGGTCGTACCCATTCCACCGATCACTTTCAGAACGTTGAGTTCAAAGATTGTGATGACCCGAGACGGTGGGCAGACGCGTACATTTCATGTCAGCCTTGAGTTCCGTTCATTTAACACTGATCAGCTACTTTTCTACCATAATTTAGGAGAGGGTAAACAAAGAACGGCGGTTGTCAAGGTAATTATTAAATATTTGATCAGCTGCCTGCTGACTTCTGCAGACTACCTTTTCCATGGGGTTTAACTCTGGATCTGCCGAATATATTGAAAACAATTTGACCAAAAGATGTTGGTGTTTATGCCAGCAACAACTTTCAGTCATATCGTTTTCAAAATATTCAGCAGATCCAGAGTTAGTGCTCTTTGAAATTATAGTCTGGTAAGCTGCAGGCATCAGACAGTTGATCCTCTAAAAAGGGTTGTTAGAAATATCTTGGACATCTTTCAGTTAAATTAGTCTAAAAATATTAATTTTATGTGTAGGTATTGGTGTTCTTACAGGACAAATTCAACATTGATTGCGCTGATAGCCAGACTATTGTGTCTCATTTAATGAGTAAGGTGGACAAAAACATCTTTTTAGTGGTCTTGTTAATGAACATTTGCAGAACAAGAGAAGACTATTTAAAAAAATTGATCACTGGACTGACTGGCTAAACAACTGAACCAGTCATTGCAGTGATAAATTTTCAGAAATAATCTCCAAGTCTACAAGTGTACAATTTGTATGAGAAAATCTAAATTTTCTTGAATAAATTTGAGTGTTAAGTGGCAAACTCCTCTCAAAATATCTGTTCAGGTTAAACAGTGCAAAACAGTGTCCTGTAAGATCAACAATACCTACAGATAAAATGTTGAATATTTTTGGACTAATTTAACTGAAAGATGTCGAAGACATTTCTAACAACCCTTTGAGAGGATCAACTGTCTGATGCGTGCAACTCACCAGACTATAATTTCAAAGGGCAATAACTCTGGATCTGCTGAATATATATGTCACACATAAACTGTGCATGACATTTTCAGATTTCTATCATGCCATCAAAGAAAGGTCGTCATGCTCGAACCATTTAACCATCAAATCTGTGTAAGAAAAGTTCTATTTTGTCATAGAAAATGTCTATTTCCAGACCAAGAAAAGATTGTTTTTGAAAATTTATCACTGGAATGACTGGCAGTTCATCCCAGTGGGAAATGTTAAAAAATAGTCTCTTAGCCTGCATGTGTATGACATTCTATCATCTGAATAGCTAGTACCGTACTGCTCAGAAATAACTTAACATGTTTCACAACTAAAAACAGAAACACTAGTTAGTACAATTTTAAAAATGACGTAAGAATATTTCTGGTGAATATTTCGAACATAATTGGATGGGAAGATAATTCTGCCTTAGGCCATCCAATCCAATATGTTCAAAATATTCAACCGTGCATTTTATTTTGTTTTGGAAAGTACTACATCTGCATGTAAGTTGTATAAGATGAGTTTATGTATGGCATATTCTGTAAGCTGAATAGCTAGTATAAGATGAGTTTATGTGTGGCATATTCTGTCATCTGAATAGCTAGTATAAGATGAGTTTATGTGTGACATATTCTATCACCTGAATAGCTGGTATAAGATGAGTTTATGTATGACATATTCTGTCATCTGAATAGCTAGTATAAGATGAGTTTATGTATGACATATTCTATCAACTGAATAGCTGGTATAAGATGAGTTTATGTATTGTGTATTCTGTCATCTGAATAGCTAGTATAAGATGAGTTTATGTATTGCGTATTCTATCACCTGAATAGCTAGTATAAGATGAGTTTATGTATGACATATTCTATCACCTGAATAGCTAGTATAAGATGAGTTTATGTATGACATATTCTGTCAGCTGAATAGCTAGTATAAGATGAGTTTATGTATTGCGTATTCTATCAGCTGAGTATCTAGTATAAGATGAGTTTATGTATTGCGTATTCTATCACCTGAATAGCTAGTATAAGATGAGTTTATGTATGACATATTCTATCACCTGAATAGCTAGTATAAGATGAGTTTATGTATGACATATTCTGTCAGCTGAATAGCTAGTATAAGATGAGTTTATGTATTGCGTATTCTATCAGCTGAGTATCTAGTATAAGATGAGGTTATGTATGGCATATTCTCTCACCTGAAAAGCTAGTATAAGATAAGTTTATGTATGGCATATTCTGTAAGCTGAATAGCTAGTATAAGATGGGTTTATGTATGACATATTCTGTCATCTGAATAGCTAGTATAAGATGAGTTTATGTAGGACATATTCTATCAGCTGAATAGCTAGTATAAGATGAGTTTATATATGACTTATTATATCAGCTGAATAGCTAGTATAAGATGAGTTTATGTATGACATATTCTGTAAGCTGAATAGCTAGCATAAGATGAGTTTATGTATGACATATTCTGTAAGCTGAATAGCTAGTATAAGATGGGTTTATGTATGACATATTCTGTCATCTGAATAGCTAGGATAAGATGAGTTTATGTATAACATATTCTATCACCTGAATAGTTAGTATAAGATGAGTTTATGTATTGCGTATTCTATCAGCTGAGTATCTAGTATAAGATGAGTTTATGTATGGCATATTCTATCACCCGAAAAGCTAGTATAAGATGAGTTTATGTATGACATATTCTGTCAGCTGAATAGCTAGTATAAGATGAGTTTATGTATTGCGTATTCTATCAGCTGAGTATCTAGTATAAGATGAGTTTATGTATGGCATATTCTATCACCTGAAAAGCTAGTATAAGATGAGTTTATGTATGGCATATTCTGTCAACTGAATAGCTAGTATAAGATAAGTTTATGTATGACATATTCTATCACGTGAATAGCTGGTATAAGATGAGTTTATGTATGACATATTGTATAACCTGAATACCTAGTATAAGATGAGTTTATGTATGACATATTCTATCACCTGAATAGCTAGTATAAGATGAGTTTATGTATGGCATATTCTATCACCTGAATAGCTAGTATAAGATGAGTTTATGTATGACATATTCTATCACCTGAATGGCTGGTATAAGATGAGTATGTCTGGCATATTCTATCATCTGAAAAGCTAGTATAAGATGAGTTTATGTATGGCATATTCTATCACCTGAATAGCTAGTATAAGATGAGTTTATGTACGACATATTCTATCACCTGAATAGCTGGTATAAGATGAGTTTTTGTATGACGTATTCTGTCATCTGAATAGTTAGTATAAGATGAGTTTATGTATGACATATTCTATCACCTGAATAGCTAGTATAAGATGAGTTTATGTATGGCATATTCTCTCACCTGAAAAGCTAGTATAAGATAAGTTTATGTCTGGCATATTCTGTAAGCTGAATAGCTAGTATAAGATGGGTTTATGTATGACATATTCTGTCATCTGAATAGCTAGTATAAGATGAGTTTATGTAGGACATATTCTATCAGCTGAATAGCTAGTATAAGATGAGTTTATGTATGACATATTCTGTCATCTGAATAGCTATTATAAGATGAGTTTATGTATGACATATTCTATCACCTGAATAGTTAGTATAAGATGAGTTTATGTATGACATATTCTGTCAGCTGAATAGCTAGTATAAGATGAGTTTATATATGACTTATTCTATCAGCTGAATCGCTAGTATAAGATGAGTTTATGTATGACATATTCTATCACCTGAATAGCTAGTATAAGATGAGTTTATGTATGACATATTCTATCAGCTGAATAGCTAGTATAAGATGAGTTTATGTATGACATATTCTATCAGCTGAATAGCTAGTATAAGATGAGTTTATGTATGACATATTCTATCAGCTGAATAGCTAGTATAAGATGAGTGTATGTATGGCATATTCTGTAATAATAATAATAATAATAATAAAAATAATAATAATAATCTTTATTTATCGAGGGTGCATCAACAGTAATCTGATCTTCCTGAGGCTCTCACTACCACAATATGTAAAAAAAAATTATTACCCTGGTATAGCTAGTATATGAATATTTGACAATTTTTTCATGTTTTGCACACCTATGAGTTTGTATGGTTTAATTGTGGATATATTTCATTTCAGGTTCGTATTAACCTAGATGGTCATGTTTTCTATCATGTGACATCAAATGAAAAAGTGGTAGAAGACACTGTCAGAAACAGTGAGTATATTCTCTCAGACAGTTACAACATGAACAAGGACAAATTTGTCCAATACAAAAAAAGTACCCATGTCGTTGATGTATTTTTCAACTAGACTGTAGTGAGGTCAAAAGTGTCTATTTTGTAACCAATGTTGCTGAAAACTGTGTGCTTGTTACATCTTCGGGACACCACTGCCACTGGCAACCCTCCATCTGAGTTTGGAGCAAATCCCTCCAGTAGTATTGCAGAGTTTTTAAAAAACGGGGCAAAAATATCCATTTTAAAAAACAATGTTGAAAGTTGTTGTTTTTGCATTTTAGCGTTTGCTCCCAAAATTGGCACCTGTCTTTGTGACCAACCTTCCATCCAATTTTGCACTAGATCACGCCACACGCTATAGAACCAAACTTAGTGAGAAATGTGGTAAACATACAACGTCAATGGAACTGTTGCGGTTTCACTTTAGTTTTGGATAAAAAACTTGGCACATATCTTTGGGACCCCGCGGACATCCCTCCATCCGAGTTTGGAGAAGATCCCTCCAGTAGAACAAAAGTTATTTAAAAATGTTTTAAAAACAATAAGAACCAATGACTAGCACTCCATGCTCACATTAACCCTTGCATCTTGTCATTCTAGTAAAATGTGTAGTTTTGTTTAAGTCCACTTTGCCAGTTGCATATCATTGTATGGTCATAGCTTCGCTCTCAAGCAGTGTCATGGTAGCGGCTAACAATGGATCGATTCGCTGTGTCACGCAGGTATATGGCATCATAATTAATTATGACACATGTAGGCTGATGTCACAATCAAAGTGCACAATGAATGACGTATCTAGATCTCTCATGAACATTGAATATGCTGTCAAGTGTACGAACTGTATGTCTGATGGATTTCCTATTTAATAAACATTCGGTTTCACTGGTGCTATTGCTACGATAGGCAGCAACAGTGCCCTGTCAGATTAGTTTCAAAGTATTCAACAGCTTACTTGTATAATTACCTTGAAAATGGGATTCTGAGAATTTGGTGTTCAAAGTATGTAAATCAATCACGACACATGCAGGAATGGCAGGGCATAGCTAGAAATATATCCATCTATTAATTTAATTAACCCTTTAACACTCATATCAGCCAAAAATGGCTTCGGCAGTAGTCTTGAGAAATGTTCATTTACAGACCAAGAGAAGACTATTTTTGAAAATTTACCACTGGAATGACTGGCTCGATAACCAAGCCAGCCATTTTAGTGGTAAATTTTCAAAAATAATCTTCTCTTGGTATTCCTGCAAATAGACATTTTTATGAGAAAATTGTAATTTTCTTGAAAAAATTTGAGGTTTAAAACTGTCAAACTACTTTTAAATTATTCTTCCATAGTAAATAATTTATTTGTTATTTATGTGGTCTGATAATTATGTGTTAAGCACATGCACTCAATGCCACTCATGATTGTATGTAATATGTTATTTGCATGATATTTTTCAGATGCCATTGACAGTCCGACAGATTCCTTTAATGATGGCTTGTGGCATTACGTGCTCCTATCTATCGACACGACCAAGGTGAACTGTACGGTGGACAGGAATGTAAAGATCTCCACCCGGAATCTGCAACTGAATTTGGGCACGCAGTATCATATAGGTACAGTATACTTACATGTACAGAAAAATAAATAATTATTAATCTGTATAATTATCAACTATACAGCTAGATTGAAGAGCAATCTCAACTAAGAAGCTATATTATTGAGCCGTCTCAACTCGGCAGCTATATTATAGAGCAGTCTCAACTAAGCACCTAGATTTAAGAGCAGTCTCAACTAAACAGCTATATTATAGAGCAGTCTCAACTAAACAGCTACTTCCTAGAGCAGTCAACTAAGCAGCTATATTATAGAGCAGTCTCAACTAAGCATCTATATTATAGAGCAGTCTCAACTATGCAGCTATATTATAGAGCAGTCTCAACTAAGCAGCTAAATTATAGCGCCATCTGAACTAAGCAGCTATATTATAGAGCAGTCTCAACTAAGCAGCTAGATTATAGAGCAGTCTCAACTAAGCAGCTAGATTATAGAGCAGTCTCAACTAAGCAGCTAGATTATAGAGCAGTCTCAACTAAGCAGCTCGATTATAGAGCAGTCTCAACTAAGCAGCTAGATTATAGAGCAGTCTCAACTAAGCAGCTATTTTATAGAGCAGTCTCAACTAAACAACTTGATTTAAGAGCAGTCAACTATGCAGCTATATTATAGAGCTGTCTCAACTAAGCAGATAGATTATAGAGCAGTCTCAACTAAACAGCTATATTATAGAGCAGTCTCAACTAAACAGCTATATTATAGAGCAGTCTCAACTATGCAACTATATTATAGAGCAGTCTCAACTAAGCAGCTAAATTATAGCGCCATCTGAACTAAGCAGCTATATTATAGAGCAGTCTCAACTAAGCAGCTAGATTATAGAGCAGTCTCAACTAAGCAGCTAGATTATAGAGCAGTCTCAACTAAGCAGCTAGATTATAGAGCAGTCTCAACTAAGCAGCTAGATTATAGAGCAGTCTCAACTAAGCAGCTAGATTATAGAGCAGTCTCAACTAAGCAGCTATATTATAGAGCGGTCTCAACTAAGCAGATAGATTATAGAGCAGTCTCAACTAAACAGCTTGATTTAAGCAGTCAACTATGCAGCTATATTATAGAGCCTTCTCAACTAAGCAGATAGATTTAAGAGCAGTCTTAACTAGGCAGCTATATTATAGAGCAGTCTCAACTAAGCAGCTATATTATAGAGCCGTCTCAACTAAGCAGCTAGATTTAAGAGCAGTCTGAACTAAGCAGCTATATTATAGGGCAGTCTCAACTAAGCAGCTATATTATAGAGCAGTCTCAACTAGGCAGCTATATTATAGAGCAGTCCCAACTAAACAGCTAGATTATAGAGCAGTCTCAACTAAACATGTAGATTGAAGAGCGGTCTCAACTAAGCAGCTATATTATAGAGCAGTCTCAACTAAGCAGCTAGATAGACGAACCGGTTCAACTAAGCAGCTATTTTTAGAGCAGTCTCAACTAAGCAACTATATTATAGAGCAGTCTCAACTAAGCAGCTATATTATAGAGCAGTTCCAAATAAACAGCTAGATTATAGAGCAGTCAACTAAACAGCTAGATTATAGAGCAGTCTCAACTAAACATGTAGATTGAAGAGCGGTCTCAACTAAGCAGCTATATTATAGAGCAGTCTCAACTAAGCAGCTAGATAGATGAACCGGTTCAACTAAGCAGCTATTTTTAGAGCAGTCTCAACTAAGCAACTATATTATAGAGCAATCTCAACTAAGCAGCTATATTATAGAGCAGTCTCAACTAAGCAGCTATATTATAGAGCAGTTCCAAATAAACAGCTAGATTATAGAGCAGTCCCAACTAAAGAGCTAGATAGAAGAACAGTTTCAACTAAACACCTAAAGCAACCAGCAATACCAGGTGACATATCAATAGGTTTAGCACAGCAGCCTTTCTGTTTTTGTCTTTACAGCTGGTTTTAATACTGGAAAAAAATCACAATATTTTTATAATGCTTTTGTATTTACAGATGGTTATAATACACTGAGAAACCCCAATAATTTCTTTTATGCTTTTGTATGTACAGGTGGTTTTAGTACTGAAAACAGTTTCCAAGGCTGCATGAGAAATATCAATGTTGGCAATAGAATACTGGAATTTGAAGAACTCACAAATGACCTTCAGAGTGGTGTGCAGTTAGGGACGTGTGCTATGCGAGATAGGTGAGTGTCCATTTAGGACCATCTGTCATGTGGAATAGATGGGTGTGCGGTTGACAATGGCGTTATGCGGGATAGTTGACTGTACATTTATATTTACCTGTGCTATAATGGATCTAAGTGAGATATATAATAGGCCATGAAGCACTCTACGAATCAGTAATCATTTATCCAAAAATACATTAAAAATAAGAAAAGCAAAATGAAAAAGAAATATAAATGTGTTTACCTTCAACGACTTGTTTTATTTTAGATGTTTTGGTCATAGATAACAAGCTTGACTACCCAGCTATCCGAATGCTTGTAGAAATTAAGACTACCCAGGTGGCTAAAAGTACTCATGTTAATTTCAAGCTTATATATATATATATATATATATATATATATATATATATATATATAAATATATATATATATATATATATATATATATACTGAACCAAAAATGTTTAGCAACATTGAGAATATTAGTGTATAAATGTTATTTAACAAAAACAATAAATTAATTCAAATATATTATTTAATTAATAGGTCATTTTCCAATTTGAACAACAGTCTCTTGTTACTGTAATGCTAGCATCGCGCCTTTAACACGGCATCATTCAACGGAAGGGCCCAATTTAAATAATGACACTGAGCTGTCAATACCGGTTGTGACCTCTGTGCGCATTAACCACCGCCGTACATCGCTTTCTAATGCTTCGAATTAAGCACCTGATGTCACGAAGAGGAATCGCATCCCATTCCTGGAGCATTGCAGCTTCTAGCTCCCGCACATTGTGAAGATGTGGATGGTTCTCACGCACCATACGGCCAAGAATGTCCCACACGTGTTCGATAGGAGACGGGTCCGGTGATCGCGCTGGCCAGTCTAACACCGGAACGTTGTTAGCCTCAAGGAAATCACTGGTGACCCTAGCTGAATGAGGACGGGTGTTGTCTTGCTGGAACATAAAGTCTGCATGATGCTGCATAAAAGGGATGACAACAGGGGCGACAACTTCTTCACAGTAACGTTGAGCCGTTAAATTTCCGCGAATCACAATAAGATCTGTTTTGCCATTTTCATGGATTCCAGCCCACACCATGACACTGCCGCCACCGAATCTGTCGTGCTGAATGATGTTGGCTGCATCATACCGTTCTCCTAAACGTCGCCAAACCTGTTACCTACCATCTGCCACATCCACACAAAACCTCAACTGATCACTGAACAAAACGTGGCTCCATTGCTGAGCACGCCATCACTGATGAGTTCTTGCCCATGCAAACCGATTCTCGATGTGACACTCTGTAAGCAGAACAGCAACAAGTGGACAATGGGCATGCAGTCCAGCATCATGGAGTCTGTTTCGCACAGTTTGTGCATGCACTGTAGTGCCGGTAGCGGTGTGCAAATTATGGGACAGCTGCGGCACAGTCTCAAACCTGTGACGTCGTGATGATGTCACTAAGTAGCGGTCGTCTCATGGTGGTGTTGCTCTCGGTCTGCCAGATCATGGTCTGTCATTAACATGTCCAGTTTCCTGCTCACGTTGGCGGAGACAGGAAATGGTTGAGGTGTGAACATTAAAATGTCGAGCAAAAGCGCGAACGCTCTGCCCAGCAGCAAGTCTTCCCATTGCTTCATGGCACTGATTTTTGGGTAGCCCTGGGCGGCGGCCCATGTTCGGTAGGGTAAACTTTTAAGCGTTTTCTGTTAACATTCGTTATCTGCTTTTGCAATATGCTGAATTTTTGCCTTTGCTACCCGCCAATGTGGGCCAGTGCATGAAAAATGCATTTTCACATGCAGTAAACGTGCGGCCGAGAAATGCAAGAAATGATTTGCATTTCTTCATGATCAGCGAGACATTACATTGACGAAACATGCCTGCAAATTTGGTTATAAATGGACGCATAGTTTTAATACAACAAACCAAACTTCACTGTTGCTAAACTTTTTTGGCTCAATATATATATATATTTATATATATAATATATGATATAAATCTATTGTGTTTTGTTTAGGTGTGTGCCTAATCCATGTGAACATGACGGCGTTTGCACTCAGGACTGGGAGACATTCTCATGTGACTGTACTAGCACAGGATATAAAGGAGTTACTTGCCATATTTGTGAGTAGTTCTTTCTACATGAAATCTGAATTTAGTAGGGCAATATGCGAAAGACCTTTCCTAGGTCTTAACATGTGCGATATTATCATAGCATGTAATTGCAATATAGGTGATTTTGTCATGAAGAAATGTGACTGTTATGAGATTGATATACAGACAGACAAACATACAAACTGACTTATACTAGTTGAGAGTCATAACTAAAAAGTGCGAAAAATGTGCAGAATTTGATAATGAGGATGATGATGATTTTTATATTACCGCCTACAGCCCCCACTTTACATTATTCATGTAAATTTCGCGACCACAACGCGCTGAAATTTGCCACGCGGCCAAAACAATTTTGCACAGGTGTAATTGGACAGAAGAGCCTGCATTTTAAGAGCAGGCCAGTAAATGCGATTTGCTCGTTAAGATTTTAGTAATACACATCAGTTTAATGATATACATATGTACGTACCATACTACATGTACATGGACCGATATAGCAAATGTAGTCAAAAGCTGACTACACATTTTATATAAAGCGCCATTCTTCTTTCTCCACAGCCGTGTGCTCAAAACGAAAAACATAACAAAATGACGTAGTTGTACAGCCATAGATATTGATATATTGGCTAGATTGCTCTTGCACATACGCTTACTATGGGGCTAGTTGTCATGATCGCCGGTGACATGGTTTCAGTAAATCACGACTACATAGGTTTAGTAACAAAAACATTCTTTAGAGACTATACATCCGGAGAGAAAATACTGAACTCTGACATGCCCGTATATACGATGTCTTTGTTTACAAAGGCTAATCTAGAGAGGGCACACACAACAGCAATGGAGATGCACTGGTCGCATTCCTTAGTTCCAATGGCCAATTTGCCACAAATATGGCTTTCAAACACCCATACCGCCACCGGACAACATGGACTGGTCACATTGCTGATCGCAAAGCCGCAAAAGGTTCTAAGGCTACAACAACTGTCTTCAACCAAATAGACTTCATACTATGCAAGACAGAAGCAAAACCGCATACTAAGGAATGCTCATTCCTATGGAGTCACAGACCTCAATTCTAACTATATAAGCCCACCATTATACGGCTTCAGATGAACGATCTCGACCTAATATATAAATGCCATACCGGGCAAGAGGGTAGAGTCACTTACAACCTACCCAAGCTCATCAGCGACACTGACACTCAAATGTCATACAAAAAGGCCCTCGGGGAGCAGATAGCTAACATCGACGTCAGGTCATTGATGACTTCAACGGATCATGTCAAATTGGCTTCAAATGTGGACGCAGCTGCGCAGACATTGTGTGGGCTCAATGCTTGCTTGTGTCAGTAGTCATGTCCAAACACTGGGATTTCCACAAAATGGGCATTGACATATCACGAGCCTTCGACACAATTAAATGCTCAAAGATCTTAAAAGATTGTAGATGTACTACGCCAGGCCAGTTGCAATGAAGATGAACTGCGACTAGTGAGACTACTGCTTGCAGACACCAAGCTGAAAGTATGAGTCAAGTCCGTGAAACAGGGAGATGGTCTATCTCTGGTGCTTTTCATCTGTTACCTGGTTGCTGCATTTAAATCCATACAGGAAAGTTCCAAAAGACCCCCCCCCCTCCCTCCCCTCCCCAGTGTCAATACTGGGTATGGCGCTGGAGATGGAATATGCCTTGACGAATTTCTCCCAGTAGCTGCAAGCAAAATAAAAATTGAGAATCTATTTATGAATGAATCCAAAACAGTGTTCACCCAACTAATAAGGAAAAATTAGTTACCTCTCCGGGATGTAGAAATTGTTTGAGTGTAGCTTTCGTGACCATCTCGGTCACTTCTTCAGCACTAACTGACTGTCGCTGGCAACGTCACTCTGGTCAGTTCTTGTGGAGTCACGTGACAGCATGGACTGGTAGACTGCTGGTATACGGTAGCCCTCGTCCCTGTTCATGGTTGGTTGATGCTTGTAGATTTCTATGGCCTCTTTAAACTTCTGTTTGAATAAGTTGGTCTCAATGTTGATGACCGAGGCACTGCTGGCGGGGATGACGTGGCCAGTAGATTCTGTATGTTCTGCCACAGCTGAGTTGGAATTGATTTTAAGATGTTCTTTGACTCTGGTGCTGAGAGGCCTTTTGGTTTTGCCTATGTATGTCTCCTCACATTGGTCACATTCGATCTTGTAGATGACTACAGAGCGTTCATCTGTGGTCAGTTTATCTTTGGGTCTTACTAGTTGTGATCTTAAGGTGTTGATGGGCTTGTGGTAAGTTTTTATGTGGTGTTGTCTGAAGAGTCTGCCAAGGTGTTCTGATAGGCCTTGGATGTACGGAAGTCCGACTAGTGGAAGTTTTCCACATCTGGTGGTTTATTACGAGGTGGGGGAGGTGGTTTTCTCATCCACGAAGTGTAACCGTTAGCTAGGAGAGACTGTTGGATGTGATGATGTTCTTCTTTTTTGTCTGATGTTTCTGTGATGATGGAGTCTGCGCGGTGAAATAGAGTTCTGATGACTGACCTTTTGTGTTCCAAATGGTGATTAGAGTGAAAATTTAGATATTGGTCTGTGTGTGTGGGTTTTCTGTACATGGTAAGTTTGGTGGTTCCGGAATCACTGACATGTACCAAGACGTCCAGGAAGGTAATCTGGCCATCTTCGACTTCGCTGGTGAATTGAATGCATTGGTCGATGCTGTTGAGGTGATCAGTGAAAGGTTGGATGTTCACCCACATATACCTATCTACAAAACATGAAACCTCGTGGCGGCGAACCATGGAGGAAAAGTAAAATCCTGGGCTCACTACTTTACAGTACTGCTAACATTTCTGCACGTTGCGTCATGGGGAACATAGCTTTCCAGTCCTTCTGGAAGCTATGGATTCGTAGCTCAAAGATGCCTTGATAAAGAGGCTATGTATATACAATTTAGCCTGCGTATCCTTGATGCTGTATAACTGTAACAGCTGGGCAGCTCTAATGGCAGCTCTAGACAAACTCGATGCCTACCACCACAAACACCTACGCACCATCACTGGACATCGATGGCTAGACAGCATAATTTCCAACAATGCACTACACAAAAGGTGTAATACGTCGCCACTGTCTGTAAAAGTTGTCCAGCAAAGATGGTCCATGTTTGGCCATGTGCTAAGGATGCTTGAAGAGACACCAGCACATAGATGCATGGAATTCGAGCTACTCTGAGCCAGCAAATACAAAGCCAGGAGAGGATGTCATTGCATAAATCTGCTAAGCATGCTACAAGGTGACCTCAAGAAAGCAGGACTTGGTACATTCGGGTCAAGAATGGACCTGTGGAAGCTAAGGTTTTCGGCTGAGGACAAGACACAGTGCGCAAAAGCGAAGAAGGACTGATTGCAGCTGTAGGATGTTTCTACTTCTTCAGCCGCAGAATACAGTAATCATACAATCTAGCGTTATCTAAAAGCCATCGTTTCGTATTATTCTAAACAGAACAGTCCTGATAAGAGGTTCGTTTTTTCGATACTTTACAATAGAAATTATTGCCTCTTATGTTGCATGGCCATTGTTCGGAATAAAGTTTGAAAAGAAGTTTTGAGATAAAAAGTATGTTTTTAAGGCAGTTTAATGTATAAATTTGGCAGTTTGTTATATGACGTAATTAATCCGAAACTCGATCTCATTATGGTAGCGAGATACGAATGGCATGAAAGGCTAATTCCGAGAAAGATTTCAGCTGTCTATAGTGTTCACTGATGGTCCAATTTAAGTAGTCGCGGAAACAAAAATCGAGTAGTGGGACATTTTGTTTACATTTTGCGGTCATGTCAATTTTGTTGAAGCGTATTTACAAAATTACACTCAAGTTGTTCTGTAGGTCGACCAAATTAAAAAAAGCGCCAATCCGGGCATTTGCGATCAAGTTTAGGCTCGCTTGTGTTTTGGTTCAAGTGCTTTTATTGTAATGTTGCTTTTAGACTGTACAGTATCTCGTCATCTTGCTAGCTGCTACGAAATGCCCTCAAACTGTATAGGTGGAATGAGGGGGAGGGGCTTGGCAGACTACGGTATGTTTGTATGTTTACCCCAACAACATACAGAATGGCCAAGTGAGCTTATACCGTGGAGACTGTCCGTCCACCATTTGTCTGTCCATCAATTTTTTCTTTAAACAACTTTCTCAATAACCATTTTTCCGAATTCAATTGTATTTGGCAGGAAGCATCCTTATGGAATGAAGATCCAAGTTTGTTCAAATGAAGCCAATCGTCCACTTTGGCAACGGCCATCTTGGATTTTTAAAATTTTTTGAAATGTCTAAAAATCTTGTCCTCCACATCCGCTTGGGGTATCGATTCAAAACTCATGAAATATGATTTAGGGCAAGAGCTGAATCAAGTTTGTTCAATGAAACTTAACTGGCCAAATATTTGGTTGCCATCTAGGATGACCTAGTTTTCGCGAAAACAACTCTAGAATCGCTGAACAGATCGGGCCAAAATTTGGGAGATATAATTAGGGACTATGGGCCATTAAACTTTATTAAATGGAAGTTGATACATCGAAAGGCATCGTCACCGGTGGACCATTCAAAATGTTGTGTGTTTGGTGGCCATACTGGATTTTTTTATTAAATATATTTTGAAGCCATAACTTTTTTATATAGGTTTTTGGCTATACTAATTTCAAATTTGACTTTCTAAACTGTCAGATAAATGGTTTGGCATCCATCTTGGATCTTGTTCCTGCAAAATGCTCCCATGTTCTATAGAACCGCTAGCCTGATTTCAAGTATATTTGGCAGGAAGCATCCTTAGCCTATAGAGATCCAGGTTTGTTCAACCGAAGTAGATTGGCCAATTTGCTCAATTGCCGTCTTGGATTTAGGCTGATTTTTAGAAATATCTGAAAATCTTAAGGCAGCAACAGCGCCTAGTCAAATTAGTTTCAAAATATTCAACAGAATGTTCATTAAATGGTAAAGCCATACAATTCGTACAACATGTCAGACTATTAAGCATAAAATACTGACTACATTTGTATATCGAGTCATTCATGACATCATGATTATGACGTTGGCCTACACATCACGTAGTTGATTATGGCGTCATATGATTGAGTGAGGCAATTGATTCATGAATTAACACCATATACATGTATGTGCCTCTTGGCGAACGAAATGATGTGATTTTTGGTAGAATTTGCTACATGATAACGAGAAAGGAATATTAGTGATTGAGTGTTGCATCATAGCTGGCTATAGTTTCATAGTAGACTAATATTTTTACATGAAATGGGGGCTAGCTGCATGAATTCTGTAATAGAATAATAGTGGTTTGAAGAGTTGTGGTTTTCAGTGGATGAATCCACTGTTAGCGCTATGCCCCGCCCATACCTAGCTAAGCTCCGCCCATGCCTTGTGCGTGTTGGGATCAATTTATATGCTTTGAATCCTGAATTCCCAGAATCCCTTTAACACTCAAATACATGTATGTTCAAGAAAATTATGATTTTCTCATGGAAAATATTCAGTTGCAGAACACCAGAATTTCAATTTTTGAAAATTTACCACAGGAATGACTGGCTCGGTTATCGAGCCAGTCTTTCCAGTGGTAAATTTTCAAAAGATCATTTATTGGTCTGCAAATTGACGTTTGTCAATACCACCGCCGAAGCCGTTTTGGCCGTTTTGAGTTTTAAAGGCTTACAGTATTCTACAACATGTTTATTAAATTGTAAATTCATCAACGACAGAATTCATACACTCGTTATGGATCATAATACAACTTTCTGTGATGTCAATTCTAACATCAGATACTTGACTGGCACACACTATCTTAACCATTTAACCCCCAGAATTTATTCAAGAATATCGGTTTTATGGACATGAAACAAAAAATTTAAATGATAAAAATTAGCACGAAAACAGAACGTATTTTCACGCCCCGATACATTCGTAACATTTTACGCCTTTAAAGCTTAATATACCTCATAATATCCATCATCGCTGGAGTGAAATTATTAATTAGACCACCTAAATATTACGCACAGTTAAATAAACATTGTTTATTTTGTCAAAATTAATCATAAATCAGCAAAACAGGTTGCGAAAAGACGTAAATCACGCGATTGTAATTAATTATCATGTAATTATCTCCCTTTCTTCTTTCATTTCCAATTCGGCCCGAGGACGAAATCATGCCTTGAAGAAAATATTAACTGTAATATTGCGATCGCGAATTTCATAAGTTAATATGATATTGTGTATAGAAGATAACGTTTTAAAAACGGTTTGAGTAATAATTTTATTTAAAACCATATCCTAATCAGCAAAATGTATTCAGCATTATATTTATTGGCGAGATTTTGATGCATTCGGGTGATTTAGTGTTGGGACGACTTTGCATTATGTTAATTAGCCGGTGACATAAATAAAATGGATGCCGTTGTTTAGAAATGTTTTCCCCGATGCAAATTTTAATGACAAATTCCCACATTAGTATTGTGTTTTATATTGCAAATTTATCTGAGACTACCAGAGAAAAGACGAGTGGATATTTATTTAATTAATTCGCTGCTTGATTTCTCTCGGCGTACAGCGAGTTACATGGAGTTACACAATATGCGCAATTGGGGCCACGTTCAATTATTAGTTGCCCCGAACATAGCTTAATGGAAAGTATGGCGATTATTATTCATTACGATTTTCATGCTCGTTAGTATCTTTTATTTTTAACAATCCTGATACGAAAAACCGAAAATATGTTCATATTCGGTTTTTCGATATTTATTTTAAATAATCTGTTATGAAACCGTCAGTGCAGGATATCGGTTTTAAATATGGTATCGGTATATCGGGCAGCCCTATCTTACTCTCAATATAATCCTCATATTTTTGTGTCCATGTTTCGCCTGTCTGTTTGTGTTAGTTAAACTCAGTATCCCGCAAGCATGTTACATCATGCGTATCTATCTACATTTGTTTCAGCTAAATACACGGTATCCTGCAAGCATTTCAAGTCTTTCTCCGGAGAAGCTGGTATTGAGGCAACAAGAATTGATCTTGATGGATCCGGCCCATTGAAGCCATTTGATGTAAGCTGTGATGAAGGTAGGTTGTCTTCGCTACAAGTCAATTTTCATAGGCATGATAAGGCATGGAATAATAACCCTTTAACCCTTACTCTGATGTCAAAATCTTAAATTTTCAAATTGAATTAAAAGATGAAGTGGTGTTCAGCTTTAATCAAATTTGGGGTGAAGATGTTGCTGTTGTGGACAGCAACATCTTTCACCAAAAATTTTGAAAAATGTACACAACACCAGCTTCTTTGCTATTGAAACAATAAAAGGTAGAGTGGTACGGGTTAATGGTTAAATTCGGTCAAGTATACAAAATAATTTGCTTTTTGAATGTCCATTTGCAGGGCAAGAGTATACAATTTTTTGAAAATTTATCACTGGAAGAACTGGCTCGGTTAGCGAGCTAGTCATTTCAGTGGTAAATTAAAAAAAATCGTACAGGCTTGGCCTGCATCATCCTCACATTTACCGCTTTAACCTTTTGACTCCCCTGTGAATTGGGCCAAATGTAAATCTATGAGTAACTTACATACCAAATTTGCTTGAATTCCGTCCAACGGTATCGAAGGAGTTGCGTTGCAATCAATTTGACCTTTTGATCTTTTGACCCGACCACTCCTGCCTCCCCCCACCTGCGAGTGGAGCCAAATGTAACTGTCCTCTCACACTGCAATAATAGAGATAACTCACATACTAAATTTGGTTGAACTCTGTCCAATGGTTTTGAAGAAGTTGCGTGACAATCAGTTTCAGCACAGATGGACAGACAGACAGGCATGATGTCATAATCCCTACTGTCCTTCAAAAAATGTGAGAACAAAGAGAAGAGATTATTGGTTTTCTTGCCCACCAAATAGAAATTCAAAATGAAAATTCATGTATTTTTTTTTATTTACTAATTTTGACCATTAACCCTTTAATGGTCAAGCCGTTTGCAGGCCAAGTGAATACAATTTTTGAAAATTTACCACTGGAGTGACTGGCTTGATAACCAAGCCAGCCATTCCAGTGATAAATTTGCAAAAATTGTATTCTCTTGGCCTGTAAGTGGACATTCAATAGGTAGATATTTAAATTTTCTTGGCTAATTTTGACCATTAAAAGGATAAAGCTATATATGAATGTACGGTATAGCTCAGAAATAACTTAAAATGTTTCCAAAATAAAACAGAATGTTGAATATTTCGGACTTAACTTGATTGGCTGCCTAGCGCAGCAATGACTTCCACTCAAATGAAATCCAAAATGTTCAACAGAGAGATTTCTTACATGTTCAAAATTGTACTACTGAACATGTTTGGTTTGGAAAAATTAACCTATTTCTGAGCTGAATTGTACTTAATTTGAATTTTAGATTCTCACATTGCAGACTGAGAGAGAAACTAGAAAATAAGGTTGTTTTAGTCGGCAGCTAGATTATAACATAGATATAAGCAATAAGAAGCACATAAATGCTAAAATTTTTGACCTGACATGGAACAATGAACCTTTCCAAATTTATCCATCCATCATATGATGTCATAATCAGCTACGTGATGTGATGTCATGAATGACTCGATATAGTCGGCCTTTAACGCTTAATAGTCTGACACGTACAAATGGCATGTCTACCTTTTAACAAACATTCTGTTGAATATTTTGAAACTAATTTGACCAGGCCCTGTTGTTGCCACAGGACCCAGTCAAATTCATTCCAAAATATTTAACAGCTTACCTATATAGTTTTGTGGAAATTGATAGTCAGGAAGCTTAGAGATCGATTGATCCCAGCACGGACGAGCTGTGAGTGGAGTTTAGATAGAGATGGGCAGGGCATAACTAAAACTGGAAAGGTCCATTGGATATAACTTTTTGTAAGTGAAGGTGAATTAATATTTTCGTTTGGCCGACTTGCATGGTCAGCGTTAATTTCATGCTCCGAATTACGGGACGGGCTTACGCTTATTTCATATTATCTACTTGTAGTTAAACTTGGTAGAGAGTGTTGTTTATGGGATACAGTGCCTTCTTTTCAGACACGACATACCTGTTCCACGATAGCATGGAAGAAATGCGTGTAGATGGCTTTGAGTTGCCGAACCCGTATGTTCGAGTTGTCAGTTATGGCATGGAATGGGAAGCGTTGAATGAGGTGCTAGAACGGGCATCATCATGCCAGCAGGAGATAGGATACCGATGTACTAACTCACGTCTTCTTGTGAAGCCAGCAGGTTTGTGTCTGGAACAAATGATGTCTAATCTAGCATTGCAGCTGCAATTATTTAAAAAAATGTACTACTGACCATAAGTCAGGTTTTTGTGTAGTGAATTTTGAAAAATAATATCTTGGCATGCAAGTAGATATTTAATAGCAAAAAGGTAGATTTACTTGACCGTTGTTGGCCATTAACTATATTATTGATTCAAACCATCAGACAATTATTTCAGTGGGCAATAGCTCAAGATCTGCTGAATATTTTGAAAACAAATTGTTTTCAAAATATTCAATATATCGAGTTAACCCCCCCCCCCCCCCAATGGAAAATGTAGTCTGCAGAAATTCAGTAGACAGACAGACAGTTAAAGAATTAATCTTCCTGAACCTCAGCAGCACAAGTATGCATGGAAAGTTTAATGTCATCTTGTGAACCTGTTAACGCTCAAATTTACCACTGAAATGACTGGCTGGGTTATCGAACCAGTCATTCTTGTGGTATATTTTCAAAAAAAGTCTTCTTGGTTTGCAAAGGAACGTTACTCAAGACCACTGTTGAAGCAGTTTTGGTCTGTTTGAGTTGTAACTGCTTAACCCTTTCACCAACAAATTCCGGATAAGGTACATGTATATTCTTTACAATATTAAACTTATTCTGTTGAATATTTTGAAATTAATCTGGAATCCGGTCAGTCAAATTAATTTCAAAATGTTCAACAGTTTTCCTATATGATAGCTTTAAAAATGAGAAATGGGAAATTCATTGCTGATGGTGTTAAAGTTCCTCTTCCTGTTTTTGTTCCAAAAAGGCTAGAATTGTTGCTGTCCATTGCTATTTACCGTGGTACTGTGCTCGAATTGTTGCTGTCCATTGGTATTTACCGTGGTACTGTGCTCGAATTGTTGCTGTCCATTGCTATTTACCGTGGTACTGTGCTCGAATTGTTGCTGTCCATTGCTATTTACCGTGGTACTGTGCTCGAATTGTTGCTGTCCATTGCTATTTACCGTGGTACTGTGCTCGAATTGTTGCTGTCCATTGCTATTTACAGTGGTACTGTGCTTGAATTGTTGCTGTCCATTGCTATTTACCGTGGTACTGTGCTCGAATTGTTGCTGTCCATTGCTATTTACCGTGGTACTGTGCTCGAATTGTTGCTGTCCATTGCTATTTACCGTGGTTCTGTGCTCGAATTGTTGCTGTCCATTGCTATTTACCGTGGTACTGTGCTCAAATTGTTGCTGTCCATTGCTATTTACCGTGGTACTGTGCTCGAATTGTTGCTGTCCATTGCTATTTACCGTGGTACTGTGCTAGGACTGATGGTGTCCATTGCTATTTACCGTGGTACTGTGCTAGGACTGATGATGTCCATTGCTATTTACCGTGGTACTGTGTTAGGCCTGATGGTGTCCATTGCTATTTACCGTGGTACTGTGCTAGGCCTGATGATGTCCATTGCTATTTATCGTGGTACTGTGCTAGAACTGATGATGTCCATTGCTATTTACCGTGGTTCTGTGCTAGGACTGATGATGTCCATTGCTATTTACCGTGGTTCTGTGCTAGGCCTGATGATGTCCATTGCTATTTATCGTGGTACTGTGCTAGAACTGATGATGTCCATTGCTATTTACCGTGGTTCTGTGCTAGGACTGATGATGTCCATTGCTATTTACCGTGGTTCTGTGCTAGGACTGATGATGTCCATTGCTATTTACCGTGGTTCTGTGCTAGAACTGATGATGTACATTGCTATTTACCATGGTTCTGTGCTAGGACTGATGATGTCCATTGCTATTTACCGTGGTACTGTGCTAGGACTGATGATGTCCATTGCTATTTACCGTGGTTCTGTGCTAGGACTGATGATGTCCATTGCTATTTACCGTGGTTCTGTGCTAGAACTGATGTACATTGCTATTTACCATGGTTCTGTGCTAGGACTGATGATGTCCATTGCTATTTACCGTGGTTCTGTGCTAGGACTGATGATGTCCATTGCTATTTACCGTGGTTCTGTGCTAGGACTGATGATGTACATTGCTATTTACCGTGATTCTGTGCTAGGACTGATGATGTCCATTGCTATTTACCGTGGTTCTGTGCTAGGACTGATGATGTCCATTGCTATTTACCGTGGTTCTGTGCTAGGACTGATGATGTCCATTGCTATTTACCGTGGTACTGTGCTAGGACTGATGATGTCCATTGCTATTTACCGTGGTTCTGTGCTAGGACTGATGATGTCCATTGCTATTTACCGTGGTTCTGTGCTAGGACTGATGATGTCCATTGCTATTTACCGTGGTTCTGTGCTAGGACTGATGATGTCCATTGCTATTTACCGTGGTTCTGTGCTAGGACTGATGATGTCCATTGCTATTTACCATGGTTCTGTGCTAGGACTGATGATGTCCATTGCTATTTACTGTGGTTCTGTGCTAGGACTGATGATGTACATTGCTATTTACCGTGATTCTGTGCTAGAACTGCTGATGTACATTGCTATTTACCATGGTTCTGTGCTAGGACTGATGACGTCCATTGCTATTTACCGTGGTACTGTGCTAGAACTGATTAATAATTGAAAAAAAAAGAATTTCCTCCCTCCCTACTGACGTCCTTTTTCCACCTGGTTTGATTGAAACACAATCCCTTTTATGGATGACCGTACTATGATTCTGTCATACAGTAGAACCTTCCACAACAAAGACAGAAACATGTTAGTACAATTTTGAATGCAATGTAAGAAATATGCTGTTGTATATTTTGAACATAATTAGATTAAGACATTTCTTCCAATCCATTGGAGGAATCCAGTTTTAACTATGCCCCACCCATCTCTAGCTAAGCTCCACCCATCTCTAGCTAAGCTCCACCCATCTCTAGCTAAGCTCCACACATGCTTTGCCTGTGTTGGGAGTGATCGATCCCTGCACACTGAATCTCAATTTCCAGAAAAATACAGGTAACTTGTTGAGTTTTTTGAAACTAAGTTAACTGGGTGCTGTTGCTGCCATATGCTATTGCTGCCAATGGCAGCAACAACGCATTGGTCAAATTGGTTTCAAAATCTTCAACAACATGTTTATTAAAAATAGACATACAATTCGTACAACAGCTCTTAGTCCATCATCAATTAAGTGTTCGGGTCGAACTTATCCGCGTCATTCATGACATAATTGATTATGATGTCAACCTAGCTACACATCACATGGTTGATTATGACATCATAAGATTGATGCATAAACTGAAATGCTCCATTATGTAGTTGTTTGATAAATAATTGTAATTTTTTACAGCTGGATTGAATCCCGATGGAGAGGAATATAGAACGTATGCATGGTGGGTGGGCCGGACATATCAGCAGATGTACTACTGGGGCGGTGCTGTTCAGGGCACCGGAAGATGTGAATGCGGGCTGGTGGAGCTTGGCTGTCAGGGACATCAGCGTACATGTAACTGTGACGCTGCCAGTTCAAGGGAAACAAAAGATTCAGGTAGGCAGTGAATTTGTCAAGTCGGCCATAAATGTTTTCTTTGGTCCTCTTTTTGGAGACGTTTTTTAGACCTTAACACTTGAATGACTGGCTCAGTAATGGAACTAATCATTCCAGTGATAAGTCTTCTAGAGTGTTCTTTTTTATGTCTTCATATTATTGATAAGAAGGTTGAATAGTCTTAGCCCTTTACTGGTTGCGCCAACCATAACCGGACGCTCAAGTGGTCTTGTGGAATGGATGTTTGCAAGGCAAGAGAAGACTAATTTTGAAAATTTACCACTGGAATGACTGGCTCATTTATAACCGAGCCAGTCATTCGAGTGATATATTTTCAAAGAAATTCTTGGCCTGCAGATGGACATTAAAAGGGAAATATTCAATATTTTCCTGACCAAATTTTACCATTAAATGAGTAAACATTGAATTGTCAATATCAAATTGATAAAATCATTTTCTACGTCGTAGCAAATTTGTTGTTTTTGGTCTGTATCAATGTCAGAAAATGTTACCGCTTTAATGGTCAAGCCAGCAGAAACCGGCCTCTGTCCATTTGTAGAACAAGAGAAGACTATTTTGAGAATTTACAACAAATGTCTGGCTCGATAAATGACTCGGTTATTGAGCCATGTTATTCGAGTGGTAAATTTTCAAAGGAACAGTTACATTTTTTAATGTTCCTAACAAATGTTGACCATGGAATGGGTAAAGATTGGGTTCACATCCGGTGAATAACCAAGCGGATAAGACAGGTTCCAGTAGTAAATTTTCAAAAATATTCTCTTTATCTGCAAATGGACATTTTTTATGAAAAAATGTTGGGATTTTTTTTAATTTGTGGTTTAAAGGACAGGTGGTGGTGAGATGTACATTGTAGCTCAGAAATAACTTAGAATGTTTTTAAAACGAAATAAACATACTGTTGAATATTTTGAACATAATTGGATTGGAAGACATTTCTTATGCTCTAGGCAGTAGTGTCTTCCAATTGAATTCTGCTGAAAATATTCAACAAAACTTTTCTTACATAATTGTTAAAAATTTTAAAATACACATCAAGTAAAATTCTACTAACTATCATGTTTGTGTATTTGTTATGGAAACAAGTTAATTTGTTTATGAACTTCACTGTACCTGTATTTGAGTGGCAAAAAGAACGATATTGGATGAAAGCCCCTTATTTCATCCATCCCCCCCCCACCCCGACGTCATAAATCACTTCATTGTCGTATTTACTTCACTTTGGCATGTTTGGTTGTCTAGGTTACATCCGCGACAAGGAACAGTTACCTGTCATGGAGATGTACTTCAGTGATACAGGAACACTTACGGATAACAAAGTTGGCTGGCATACTCTCGGTCGCTTGGAGTGTTCAGGAGATAGTGAGTGCATCTATCCATATAGTATTGTGATTGTCATGATTTTAAAATAAATATTGATCAAATGGAGGGTTCCAGTTTTACCTATGCCCCACCCATCTCTAGCTAAGCTCCGCCCACGCTTTGCCAATGTTCAGATCGATCGATCTGCACTCTGATTCTCAATTTCCAGAAAATTATGCAGGTAAGCTGTTGAATATTTTAAAACTATGTTAACTATGTGCTGTTGCTGCCTATGACAGTAACTATGTCAGTAATAGCGGCCAGTCAAAATAGTTTCAAAATATTCAACAGCATGTTTATTTATTAGTAAAGACATAGAATTCTTACAACAATGCCTTAATCCGTCATCGATTAAGCGGTCGTGATGAACTTAGCTGTGTCATTCATGACATAATTGATTATGATGTCATCCTACACATCACATGGTTAATTATGATTTCATATGGTTGATGGATAAACTACATGTAGAATCCTCCATTAATTCATCATTCATCAAGTACTGTTTTTGATTGGTATAGATATTGATCACAATTCATGAATCCATTTCCTCACTCAATCATATGACTTCATAATCAACTAAATGACTTGTAGGCTGACGTCATAATCATGATGGCATGAATGACTCAATATAGTGTGTCTTTAACATTTAATAGTCCGACTCATTGTACGAATTGTATGTCTTTACCATTTAAAAAATATTTTGAAACTAATTTGACTGGATGCCCAGTCAAATTAGTGTCAAAATATGTGACAGCTTACCTGTATATTTTTCTGAAAATTGATGGTATGGGAGTTCAGAGATCCATCGATCCCAACACGGACGAGGTGTGGGTGGAGTTTAGATAGAGATGGGTGTGGCGTAGCTAAAACTGGAAAGGGCCATTATTTGGTACATGTAAGAGATAAGGATTTGATAAAGTATAAATATCATGGTATTTTTTGATGTTTATGCTTTATAGGTTTACATTATATTAGCTTCCCAAAGATTTTCAGCTATGAGCGAGAGAGGAGAGGAGGAGGAGAGAAGCGAGAGAGAAGCGAGAGAGAGAGGTGGGGTGTGTGTGTGAGAGAGAGACTAAATCTGTGACATGTTATCTTCCTGGAGTTGAACAATTTGGCTTAGCTGAATTTGCTTTCCATATTTTCAGCAGGATATCTTCGATTATTTTGTGACTTGAATTCAAATTGAATTTATATTTAAAATGTTTAAAGATATATATGGATATGTTTCAGATTTGTTTGATAACGTGATAACATTCCGCAAACATGACTCCACTATCCAGCTTGAAACGTTCGATGCTAAGACAACCGGTGACATCTGGTTTCAGATACGTACAACGCTGGCTGATGGCGTTATACTACACAATACCGCCGTGAACACAGAGGATATGATCATGATTCGTATTCGCAGTATGTACTTGATTGACTTTTGGCTTAGTCTGCTAGTAGTTATGCTGTACCTCATAAGATTAATTTGTTGAGCTATCATTTATCATGAATTCGTGTATGTGTTTCAAGGAAATATGAACATAGATACTTTGATCACTCTTTTACCAATAAATTACCTGTATCCCAATCTTTGAGCAAACAAATAGAAATGCTGCGACATGTTTTGAAATTAATATGACTGGAAGCCATTGCTGCCTTGGGCAGCAATGGCTTCCAGTCATATTAATTGCAAAATATTTAACAGAATATGCTATGCATCGTAAAGAATTAAATTTTTCAGGGATTTGTCATTGAAATGGTTAATAATCAAGCTGTACAAAAAAGGTTGTGTACAGGTGTTAACCATTACCCATCAAATTTGTTCAAGAACGTCTACATTTTCTCATAGAAAATGTCCACTTGCAGACTAAGAAGAGTATTTTGAAAATATACCACCTGTCATGCAAATAGATCTTTCTCAACCATCTAGTTCCAAGACCAGCGCTCTGCAGTGGTCTTGATAAATCTCCAATTGCAGAACAGATTCTTTTTGAAAATTTTCACTCGAATGACTGGCTCGGTTATCAGGTATTCACTAAGCAGTTTCACCATTAACCCTTTAACATTTTTCAAGAAAATTAAATTTTCTCATAGAAAATATCTATTTGCCGACCAACAGAAGAGTATTTTTGAAAATTTACTACTGGAATGACTGGGTCGGTTATCGAGCCAGTCATTCCAGTGGTAAATTAAAAAAAATACTCTTCTCTTAGCCTGCAAATGGACATTTCTTAAGACCACTGCAGAAGTCGTTTTTGGCTGATATGGGTGTTAAAGGGTTAACTAACTGTCAGTGTTTCAGTGTTAATGTACAGTGTCTGTTATAGGATGTAGCCAATATAGGAACCCGATCTGTCATCATTCAGGTATCTAATGTATCAAAATCACATCACTAGTTATCTGATGTCATAATCATTATCACATATAGTTCCATCGGGAAAACTGAAAATTCTTTCCTAAATTGTATGAATTGTATGTCCTTGATGAATTTACAATTTAATAAACATTCTGTTGAATATTTTGAAACTAATTTTACTGGGACCTGTTGCTGCTACATGTATGGTAGCAACAGCTCCCAGTTAAATTAGTTTTAAAATATTCAACATGTTACCTGTATAATTACCGTGAAATTGGACTTCACAAAATTCAGGACTCAAAGTAGGCTATATAAATCGATTCCGACACATAAAAAGTGAGCGGAGCGGAGTTAGAAATTGGAGGACGAGAGCTTGAAATGTAGCCATTCATTTTGGGCCCAAGATGTAGGGATATGAGAAAGATATGAGTGATATTTTTTTAAACTGCTGATGTCATAAACAGAAACGGATTCCAGTTAAATTAGCTTCAAAATATTCAATAAAATTCTTAATATATAGTTATCTAATTCAATACTCATGAACAATATTAATATTGATTCTATTGGTTATAAACATTTTATCATTTCAAAAGTCCATGCGACTCCTGCTCAGATGAAAACTGCTGTTGACATAGTACAGAGTTGTAATGCATACATGGTACTCTCTCATTATACAGATGGTGATTATGTACAGTTGATCTACAATGCTGGCAATGGTGAAAACGTTGTGCAAGTACGCGTACCCTCCGGAGTGAATGATGACCGATGGCACACGATCCATTTTGAGCGTAATCGTAAACAGGCATGGTTGCAGATAGACAACCTGGCACCAGTCACGCGTACTGAACCACAGGATCAGGGATATCGAACACTTGATTTGGAAGGAGCACTTAGAATTGGTAAGAAAGATATTTATACTTAGGGAAACATAATTCTTAAACTTTAGTCTGATTATATTTTAAGATTGGGTAAGACTATCAGAACTAATCTTAGGTACATGGTTTCGTATGCTGTTAGCATTCAATGTGATGACATTGAGGTCAATGTTACTGACATTTTGAACAAATTCTCTCATTTTTATCCACCCGCGTAAGCGGGCTCATATTATGTGATGGCGCTCGCCATCCGTCCATGCGTCCGTCTGTGCATCCATCCGTCCATCTGATTTCTTGTCCGGACCAGATCTCGAAGAGTTTTGAACCTACTCTAAAAAGCAGATGTGTTAGGGATAGATGAAGTGCAGTGATTTCGTTTCGCCAAAATCTGCCCATATTTACCCGTGTTATCTCCCCTGAAAAGCTAAAATTCATCACACTTTTTCTTTTCTGGAGCAGATCTCGACGAGTTTAGAACCTATGCTCACAATTTATTTTCAGCCGATGTGTTAGGGATAGGCGAAGTGTCATGATTTTGTTTCGGCAAAATCGGCCCATATTTTCCAGAGTTATGTCCCTTGAAAAGCTTAAATCTGTCACAATTTTCATGTCCGAGCCATATCTCGAAGAGTCTTAAACCTACCATCACAATTTTTTTTCACCAGATGTGTTAGGGATAGACGAAGTGTCATGATTTCTTTTCGACAAAATCCACCCATATTCACCAGAGTTATCTCCCTTGAAAAGCTAAAATTTGTCAAAATTTTCTTGTCCGGTCCAGATCTCGAAGAGTTTTGAACTTACACTCACAATTTTTGGTTCAGCAGATGTTTTAGGAATAGAAAAATTGTCATTTATCAAAGTCAAACTGTTCACATTTAGCATTCCTCAAACTGGTATGCCTGCGGGGCGTATGTTGAGTTTCACTAAAACTCTGGTTCAGCATTCAGTTTAGCTATTAGCTCAGTATCTTTTCCCATATTTCATGATTGGACCATTTTTTGTGATTTATCCGTGCTCACATGGATGCCATAAGTGATATGAACGAATCATCCACTAAGCTTGTTGTCGAGGTTCAAGGTCAAGATTGTGTTAGTCTTGGTACACGAATTAGTTTAGAGTGCTCATTACATCGGCTTCTGTGTTCACACTGGCTATTAGGGCTGAGGTTCGTGAGGATTTTCACGAACTGAACCAGTTCACAATACAGATGTCCAGACCACGACCTGGTTCACGAATCCCTTTAATATGCTATTGTATGCGAGAAATTACTCCTAACAGAAAATAACATTTAAAGGCAGGTGGCTTTACTGGCAAAATGGTAGAAAAACACAAATGACAAGTTCTGACTAGATATGTTAGAAAATAATGTAAGATTCATAGCCAGTTAAGTTCCTTCCATTCGTGATCATATTCGTAAATCACACTTAGAGGCCATTCAGAGATTACGTGTTTATTAGCCCCTTCACAAATCCCTGAAAAAATATTTTGAAATTAATTTGATTAGAAGCTGTTGCTGCCAATTTTCCTGTATGATTTTCCTAAAATTAGGTATGGAATTTCATCGGTGAAAGGGTTAGCTTATGTATGGTTCATGAACCACACGAATCCAATGCAAGCGAACCGAACCATGGTTCGTCATCCCTTGGTTTGCAATTATGTTTGTTACAGCCCTACTGGCTATCACACATGTTACATTTTGAGGAGAGGAATAGTGCTTTTGATTAAGTATAAATTCTAGATTATGCTGACTTGATTTGAAAATAAACTTGAGCATTTTCTACATATGTGTTATAAGATCATACAATATTGCAATCAGACTAAATCATCTATTCTATAAGAATATGATCTGTGCCTGACATTTGCCTGATGTTTAGGTGAATAGATGAGAGATTTAATTCCACAAAATTCTTGTTAGCACACAGCAGACTCATCAGGGTTTAGAATTCACCTTTCCAGAGTATCCATCCATCAATCTGACGTCATATGACATGGTAATCAGCTAAGCGGCGTGTAGGATGATGTCATAATCATTATGTCATAAATGATTCTAGGTGGACAATCTTTAACTCACAATACTCTGACACGTTGTATGAATTTTATGTCGCTACAATTTAATAAACATGCTGTTGAATATTTTGAAACTAATTTGGCTGGACGCTGTTGCTGCCATACACTACAACGCCCAGTCAAATTAGTTCCAAAATATTCAGTAGCTTACATGTATAGTTTTCTGGAAATTGAAAGTCAGGGATCGATCCCAACATGAGCGAGGTGTGGGTGGAGCTTAGCTAGAGATGTGCATGGCATATCTAAAAATGGAAGTGTCCATTATGCACTGTGGCTGGCTGGCTGAATAGCTGCCTTCCTGTCTGCCTGCCTGCCTGCCTGCCTGCCTGTCTGTCTGTCTGTCTGTCTGTCTGCCTTCTCTGCCTGTCTGTCTGCCTGCCTTCTCTGCCGGCCCACCAGTCCACTCGTCTGCCTGTCAGCCCACCTGTCTACCCGCCAGTCCACCCATCTCCCCGCCAGCCCACCTGTCTGGCCTGTAGTCTACCCATCTGCCCGCCAGCACACCTGTCTGCCTGGCAGTCCACCCATCTGCCTGCCAGCCCACCCATCTGCCTGCCAGCCCACCGATCTTCCCACCAGCCCACCTGTCTACCCGCCAGTCCACCTGTCTGCCCGCCAGCCCACCTGTCTGGCCGGCAGTCCACCCATCTGCCCGCCAGCCCACCTGTCTGCTCGGCAGTCCACCCGTCTGCCCGCCAGCCTGCCCATCCTCCCACCAGCTGACCCGTCTTCCCGCCAGCCCACCTGTCTACCCACCAGTCCACCTGTCTACATGCCTGCTTGCTTTACTATATACTGCCTTAAGTAGCTTCCAGTCAGATTAGTATAACTAAATATTTAGCACTCTGTGTGTCATTGTGCTATAAAATTGAGACACTGAGATGGTATGGATAGAGGATTCTACTTTGAATAATACTTACCAGATGTACTATTATGATAATGTCTATTATCTAGTCTAGCTCAAAATAAACAATAAAAAATTCCTTAAACCGCTAAAATTGCAATAAATTTGAGCTGAAAACACATGCGACTTTGCAAGTCAGCAAAATAGACGAATCTGACTGTGATTGGGAATTTACTCGGTACCTGGGGCTATGGTAATTCCCGGACACAGTATGGGCAGGACCAGGAGAGTGCGGAGTTTTTAATTGTTTATTTTGAGCTAGACTAGATAATAGACATTATCATAATAGTACATCTGGTAAGTATTAAGAATTCTCATAGAAACAAAAGTGGATGCTTTTTTGAATCAACTCATGGTGAAGGCGGCCAAAACTAGCCTCTGCTGTTGTTTTGTGGAGCGTCCATTTGCAGGCCAAGAGAAGACTGTTTTTGAAAATTTACCACTGGAATGACACGCTCGATAACCGCGCCAGTCATTACAGAGGTCAATTTTCAAAAATAGTATCTTTTCCAGCAAAGGGATATTCAATAAGCAAATATTTTGATTTTGTTGACCAAATTTAGTCATCAAAATGTTAAAGTATTATCTGGTCATTATTGTGTGTTTCTCAGGTGCGACTGTCGATGAACGTAGTGGGTACGTCGGCTGTATCCGGGGTCTGATGGTGAATGGTAAGCTTGTGGATCTACGTGGCTTGGTGGAAAGGGGAGATTTCAAATATGGTGTACAAGTTGGTAAGTGGAAAATACTTATAGTTTTTATAGTTACCATGGTTATTGATTAAAAGCTCTGCATGAACAGCTTTAGTCTGGAAATAGTGATTCTTTTGTGATTAACTCAATCAATTGAGGGATCTGATCTGTCACTCAAGTATCTGTCTATCGGATGATATGATCAATTACATCACTAATTAGTAGATGTCACTATCAAAATTACATAGCTCTGCCACGAATGGCGAAAAATTATGTTAGGAAAGTGTACGAATTGTATGTCTTTGATGAATTTACAATTTAATAAACATTTTGTTGAAAGTTTTGAAACTATTTTGACTGGGAGCTCTTGCTGCGCAACATGCAGCTATATTACAAAAAATGCATCAATTCATCAATTTTCATTGAATTACTACATTTTCCCTGGGGTTTAACTCTGGACCTGCTAAGTATTTTGAAAACAATTTGACTGAAAGTTGTTGGTGGCTAAAAACTCAGTCATTTAATTTTTTTACAAACATTCAGCAGGTCCAGAGTTATTGCCCATTGAAATTATAACCTAGTGACTTGCAGCAATCAGACAGTTAAAGGTGCATATTCACACCAGAATGCATGAAAATAAAATTATTAAAATCATATACTTTTAGAGGCTTAGATTGTGTGTCTAATTGTAATGAAACGAAATAAATCTTAATATGTGATGATTTCATTACGCATAAATTAATAGAATATTTTAAGTTGTCAATTTGAATTAGAGGCACGAGTCCCTAATTCAAGTTCACAACTAAACCTACAAAATTTATTTATTTTGAATGAAATCGTTATATGTTAAGACTCATTTCGTTTCGTTACATTGAGGTACACAATTTAAGATTCTAAACGTAAACAATTTCACCAATTTTATGTTAAAGCATTTTGGTGTGAATATGCACCTTTAATGGCCAAGATTGGTAATGAAAATCAAAATTTGTGTCTAGTGAATCTCCATTTGCAGGCTAAGAGAAGACAAATTTTGAAAACTTATCACTGAGCATACTGGAATGACTCTAGCCTATCTGCTCTTGACCTGCAATTGGCTATTTCTCAATACCATTGCATACGCGGGTTTCGACTCACTTAAATGGTTAATTGTTTTGGGAAATGATGACGATGTCAAGAATGACTGACAGTCGAGCAACAATGTTTTATTTATTGTTTATTTGTTTCTCTCTTCAGGGTGTGTTGGTAAATGTGACAGTTCTCCGTGTTTCAATGGTGGGACGTGTATTGAGGAATACTCTGGCTATACATGTGATTGCGCATATACACCGTTTCGTGGCTGGGATTGCTACAGAGGTAGGCGAATGTATATTTGCCGAGATAAATTGCAGAAAATGTATTCATTAACCGTTTAGCACTCATATCAGCCAAGAACGGCCTCTGCAGTGGTCTTGAGAAAGTTCCATTTGCAGACCAAGAGAAGACTATTTTTGAAAATTTACCACTAGAATGACTGGCTCGATAATCTAGCCAGTCATTGCAGTGGTAAACGTTAAAAACTAGTCATCTCTTGGTCTGCAAATGGACATTTTCTATGACGAAATCTTGAATAAATTCGAGGGTTAAAGAGTGTGAATGAAATGTCCAGTTGAAAATAAATTGACTGAATTATGCCGTTGCATACTTATAATTCTGTGGTTGTAGCATTTTGAAAGTCAAATGTTAATGGATTATGGAGAGATTTCCATGCCTCGAAGTGATCCTGCCCCAGAAGATCAATACATTTTACGTCAAATCCCTGAAAAAAGTAAATTTTTGATGCTGTATAGGATATTTATTCTGTTGAATAATTTTGAAATATATCACTGAAAACCATTGCTGCATAAGGCATATTAATATCAAAATATTCAACAGCTTTCTTCTCTGTTTGTGCCACGATTAAGTTATGGGTAATTTATCAATAGACGGGTTGAATACGTGTAATACCATGTGATGTCATGTAGGTGTAAATATAACATTCTTTGTCATGGAATAACTACTGTTGTGAATGTTTTGCGTCTATTGTAAACTGACAGCAATGGATTCCAGCTAAATTACTTTCAAAATTTTCAACAACTTACATGTACAATGTTTTTAAACACACTTTACCCTGTGGATGACATGGTGACAGACCACGTAGTGAATGTTTTAACACTCGTATACCTGAGCCAGTGATTCCAATGGTAAATTTTCAAAAATAGTCTTTCATGGTCTGCAAATAGACACTTTCTATGGGAAAATTGAATTTTTCTTGAACAAAGTCGAGAGTTAAACGAGTTAATGGCTTTACCGAGATGTTAAAAAATTGTTATTTCTGTATCGTGAATGTCCATTTTGATGCAGAGAAGATTAAAAAAATTAAATCTGGGAATGACTGGCTCGGTTACAGAGCCAGTCATTTCACTGGTAAATAAGAAAAAAAGTCTTCTCTTGGCCTGTGTTTGGACATTCCTCATGATTAATGCAGAGGCTGAGTTTGGCTGGCATGACTGTTAAAGGCTTAATTACATGGAGTTGAAGGTCAATCATGGCAGCCTCCATAGACTGGAGAAATGGATTTAACATGTAATGTTTAAAAAGCCAATATCTTTCATTAACCATGTGATGGGAAGGGCGGTGGGGTGGGTGTGTGTGTGTGGTGGGAATAGCATGCATGGTTTACATATCTGATCGGTCACTCAAGTATCCAACGTCATAATCAATACTTCACTTTAGCTGACATCACAATTCAAAATGACATAAAGCTCCATCACAAAAATCAAGTTTATCATGAGTGTGCGAATTGTATGTCTTTGATGAATTCACACTTCATTCTGTTGAATGAGCGGGGCATGGTTAGAAATTGGTGGGACATGGCTAGAAATAGGCGGAGTATGCTACAAATGGATGTGGCATAGCTAGAAATGGGCGGGGCATGGCGAGAAATGGGTGGGACATGCTAAAAATGAGCGGGGCAATGCTAGATATGTGTAGGGCATGTCTAGGAATGGATGGGCATCACTAAAAATGAGGTAGCAATGGGTAGGCCATGGCTAGTAATGGGCGGAGCCTGGCTAGAAATGGGCGAAGCATGGCTAGAAATGGGCAGAGCATGGGTAGAACTGAGTGGAACATGGCTAGAAATGAGCGAGACATGGCTAGAAATGAGCGGTGCATGGCTAGAAATAAGCACGGCATGGATAGAAATGGGCAGGCTATGGCTAGAAATGGGTGGGGCATGGCTAGAAGTGGATCGCTCTATTCCACTGTCTGCAAGTTTAACATGGTTTTGTTATTTTGCCAGAGGTTGGGGCTACCATGGTGAAGCACAATATGATCTCGTATAATTTCACGGAGAGTTTTGGATTCAGTGCGGCTGATGGCGAGCTTATCCAGATTGGCTTCCATACAAAGGATAAACAGGGTATCCTGCTGCAGATGAAGAACCTCGGCACATCAAACACAGGCGTAGATGACGAGTATATGTCGATTGAAATCAATAACCATGGTATGTGTGTGTGCGTGCGCATGCGTGCGTGCATGGGTGGGTGGGTGGGTTCATGCATGCGTGTGGTGTGCGTGTGCGTGCGCGCGCGCGTGTGTACTTAGTACGTGGTTAAATAGAACATGGCTTCCAATATCTACAACGGAAATGTCTTTGAATGCTGGGTAAAATATATTTTTCTCTCGTTATTGGTGGGCTTAAACGAGCATTGCTTTGAATGATCATTATCGATTATATAAAAATAATCATAACTACGAGAGAAAAATATATTTTACCCAGCATTCAAAGACATTTCCGTTGTAGATATTGGAAGCCATGTTATTTTGAATCTGTTGTCTGTATAGATGTAATGACTGGGATTTCTCAAACAAAAAGGCTCTGTCTGTCCATGCAGCTGGTCATTTGTTAACTTCTCTTGACGTGTAAACAAGAAGGATGGATCCATCCCTCTAGTTCTAATAGCAGCGTATATTTCAATGAAATGACAATTTGCTACATATTTGATAGAAATTTGAATGAAAATTTTTTCTGCTCATCAACTTTCGCTTCTTTTAGTTTAAAGAGTATAAAATATTCATGTAAACAAGTGGGATGGATTCATAGTTCACGTCGTTAGAATAACAGTGCATATTTCAATGCAAGTTCAACTTGCTACATATTTGATATAGATTTGAATGAAAATTGTTTCTGATCAACTATCAGTTTAAATATTAGGACATACATGTATGTGATATAGCTGTAAATGCTTGCTGTATCTTCCGCAGGTGGTATCCGTATAGCATTGAGTATTGGTTTCTCAGAGAGACAAGAAGTGAACACACCTCAGGAGTTTGACTTGGCCAACAGTCAGTCACATAATATCACTATTAAACGATTTAACAAGGGCAGAAGTATTTCCATACAGGTATGCATTGAGATGATTGATTGGCTGGCTGGGTGGATGCATATTTCAGGGAATAGACAGATCTATTTCTAGATAGGTCCCACCCATTTCTAACTAAGCTCCGCCCACTTGTGTTGGAATCAATTTATACTTTGAATCCTGAATTTCTCTACTCCCAATTTCAAGGTAACTAACTATACAGTTAAGCTGTTGACTATTTTGAAAGTAATTTGACTGGGTGCTTAGGTTGCACCAGCGCCCAGTCAAATTATTCTCAAAATAGTCATCAGAATGTTTATTAAATAGTGAATCCATCAAAGACATAACAGTATTCGTATGCTTGACAGACGTTTCAATGTTATTGAATGGTATGATGTCATATACTTGAGTAACAGGTTAGATCCGTCAATTGCTGGGTGGATGGATGGGAAATAAATCAAATGTATGCGCGAATTGGTGGGTTGACTGATGTACAAGGGAATGTGTGACTGGATGGAGGGATACGAGGGTGGATGAATGAATGGATGGATGGATATTACAGGCAATATGCATGTACATGTATGTTTGGATGGATGCTAAAATGGGTTGTGTGAATGAGAGTTTGTGGTATTAATGGAGGAGGGTGGTCTTAATGGGAGGGGGTTGTCTTAATGGGAGTGAGCCGTCTTAATGGGAGTGGGTGGTCTTAATGGGAGTGGGTGGTCTTAATGGGAGTGGGTGATGTTAATGGGAGTGGGTCATGTTAATGGGAGTGGGTGGTCTTAATGGGAGTGGGTGGTCTTAATGGGAGTGGGTGGTCTTAATGGGATTGGGTGATGTTAATGGGAGTGGGTCATCTTAATGGGAGTGGGTGGTCTTAATGAGAGTGAGCCGTCTTAATGGGAGTGGGTGGTCTTAATGGGAGTGAGCCGTCTTAATGGGAGTAGGCCGTCTTAATGTGAGTGGGTGATCTTAATGGGAGTGGGTACTGTGGTCTTACTCGTAGTGGGTGGTATGAACGGGAGTGGGTGGTCTTAATGGGAGTGGGTGGCCTTAGTGGGATTTGGTGGTCTTAATGGCAGTGGGTGGTATTAATGGGAGTAGGTGGTATTAATTGGAGTAGGTGGTCTTAATGGGAGTAGGTGGTCTTAATGGGAAGTGGTGGTCTTAATGGCTCTGGGTGGTCTTAATGGCAGTGGTTGGTATGAATGGGAGTAGGTTGTCTTAATGGGAGTTGGTAGTCTTAATGGCAGTGGATAGTCTTAATGGCAGCGGGTGGTATGAATGGGAGTGGGTGGTCTTAATGGGAATGGGTGGGGTGAATGGGAGTGGGTGGTCTTAATGGTAATTGGTGGGATGACTGGGAGTGGGTGGTCTTAATGGGAATGGGTTGTCTTAAAGGGAGTGGATTGTTCTAATGAGAATGGGTGGTCCTAATGGGAGTGAATGGTATGAATGGGAGTGGGTGGTATAAATGTGCATGAGTCATCTTAATGGGAGGGGGTGATTTGAAGCGGAGTGGATGGTCTTAATGGGAGTTGGTGGTATAAATATGAGTGGATGGTGTTAATGCATGGAAGTGGGTATGATGAATTGGTGTGGATGGTCTTAATGGGAGTGGGTGGTATGAATTGGAGTAAGTGATTTTATTGGGTGGGGGTGGTATGAATGGGCGTGGGTGGTCTTAATGGGAATGGGTGGTCTTAAATGGGAGTGGGTGGGCTTAATGGCAATAGGTGATCATTATGGCAATGATTGATCTTAATGGCAGTTGATGGTATGAATGGGTGTGGGTGGTTTAAATGTGAGTGGGTGGTGTGAATTGGAGTAGATGGTCTTAATGTGAGGTGGTCATCTTAATGGGAGGGGGTGGTCTTAATGGGAGTGGGTGGTCTTAATGGGAGAGGCTGGTATGTGTATGACTCCCTAGTTGCCCTGATCTTTGTCCATGCAAAAATATCTGTAGTACAACGTAGTAAGAAATAATGTATTATCTTGATGGCTATCCAGTCAAACGGAGAGACTGTCATATGAATATGATTGTTTTTCTCTCGCCTGTGAAGCAGAAGGCGAGACATATGTGTCAAATTTCTGACAGCAGCAACGACAAGGGCATCAACAATGTTAAGTTTTTGCATTTAGCAAAACTTCTCTTATATTTCAGGATCAGTTAATCTTATTGCAATTAAGCTTAGCTATGTGGTTGCCTATACTGTTAGGAAGCAGCACGATGATGCTGAGATCACAAGGTCAAAGGTCAAGTCACCTTGATACAAAACTGTTTTTTTCAATGTTAAGTTTTTATACCCTGCCAAAAAATGTGGCGGGTTGTTATGTAATGGCCTCATCCTTCCGGGCATGCGATCGGGCAGGTGGCAGAGTGGTTTCCGGATGATAACTCGGTTACCGTTTGTCGGATTGCTTTGAAACTTCATAGGGTGGTTGGACTAGGTCTGGGGAAGAAACCTATCGAAATCGACGATGATCCGAAATCCAAGATGGCTGCCATCTTGCAAATCGATTTCCGGATGATAACTCCATTACCGTTTATCGGATTGCTTTGAAACTTCATAGGGTGGTTGGACTAGGTCTGGGGAAGAAATCTCTCGACATTAGCAATGATCCGATATCCAAGATGGCCGTTAGCCATCGGTGGCCATCTTTAAAATTAGTTGCCGGATGATAGCGCCTTACCCGTTTATCGGGTCGCTTTGAAACTTCATAGGGTGGTTGGACTAGCTCTGAGGATGAAACCTATCGGAATGGATGATGACCCAAAATCCAAGATGGCAGTCAGCCACCAGCGGTCATCTTCAAAATTGGTTTCCGGGTGATAACTCCGTTACCGTTTATCGGATTGCTTGAAACTTCATAGAGTGGTTGGACTAGGTCTGGGGAAGAAACCTGTCAAAATTGACAGTGATCCAAAATCTAAGATGGCCGCCAGCCACCATCTTGAAAATTGGTTTCCGGATGATAACTGGTCTCGTTTATCGGATCGCTTTGAAACTTCATATGGTGGTTGGACTACATCTGGAGAAGAAACCTATCGAACATGGCCGTCATGTTGGAAGTTGGATGATATCTCCGTTACCATTTATCGGATCACTTCATAGGGTGGTTGGAATATGTCTGGTGAGGAAACATATCGAAATTTACGATAATCTGAAATCCAATGTGACCAACCAGTCTGGCGGCCTTCTTGAAAATTGGATTCCGGACAATCCCTCCATGACCGTTTAACGGATCACTTTAACACTTCATAAGGCTGAGTGGTCTGGGTCTGAGGAAGAAATAAATATTTTCTAATAGCTCATTCATTGGTTTGTCATCATGGCGAGATATTATGCGCCGTTTGCGAAGCTCTTGTTGGCTTTGGCTATAATGTTAGGAAGCAGCATGTTGATACTGAGGTCACAACGTCAAAGGTCAATGCCACTGTGACAAACAGGAGAGAGGCGAGAAATTTAATTCCACAGAATTCTTGTGTATTTTACAGGCTGATGATTACCCAATCAAAGTACATCACTGGGACCTTCCTGAAGGCACTGATACTGTATTAGACAACCCTGAGGTCATGTATATTGGAAACAATAGTAAGTGAAGGCCCTGGTGTGTGGTGTTAGACAGTACTGAGCTCATATATGCCATCTTCTTTAGCCTATAAATACTCCTATATATGTCATTATGCTGTTTCCTTGTACCGGTTTTGTGTTCAAAATCTCGCCCACTATAGACAGTTATAGTGCCCGATCAAATTAGTTTTAAAATATTCAACAGTAAATGGTAGACAGAAGTCCTACACTTGGCAGGTTTTTAAATGTTCAAGTTGGAGCTAGATGTGACATTGCTTACACATTTTGATTGTGACATCAGCCTACATGTGACGTCTTGAGTGAGAGATCTGATCTATCCATACACTGGACGCTCAAAGACTAGACGCTCTTACACCTATCACTTTGCCATTTTATACACTAGTTACTAACTTAAGCACCATATCTCCTTCCCTCGGCTATTAACTGTATGAGTATGGCAAGCCACCGAACAATAATATTTTGAAAATTATTTGACTGGAAGTCGATTTAATTTCAAGCTATTCAAAAGAGTAAGTTTTATATCGTAAAGAATTTACTTTTTTAGGGAAATGGTTATATTCAATTTGGGGTCTTTTTAACTATATACTCATGGTGTGTGCATGTATGATTACGGTATTATGCGGCTGTAGTGGGGGGAGGGGTGTATGTCTGGAAATAAACTCGGGAGTCAGAGTTAATGTGTTGCTTCAAATTGCGTCAATATAAATACCTTCTGAAAAATCATAGTCATGTTTTTGATTGCGCTTTAGCGGAATATGTCTAATTTACCACCATTGTCTCAACTGAAAACTGAATGTTATAAAGTCAAATTGTTTTCAAAATATTTAGCAGGTCCACAGATACACCCCCCTGGAATATGTCAGTCAGATGGTTATATTTATTATTATTATTATTATTATTATTATTATTATTATTAGCTCACCTGGTCTGAAAGGCCAAGTGAGCTTATGCCATGGCAACTGTCCGTCCATCTGTCATCCATCCATCCGTCAAATCGTGTCTTAATGGTTTGACCGATTTCAACCAAATTTGGCTGGAATGATCCTAAGCTGCTACCCTCCGGACTTGTTTTTTTCAGAATTCTGATTGATCAATTTTTATTTCAGCCAAATTTGTATAGATTTGCCTATGGTTGTAGGCTCTAGAACATCTATTCAGAATTTGGATTGCTACATTTTTTGGGTGAAAATCTGAGATTCTTTGAAAAATCTAGCGGAAATGGTCAAAATGCTACTCCTCCTTAGCTGCTTGATATATTTCAACCAAATTTAACTAGATGCATTCTATGGTGGTAGACTCTAGATCTTCTATTCAGAATTTTGATTGATCAATATTTTGGGTCAAAATCTTAGGTTTTATGAAAAATCAACCGGAAATGGTCAAAATGCTACTCCTCCTTAGCTGCTGGACATATTTCAACCAAATTTGACTAGCTGCATTGTAAGGCGATAGGCTCTAGAACATTATTCAGAATTTTGATTGATACATTTTTTGGGTGAAAATCTGATTTTATGAAAAATTTACCGCAAATTGTCAAAGCGCATCTCGTTCTTAACCGCTTCAAGGATTTCAACAAAATTGTGCTGGTATGAACTTTCTATTTAGAATTTTGATTGGTCTATTTTTCCGGTGGCCATCTGTTAAATGTAAAGATTCATGTATATTTAAATGCAAATGTTTCAAAAGCTAATTGTCCAGATGAGCGTCACAGGCCCTTGGGCCTCTTGTTTTTATTATTATTATTATTATTATTATTATTATTATTATTATTATTATTATTAACAGGCACAGAAAGTGAGGAATTTGGTTTTGAGGGCTGTATCTACCGCATGAGGTTTGATAACATCTATCCTCTGAAGCGGGCATTTCAGGATCCTCGCCCATCATTTGTGAAACTATACCCAGAAGGTATACGAATATCTCTCTATATGCACAGTCATAATTAATAACACTTCTGCAAAACCTCACCAGTCAGATGGTTACTCAACACACTAAGTGCTAAAACAGACACATTCACGATAGCCGACTACTTATATAAAACAAACAAACACACTAAGTGCTAAAACAGACACACTCACGATAGCCGACTACTTATATAAAACAAACAAACACACTAAGTGCTAAAACAGACACACTCACGATAGCCGGCTACTTATATAAAACAAACAAACACACTAAGTGCTAAAACAGACACACTCACGATAGCCGGCTACTTATATAAAACAAACAAACACACTAAGTGCTAAAACAGACACACTCACGATAGCCGACTACTTATATAAAACAAACAAACACACTAAGTGCTAAAACAGACACACTCACGATAGCCGACTACTTATATAAAACAAACAAACACACTAAGTGCTAAAACAGACACACTCACGATAGCCGACTACTTATATAAAACAAACAAATACACCAAGTGCTAAAACAGACACACTCACGATAGCCGACTACTTATATAAAACAAACAGACACACTAAGTGCTAAAACAGACACACTCACGATAGCCGGCTACTTATATAAAACAAACAGACACACTAAGTGCTAAAACAGACACACTCACGATAGCCGACTACTTATATAAAACAAACAAACACACTAAGTGCTAAAACAGACACACTCACGATAGCCGACTACTTATATAAAACAAACAAATACACTAAGTGCTAAAACAGACACACTCACGATAGCCGACTACTTATATAAAACAAACAGACACACTAAGTGCTAAAACAGACACACTCACGATAGCCGGCTACTTATATAAAACAAACAAACACACTAAGTGCTAAAACAGACACACTCACGATAGCCGGCTACTTATATAAAACAAACAGACACACTCACGATAGCCGACTACTTATATAAAACAAACAAAGGTAGTAATCTTTCAAATTGTGAAAATTCCTATGGTGACATGGATTAACCGTTTAACACTCATATCAGCCAAAAACAGCTTTTGTAGTTGGCTTGAGAAATGTCCATTTGCAGACCAAGATAAGACTATTTTTGAAAATTTATCCCTGGAATGACTGGCTCGATAACCGAGCCAGTCATTCCAGTGGTAAACTTTCAAAAATAGTCTTATCTTGGCCTGCAAATGGACATTTATATGAGAAAAATGAAATTTAAAAAAAATATTCAACAGTTAAAGGGTTAATAGAATGCCATGGCAAAGAAATGGGTAGTAATTTTTGTCATATATTCTTGTAGCATATGCCTTTGTTAACAATCAGTAATTAGCATGTAGAAATTGCCTCACCCATTATTTCTTTAGGCTACACACATCTCTGAGGCAGCTCAAGATTTTGGGTTGAACAGTGTTTGTACTTTGTACGTAAATTTGTTGAAAAAAGTTCCATAAACTGAAATCTGTTAGCTAAAATAAATTTGTATAAGCCAAAAATGGTTTACACACATTTTCCTATTTTGCAGTGCTTGTATGTGTACCCAACTCATCTGTTAATTACATCATTTTAATAATTCCTAATAAAGGTTCAACTTTCGGCACTTGTGACTTTAGTCTGGTGTTATCGCTGGGGAATCTCTAATCCTGATTAATCCTGTAATTGTGATTATTCTTAGCCCCGGGTAGCAACCCAATAACCCATCATGTCTCAGTCAGTCAGTCAGTCAGTTAGTCCATCCATCAGTCCATCCATCCATCTGTCCGTCCTTGCGTCAGTCAGTGAGTTACAAAAGCTTGTTCTGGGCTGTAGCTTCAAGCGTTTTTGGTATACAGCAATTATACTTGGTGTAGGCATGCATTGTAGTCTTAATGTATGGAGCATAGCAAATGTATGTCAGTGTGACCTACCTTTCACAGTTCACCCGCAGATACCAAGATTCTAGCAACATTGTTAAATAAGCGATCGCGATCACTCAGTGCAATACTCTCACAAGTATAGTTTAAATGTTTATGTATTATCTATGTACAGGTGAAATACATGAAGATATGTGTGGCTTTGAGGAGATCACTGTTGCACCGGATCCACATGAGGTGCGACCCGGCTCCGGAATTCTTGTGAATATCACGGCACCTCCAGGCACTGTTTTAGAAATGGCTATGGGAGTAAAAGCTGGAATTGGAAGTAAGTGTCTAAGGGCTTTGATTATTCCTGGTGGAGTCATGCCACTATCACAACAGGTAGGTTCTATCTAGTCACACACTCAGGCTTTCACCTGCAGGTGGAGTCTAGTCACAAGTCTAAGGGCTTTGATTATTCCTGGTGGAGTCATGCCACTCACAACAGGTAGGTTCTATCTAGTTACACACTCAGGCTTTCACCTGCAGGTGGAGTCTAGTCACAAGTCTAAGGGCTTTGATTATTCCTGGTGGAGTCATGCCACTATTACAACAGGTAGGTTCTATCTAGTCACACTCAGGCTTTCACCTGCAGGTGGAGTCTAGTCACAATTAAGACAAATCCGTGTTTTGCGACCATCTTGGATGACCTAATTTTCATCAAAACAACTCCAGAACAACTGAACGGATTGGCCCAAAATTTGCAAAATATGATTAGGGACTAATGGACATTAAATTTTGTGCAAGGGAATTTGATAGTTGAAAAAGCATGATGGACCAATTAAAACAGCCTGTTTGGCAGCCATATTGAATTTGTTATTTGACGGATTTTGAAGCGGAAATTGGGTTTACCGTAAATCGCTCATTAATAATCATGGCTTCTAATAGGACAAGGATTGTAAATTCTTTAAACCCAAATCTCTCAGAAAGGGGTGGGAGTGGGTGATTGGCTGAGCGACTTCTGTTAGGTATTTTTCAAGAAAGAATTGAAATCGATTCTCTAAAATGGAAAAAATTTGCACAAAAATTCAACACATTTTCACGCTCCAAAGTCCTTACCGTCTGATGCCTATACTTAATGTATACCTATATCCATCATCTCAGGAGTGAAATTATTAATTGGGACCTCATAAATATTGCGTATACTTTATTAAACATCGTTTATTTCATCAAGTTTAATCCTGATTTTGACAAAATGTCGATGAGAAAATACAAATCATGTGATATATGAGCTTCCGCTACAGGACGAGTTTAGGTCGTTACTCAAGTAGTGTGAAGGCGTTAATATTAGTACTCGGGTAGATACTTGCGTAAGCCACATATGCAGGAGGGTAGCTTCGAGTAGCTACAGGAGTGATGGCATAAATTCATCCTATAGCGGAAACTGATTAATACTTCGTAGAATCGTCTCCGATTTACAGACCTAATATACAGGACTCGAGAACTCGGAATGTACTATATATATATATATAATCATTACGTGGTGGTAACCAAGTATTATACATTCAATCCGATCCGCATAATTGGTACCTGTTAAAATTGCTTTTTCCGTTGATAGTTGTTTCATACAAGGATGTGACGTAATATTTGATGGTATTTCCTCAAGTTATTGCAAAATTACGTTTCAAATCTTGTTTTATTTAACATTTATAAGTTATTTAACTTGCACAAAAAAATTTTCTTTACACAAGCGTCTGAAATTTGGATGCGACTTCTATCAGATACATTTGCTGTTTTAACACTGCTAAGAAATTAGGATGGCTCAACGTTGAAAATTTGTATGCGACTTCTATTAAGGATGCGGTTATTAATAAGTGATTTATGGTATATAGGTTTTTGGGCATTCTGATTTCAAATTTCCTCTTTCGAAACTTGGATAAATGGTTGGCAGTCATCTTGGACCTTTTTCACGCCAAAAATTCACATACTAATGAAATTGGAAAATTAAAATGTCATTTCGCGAACCACTGGCCCGATTTCAATTGGATTTGGCAGAAAGCATCCTTAGGCCATATACATCCAAGCTTGTTCAAAGGAAGCCCGATCAGCCAATCTTGCTGGCAGCCATCTTGGATTTTGGTTGATTTTTAGAAATGTCTTTTTTGAAATTCAAAACTCATCTGTGGTAACAGCTGAACCAAGTTTGTCCAAGGGAACTTGACTGGCCAAATGTTTTGGCGACTGTCATGGCTGCCGTGGATCAACCAAAATTTAGTGTGTTTGTCGGCCTTGGATTTTCTGAAAGTTTCTAATAAAATCATATAAAAGAGTAGGTATTAACCACTTGGCCACTTTTAATCAAACTTGGCTAACCCATCTTCACAGAAATTAGATTAGTAAACCTTTCCGTCAACTCGTTTTGTTCAGTCGTGCCAGTGGGCAATAATTCCAGGTGAGCAATTCAAGCTCTTATTGTACTTTGGAAACATAAGTTATTTCTGAGCTGTACTGACATACTTTTGTGAATGTTATGTATTGAGCTATAGGCTGCTTTATCAGACATCTTAGACTCACGCATGTGGCTTCCATCTTACATGGCTATCTGTAAATCTCGCAGCTATCTGTAAATCTCTCGGCTATCTGTAAATCTCTCAGCTATCTGTAAATCTCTCAGCAGTCTGTAAATCTCTCAGCTATCTGTAAATCTCTCAGCTGTGTAAATCTCTCAGCTATCTGTAAATCTCTCAGCTGTGTAAATCTCTCAGCTATCTGTAAATCTCTCAACTGTGTAAATCTCAGCTATCTGTAAATCTCTCAGCAGTCTGTAAATCTCTCAGCTATCTGTAAATCTCTCAGCTGTCTGTAAATCTCTCAGCTGTCTGTAAATCTCAGCTATCTGTAACTCTCTCAGCTATCTGTAAATCTCTCAGCAGTCTGTAAATCTCTCAGCTTTCTGTAAATCTCGCAGCTGTCTGTAAATCTCTCAGCTGTGTACATCTCTCGGCTATCTGTAAATCTCTCAGCTATCTAAATCTCTCAGCTGTCTGTAAATCTCTCATCCATCTGTAAATCTCTCATCCATCTGTAAATCTCTCATCTATCTTTAAATCTGTCAGCTGTCTGTGCATCTCTCAGCTATCTAAATCTCTCACAGTTTGTCTGAATGTGACTTTCTGTTATTAAAAGTAAAAATAGTTTGAGTCTGCTCTGAGTGACAGATATTGGGATAGACTAATGGGCTTGGGTCGCCCGGCCATTTGTCTCCATTGGTATGGGTCAGGGTCAGAGCACTCCTTTAAAATTTGCTGCCGACTACTCATGGCATCACAAATTTGCCCTATAAAAATGTTAGCTTTTCTTAGCATATTGACTTTCCGATCACTGCTGAGAGAATTTAGATTCCATAATTTTTTGAGCGGACTGTTTTAATTTCAGTAATTTAATAAAATCTCATTCTTTCAGTTTCCAAAAATTGAGAGGTCTGGCTTTTGTCATAAATATATGTAATTTTCATATTTCTATATTTCTTTTTCAGTTGGTGTCCTTATTGGAGTTATAGTAATTTTGCTTATTATTCTTATCATATATAAAATCATCACCGGTGGCGTGTACAGAACGCATGAAGCTCGTGGTGCGGAGCTCGCTGATGATGCAGATACCGCACTCGTTTACAATCAAATGGGACAACCAGATATACAGAAACGCAAAGAATGGTTTATATAGCAAATAAAACATGCCATTTTCTAATTAACATTCCTCATAAGTTCTTCATGCATGTATATATATATATTTCTGACTGTTATAATTATTTTTGAGTGGAATTGGGTTGGGATGGGTTATAGTATATTTACTGTTCTCATTCACTTGTATGCCACCAGACAATAGTTTTATAACTCTAGACCTGCTGAATATTTTGAAAACATTTTGACTGAAAGTTGTTGGAGGCTTAGCCACCAACAACTTTCAGTCAAATTATTTTCAAAATATTCATGTATAAACTCATGGAAAATGTGATCTGCAAAAATTCAGCAACAGAGAGCTAAGTACTCTGTTTTCTCATCACTGTATTTTGCAGACATATAGGCATCTATTTAACTATTTAGCAAATGACATGGCCAAAAACAGTTTCTTCAGTAATCTTGAGAATTGTACATTTTCATACTCGGAAAAGACTATTTAAAAAATTTTACCACTGAAATCAAGCGACTGGCAACATAAATCAGGCAGTTATTCTTGTGATAAATTCTCAAAAGTAATTTCTTGTTCTGCAAATAGACATTTTCTGTGAGAAAATTTAGACTTTCTTGAACAAATTTGAGGTCATTAAATGATGCATGCTTAAGTTATCCTGGTCAAGACTCGGGATAATAGAAATCTTCGGTGAGTAAATATCCTTTTGCTGGCCAAGAGGATATCTTTTAAAGTTTACCAATGGAATGACTGGCTCACTTATCGAGCCAGCCATTCTAGCGATAAATTAAAAAAAAGAATTGTCCCCTCTTGTCGTGGTCAAGCATCTCTTAAGATCATTTTTGAAACCATTTTTGCTGACTTGACCCTTAATGGTTTAATTTTATGCTTTTCCTAGGCGTGTTAACCATGTAATGGTCAAATTTTGTCAAGAAAGTCAAAATATTTGCACATTGAATGTCCATTTGCAGGCCAAAAGAAGACTATTTAAAAAAATTTACCACTGAAATGACTGAGTCGGTTATCGAGGCTCGGTTATCGAGGCTCGGTTATCGAGGCTCGGTTATCGAGGCTCGGTTATCGAGCCAGTCATTTCAGTGGTGAATTTTTAAAAATAGCCTTCTCCTTGGCCTGCAAATTGACATTGTTTAAGACATCTGCAAAGGCGTATTTAAGCCGGCTTTGCCAGTAAAGTACCAGTAATCTGTGTCTAATCACAAGTTTATTGACTTCTGATGACCTTTAGCCTCCACAGAATTAAATAAAACATTCAAATACGTTACATCCCGTTGCGCCAAAATGAATTTCTTTACATCGCTTCTCCTGCGGTCGCTCATCAGACCTGAAGATGGATAACCTGACCGAATGATCCTGTCCATTGTTCCTCAAGGACACCATAGAGTTTCATCTTTAAAGCTAGGCAATGCGACAACACCGATACGACGTGACACTCTTGTTATCGTGACCTATCGTTTCCTAGTTGCCTCATATCAGAGGTGTAGTGCTATAACATGCACAATACAGCACATATGGTTTAAATGCAAAAGGTTTCTGTCTTTAAAACAAACAAGAAAATGATTAGAATAGTCATTATCATTTGTCAGTAGTAAGGAATCACTGGTTATAAATAAAAGTGTAGCAACTGGAGTGATTTTAAAGCATGTTTTAAAACCAGTTGATGACTGATGTTTAGTGAAAATCTGTCACTTACATGGGTGGTAAATGTCGTGGTATACATGATTACGGTAAACCTTTGGTGGATACTGCCCACTTTTGGTGGATACGGCTCACTGCCTGGGAGGAGGATACTGTAGACATCTGGAGGATATTGCTGATTACTGTAAACTTTGGAGCATACTGATGGGGCGGTGGTTGGAAAAATTAGCAAGATGTTGACTGCCTGGCATTGAGAAACGGACTGAAGCAGTCCAGTCCAGTAGCTACTAACATGATTAGCTCACTGGTACTGTGTTGTAGAATCTACCATGATTGGCTGGAATAATCATGCGATTGTATGAGGTGATGAACTGTTGGCTTAGAACATCCAGACTTCCATATATGGATGGTGACTGCTTCATTACCTCATTAGTTAGGCATGCTGCTTGCTTGCCCAGCATTCCATAATTGTATAGCAGATGTGATGAAAACATCACATATCAAGGGGGATAACTCTTGGACTATCTTCTATCAAGGGGGATAACTCTTGGACTACATTGTACCTCAATCAGCTTAATACCGCTTGGTTTGACTCTGTGAATTATATCACGGTAATATCCAGATTGATTGACTGGCAACCATTAAACTTCAAGCACACACTGAAGCGACTCGTCACCGATATGACATAAATCCAGATTGATTGACTGGCAACCATTAAACTTCAAGCACACACTGAAGCGACTCGTCACCGATATGACATAATCATGTCGGTGTCTCATTTCGTCACGCTGATGTGTTCGCAACTTTGGGGTGATCTGTCTGTGCCGGCTTCTTTCCTTTATAGCTGAATCAGTGGTGAAATTTAACAGGCTTATCATCTTAGGGGCAGTTGATTTTCACTACCATTCAAAAGGCGAAGTTAAATCCCCGCATCTCCATATGTTCTGACATGTTTTGTTGATTCATCCGTATCTAGATATAAGCCCATTTTTACCTCTGTCACGTCTGTGTTGATAAAATTAAGTTTAGCTCGGTTATGAGTGACATCTACGCATGTTTTGTCAAATATCAATGAAGATACTTTTAACCGTTAAAAGACGCTCAAAGCTGGAATCTGCAGTGGTCTTGAACAATGTCCATTTACAGGCTAGTAAAGACTGTTTTTGAAAATTTGTCACTGGAATGACTGGCTCGATAAACGAGGCAGTCATTCCAGTGATACATTTTCAAAGATTCTATTTTCTTGACCTACAAATGGACATTCAATAAACAAATATTACAATTTTCTTTATGAATTTTTACCGTTAAAGACAAACTATTATTTGGGCATGAAAGGCGGTGGTGCTCCTCTTGAGCAGGTTTAGCTGCAAGAGGTGGGTGGGTGGGGGCTGGGGGTTTAATTAGCTTAAGCAGCAAATAGCTGGTGCATACAATTTGAAACTTGTGTTTTCCAAACATTTTACATAACTTTTTTATTTTTAGAAAAACTGTGTATATATATATATATATATATATATATATATATATATATATATATATACTAATATATATGTAGTTAATTTTAAGATCTATTTTCAGCACTTTCTATTATGCTGTCTGCTGTGTATAAAGCATAACACTTTGTATCATATTTCATCATATTTGTATTCTATCATATGATTTCAAAATGGCACATTTAGCGCTTCCCATTGCCGATATATAACTCATTGTACAGTTCATTAATCTGTATATAGACATGCCATATGGTTAGTTTTTAAAGCAGCTTCTAGGATTATTCATGAAAATCCAGGTACATCTATAGCCACGAGAAAGCAAAGAAAATGAAGGAAAGAAAGAAATGGAGTGAGGGATGGTAGAAGAGTGTCAAAAAGAGAAGCAGAGTGAGGTATGGTGGATGGGAAAGAGAAATGAGAGAAAGGGAGGGTGGAAGAGAGATGGCTTGAGTGAGGAGGAGAGAGGAGGAAAGAAAAGCGTGAAGGAAGTGATGAGAAGGAACAAAATAGAGTGATCCATTTCTAGCTATGCCCGGCCCATTTATAGCTATTCCCGGCCCATTTCTAGCAAAGCTCCGCCCACCTATTACACGTCAAAATCGATTTAAAACCGTATCTGAATTCCCAGAATATACATCTCACGGTGTCAGTTGTTGAATATTTTGAAACTAATTTGACTGGGCATAGGCAGCAACAGCTCCCAGTCAAATTAGTTTCAAAATATTCAACAGAATGATTAATAAATTGTAACTTCATCAAAGACATACATTTGTTACACTTTCGTGACGGACATATTGTGCAATGGCAGGGAAATAGCTAGAATTGGCATGAAAATTCAAACTAATAGCTTATGTGATGAATAGAATCTCACACTCGGTGGCATTTCATAATAAACTTGTGTAATAAATTTGATATGAAATAACAAGTCTTGTGAGATCCTCTATTTAGCAACACCAGTCTGCCTCAGAGCCGCAGCATACCTTCCACTCGTGTACAGTTTAGATGCTCTACTATATAAATGTGGCTCTATAGAGTATCCCTATCATAATGTATATATGTCTACCGTTCATTCATTGTTTGCTGCTTTTGAGAATATGTTTTGGATTTTTTTAAAGTCTAACCCTTTAGTGGTCATATTTGGTCAAGAAAATTTAAATATCTGTCTATTGAATGTACATTTACAGGCCAAAAGAATACAAGTTTTGAAAATTTATCACGAGTCAGTCATTCCTGTGGTAAATTTTCAAAAATAGTCCTCTATCTGCAAATGCACATTTCTCAAGACCACTGCAAAAACCATCTTTGGCCCACTTGAGTGTTAAAGGGTTAATTATTAGTTATTGAGACTCAATAAAGGTGTTGAGACGAGAGGAATGCCATCAGATTTGTCAACAAACATTTAATTCTTTTAACCATCAAGCCTGTCCAAAAAATTGAAAACTATCTCATAGAAAATGTCCATTTTCAGAGAGATTATTTTTTTTAATTTACCATTGGAATATCCAGTAGTAAAATTAACAAAAATAGTCTTCTCTTGGTCTCCAAATAGAGATTCCTGAAGCCCACTGCAGATGATTTGGCTGGCTTTTGCCTTGAAGGGTGTTTAAGCGAAACCTTGATTACCAAATCTGACAAGAAGATTTCACATTAGTTCCAGACTTTATTGGGGTAGGATAACTTTAATACAAATCTGTAACTAAAATGGAGAGATGATATCTGTATAATTTACAATAATTAACTCGTTATGGTAATTACTCATTATAGCGCTATTCATCCTTGTTATTCATTTACAATAGTATAAATTGTATAGATAAATTGTATAGATAAATTGTATGAGACGTGGTTTTGCTTCATAAATTGCATTCAATTCATGAATCCCGTTTCTCAGTCAATCATATGACACCATAATCAACTACAGGACATGTAGTCAGACGTCATAATCAATTACATCATGAATGACTCGATTTAGTCTGTCTTAAGCACTTAATAGTCCGTCAGGTTGTACGAATTGTATGTCTACTATTTAATGAAAATGCTGTTGAATATTTTGAAACTAATTTGACTGGGCGCTGTTGCTGCTATAAGCAGCAACAGCACCCAGTCAAATAAGTTTTAAAATATTCAACACCTTACCTGTATAGTTTTCTGAAACTTGAGATTCAGAGAGTGCAGGGATTGATTGATCCCAATACAGTCAAAGCGTGGGTGGAGCTTGGCTGGTTTAACACTAATTAATGTTATTATTTTATAGCATTAACCCCGCTCGTGTCACCAGCACATTAAGGCACATTAAGGCACATTAAGGCGCTAATTACTATTTATTTCAATTAACCATTTATTTGGCAATCTTTTTCAGGGAAATTTGGATTTTTGCAGCCAAGAAGAGTATTTTTGTAAATTTATAACGAAAATTCACAATAAAATAGATTTCTGTTGTCCTTCAAATGGACATTCATCAAAAGTGTAATGGTCAAGAAAATTCAAATTTCTGCTTCGCCAGTGTCCTGTTGCAGGCCTAAGAGTATTTTTGAAAAATTAACAACTGGAATGACTGACTCATTCCAGTGGTAAGTTTTCAAAAATGTTCTCTTAGCCTGCAAATGGACATTTTTTAGGATCGCTGTAGAGTCGTTTTTGACCAACTTGACCATTAAAGGGTTAAGTTGAGACAAGAGGGGTTAAATTCAGTCAGTGACGGCTTAGAGCTTTAAGTGGCAATAGTTTTGTAAAATAAATATCATTTCTGTTTGCAGGCCAAGAGAATATTTTAGAAACCACTGGAATAACTTGCTCGGTTTAACCAAGCCAGTCATTCCGGTGGTAAGTTTTTGAAAATATTCTTGTGCTGCAAATGGAAATGTCTGAAGGCAAGTGTAGATGCCACTTTAGCAGATTCACACATTTAACCGCTTAACAATCAAGCCTGCCAAAAATGATTTGTGCAGTGGTCTTGACAAATATTCATTTACAGACCTAAGAGAAGACTATTTTTGAAAATTTCAGACCAGTGACTAGTTTGATAAATGAGCCAGTCATTCCCGTGATAAATTTTCAAAAGACATTCCTCAAGACTACTTCAGATGCCGTTTTTGGCCGGCTTCGTCATGAAAGGGTTAATGTATTGCAATATATTATAAGCTGGCTTACGTGATAAATTCTGATATTTGATGATTTCTAGACACGTCTCTCCATGAAAATCATATATTACACTGATGACGGTTGTGAAAATATTAGATCTCTACATAGAATATATGAATTAAATTATTTAGATTTTAATTTATTTTTGGTAATGTAATAATTTTATATTAATTTTAAGAAATTGAATTTTACACAATAATCAAAGGTTAGTGACTAGAACATTCCAGTGTGATTTTATGTGTAATTTATGCACTAAATATATTCCGCATAAAGTACTCGAATATAATTTAACTTTAAGCCAGATATCTATGTGCTATGTAAACTACTTTAACTTTTATTTTGTAAATTGGTATGCTGTTCTTTATTTAAAAATGCAGAAGTTTAGAATGTTGAGTTGAATAAGTTGACTGAAATGTCATCAGTATTATATATGCGTCAAGTGACCTTTCCAGTTTATCCATCCATCATATGACGTCATAATTGGCTATGCGACGTGTAGGATGACGTTATAATCAATTACAGCATGAATTACTCGATTTAGTGCGTCTTAAATACTTACTAGTTCGACAAGTCTTTGCAATTTAATAAACATGCTGTTGAATATTTTAAAACTAATTTGACTGGGTGCTGTGGCTGCCTATGCAACAGCACCAAGCCAAATTAGTTTCAAAATGTTCAACATCTTACCTGCATAGATTTCTGGAAATTAATAGTCAGGGAGTTCAGGAATCACTTGATCCCAACATGAGCATGGTGTGGGTGGAGCTTAGCTAGAGATTGGCAGAGCAAAGCTAAAACAACATGAGCATGGTGTGGGTGGAGCTTAGCTAGAGATTGGCAGAGCAAAGCTAAAACAACATGAGCATGGTGTGGGTGGAGCTAAGCTAGAGATTGGCAGAGCAAAGCTAAAACAACATGAGCATGGTGTGGGTGGAGCTTAGCTAGAGATTGGCAGAGCAAAGCTAAAACAACATGAGCATGGTGTGGGTGGAGCTTAGCTAGAGATTGGCAGAGCAAAGCTAAAACAACATCAGCATGGTGTGGGTGGAGCTTAGCTAGAGATTGGCAGAGCAAAGCTAAAACAACATCAGCATGGTGTGGGTGGAGCTTAGCTAGAGATTGGCAGAGCAAAGCTAAAACAACATCAGCATGGTGTGGGTGGAGCTAAGCTAGAGATTGGCAGAGCAAAGCTAAAACAACATGAGCATGGTGTGGGTGGAGCTTAGCTAGAGATTGGCAGAGCAAAGCTAAAACTGGAAAGGTAAATTATGTGTAAAATCATCATGAGTATTTTGAAAACAAACCAAAATTTGAGAACAAATTGTTTTTTAAATATTCAGTCTTTTTCCAATTTAGCTGACTTGAATATGGTCCTCTCAAAGTAGAATTGAATGGGGCTCACATACCCGCACACGCACAGGCTAATACATAGCACGGGTCATAGAATTGAAGACGCATGAGCAAACACGCACACACGGGTCTAAAGATCTTTGATATAGAATGTTCAGGAATGTAAAAATTACTAATAGGTAAGTGTATATATCATTTATATACAAAGAAACTGGACCTATTTTTATTTTAATAAAAAATATACATTTTTATGTTGTTGATATTTTGTTTTCTTTTCATGATCATTATTAACTCACCTGGTGTTTTTAGGTTATGGCATCCGTCATCACTGTCATCCGTCATCACTGTCATCCGTCATCACTGTCATCCGTCATCACTGTCATCCGTCATCACTGTCATCCGTCATCACTGTCATCCGTCGTCTAACCAACTTCTCAAGAACCTCTTGGCCGATTTACAGAAACGTAGGGCATAGATTCAAAATTATTCAAACAAGCAAGTTGAGCTAAACACAAAATGTTAATGTTGAACAAGACTCAATGGCCTGTGATGCTCACCTGGACCATTAGCATTTAAACCATTTGCACTTAAATAGACATGATGGATATTTCTCGAAAAATCCAAGATGACCACCAAAGAAATTGCCCAATCAAAATTCTCGGTTGATATGTTGAAGCCAACCACGATAGCGTCATTCCACCCAAGTTACGTTGAAATCAGGATATTAATTAAGAAGTAGCATTTCAAATGGTTTTGGAAAATTTGCAAAAAGATACAAAATGGCAGCCAAGAAATCGTCCAACCAAAATTCTGAATAGAAGTTCTAGAGCCTACCGCTATAGAATCCTTCCAGCCAATTTGGATAAAATCCACCAAGTGGTTAAGGAGATGCGTTTTGACAATTTCCGGTAAATCGCATAAAATCTGAATTTCAACCCAAAAACTGACCATGCAAAATTCTGAATACAAGTTCTAGAGCCTACCATGATAGGGTCTTTATTTCTAGCCAAATTGTGTTGAAATGCGCCAAGCGGTTAATGACCAGAAGTGTTTGTACAATTTCTAGTAAATTTTTAATAAAATATAAGAGTTTGACCCAAAAAGTCGACCAATCAAAATTCTGATTAGATGTTCTGGAGCCTAGTGTGATAGGGTTGAAATTTGCCAAGCAGTTAATGATGAGGAGCATTTTGACAATTTCTAGTAACTTTTTCATAAAATCTAAGATTGACAAATGGTTTTGGAAAATTTGCAAAAAGATACAAAATGGCAGCCAAGAAATCGTCCGACCAAAATTCTGAATAGAAGTTCTAGAGCCTACCACTATAGAATCCTTCCAGCCAATTTGGATAAAATCTACCAAGTGGTTAAGGAGATGTGTTTTGACAATTTCCGGTAAATCGCATAAAATCTTAATTTCACCCCAAAAACTGACCATGCAGAATTCTGAATACAAGTTCTAGAGCCTACCATGACAGGGTCTTAATTTCTAGCCAAATTGTGTTGAAATCCGCCAAGCGGTTAATGAGCAGAAGTGTTTGTACAATTTCTAGTAAATTTTTAATAAAATCTAAGATTTTGACCCAAACGGTCGACCAATCAAAATTCTGAATAGATGTTCTGGAGCCTAGCATGATAGGGTCCGTCCAGCCAACTAGGGTTGAAATTTGCCGAGCAGTTAATGATGAGGAGCATTTTGACAATTTCTAGTAACCTTTTCGTAAAATCTAAGATTGACCAATCAGAATTCTGTATACAAGTTCTGAAGCCTAGCCCCATTGGGTCCTTTCAGCCAAGTTAAAACGCAATGTTTTTATCAATGTCACAGTGACCGTGATCTATTGACCGCAAGGGCATTGTGTCATGTCATCCCAGTATAGGGAGGGATGTGTCCAAATTTGGCTGCAATATGATAAACCCAACATGAGATATAAATCACTAAGTTGCTCTTAACACAAAATGTTACTGTTAAGAAAACCTAAGTTTTGTCATTATCACACTGACCATTGACCTGATTCATACTTTCGGATCGGACAATCAGACCAAGCGCCAGGCAAATATTCTATTGAATCAGTTGTTAGTTAATGTTATCATAGACCTTTAGCTGCTACAGTGATTGTGTCATGCTAGCTCTTTATCAGGAAACATTACTTTGACCCAAGGTCATTGTGTTATACCATCTCATAATAGGGAAGGGTATGTCCAAGTTTTGGTGCAGTATGATGAATCCAACATGAGCTAAACTAAACGCAAATTCGATGACGACTACCACACTGCTTTCACCGGACAGACGACACGGAGGGAATCGCAATAGGTTGTTTTACTTCGTGCGGCTGGGCTAAGAATGAATAATTGTTCTCAGATCCACAGGCAAAAAACATTACACACAAATAACCTTTTGTGACTACTACAGTCCAGTAGATACAGGGCAGACGATCATATTGTGTCATTATTAACTCTCACTGCCACAAGACAATTTCAATGGGGAATAACTCTGGACTTGATGAATATTTTGAAAACAATTTGACTGAAAGTTGTTGGTGGCTAAGCCACCAACAACTTTCAGTCAAATTGTTTTCAAAATATTCAGCATATCCCGAGTTAAATACCATAGTAAATGTAAACTAGCAAAACGTGATACGGTAATCCACGGCACCGCTGAAGCATACCCGATGCTTGTCTTCTGTTGGAGGACGAAAGTCGAGCATCAGGTATACTTCAGCGTCCTACCTTATCACATGTTCCCAGTTTAAATTAATCAGTAAAATATTGGAGGAGCCAAGAGACACCCTCCAACCAGAGATAATCCTTCCCTTCATTTCAAAGCTAATTCTTCTCAAAGAAGTAGCATGAGAAAGGGGTGATAGGTACCTCGCCACCCTCCCCCTACCAACATAGATGTAAGGGAAACAAGACTTCAAACTGAGTAGTCAGGAGCACTACAAGGTTGTCTAAAAGGACTCGCACGTAGCTCAGGACCTTACTTTCCCAAGACTTATATAGAGGAAACAAAAGGACTTAGTTCTCATCTATTCATAAAAGAAACATATCCTAGCTGAATTTAGGACTATTTGTTATTTTATGGACACTAACTAACTAGAGCTGTCGCCATTTTAGATCAATATTTGCTGGCGCCATTATTAGCTCACCTGACCTGAAACGCCAAGTGAGCTTATGCCATGGCGACTGTCCGTCAGGCCAATATTTGGGAGATATGATTAGGGACTGAGGGCCATTAAAGTTTATTCAAGGGAAGTTGATCCATCAAAAAACATGGCCGACGTGGGCCAATCAATATTTGATTTTTTTATTTGATTGATTTTGAGGCCGAAATTGGTTTTATGTGTTTGGGTATTCTGAGCTCAAATTTGTCATTTTCGAAACTTGGATAAATGTGGCCATCTTGGATTATTTTCCTGCCAAAGGTTCCCATACTAAATCAATGGGAAATTTAAGATGTCTTCTCGAGAACTACTTGACCGATTTAAATTATATTTGGCAGGAAGCATCCGTAGGGAATAGGGATCCAAGTTTGTTCAAATGAAGCCGATCGGCCAATTTGGTCAGCGGCCATCTTGGATTTCAGCCGATTTTAACAAATGTTTTTAAAATCTCCGAAACCTCTTCGGGGATTGATTCAAAATTCCTGAAATATCATCTAGGGCACGAGCTAAGCCAAGTTTGTTCAAGAGAACTTGATTGACCAAATGGTTTGGTGGCCATCTTGGATGACCTCGTTTTCGCAAAAACGGCTTCTTTTGAAACACTGAAGTGATCAGGCCGAAATTGGGAAGATATAATTAGAGACTAAGGGCCATTAAAGTTTGTTCAAGGGAAGATGATCCGTCAAAAAACATGTCCGCCGCGGGCCAATCGAATTGGTGGCCATATTGGATTTTTTTATTTGATGGATTTTGAGGCTAAAATTGGTTTGATATATGTTTTTGGGTATTCTGATTTCATATTTGCCATTTTCGAAACTGTCGGATGAATGGTTTGGCAGCCATCTTGGATCTTTTTCCTGCCAAAAACTCCCATACTAAAGCAATGGGGAATTAAAATGTCTTCTCGAGGACCATGGGCCGATTTCTATTATATTTGGCAGGAACAATCTTTAGGGCCTAGAGATTCAAGTTTGGTAAAAGGAACCCGATCGGCCAATTTGGCTGGTGGCCATCTTGGATTTTGGTTGCTTTTTATATCTGAAACCGCTTGGAGCATCGATTCAAAACTTATGAAATATGACCTAGGGGAAGAGCTGAAACAAGTTTGTTCAATGAAACTTGATTGGCCAAAAAGTTCAGTGGTCATTTTTGATTACCTAGTTTTCGGGAAATAACTTCTTCCGCAGAACCTCTGAACAGATCTGGGCAAAATTTGGCAGCTATGGTTAAGGCTGAAACACCATTAAATTTATCCATAGAAAGTTGATATGTCAAAAAACGTGTCCGCCATGAATTAATCAACATTTAGTGTTTTTGGCTGACATCTTGTATTTTCTGCAAATTTCTGAGAAAATCATAAAAGACCACTTATTAACCGCTGGGCCAATTTTAATAAAACTTGATTAAAGCTTCTTCACAAAAATTTGATTGGTAAATTTTTCCAGTGGTCATCTCATTTTCTTCGGTTGTGCCGGTGGCCAATAATTCCAGGTGAGCGATACAGGCCCCTTGGGCCTCTTGTTTCAGACTATTGTCATCGGCGGCGCGCAATTGTTGGTATAAAACCATTCTCATAATGATAATGCTAGTCATTCCTATGCTGGTTTCCAGGTGAGCGCATAGGATGTTCCCAGCATAGTTCAATAGGCCGCAATAGTTTTCAGTAAACATGTTATAAATATATTTGTTGTCACATGCACCATAGCAAACATACAACTGGTATTGAACTATGTTGGGAACATGCTATGCGCTCACGAACAATTGCGCACTGGCGAAGACAATAGAGTCTTAAATAATGACACCAGCAAATATCTGTCTTCAACTCTAGTTAGTTAAAGTGCCCACAAAGTAACAAATAAACATAAGTTAAGCTACGATATTTCTTTTGTCAATAGATGATAACTTTAAAACTGAGGATTGAAGAGTAATACGTAACTACCTAACCTTAGGGACAGAGCATGCTTCTTATTGCATTACTCAGGTTCTAAGAGGGAACCCAGGTGCAAAGACTCCAATCAGGAGAAAAAAGAAGCATACAGGATTTGTCATCTCCACACCGTGGAGTCTAGGCACCAGCTATTTGGTTAAAGAGCAATGAGCCAGTAGACTTGTAGCAACATTCTTCATTCAAATTAGTATCAAATCTGTACCAGGTAGTAATTGCATCACCTAATAATTATTTTGACAATAATTTTATGGACTGTTGTTGCTGTCATTGATAACAATAACTTTCAAGCAAATTATTGTCAAAATATATAAAAGCGTTCTCTAATTTTCTTGAAATTGACACACTTGCGCTGAACAGTATTGAAATGCAGACTGTCGAATGTACTGGCATGAATAGTACCCCCTACATGCATGCACACTACCAGAACTGGAGGACAAATGACTATTTGCATGTGCAGGCGGGTTGGTTTTGTTTGAGAAATCCTGACCCATACATGACAATAGAGTAAACGAATATGGCGCCCAATAGTTACAACGATTATGGAGTCAGGAAATTGTGTACATAAATCAGCTGGCACCTTATATATCTCGTTGCAAAAGGGTCTATATTTAATGGGACACGAGAACTTTAACTGGAGGTTTTACATCAGCTATCTACAGAAGGGTGCAGAGACAGTGGGCTGTCTTATCCAGCAGTTAATGCAGGCTATGTTAACTGTCTCGCTTCTGCAAGCCAACAGGCAATAATTTCAATAAACAAAAACTTAATTTGTTGAATATTTTGAAAACAATTTGCCTGAAAATTGTTGGTGGCTTAGCCACCACCAACAACTTTCGGTCAAATTGTTTTCAAAATATATAGCAGGTCCAGAGATATAACCACTGAAATATGTCGTCTGCAAAAACTCGGCAGTCAGAATGTTAGTTATATATTAAGCATTTTAAGAAGCCAGTAAAAAAATTGTTTCTGCAGTCATCTTGAGAAATGTCCATTTGCAGATCAAGAGAAGCTTGTGTTTGAAAATTAACCACTGGAATGACTGGGTTGATAATCAAGCCAGTTATTTCACTGAAAGGTTTTTACAAAATAATCTCATGGTCTGCAAATGGACATTGCCTATGAGAAAATTTTGATTTTCTTGAAAGAATTTGATGGTTAAGCTGTTAATGATAGTCACACCCAATGGACTTTTCCAGCTTTAACTATTCCCCGCCCATCCCTATTTAAGATCCAACGCACAAATGAATGCACATGCCATTGGCCTATATCTTAGAAACGGTCATCAATAAAATACAGAAACACCAGTCAACAATTTTGATCAATATATACATTTATTCTAACATGCGTGTGTAAAAAAGTATAAAAATTAAATGTACAAAATATCTTAGAATCGCACCATTTTCCCAATCATTAAAAAAATAACTTTAAAAATATTGACTTTATTTTCAATATTACATTGCTGCTATACCTGGAGCAGAATAAACTGCAGGTGCGTCATTATTCATCTTCAGAAGAAACAGTGAATGCACGATGTGACCTTAAGAGAGGTGTATTCGGAAACAAAAACAACAACTCATCTACTGATAGAAGTCAGGAATACACTTTTTCCAATCTGTCATCAATGACATGATGGTTAATGGGGTAATATACTAGAGCTAGCAGTAAGTATCAATTCACTTGTTTAGCCTAGAGAGATGGCCGTAGTAACTAGGAACTAGACAAATACATTTTGTAAGGTTACCATGGCAATCGATGTCTTATGATTTGTTGAATTTCAAATTATGCACTTCACAAAGACTAAATATAATTTCACGGCAACTGCGGCGTCATCCTTAGAAACCGTGAAACTACTGACTTATAATTAACAGGAAGCTTGTCATATCTTTTTATCAACATGTTGATTATTATTATTATTATTATTATTATTATTTTCAGTAAAACTATATTTACATGTAATTAAAATAAGATAGTTTGCCTTGTGTTTGTGGTAGAAAAAAATAAAAACATACATGGCTAGCTGTAATAATGAAAATGAGGATATGTGAAAACCAGGATACAATGAGATACAATGAGAGAAAATTAAAAACCAATTACGTGACTTCATTAAAAATAAAATAATAAGTGAAAATTTCAGTACTCAAATCTGAACGTATACATTTCGAGCAAATATGAGGAAATTATTTAAAATTTTATTTGACTGGAAACTGTTGCTGCCTTAGACAGTAACAGTTTCCATCCAATTAATTAAAAATATCTGTTTTATAGATGAGTCTTTCATGTGGAGTGAACGTTTCAAATTAAAATTTAATAATATTTAAATATAAATAAAATTTTTAATTTAAATTGTAAATTACATTTTCAACATCAATTTTAATAATCTTAATAATAAGTGGATAATTAAAATTTTGAAATGACACTTGAAGTTTTAAAAACAAGCTTTAACCCTTAGCACTCTGATGTCAATATTCTATCTTTTACTGTGTCAATATCAAAGAAACTGGTGTACATTTTTCAACAAATTTGGTGGAAGATGTTGCTGTCTACGACAGCACCATCTTCCACCAAATTTGTTGAAAAATGTACACCAGTTCAACTTTTAATTTAATTTGAAAATTAAAAATTTTGACACCAGACTGATACGGGTTAAACAGAATAATTAAAAGACAAGAGCAACCAGAGATCGCAAAACAACACGCTCCCATTTTTGACAAAGTGTAAACATTCTTTTTGATTTTCCAGAATCTTTAAGATTTTCCAGATGTTTTGTACCTGATTGCCAAAGCTGTGGAATTCTAACTGAATTCTAGTGTACAGTTACACAGTGTTTCCCATGGTATTTCAAGTTGGGAGGTCCTATGGAGCCAACACCATCAAATTTGGGAGTTCAAAACTGAAAATCTAGGGTTCCAATGCAGTCTTTCTTATCCATGCTACAATTAGACTGCCATGGAGTCACAATTATGAATTATTGGAGCCCTAAGTTAGATGTTGTGGGTATCTTTGTGCAAAAAAAAACCCCACCAAAAACAAAAAAACCTAAGAATAAAAATAATTAGTGTTAACAAACATAGATTTTCAGGGGTCTTATGGGACCCACTGCAACACGTAGTATTTTGGGGAAATCTGCCTTCAAATGGACCCATATGAGAATCAATGCAGGCACACCCTATCTTGTATGTCTTGTGTTCATATTTGAGCCATAGCGGACCAATAGTTTCCGAGATATCCGTAGATACACCATCCAATCCGGATCTACACACAGGCACTAATACACACGCACGCACACGGGTAGGCCAGCAGCCAGCCCAGAATGCAATATTCTCTCCCTTACGAGGCGAGGGTAATAAATATGAGATTAGTAATATATACACTACCAAAAGTAGAGAATCATGCCCAGCTTTAAGAAAGAGAAGACCTCTTACACTTTTAACAGATTCTGCCTATGGGCTAATCAACAGAAATAAGTAGATCAATAGGGGGATACATTGCCGACCAAACAAAGACACACAAACAGACGAGCAGACATACGGGCAGACAGACAGTGAGATGAGCAGGTAGACAGACAGATGAGCAGACAGACAGACAAACAGATGAGCAGACAGACAGACAGATGAGCAGACAGACAGAGAGATGAGCAGACAGACAGACAGATGAGCAGACAGACAGACAGATGAGCAGACAGACAGACAGATGAGCAGACAGACAGACAGATGAGCAGACAGACAGACAGACAGATGAGCAGGCAGACAGAGAGATGAGCAGTCAGACAGTGAGATGAGCAGGCAGACAGTGAGATGAGCAGACAGACAGACAGATGAGCAGACAGACAGATGAGCAGACAGACAGACAGATGAGCAGACAGACAGACAGATGAGCAGACAGACAGACAGATGAGCAGGCAGACAGAGAGATGAGCAGTCAGACAGTGAGATGAGCAGGCAGACAGTGAGATGAGCAGACAGACAGTGAGATGAGCAGACAGACAGACATACAGATGAGCAGACAGACAGACAGATGAGCAGACAGATGAGCAGACAGACAGACAGATGAGCAGACATACAGACAGATGAGCAGACAGACAGACAGATGAGCAGACAGACAGAGAGATGAGCAGACAGACAGACAGATGAGCAGACAGACAGACAGATGAGCAGTCACAAACCTAAAAGCAATACCCTCTTGCCCGTACAAGTCATTTCCTGGAAGCTACTGGTTCCTAAGGCAGTTTGTTCGGTGGGACTCAATGTAATGGTGGATTTTAGTTTATTCATCAATCATATGACGTCATAATCAACTACATGACGTGTAAGATGACATCATAATCAATTCCGTCATGAATGACCTAGTTAAGCTCGTTACGAACGCTTAGTTGATGACAGACTAAGCATTGTTGTATGAATTGTATGTCTTTACTATTTAATAAACATGCTGTTGAATATTTTGCAACTAATTTGACTGCGGGCTATTGGTAACTAGTTTCAAAATATTCAACAGAATATTTATTAAATGGTAAAAACATACAATTCGTGACGGATTATTCAATGTGGCTGACAGACTTCGTAACATCATTCATGACTGATTGTGAGATCAGCCTACATTTGATGTAATTCATTATGACATCATATACATATACTTGACTCTGACAGATTTGATTCATCAATTCAAAACTACAGGTATAGGAAAACATGCAAACAAACGTTTCAGTTGTGTAAAATAATTAACTAAATTGCATAGTTGATCGATGATTTGTTGCAGTTGCTGCTTACTTATATGTAGTAAAGTCATAAAAATAATTATGTAAAAATATAAAAATAAAATTGTTAAAAACATTACAATATTGATTGTATCAAAAATTACAAGCAAAAATGAATATAGTTACGTGATATCAGATCTAATTCATCTTAGGGTTAGGGTTAGCTCGACTCTTCAACTCTTGAACCAAAGGCCATTGGTGTGTGGGGAACTGGGAATGGATTAAGCCACTTTTAGCTATTCCCCAGCCATCTCTTGCTAAGCTCCACCCACGCATTGCCAGTGTTGGGATCTATCGAACCTCGCACTCCATGAATCACAATTTTCAAAAAACTATACAGTAAAACTGTTGAATCTGTTGAAACTAATTTGACTGGGTGTTGTCACTGCCTAGAATGGCTATTAAGTAGTAAAGACATACAATTTGTACTCATGACGGACTATTAAGAGTTCATGACAGACTTAGATATACACCATTGATGATGTATTTTGATTGTGACATCAGCCTACCTAATGACATAATTGATTACGACTATCTGCTTAAAGGGACACAACACTCATCTAAAAATGTTGTATTTGACTATGGCAGATTCCCACGCTCACATCTCACAGAAAGCGTAAATTCACACACCATTAAGCGTATTGTTCCAACATTTTCAATGACATTTTTACAATCAAATAATGTACTCAACCTTCAGACTTTTAACCCCTTCATGGCTTTGTCTGAAATGTAAAAAACTTGACAGACCACCAGACAGTCGGACTGACAGACTGACTTATAGAGGTTGTGGGTCACAGCTAAATAGATCAAATTGAAATCAAGTTTTTCTTGCATATTCAGTAAAATCTTTGTTCTGTAAATTTTATAAAAATGGATGGAAGACATTATCTTACACTATTTAACCATTGAATGGTATAAAAAATTTCTATTTTCTCATAGAAAATGTCCATTTCTAGGCCAAGAGAAGACTATTTTTTAAACTTTACCACTGAAATCACTGGCTCGGTTATCGAGCCAGTCATTTCAGTGGTAAATTAAAAAAAATAGCCTTCTCTTGGTCTGCAAATGGACATTTCTCAAGACCAGTACAAAAGCCATTTTTGGCTGATATGAGTGTTAAAGGGTTAACTCAACTCAAACCCTAAAATCACAGTATCTTAATTTGAAATCAGGAAAACTGTTAAATATTAAGAAATTAATTTGAATAGTAGTTGCTATTTTAAGCAGCAATTTTCGAGGCAATTTAATTTCAAGTGTTCAACAGTTAATTTCTGCTGTAAATTAATTCTGTTTAAAACTTTAATTTCTCAAATTTATTCAAGACAATTTCAATTTTTTTCATAGCAAATCTAAATCTGCAGATCAAGAGATGATTATATTTTGAAAATTTATCACTCGAATGACTGGCTCGGTTATCGAGCCAGTCATTCGAGTGATAAATTTTCCAGAATAGTCTTCCCTTGGTCTGAAAATAGGATATTTCTCAGACAGCTGTTTTTAAAATGTTTAAAACTTAAAATTGAGAAATTTACCCAATCATGAGCTGGTAAAATGTACTGAGAATATTCCTGCGCAAATCTGTCTGATAAAAACCTGTACCTGTATATCGTCCTAGATACGGCAAGGAAGTCAGTCAGAATCCATTCCTCACAATACAAGCTTGAAGCGCTATTGAGCGGGATTTTATGAATATATTTGTTATGAAACAAATACAGAAAAATGTAAATTGTTACAAATTTCCAGAAAACCGTAACTTAATTCAGAGTTTTAATCCGCAAAACTGTTCATGAAAATTTTAATTTTCTCAAAAAATATCCATTTGCAGACCAAGAGAAGATTATTTTTGGCCAAATGATAGTTTGCAATATTTCAATCAAGAGATGGTACTAGCAAAGCTAGATCTAGAAATTCAGCTTGACAAGTTTACAGTACTGAGCTTGAGGAAGGATTATTGAAAATTTATCACTGTAATGACTGGCTCAGTTAAAAACTTGAACTATTCAATGGTCTCGAGAAATGTCAATTTGCAGGCCAAGAGAACACTATTTTAAAAAATATTACCACTAATGTGGATGGCTCAATTATCGAGTCAGTCATTCATTCTAGAGATAAATTTGCAAAACCAGAATTCTCATGTTCTACAAATAGGCATTGCAGAAGCCATTTTTGGTCGTCTTGCTTGTTAAAGAGTTGATTAAACACTTATTGTTATTTGTTCCCTTGTTCTGCCATAGAAGAGTGTTTTTATTTACAGTGTGAAATTATTAGCAATGACAACTACATGAACACTGTAACACTCAAGCGGGACAAATCCAGTCTCCACAATGCTCCTGAGGAATGGCCATTTGTATGCCAAAAGATTATTTTTGAAAATTTACCACCGGAATAATCGAGCCATCCACATCAGTCGTAAAACTTTAGTATGCTCGAGAAAGTTACATTTGCATACCAAAAAACTTTTTGAAAATTTGATACTTAAGCCAGTCATTTAAGTGGTAAATTAAAAAAAGTCTTGGCCTTTACAAATCTTGACCATCAAAGGGTTAAATACTGTGTCATAATAAGACTTACACAATCCATGTTTAATACCCCTATAAGGAGCAATAAAACCTAGAGTTCTGCTTACTCATGTTAGTGAGTGTCCATTTGCTGACCAAGCAAGGAATTTTTTGATTATTTACCAATGTAATGACTGGCTCAAGCATCAAATTTTCAAGAACAGACTTCTTTTGATCTGCGAGTGTAACTTTCTCATGCATACTGCAGAAGCCATCTTTCCAACTAGACCTTTAAATGGCTACAATCATAGTGTGTAATTCTATGCTTTAACCCTTACCACTCTGATGGTAAGATTTTAAATTTTCAAATTAAATTAAAAGATGAACTGGTGTTCGTTTTTCATCAAATTTGGTGGAAGATGATGCTGTTGTAGACAGCAACATTATCCACCAAAATTGTTGAAACTTGCATCCCAGTTTCTTTGCTATGGAGAGCGTAAAGGTTAGAATATAACATTATCAGACTGCTAAGGGTTACGGGCTGAATTTCATCACAAAAAACTAAATATTTTCTTACTGAATGTCCATTTGCAGGCCAAGAGATTACTATTATTGAAAGATTCCTATTTTTGGAAATTTACCACTGGAATTACTAGCTGGCTTAGCGAACCGGTCATTTCTGTGGTAAATGTTAAAAAATAGTTTTCTCTTGGCCTGTCAATGACCACTTCTAGAGGCTGGTTTGGCCGGCTTAACCACTCAAGGCGTAAATATATCCCATTATTGACGCTGTGAAATTCACCCATCAAGGCTTAAGCCGGCCAAAAAGGATGTCGGCAGTGCTTTTGAAAATCATCTATTTTGCAGGACAAGATAATATCTTTGAAAACTTACAATTACAGGGACTGGCTCAGCTACAGTTCAAGTTATTCCAGTGGTAAGTTTTCTAAAAATTCTCTTTCTTTGCAAATGGACAAAATGTGACATTTTCTTGACAAATACCATCAAAATGTATAAATTTATTTTGATTATTGGTGTCTATTCAATCACACAAAGCATCAAGTAATTTTATTTGTATTTGAAAAACTTTTCATTGTTTGAAAAGCATTGTATTTCATATTGTCTTGTAAGAACATTGTATTTCACATCGTGTTTGAAGAACATTGTATTTCACATCGTGTTTGAAGAACATTGTATTTCATATTGTCTTGTAAGAACATTGTATTTCATATTGTCTTGTAAGAACATTGTATTTCACATCGTGTTTGAAGAACATTGTATTTCACATCGTGTTTGAAGAACATTGTATTTCACATCGTGTTTGAAGAACATTGTATTTCACATTGTGTTTGAAGAACATTGTATTTCACATTGTGTTTGAAGAACATTGTATTACACATTGTGTTTGAAGAACATTGTATCTCACATTGTGTTTGAAGAACATTGTATTTCACATTGTGTTTGAAGGACATTGTATTTCACAGTGTTTGAAGAACATTGTATTACACATTGTGTTTGAAGAACATTGTATTACACATTGTGTTTGAAGAACATTGTATTTCACATTGTGTTTGGAGAACATTGTATTTCACAGTGTTGGAAGAACATTGTATTTCACATTGTGTTTGAAGAACAGTGTTTTTCACATTGTGTTTGGAGAACATTGTATTTCACATTGTGTTTGAAGAACATTGTATTTCACATTGTGTTGTAAGAATATTGTATTTCACATTATGTTTTAAGAACAATGTATTACACATTGTGTTTGAAGACCATTGTGTTCGAAAACATTATTTCACATTGCGTTTGGAAAACATTGTTATGTGACCACAGCTGTAACGACTCAATATTATATCAATATAGACATGGTCAATGCGCAAAGATTATACATTATATATATATATACACACTGTATATATATATATATATATATATATACATGTATATGCATTTATATACTGAATACGATAATGTACAATGAAATTTATATAAATCAATTCAATTTAATATTTACAATCTCAGACCTGAACGTTCAAGAAGTGACAAAATTGGAAAACAAGGACTAGGCACAATTACGTGATTAAATAAAAAATTGTGATTCTGTTTTAAATCATGAATTTATATGATTAAGAATTAAATAATCGAATAATAGTGAATAATTTCTATTGCATAAAATATTTCAAAACATAGCTTTTAATTATTCCTTAATGCGATCGGTCATGAAAATGGAGATTTTGTTCAGCGAATGTCTGTCTATTTTCCGCCGACAGAAAAATATTTTTGAAAATGTATTATTGGAATGACTGGCTCGAGCATCGAGCCACAGAGCATCGAGCCACACATTCCGGTAATACTTTTTCAAAAATAGTCTTCTCTTGGCCTGAAAATGTATATTTCTAAATAGCATTGCAGCTTTCCTCATTGATCTGTCTTTGTTGTTATATATCTGGGTAATTTGTACCCAGACTGGTTAATCACAATTATTCATGAATAAACGATGATGATCAATCAAAACAATAATCACACAAGCCTAACAAGATCAGTATTCACTTTGTAGATGTTTTTTTGATTTTGCAAATCACACGTAGTATACAGACACATGTGTGTTAATATTTGAGTCAGATCAGACCAGTAGTTCAGTGATGTACATAGATTTAGAATTTGATCGGATCCGGATCGAGGTTTTCATCTGACAATCTCGGACAAGAACATTCAAGAATGTAACGGCATTAAATACGAGAGCAATCAGAGATTGAAAACCCTCGCCTTCCTGTTCTTGTCCCATTGCAAAGAATTTTTTGATCACACACTAAGTTGCGGAATCCTAGTACATGTACCGTGACAACATTTCTTGTTAAAATCTGAGCCAAATCCGACCAGCAATTTCTGAGATACCGACAGATCCAGAATTTGACCTGATCCGGATCCAGATTTTTTCTGCAGATCACGACCACAGTTTGGAAATCCTACTTTATCCTAAGTTCCTTTGTTGTGTTAAAATCTGAGCCAAATCACAATCAGTAGTTTTTAATCAGATACAGATCTGGATGAACACACACGCACACACAGACACATACACAGATCTGAATTTACAATACCTTCAACGCCTTATGGTACGAAAATAATTACCAGAGGCGCAAAGGCTAAAAATAATCATATAACCTCGAAGAGAAACATCGAGATATGATTAGAAGCATTTCCTAAGAGAATATACAAGAACCATCATACACACACACAAAATATAAGTGACTAAAACTTCAAGATTCAGATTTTCCAGTGAGACCAATCATGCCAATGTATTAATCCACTTTTAGCTTTGCCCCAGCGATCTCTATTTAGGCTCTGTCCACGCTTCACCCGTGTTGGGATCGATTTAAATAGCCCTGAATTTGCAGAATCTTAATTCCAAGCTAACTATACAGGTAAGCTGTTGAATATTTTGAAACTAATTTGACTAAGTGCTGTTGGCAGCAACAGTGCCCAGTAAGATTAGTTTCAAAATATTCAACAGAATGATTAAATAGTAAAGACATATAATTCGAACAACTGACAGACTTTTAAAGGTTCATGAGACTTCGAAACATCATTCATTATGTGCTTTAATTGCGATGTCAGCCTACATGTGACGTAATCCATTATGACGTTATATACTTGAGTAACAGATTGGATACATTCATTGGCTTAACGTTTTCATCCCTGAAATCCCTGATAGATGTTTATTAGTATCAGGCAAAATTGTTGAAAAATGTACACCATGTATTGCTAAAGTATTGACATCAGAGTGGTAAGGGTTAATTGAAACACGGAGAATTTTAATCGTCTTGTTGCTGTTGACACAAGACGAGTTAAAGCACAAGCCTGTTTAGATGCACAAAATAACAAATTCCCGAGTGCAGCAAACTCCAGGTAAAGACAAGTATAAAAAATTACCTGAAACAAAGTCCATCTGAATCACAAGAAGATAGCAATATTCCAATCTGGGGTCTTTTCGAGATATTTCATTTAACCATCTGATTCCTTAGTTTTTTGCAGACGACAGTCTAGGGTTTATATCTTTGGACCGGCTAAATATTTTGAAAAGATTTGACTGAAAGCTGTTGGGGGGGGCTAACCCACCAACAACATTCAGTCAAATTGTTTTCAAACTATTCAGCATGTCTCGAGATTTCTAACTCATTGATATTATTGTCTGGTAGTGGCATACAGCAACGATGCAGCTAAATATATACTGATGCCACAACGAGCGGATGATATCCGATATATGAGAGATCGGGATCAGCTGTTTCTCGTCGTATCCGTATGAGAATCTGACGACGAATCAGAAGTATTGCTGTCCGCTATTGATAAGTTTTCATATTCTTCTGTAAAGTATGGATGCTGTAAAGACAATTGAGCGCTGATTCGACGATGCGGGTTAAACGTCAAAAGTTTCTAAAAAAAACCAATATAACAAAGAATATACATAATTCAACTCTTGAAATTCCTGTATCTCAATTTCAGAACAGTTATAACGGAAAGCTGTTGAATATTTCGGACCTGTTGTTATTGGAAGGTGTTGCTGCCATCTTCCAATCCAATTAGTTTCAAAATATTTAACAGAATATAGCTAACACTATAAAGAATTTGCTACTTTTGGCCTGTATGTGTCAACAACAATAGTGTACAACCTTATGATATGCATTTCACTATGTCACCATCACTATTAGGACGTAATTCCAGTTTATCCATCAATCATATGTCATAATGAACTGCACACAGGCTGATATCATAATCGATTACGTCATTAATGGCTCGATTTAGTCTAGTCTGCCAGGTTGTACGAATTGTATGTCTTTACTATTTAATAAACATGTTATTGAATATTCTGAAACTAATTTGACTGGACGCTGTTGCAGCAACAGCGCTTAGTCAAATTACTTTCAACAGATTCAACAGCTTACTTGCATAGTTTCCTGGAAATTAAGATTCACAGAGTGCAGGGATCGATTGATACCAACATGGATGAAGGGTAGGCGGAGCTTAGCTAGAGATGGGAGGGGCATAGGTAAAACTGGATTCCTCCATTTTGTACTCATTAAATTTTGTAAAAAAAGCAAATTAGTACTTAGTGAATGTCCATCTGCAAGCCAACATTATTATTTACCAAAATTTATACCGTAACTCGCTTTATCGAGCAAGTCATTTTCAGTTTAACTTTTTGAAAATAATCTTCTCTTGGCTGCTAAATGGATATGTCTCATGACCAATGCAGAATACTACAGCAACTCATGAATGTTTTGAAAATAATTTTGACGGGAAGTCGCTAAGGCAACCAGTCTGCAAAAACTCCCTGCCGTATTAAATTCAAAGTAATCAATCCTTTAAGGGTAAAATTTTATTGGAAATATTTCAATTTTCTCATCGAAAATGTCCATTTTCAGACCAAGAGACTATTTGTGAAAATTTACCACTGGAATGACTGGCTTGTTTATCGAGTCAGTCATTCCAGTGGTAAAATTTCACAAATAGTCTTTTCTTGGCCTGCAAATGGACATTTCACAAAAACACTTCAAAGGCCGGTTTTGGTCCTCTTGACAGTTAAAGGATTAAAATATTATTTCTTATCATATAAACAATAGAGGGATCCATTCCTAGCTATGTGCCGCTCACTTCTAGCTGTGCTCCACTCACATCTAGCTATGCTCCAGCCAATTCCAGCTATGCTCCACCCATTTCTAGCTATGCTCCACCCAATTCTAGCTATGCCCCACCCATTTCTAGCTATGCTCCACCTATTTCTAGCTATGCGCCGCGAAACACAAGATCTTCAGTTTGGGACCCCCAGATTAAATGAAATCAAGGATTTCTTTTTTCACGAGAGAGTTGATACTTACCTCCCTAATACTTTTTGATATTGCTAAATATCGGCGTTCACTCAATAAACACTCAGAATAAAAACAGTTAGGTGCCCCTACTGGGCAGGTAGACAGAGGGTAGTCCGGCGGATGCCAGCCCCACCACCGCGCATGCGCCGACTACTACTTCCTCTGACTAATTTATTGGCTGACACACATGCAACTATTAAGAGCCTGAAGACCGAGCCTCTGTGGGGTGGAGAGGCCGGGTCCATATCTGGGGGGGTAAGTATCAACTCTCTCATGAAAAAAGAAATCCTTGATTTCGTTTATTTCACTTCAAGAGTATACTTACCTCCCTAATACTTTTTGATATGCCAGAATTCGACAGGGAATTCGGCGGGAGGGAGGCGAGGTCAAAAGACCAGCTCTTCCCTATGCGCTTTCACGCGTTCAAGGCACTTAAACGTCTGAAACTGTGTGAAAACACAGTCAGGATTTGATGAACATTGGCTAACACCAACCGATGGATGAGATGACCGAATGTCATATGCGCTCCCCCCCCTCCTTCCTGGGAGGAAGACTAGAATGACCTCAATGTCCTATACGCTCTCTACGTACCAGTGCCATGTACTATAGGACAGAGACGAAAAGGCTCCATTTTCGTATACTCTCAATGATGAACCACATCAAAACACAAACCATCACCATATTAATAACAACGGGTAACGTGACAATACAATCAACAATGAACAACACATGAACAAGACTGACCTTGTTGAACTTGGCAGCTGTCATCCTCTTCCCAGTGGAGAAGACCGATGCAGTCCCAAAAAGTGGTTGTTACCATTAGTTAATTGTGAAGTATATAAGCAATGAGGAAACCCTCCTCAAAAAACATACAAGCGATTATTTTTTCAAAATCGACAAGGCGAGAGGATTCGAGGTGTCACGGAGATAATGGTCTGTAAAACTTGACTCACAGTGCCACTGAGCCACGGACATAATGTCATCCACAGGGACCCCATTAAATAGGGCAGTGGAAGTCACTACGCCGCGGACACTGTGAGCCTTGGCTATGTCAACCTGCTTACCAGTGGCGGATTTATGACAAAATTGGATACACTCAACAATCCACCTGGAAATGGTGTCCTTAGACGCCCTGCCATGGGGTTCAATATATGACAACCATAACGCTGACTGATCGGTCCGCCACTCCGAAGTACGCTGTTTGTACCGAAGTAGCGCCCGAACGGGACACCAAGGTTTAGAATTAGGATCATATCTAGTTAAAGCAGGCAAAAAAATAGGTTGACCTGGATATTTCAAAGACTGATTCTTAGCTAAGAAATTAATCCTAGGTAATAACTTAAGGCCTTCCCCTGTAACCACAAAACGGTCATCCTCGGCTGATAAGGCATGAATCTCACTCCTACGCCTAGCCGAGGCCGCAGCAATTAAAAATACAGTTTTAAGAGTTAACAGTTTCATAGAAATGGAACTAAGTGGTTCAAAAGGCTTATCACCTAGTACTTGAAGCACTAGCGATAAACTCCAAGAAGGAATCACCGGGGGATTCCTTGGTCTTAGATTGCCCATGCCTTTAATTAATACATTTAATGTACTTACTTCATCACTTCCCCTCTTAGCCAAGCAAGGAATAACAGTCATTAAAGCTGACTTATAGCCAGCAATAGAGTTAGGCTCGAGGCTATAGGCATCATACAGGTGACAGAGGAAATCAGCTACTACCTGAATAGATGAATCCATTTGATCAATACATCTTTTTGAGCACCACTCTGCAAATCTGTTGATTTTATAATTATATGCTCTGGAGGTTGACCCCCTCCTGGCTTTGGCCATAAGCATGGCTGCTTGCTCAGAAAAGCCCTCCTTAATTCTAGATTCCTTGACAACATCCACGCAGTCAATCTGAACATTGACGGATTGTTGTGAAGGGCCTTGCCCTGGAAGATAATGTCGTCCATCAGAGGCAGAGGAACCGGATTTCAGACCAGAAGGTCCAGCAGATCCGTATACCATGATCGGCTTGGCCAATCCGGGGCGATCAGAAGCACTTGGCATTCCTCCTGTCTGATTTTCTGAAGAATTTTTGGAATCAGGATTGCTGGAGGGAATGCGTATGCGTGTGAATCAGAGGCGCAAACACTAACACGTTCGAGTCCAGCGAACCTGTACTCTGGGTCCATTGTGTCATGAGAAATAACTGGATCGGCCGCCTGCGTAAGGCGGCCTGAGGAATGACCGGTTCCATTGAAACCATCAACCCCAGCATTCTCAAGTAAACCCGTGCCAGGACATGACGACTGTCGAACACTGACTGAATTACTGAGATGAGTTTTTGAACTCTCTCCTGAGTAGGATAAACATATCCTGTCTCTAGATCGAAGAACATCCCCAGGTAAACAAACTTCTGGGGTGGAGTCAGCTCTGATTTTTGAAAATTTTTCATCCAGCCTAAATCCGTGAGAGTTTTCAAAACAATCTCCAGATTGGCCGATAAACATTCCTGGTTGTGTGCTTTTAACAGCCAGTCGTCTATGTACGTGTGGACTGCTATGCTTCTCCTGTGGAGGTATGCAGTGATCGCAAGAACCACACGGGTGAAAACCCGAGGAGCGGTGGAAATTCCGAAGGGTAACACCCTGAATTCCCACTGTCTGCCCTGGAATGCAAATCTCAGGAAGCGACGGAAACTCCTCGCTATGGGAATGTGGAAATAAGCATCCTTCAAATCTATTGAAGCTGTCCACATTCCCCTCTCTAACCCCGCCAACACCGAGCGCACAGTCTCCATCTTGAAACTGGGCGTCTCTATGAACTTGTTCAACGGCTTGAGGTTGAGAATTGGTCTCCACCCTCCGGTGTTTTTTGTTACTAAGAACACGGTTGAATAGAAGCCCGGACACTTTTGTGCCGGTTGAATAGCTCCTTTTTGTATGAGGGAATTTATTTCCTCCTCGATACACAACCTTTGATCTGGATCTCTCGGATTTGGAGTCCAGATTGGCACTAGAGACAGTCGCGACGGCGGGCCTGTCATCCAATCGGGATGATACCCGACTAAAAGTCATCGCAAGACTAAACGGTCCTGAGTCAACCGTTCCCACTCTTGCATGTGGTTGGCCAAACGGCCTCCCACCGGTCTACCTAGGGAGAGAGGTGGACATAAGGAGTGCAAGAGTGGCACTGTCTCCTTTGCCAGAAACACCGGAGTGGTTCTCACCACGGTAACCGGCCCATCAGGCACGATTACCACGACCAGATCCTCGTGCGCCACGCCCAGCACCGCGCGCACCGTGGTGCGCGGGTGGCTGCCTGGCTGACTGCGCCTGAGGAGCCTGCGCCCCCCTCACTGCTGGCCGAATCGCACGCGGCCTAGGCGGACGCTGTGCTGGTGGGTGGCCTCTGACCTGGCCACCTCCACCTCGAGCCTGCAGGGGACGATACGCAGGGGGTGCGGCGCGAACGCGCTCCCGATGGAGCACTTCAAACTGCTCGCGCAGCGCCCTCTGGTTGTTGACCAGAGTAACCGTCTCCTGGAGGTGCCTACATCCCTCACCGCCAAAGAGACCAGGACCTGTCATAGGCGTACGCAGTAGCCTATTATACAGGTCCTGGGACGGGCACAAATTGTCCAAAGCAAATGTGCGCCGCGCCCGGACACTCCTGGTCACCGCCCGAGTCATACAGTCCAAAGCCAGGTTGATACCATCCTGGATGGCTCTCTGGACTGTGACCGGGCTCGGCTGGCGCGATGCGGAAGCCGTTACTACCCCTTGTAACAGCTGTGAGACGTGGGACAGAGCGGCAATCGAAGCCCTCCCACTCTCCTCCGCATCGCGCAATGCGGCATTGGCCGAACGCAATGCGTTCGAACACAAGACTCCCGTGTCAGAACAGGAGCCTGGCCGCGCATCTTCCCCCAAAGCCACGCGGTCATCCACGCTCGGCTTGGGTACCACACCGTACCTCTGGTAGTCCAGGGGCACGATGCGGCAGCGCCTTGCTACCTCGTGAGGGGCCTTCGCGAGACGCCCCTTCGCCTTAATGGACGTCTCCGCCGCCTCGAACATGTCAACGACATGCTCTGCCAGTGGCAGAGATGGCATGGCGGTAGCAGTAGCCTTACCAGCTAACCACGGCCTGTGGTCACGCTGGCTAGCCGACTGCTCCACGGGCAGATCTGCCCGAACACTTACCAGCCACTGGCAAGCATCCGACCAATCCTCTTCCGTGGCTAGCTGCGAGCGCTCTACAAGACGGGGGCCTTCGTCTTCCTCCTGAGCGCAAGCAGCAGAGCTTGACGGCGGATAAGCTGATACCCCTGGCAAGCCAGGGAAAGCATGCGGGCCCGAAAGAACAGGCATGCTAACCTGACTGGCTTAACCAGGAGCAGGCGCCGTGGTAGAGCGCGGGGCAGATACCGCCCCACCACGGCCCCGGCCAGCACCAGCGATACTCTCGGCTTGTATGCGGTATAGCTGGCCATCAGCATCGGCCAGGGCCACCTTCTGCGCCGTGAACTCTACTCCTGCGTGAGTAGAGCCATGGAATATGTCGCCTGTATTCCCCGCGAGGGGTGCACAGACGTCATAATCCATGGTCACGTACACAGACGGCGACCCTAACAGGTAATCCTCTTCCTCCTGGCCAGAAAGATTAGACTCCGGGTCAGCAAAGAGAGCTAACCCGGACTGGCCAGGAAAGGTGCCATAGGAGGTACTGGCACCTGCGGCGTGCGGATACCCCTGGACTGATAAGCAGCCCGCGGGTTCCAGCGACAGCCGTCCACGACCCCTCGGCGCGGCACCAAGCCTGCTGCCAGGGTCGTGGATCACCCCCACTAATGGGGCCACCTCTGAATCGTCGAACAACGGAACCGGCCTACGGAAAGGTGATTCAGAGGCGGGGATTACCTGCTCGAAAGCAGACGCCGAGGACGACAAAGGATTTGGACAAGGAAGCATGCCACGTAGCAACTCTGGAACCAAATCCTTTATCGTCCTCTTCATCTCTCCCAACATCTCGGTCCGGAAGGCCTCCATGTCCACCGCGGACGAGGCCTTCCTCTTACTCTTCACATCCTCTCTCTTCGACTTCCTCTCCTCCTCCACTACCTTGTCCTTCGCCTGTAAAGATAGAAATTCAGACATTAAGTCCCCCCCCCCCCATGCTTGCATACATCACACTTAAGCAATGGTCCACAGGGACTGCAACCAAAGCGAAGGTGGGGCACAAAACGATCCTTCAAGAAACGTCCACATGACGAACAACCAGGTCTCTGAAACAGGACAAAGGACGAGGACAATGAGTAATTTTGTTAAGGTTAGAAACTCAAAACCAAATTAAAAGAGAGGGAAATGATCATAAAGATCAATAATTGAGCAAAACCAGCTTTGGACAAAACATTAATTGTTAATAAATAGCAAGGCTGATTATGATGTCATGATCCCATGACAGAAATAAATCGATCCGAACCAACAACAAGGTGTGCGGACGAATTGTATACATAACCAGAACATGTTAGAATGGTTATTCAGACTACACAACCATCAGATACACAACGATAACAATGGCAATCAAAGTTAATTTTCTTTACATAATTAACCTCACCTCATATCATTACTTAGATACCTAATACCTTGTATAAACAAACCATCCAACGTGATGAACTGGAGCACTCCACCAACTGTACGCCTCTTAACTCTCTCCACCTCATTGGGGAAGGAATTGGATCAAGAGGGCAAAGTGAGAAGACCTTTATACTAGGCCTCCGACTCACTGGATATAAAAATCTTGGTTAGATAACCTAACAGTATTAGTAGGAAATGGAACCTTGGTGGAGAGAAACAAAACCTCAGATGCTGTGATGTCCATTACATATCCTCACAAAGACCTGTGGACATAAACAAAGGGAGAGATTAGTCTTATATAGCACCATGTTGAAATAAAACAACTAAAACAGGCGCTTATCACGGTAAATGCGAGTCCCGGAAACACATTACACCGGGGAAAACTCGCTAGAATATATTAGAAATCACCTGATATAAGGATCTGGCGCCATCTTCCGGCGAAGCCACTCTCTCTGACATATCCAGGTTCTTTATTTTCTAATATATAAACACTCTTAAGGCTTATTAAGTCGTGTTGAACAGTGAAAATTGCACAAAGCATAAAACATGTGTTCTCTCTGCCAATAAATTAGCAAAGAGGAAGTAGTAGTCGGCGCATGCGCAGTGGTGGGGTTGGCATTCGCCGGACTACCCTCTGTCTACCTGCCCAGTAGGGGCACCTAACTGTTTTTATTCTGAGTGTTTATTGAGTGAACGCTGATATTTAGCAATATCAAAAAGTATTAGGGAGGTAAGTATACTCTTGAAGTGAAAATCAGCTTGTGACCCCCAGATTTCAGGTGTAGCTCCTTATAGCCTCCAAAAACTAGATACCATTAGAAACAGTGATGAGGTATTTGAATAACAGATCAGCTGTCTTCATTATGAATGTCATCTGCCATGACATTGAAGGACTTCCACATAACGTGTGCATCCTCTATGAGAGTGGAACCTACATGTGTGAGAATGAAGATGCCAATGACAACATCAGTGCCAGGTACTCACCATCAGTAAATCCTTGGCAGTTGCATCAATGCTTGGAATATAATCCTCGACCCGCAGGGGTGGGCAAAATCTGAATGACTCCCAGGGCAACATCACATCTGGCCACTCAGACTTCGGAGGTAGGCCCAGTTTACTAGAAAATTATTTTGAAAATGTTACTTCTGAATATATGTATAAATATTTGATGCAAATGCCGAGCTCTTGTCATTTAGATAGCAGACTTACTTTAGGTTCATAAGAGGGGTCCATTTCTAGCGACATGTAGCAGCCGCTCAATTCTTTACCTTTTGGACTCGGTTTGAAACACCTGAATTGGCAGTAACTATAGAGATATGATGTTGAATATTTTAAATTTGATTGGGACTGTTGCTGCCTATAGCAAGCCAAACCTGGCATCTGCAGGGATCTTGAAGAATGTTCATTTGCAGGCCAACTAATTTTGAAGATTTACCCCTAGAATGCCTGGCTACATAACTGAGCCACGAACCAACACAGCCAGTCATTCCAGCAGTAGATTTCAGAAATAGTCATCTCATGGCCTGCTAATGGACATTCCATATTAATTAAGGAAATATTTTGATTCTTCTTGAACAAATTTTAGCATTAATCCTTTCGCCGACAAATAATTAATCCTTACGATATAAAACTTATTCAGTTAAAAAATTTGAGATTAATTTGACAGAAAGCCATTGCTGCCTTAGGAAGGCAGCAATGGCTTCCATTCAAACTAATTTCAAAATATTCAACAGTTTTCCTGTATGGTATCATTAAAATGAGATACGGGGAATTCATTGGTGAAAGGGTTAAGCCATAAACCAACGTGATAAACAAAGTGCTTTCTTGATCCAAGTGAGCACGAAGGGAAATTAACTACAAAAACAAAAACCCATGGTGTATGTAACAAAAATGTCTGTATTCACCTACATTACATGAGTATTTATTCAGCTCTTTGTGAATACCATATAGTCTGATCTTCTAAATAAGTGCAAGTAGTTATGCGGGAGACATGACAGTTTACTGAGCTGCTACTTGCAGCTAAAAACAGACAGTCTCTTGATGCGGTGTGATTCTATATTACATGTGTTATACTAACCAGAAAGTTACAATGCCACTTACCTAAAAATCTTTAACAGCTGATCGATGTCAGTTTTCCCACAAAACAATGGTCTGGGAAATAAAAAAACAAACCCATTTAACAGCATTAATAGTCTATCATCCGCTCGGAAACTAGCAGCTTTGTTATCAGAATAGATAGATACTAATTCAAAAAAATATTAACAAAGCATACGTGTAAACAAAAATTCCTAACTCGATACATGTATTTCAGAGTTAGAATTCCTAACTTGCCACATGTATTTCAGAATTAGAATTTCTAACTTGCTACATGTATTTCAGAGTTAAGAATTTCTAACTTGCTACATGTATTTCAGAGTTAGAATTCCTAACTTGCTACATGTATTTCAGAGTTAGAATTTCTAACTTGCTACATGTATTTCAGAGTTAAGAATTTCTAACTTGCTACATGTATTTCAGAGTTAGAATTCCTAACTTGCTACATGTATTTCAGAGTTAAGAATTTCTAACTTGCTACATGTATTTCAGAGTTAATTCCTAACTTGCTACATGTATTTCAGAGTTAAGAATTCCTAACTTGCTACATGTATTTCAGAGTGATGAGAATGTTACTAGTGAGATATGGTGCAAGCAGTGGTTCTGCCTAACTCTCCACACCAGATACAATTACACAATTGAATTTGTTCAAGAAAATTTAAATTTTTTCCTAGAAAATGGCCATTTTCAGACCAAGAAAACTATTTTTTGAAAATTTACCACTGGAGTGACTGGCTCAGTTATCGAGCAAGTCATTCAAGTGGTAAACTTTAAAAAATAGTCTTCCTTTGGTCTGCAAATAGGCATTTCTAATGACCACTGTAGAAGCCATTTCTGGCTGATATGAGGGTTAAGCGGTTAACCGTAACCATATAATGGTCAAGCTGACCAAAATAACCTCTGCAGCAGCCTTGAGGAATGTCCATTTGTCGGCTAGAGAAGCAGATATTGGAACATTGACAACTGGACTGACTGCCAGTTGTTTCAGCGGTAAATTTCCAAGAATAATCTTTTGGCCTGTACTGTCATGACTGTAAATGGACGCTAGCTAGGCAAAAACTGGAACTGTCATGACTGTAAATGGACGCTAGCTAGGCAAAAACTGGAACTGTCATGACTGTAAATGGACGCTAGCTAGGCAAAAACTGGAACTGTCATGACTGTAAATGGACGCTAGCTAGGCAAAAACTGGAACTGTCATGACTGTAAATGGACGCTAGCTAGGCAAAAACTGGAACTGTCATGACTGTAAATGGACGCTAGCTAGGCAAAAACTGGAACTGTCATGACTGTAAATGGACGCTAGCTAGGCAAAAACTGGAACTGTCATGACTGTAAATGGACGCTAGCTAGGCAAAAACTGGAACTGTCATGACTGTAAATGGACGCTAGCTAGGCAAAAACTGGAACTGTCATGACTGTAAATGGACGCTAGCTAGGCAAAAACTGGAACTGTCATGACTGTAAATGGACGCTAGCTAGGCAAAAACTGGAACTGTCATGACTGTAAATGGACGCTAGCTAGGCAAAAACTGGAACTGTCATGACTGTAAATGGACGCTATCTAGGCAAAAACTGGAACTGTCATGACTGTAAATGGACGCTAGCTAGGCAAAAACTGGAACTGTCATGACTGTAAATGGACGCTAGCTAGGCAAAAACTGGAACTGTCATGACTGTAAATGGACGCTAGCTAGGCAAAAACTGGAACTGTCATGACTGTAAATGGACGCTAGCTAGGCAAAAACTGGAACTGTCATGACTGTAAATGGACGCTAGCTAGGCAAAAACTGGAACTGTCATGACTGTAAATGGACGCTAGCTAGGCAAAAACTGGAACTGTCATGACTGTAAATGGACGCTAGCTAGGCAAAAACTGGAACTGTCATGACTGTAAATGGACGCTAGCTAGGCAAAAACTGGAACTGTCATGACTGTAAATGGACGCTAGCTAGGCAAAAACTGGAACTGTCATGACTGTAAATGGACGCTAGCTAGGCAAAAACTGGAACTGTCATGACTGTAAATGGACGCTAGCTAGGCAAAAACTGGAACTGTCATGACTGTAAATGGACGCTAGCTAGGCAAAAACTGGAACTGTCATGACTGTAAATGGACGCTAGCTAGGCAAAAACTGGAACTGTCATGACCATTAACCCTTTCCTGGTCAAGTCGGCCAAAAATCATCTTTAGGAATGTCCACTTGCAGGAAAACAGAAAGATATATTTGTAAATTTAAGTCCAAAAATTATAATTATAATTTTCTAGAAACATTTTGACCAGCAAAGGGTTATTGACACACTGAGCACTTTGAGGCACTGTTGACACATGACGGGTTAAGAAACCTCTAAATGTAAGCCCTATCATGAGACAAAACCAGAGGCCAAGATAAACACATAACTTGACTTGAAATAAACATAATTACATTATTAACCATTTAGTGGTCGAGCCGGCCAGAACCGGCCTCTGTATTGGCCTTGAGGAATGTCCATTTGCGGGTCAAGAGAAGAGTATCTTTGAAAATTTATGACTGAAATATCTGGCTCTGTAATCAAGATAGACATTTCAGTGGTCAATTTTCAGAGTCTTTTCTTGACTTGCAAATGGACACTCAATAAGCAAATATTTTTATTTTCGTGACCAAATTTGACCATTAAAGCGCTAACACTGAATGATTCCGACAATAACTAAATTATTCCGGTGATAAATTTCCAAGAAAAAAAGTTCTACAAATAGACATTTTCTATGACAAAATTGAAATATTTTTGAACAAATTTGAGGATCAAGAGATTAAAATGAAGATATGAATATACTATACCTGCGATTGAATAGCTCCACAAAGATACAGCCACAGCTCCACATATCCACAGGTGTGGCGTATTGCGACTGTAAGAGCACCTCTGGAGCACGGTACCACAGCGTCACCACCTGGCGGAACAACACACAAAATATTAACCCTTTAACACTCAAGTCGGCCAAAAAATGGCTTCTGGACCCATATAGAGAAATGTTTTATTTGCAGACCAATTGAAGATGTTTTATTTTATTTTAGTACTGGAGTAACTGCTTGAGAACCGACCCAGTTATTTCACTGACAAATTTTCAAAAATTACCTTCTCTTGGTCTGCAAATGGATATTTTTTATGAGACGATTTAAATTTTCTTGAACAGATTTAAGGATTAAAGGGTTAAACTGACTAGTTTATCTTACATTTACCAGTCCAACATAGATTTGTTCCATTGTCTCCAGATGTCAGGGTTAATGTCAACATGGAGTATGTCTTCTTGTTGGTCTTAAGATATTTCTCAATACCTCTGCTTCTACTGAAGTAGGCTTCTCCAAACGTGGTCGGAAGCTCGCAGCAATGGGTCGCAAATGTGTACTGTAGATACATTTCTGGGGTCAATAGATAAAAGGCAATTGCAACAGCTTGCAGAAATCCTTTTTCAAAATATATACTTTTGACCTCACGACGGCCCAATTGAAAAATATATCAATGATGCAGGTATTTTTTGTCCTTGTACATGTTGTAACTGTACGACTTCAAGCGTTTAAATATGTTGGCCTATTGGGCAAGAGTCAAGACACTGAGTTCAATCTACATCGTCTTAAAACAACATGGACAAGTAGAATAAACATCCATATTGTAGGCAGACATACGTGTACAAATGACTGTATTTATTTTACACATAAATTACAAAAATTTGAAAATAAACTGTTCAATGTAATAATCTGTTTATCCGATTTAACCCTCTAACCCTTGAATGTTTTGAAAAACTCAATTTTCTCATTAAAAAATCCATTTGCAGACCAGATTATTTTTGAAAATTTACTACAGGAGTGACTGGCTCGCTCATTGAGCCAGTCATTCCAGTGGTAAATTAAAAAAAATAGTCTTCTCTTTGTCTGCAAATGGACGTTTCTCAAAACCACTGCAGAGGCTGGTTATGGCTGGCTTCATCATCAAAGGCTTAATAATATCATGATGTAATGCATTATGGAAGCATCCCACAAGCAAATAATGTCATAAATCATTATAACACAATATTCTTATGACATAACAATAGACTGATTATCCCCACACTTCTTGAAGAAAAGTCTGCATTATGTCATCCAACCAGTGTGTGTGTGTGTGCGTACGTGCGTGTGTGCATGTGTGCATGCATGCGTGTGTCTGTAGGGAAATCAATTGTTACACATCATTTACATTGGACGGAATTCAACCAAATTTGGTATGTGAGTTACTCATATGATTGTGGAGTGCAAGAAGCCATTTACATTTGCCAAGAGGGGTCGGAAGGTCAAATTGATTGTAAAACAACTCCGAACACGTTGGAGGGAATTCAATCAAACTTGGTATGCTATTTACCCATATGATTGTGGAGTGCAGGATGACATCTACACTTGTCTACGGCCTCCCACGGCAACCCTTGTGGGTCAAAGGGTCAAGCAGTGACGGTGGGGATTTGTCGAGCAATCTAGTTGACCTTGTTTGGATAAAATATTACTTACAACTGAGGTGAGTGCCATCTGCAAGCTGTACACACGTGCCAATCCAAAATCCGCGAGCTTGAGTCTGCCTCGTGACGTAACCAGGATGTTCTGTGGTTTGAGATCACGGTGAATGATACGATGTTCATGAAGGAAATCCACACCATTCAACAGCTGATGCATTAGCTCCTGAAATACAACACATATACAGACAGGGACCATTCAACAGCAGATGCATTAGCTCCTAAAATACAACACATATACACATAGGGACCATTCAACAGCTGATGCATTAGCTCCTAAAATACAACACATATACAGACAGGGACCATTCAACAGCTGATGCATTAGCTCCTAAAATACAACACATATACAGACAGGGACCATTCAACAGTAGATGCATTAGTTCCTAAAATACAACACATATACAGACAGGGACCATTCAACAGCTGATTATTAGCTTCTAAAATACAACACATATACATACAGGGACCATTCAACAGCTGATGCATTAGCTCCTAAAATACAACACATATACAGACAGGGACCATTCAACAGTAGATGCATTAGCTCCTAAAATACAACATATATACAGACAGGGACCATTCAACAGCTGATGCATTAGCTCCTAAAATACAACATATATACAGACAGGGACCATTCAACAGCTGATGCATTAGCTCCTAAAATACAACACATATACAGACAGGGACCATTCAACAGTAGATGCATTAGCTCCTAAAATACAACACATACACAGACAGGGACCATTCAACAGCTGATGCATTAGCTCCTAAAATACAACATATATACAGACAGGGACCATTCAACAGCTGATGCATTAGCTCCTAAAATACAACATATATATACAGACAGGGACCATTCAACAGTAGATGCATTAGTTCCTAAAATACAACATATATACAGACAGGGACCATTCAACAGCTGATGCATTAGCTCCTAAAATACAACACATATACAGACAGGGACCATTCAACAGTAGATGCATTAGTTCCTAAAATACAACACATATACAGACAGGGACCATTCAACAGCTGATTATTAGCTTCTAAAATACAACACATATACATACAGGGACCATTCAACAGCTGATGCATTAGCTCCTAAAATACAACACATATACAGACAGGGACCATTCAACAGCTGATGCATTAGCTCCTAAAATACAACACATATACAGACAGGGACCATTCAACAGCTGATGCATTAGCTCCTAAAATACAACATATACACAGACAGGGACCATTCAACAGTAGATGCATTAGCTCCTAAAATACAACATATATACAGACAGGGACCATTCAACAGTAGATGCATTAGCTCCTAAAATACACCACATATACAGACAGGGACCATTCAACAGTAGATGCATTAGCTCCTAAAATACAACACATACACAGACAGGGACCATTCAACAGCTGATGCATTAGCTCCTAATATACAACATATATACAGACAGGGACCATTCAACAGCTGATGCATTAGCTCCTAAAATACAACACATATACAGACAGGGACCATTCAACAGTAGATGCATTAGTTCTTAAAATACAACACATATACAGACAGGGACCATTCAACAGCTGATGCATTAGCTCGTAAAATACAACACATACACAGACAGGGACCATTCAACAGCAGATGCATTAGCTCCTAAAATACAACACATATACACATAGGGACCATTCAACAGCTGATGCATTAGCTCCTAAAATACAACACATATACAGACAGGGACCATTCAACAGCTGATGCATTAGCTCCTAAAATACAACACATATACAGACAGGGACCATTCAACAGTAGATGCATTAGTTCCTAAAATACAACACATATACAGACAGGGACCATTCAACAGCTGATTATTAGCTTCTAAAATACAACACATATACATACAGGGACCATTCAACAGCTGATGCATTAGCTCCTAAAATACAACACATATACAGACAGGGACCATTCAACAGTAGATGCATTAGCTCCTAAAATACAACATATATACAGACAGGGACCATTCAACAGCTGATGCATTAGCTCCTAAAATACAACATATATACAGACAGGGACCATTCAACAGCTGATGCATTAGCTCCTAAAATACAACACATATACAGACAGGGACCATTCAACAGTAGATGCATTAGCTCCTAAAATACAACACATACACAGACAGGGACCATTCAACAGCTGATGCATTAGATCCTAAAATACAACATATATACAGACAGGGACCATTCAACAGCTGATGCATTAGCTCCTAAAATACAACATATATATACAGACAGGGACCATTCAACAGTAGATGCATTAGTTCCTAAAATACAACATATATACAGACAGGGACCATTCAACAGCTGATGCATTAGCTCCTAAAATACAACACATATACAGACAGGGACCATTCAACAGTAGATGCATTAGTTCCTAAAATACAACACATATACAGACAGGGACCATTCAACAGCTGATTATTAGCTTCTAAAATACAACACATATACATACAGGGACCATTCAACAGCTGATGCATTAGCTCCTAAAATACAACACATATACAGACAGGGACCATTCAACAGCTGATGCATTAGCTCCTAAAATACAACACATATACAGACAGGGACCATTCAACAGCTGATGCATTAGCTCCTAAAATACAACATATACACAGACAGGGACCATTCAACAGTAGATGCATTAGCTCCTAAAATACAACATATATACAGACAGGGACCATTCAACAGTAGATGCATTAGCTCCTAAAATACAACACATATACAGACAGGGACCATTCAACAGTAGATGCATTAGCTCCTAAAATACAACACATACACAGACAGGGACCATTCAACAGCTGATGCATTAGCTCCTAATATACAACATATATACAGACAGGGACCATTCAACAGCTGATGCATTAGCTCCTAAAATACAACACATATACAGACATGGACCATTCAACAGTACATGCATTAGTTCTTAAAATACAACACATATACAGACAGGGACCATTCAACAGCTGATGCATTAGCTCGTAAAATACAACACATACACAGACAGGGACCATTCAACAGCTGATGCATTAGCTGCTAAAATACAACACATATACAGACAGGGACCATTCAACAGTAGATGCATTAGCTCCTAAAATACAACACATACACAGACAGGGACCATTCAACAGCTGATGCATTAGCTCCTAAAATACAACATATTTACAGACAGGGACCATTCAACAGCTGTTGCATTAGCTCCTAAAATACAACACATATACAGACAGGGACCGATCTACTAATTAGTCAAATGCTAGTAAAACTGCAATCTGGCTAATGAAAAGCAGAATTGGCTCAATCATTCGCTAATGATTAAAATTAATTTAATTTTTTTTATCGGTCGAAGGCAGCAACAGCTCCCGTGTCAAATTAGATTCAAAATATTCAAGAATTTTCTTATATGGGAAGACCCTATTGTCTCTGGACTGTAGAATTGATAGTATTGACCGATGATGACTGACTGCAAACATATTCATAAGTGACACTGGAGTAAAATGCGGCTAAAATATTTAATATTTGGTTAACAAAAATGGTATTTGGCTAATCTATTGGCAAAAGCCAGATCCGTTCTTGACAGATACATGTGCTGTCAAAATGCAGTACACATTAGAGATAACGCAAATGTTTTCCAAATAGGCATGAACGATTACGTGATTAAATCGAAAATCACGATTTTTATTTAAATCATGAATTCATATGATTAAAATTAAATAACCGAATAATCGTGAATAATTTCGATTGAATAAAATATTTCAACACCTATATCTTAATTACTCCTTAAAATGCGATCAGTCATGAAAATTAATATTTTGCTCTGCGAATGTATCTCCATTTGCAGGCCAAGAGAAGCCTATTTTTGAAAATGTATCAATGGAATGACTGGTTCGAGCATCGATCCAGGCATTCCAGCAATATATTTTCAAAAATAGTCTTCTGTTGGCCTGCAAATAGAGATTTCTAAATAGGATTGCAGCTTTCCTCAATGTTTTGTCTATTCTGTTATATATCTGGGTAATGTGTACCCAGACCGATTAATCCAGTAATCACAATTGTTCTTAAAGGGAAACGCCAAACCGTCTATACTACTTTGTATAAAATGAATCAACAGACCGTAACGCTTTCAAAAACATATTTGTAAGCTGTGTGCTGAAATTAGAACTATATACCTTTGTTATTTAAATGTCATACATTAGTTAAATTTATATTGCCGGATGAGATGCATGACGTCATAGGTTGAACGTTTTTCTTGCTGTCATCCAACGCTATCACAATAAAATTGCGAATTGCGTTTTATAAGGGGGTTCTCTTCAGCGGTGTTAGGAATATATAAACTATATTTGCGGAAATGTTGAAGAATATATAATAACAGTCCTTTGTCTGATTTCTCTGATGGTGCCGATTTTGACATGAAGTTTTGATTTTGAGATAAATGAATGACACGATATTCTAGGTATCAGTACAATTGCCACTTCTGAATCAACCTTCTCCCTGGCACTACAGAAGATAGCTTGTTACAGTTTCATCTATTAATATGAAAGTTTAAATAGTTTTTACATACATCCCAATACATCTTTAGATACTTATGTTTTCATACTAGCCTCAAAACTTCCCGAGATATTATAATATCATGTAATTGGCAGGCATCTTCATAGAAAATTACCATCTTAAGTTTCGGCAACTAATGTATGAAAATAACAAATATATTCCATAAATTTGCAAGTGTGATAAAAGTCTTAACGTCTTCAATCGGCACATAAATGATGTCGATAGCACTATCACCGATAGAGATATCACCATCCAAATGCATGCACCCCTGTCTTCAGAGTGCCGTTATCATGGTTCCTGTCGGATGGGATTCAATCTATGATGTCGTACGTTTAACTCGCAGAAAATTATAGTATCATAGCGATTTTTTCACACCATTTTAATCAGATTTATATATAACTGTTGCAGGAAAATTTTACACAGTAGCTTAAATATGGGCTCTATGATAGAACTGCATGTTTTATGCAAACGATGGTGACCATTTTTGTGTTCCCCTTTAAATAATGGATCGTGATCACGCAAAACAATAATCGCAAAAGCCTATTTCCAAAATGAAATAAAACATACTGTTGAATATTTTGAACATATTTGGATTGAATTAAAAAACCATCCGCATGTTTCTACAAGAATTGATAATACTTACCAGATGTACTATTATGATAATGTCTATTATCTAGTCTAGCTCAAAATAAACAATTAAAACTCCGCACTCTCCATGGTCCTGCCCATACTGTGTCCGGGAATTACCATAGCCTCCAGGTACCGAGTCAATTCCCAACAACAGTCAGATTCGTCTTATAACTCCGCACTCTCCATGGTCCTGCCCATACTGTGTCCGGGAATTACCATAGCCTCCAGGTACCGAGTCAATTCCCAACAACAGTCAGATTCGTCTTATATTTGTCTTGACAAACAGCGAAAACAGCTCAGCCTCACCTCAGCGTGGCGGCTGAGGAAGGCCATAGTACATCTGGTAAATAATTATCAATTCTCGTAAAAACAAAAGCGGATGCTTTTTTTATTCTACTTCGAATAATACTTACCAGATGTACTATTATGATAAACTCCAGATTTCGACAGCCAAGAAACCTCGGTGGGAGGAGGTGAGGCTCGAAACAGCTCTCAACTACCATCCGACAGAGAAGGTGGTGAAGAGACTGAGAACCACAGCATACGCTTGGGTCCCACCATCTGACTCGTAGAGTGCTAAACTTCCATGGTCTAGACCGCGCTCCCCTCCCCCTCATTTGTCTGCACAAACTCCAGAGGGCTGGCAAAAGGGGAGGCAACACCCACCAGATCCGTGTCAGCCCCAAGTCTCAGCTAAGGCAGTCCAGGAGAGTGCAAAGAAGCTACTACAAATTTTTAATTTTGAAAAAAAATATCAGTATATCGATTAGATTTTCAAATTTGAATGAGTCTATTGTCTGTTGCAATGAATAAGATACATGTACTCTTGAACCAGACTTTTTACTTAAAGGTCATATTTGGAGAAATCCCTTTTATGTACAATTTTGTAAGTATTTAAGGAATTATTGTATAGTAATTAATAGAAAAAACCCAGCTGTACAATGTATGTGTCTAACATTCACCAAATAGCTAATATTAAGCCGCGAAGTCGGCGTATGATCGAATACACGAAATTATGTGATGACTTACCTCCCTTGATTTTGAGCTCTTCGGCGTCAATAATGACGTAATAATGGAACACGCTATTATACTGTAACGTTGAATACATGCAACTTCGTTCAACTTCAGCAGGAAATAAGTACAGTTTGGTTGCATTTTCCCGATCAGGCAAAGATAAAAATAGCTTTTTCATGTCTTATGCCAATAAAAATAATAGAAAGTTATATGTTGCTTGATTTTAACCCTAAATAAACATCTGACCATAGAGTCTAATACGCGCTCTTACTTAACATACATAATATAGCCCACATAGCGGAATGACAGTTTTTTGTTGCAGAATTAAATACATAAGCGTACATAAAACAGACACATGTAGGTCAGCTAGATCTTTATGTCTAAAACAAAAGTTGTATGAGATCTCAATGCATTTTCTTTAATTCTGACATTTTTGCTGCGGCTATGTCGGCTACATGGTTTAGGCCTAGAGGGTGTGTGTGTAGTTAGAATCACGCAAAAAACGGCAACAGCTACGAAAAACCAATGCGGCAGATTTTTCTCGGTTTTATTTTCCAGACATGTTTGAGAACATGATTGCTTCAAATTGCGATTTTGGATCGATAGAAATGTGCGTCAACAAAAATGCATATGTTCACGTTGATGCAAAGCATATTATTTTGAGAAATTACGACCGGGCGATAAAACAAGCATTCCATGTAAAAGCGTGGGAGAGTAAACGTCGTCACGCGTAAATTTATATGCTAGCAACATTACATTCAAAGAAGTGGTATACATATATATACAGTATCCAGAATTCACCTCCTCACCCAAATACATATAGGATACACGGTCTATGTTTAGAATGACAGGAAACATAAGTGGCAATGTGTAGGCCTGATAGGCATTTTGGCATAACTTTTGCAACTGAATGCAGTGTTATTTGCTTGTTCAAGTAGGTTAATTACGTAGCCTATGAGAAGTGCCCCCCCCCCCCCCCCCCCCCCACCCACCCCCCGCTCACTCATTGCTGGCATAATGTATATACCTAAATGATATTGTAATCAATGCTTGTTAAAATTGATGTTTTAGATTGTCACAAATAGTTTGGCGTAAGTCTACAGGAGATTTAATTATATAGGCCTATAAAATGTATTCTATATGGGCCTAGCTTTCTCCAATCTTAGACTTAAACAAATCAATTGATTGCGATACCTTAGGCAAATTCGCAAATTCGGATCTACCAGTGGACTTTGCATTTGGTTTGTGTGTGTGCACATGCTTACGTGCGTGCGTGCCTGCGTGTGTGCGAGGAGGGTTGGGGTGGGGCGGGGGAGGGGAAATAAAGATACATCTGGAAAATCATAACAGATTCTGCTGAATTATGGGCGCAGTTTGGATACAAAATAGATATGTTGTTTATTAAATGGAATGCAGGAAATTACTTCGCATAGCATCAGAATTTTCAGGGAGAAGAACCAGCCCACCCATATCTCCCCAAGCAGCCATTTGGAGGGGACACGCCCTCACTCACAGACCCTCTCCAATATTGGACTAACTCAATAATAAAATCCTAGATCTGTGCTCGACGGCCATCCCACCAATACTGGATGTAGCAAGATATAGTGTCGTAAAAATACAGTAGTTACAGAATGACACTGAGATATTTTCTCGAAGCAGATCTCATCTAAAAAGGGGGTTTTCACGCCTGAGATATTCATATTTAAATATGGCATCAGCGCTATTATAAACTTCTGACTAATGTCTACCGGGAATATCATTGAGATCATTGCCTATTTCAAAATTCATTGCCAAATACAATAGAATGAAAAAGTTACCCTGGTTAAACAATGTTGCCTGTATTAGCTTTGCTTAGCGGTTGTTCCACTATGATGTCACAGTTGCTTGGAATTCAAGGGAGGTAATTCATGACGCGATATTCTAAAGCTATGTACTTTATCGGCACTAACTATAACAAGAATTCCGCGGAATTAAGTGTCTCGCCTGTCCCCTGTTTGTCACAGTTACCTTGACCTTTGACCTTCTGCCCTCAATGTTATCATGCTGTTTCCTAACATTATAGGTAACCAGGTTTCCAAGTTGTAATAGCCTTAACCAATGCTGAAATATAAGCGGAAAAGTTTTGCTAAACGCAAAAACTTAATGTTGAAATAGCAGAGTTCTATATCAAGGTCATAGTGACTTTGACCGTGTGATCCCAACATCATCATGTTGCATCCTATAGCTATAGGTAACCGTGTATCCAAGTTTTGATGCAATAGGTGTAACCAATCCTGAAATATAAGCGGAGACGTTTTGCTAAACGCAAAAACTTAATGTTGAAAAAGCAGAGTTCTGTATCAAAGTCACAGTGATATTGATCTTTGACCTTCTGACACCAACATCATCGTGCTGCTTCCTAACATTATAGGTAACCATGTATCCAGGTTTAGTTGCAATAGTCTTAACCAATCCTGCAATATAAGCTGAAAAGCTGCTGAGAGAAGAGATCTGGCCGTTGTCAACCTCTTTTCTTGAAAAGCTGTATGGGCCTGTGGAAGAACTGCAGAAAACCACAGATTTCATCTTGAGAACGGCTCTCCAAGTGTGATACCAGCGATCAAAAAGAAGAAGCAAAAAAGCTTTGCTAAATGCAAAAACTTAATGTTGAAATAACTGAGTTCTGTATCAATGTCACATTGACCTTGACCTTTGACCTTGTGACGCCAACATCATCACACTCCTTCCAATCATTATAGGTAACCATGTATCCAAGTGTAGTTGCAATAGGCTTAACCAGTCCTGAAATATAAGCTGAGAAGTTTTTCTAAATGCAAAAGCTTAATGTTGAAATAGCATAGTTCTGTATCAAGGTCACAGTGATATTGACCTTTGACCTTCTGACCCCAACATCATCATGTTACATCATATCATTATAGGTAACCGTGTATCCAATTGGATCAGGCATTGCTGAGATATAAGACAATAACTTTTGTTTAGCGCAAAAACTTAACGTAAAATATTAACAAAGCTTATACTGTGACCTTTGACCCCTGTAACCGTGACGTCATGACTGCTTTATCGGTGGCCTGAGTCCATTCAATGTATATCACCATGTACCCAAGTTTGGTTCCAATTGGATCAGGCATTGCTGAGATATAAGGCAATAACTTTTGTTTAACGTAAAAACTTAACGTAAAATATTAACAAAGATTATAATGTAACCTTTGACCCCTGTAACCGTGACCTCATGGCCTTTTCATCGGCAGGCTGCTTCCTTTTGATGTATATTACCATACACCCAAGTTTGGTTCCAATTGGATCTGACATTGCTGAGATATAAACTTAACTTAAAAGTTTACGCCGCTGCCGCCACCGGAAAAGTGATACCTATGTCTCGATCCTGCTACAAAAATATACCATGTATTAGCAAATTGATAACAGCTATATGATTTGGAAGGACTGGATACATTACAATGTCCTAAAATACACTCTCTATATATGACCTTTAATCAGTCTGGGAATTCGACTGTTAGTAAATTAATATTAGTGACTTAAACTAAGAAAACACTCACCATTTTGGTCTTTCTTGATCATCGCATGCGCTTCGCCCAATCCACGGTCGTTCATGGGTCATGTGCATCATCAGTGCCAGTGCCTATGGAAAAACCCTACGATGTGTGCATAAACAGTGGTCGGACGTGGCTTTAAGTGTGATTCGATAAATAGGCGATGGCTACCGGATTAAGTGCGCTGGAGATATCACGAAGGTAGAAATCAGTAAATGATGACTCGGCATGCCATTGTGCTACAGGCATCACCTCCTCTAAAGAGACACCCTTATAAAGGGCCGATGCTGCTGCTAGTGCTCAGACTTGATGGGCGTTCCCACGATCAATCTGCTTTCCTGTTGCGATTTTATGCGACATCTGAATAGCATCGACTATCCAAAGAGAAATGGTGTCTTTTGAGGCGTGAAGATGAGGAGCTTTGAGACATAACCACACAGATTTCGGGTCATCTCTTCACTCCTCAGTACGTTTCTTATACATCTTCAGACATCTGACAGGACACCAAGTAGAAGAGCTTGGGTCATGTTTAAATAAACTTGGCAAATTGATCGGCTGTCCTGGATATTTAAGTGATTGATTCTTTGCCAGGAAACAAAGATGTGGTAATAGTCTTAAACCTTCACCTGTAACAACAAAACGGTCTTGTTCGGCAGAAAGCACATGAATTTCGCTTCTCCTTCACGCCGATGCTGCGGCAACCAAGACAACCTACTTAATAGTTAAGAGTTTAATATCTATAGATCCAATTGATTCAAAGGGAGTATGCCCTAAAACCTGTAGAACAAGAGATAGATTCCATTCTGGGAAAGGAATTGGCTGTCTAGGTCGCAGATTGCTCAATTCATTTAGTGTCGTTCTCCACTCCTACAGCGGCCAGACTGGGAACGACTGAAGCTAATGCAGACTTTTATGCTGCTAGGGTTGAAGGTACTAGTTTGTCAACCTTGTATAAATGACAGATAAAATCTGCTACGTGTTGAACAGATGCAGAAAAGGGATAAATATCTCTTCCCTCACACCACTGTGCAAATTTGTTGATTCTATAATTATACGTTCTGGTTGAAGCGACAAATTTCGCTGCTTGCTCAGAAAAGCCACCCTCAATTGCTCGCTGCTTGATAACATCCATGCAGTCAATTGGAACATTTCCGGTCTGTCGTAGATACATACCTTTGTTCTGAAAAATCAGATCCCTTCTGTCTGGAAGAGGAATTGGATTGCAGACCAGAAGGCCCAGCAGATCCGTAAACCATGCTCGGCCTGGCCAATGAGGAGCGATCAGTAGTACTTGGCACACACCCTCTCTTATCTTTGTCAGAACTTTTGGGATGAGAATCGGAGGATACGCATACGCGTACATTCCCTTCCAACTTATCGCCAGTATGTCTACTGCCAGAGCTAGTGACATGTATGTGACCATCTTTGCATTTCCTTTTATCGCAAATAGATCCACATTTGGCTTGCCCCAATGTTTAAAAAGAACCTCAGCTACCGATTGGTTGAGCTGCCATTCCTTCGGACGGCAAACCGTCCTTCGACTGAGAGCATCCGCTAGAATGTTCAATCTTCCTGGAATGTGTGCTGCCTGAAGAATATTATTCCTCTTCTGACACCACAGCAGAAGGTTCCATATCATCATACACAACTCCGGTGATCTCGTCCCGCCTTGATGGTTCAGATAAGACACCACTGTGGAGTTGTCTGTCCTTATTAAGAAAATCTTCTCCCGGATTAGTCTCAAATTTTCGACGTGCTAATGCCACCACTAATAATTCAAGTACATTTATGTGTTTCTGCGCATTGGTCCGATCCCATTCCCCTGACACTGACAGATCGCCCAATACTGCTCCCCAACCTGACATTGACGCATCTGTGAAGATGGACATCTGCTGTTGAGGAGGTTGTAGAGGAACACCTCCCAGGAGATTCTGTTCTGATAACCACTACTGAAGATGGAATATGAATGGTTCTTTTACTGGAATCCTCAGAGATCACGGACCCGTTCTCTGAGACCAGAATGACATTAAATACATTTGAATCGACCTGCACCTGAGTGCCGTATATGGAACCACCTTCTCCAGAGATACATGTACTAGTAAACACAGTGTTCTGAGAAATTGACACGTCATCAGATAGGCTCCTAGAGAAATTGACCCCAGAACTGAAACCAAGCTCTTGACTCTGCTCATCGCCAGAAAAGCCACACACCGTCCAGGAGAATGAAAAGAATTCCCAGATATACAAATTCTGATTTCTCTAGATTCACAATCCATCCTAGGTCCTTTAGTAAGGCCAGGACTACCTGAAGATTGCTGCGCAGAGTGACTGGATTCCCCGCCTTCAGCAACCAGGCGTCTATGTAGGTATGAACAGCTATGTTTCTCCTGCGAAGGTAAGAAGTCATGGCGAGAACCACTTTGGTGAGGACTCTCAAGAGCTGTGGTCAGACCGAATGATAACTTAACTCCCAGACATTGTCTTGGAACGCAAAGCAAAGGTATTTCTGAAAAGGAATTGACATTGGAATATGAAAATATGCGTCCTTCAGATCTATCGGTACTACCCACAAGCCTTTTCTCAGCCCTGTCATCACCGCTGCCACAGTCTCCATCTGAAATTTTGGTGAAAGAATGAATTTGTTCAGCGCTTTGAGGTTGAGAATCGGTCTCCAAACTCTGGTGCATTTCGGAACGAGGAAAATTATCGAATAGAAGCCCAGGGAGGAATGATCGCGGACTAAATGAATTGCATTGTTTCGTTGAAGATCTTTGATTTCTGAGCAAATGACATCTAGACGATCGGATTCCCTTGAACGGGAGTCCATACGGGAGTCGATGTTAACGGAACTAACGATTGACAGATGAGCCAGTCCAGTTCATAGCCGTTTCTTAGCCAATGACAGACTAAACAATCTTGCACAACCTGTTCCCACTGGTTTGAGAACAGCTGAAGTATGCCTCCAATGGAAGGAATCTGCATACAGCTTGCAGTCAATGTTGCGCGACAAAACGCTAATTCGTTTTGGTGAAGATTCCCGACTCCCTGCATTCCTGGCACCACTGGTATGGGTCTCGCCAGAAGCCTGTCAGGACCGTCCCCACGGCCACCATGCGGCTTCTTGGAATATGATGGCCCGGGACCGCTGCCACGGCTATCCTTACGGTAGCCACCGCCCTTCCTGTCGTCTTCATACGGCCTCTTATTAGAGGACCTATATGATGACTAACTGCCAGGTCCCTGAGAATCGGATGCCCGATGGGCATCACGGCCAGATGGATGGAAGGGCGATCTTTGTTGTTGCCTCTGCTACACCTGATGGTGCTGCTTATAGGACTGCTAAGGCTGAGTCCTTTTCATCGACTTCAACGACTTGCTAATGACCTCCTGCTCTGCAACCTTGGAGAGCGCTTGCTTTGCCGAGCCGCCAAACAAGCATGGACCAATGAAGGGCGCAGAAGACATAGCAGCCCTCATCTCCGGTCCTGGTTCTATGCAATCGAGAACCATTCTCCTCCACTCCGCCAATTATCTAGTGATCACCCTGGCCAGGCAATTTTGGGATAAGGGCATGGTGTCCCGGATAACTCTGGGAGCAGCCTCTGGCACTTCCCCACCTTCCGCCATGCAGGTCAGCATTCCCTGCAAGACGGTACAGCCATGGGAGAGAGCAGCCAGAGCCACTCTTGCCGCATCCTCAGTGTTAGCTCATTGAAGGCATCTTTATTAGTCTGAGAAACCAAGGGTCGAGAATGATCCTTGGATTTACCAGCTAATGGCCTATACAGTGCTTCAGTTTTCTCCGACTGTAAGCCGAGGAACATGGGCACACTGATGATAGGCCTGCTCTGGAAAGCGGACCCTACTCCTTCTTCCCTTAGGGGCCTTGGGTAACATGTACTCCGGCTGAACCAGATGGTAAGCCACGATTTCCAACATGTCAGAAGTCTGAGTACCCAAGGGTAGCGATGGAATGGCCGAAGAGCCCGTCGACAGAGCACTAGCTGCATGCTCTGACATCCGCTCCATCACGCAGAGACCCTTGGTCAGATGCCAACCCAAGACGGTCAGACATCCATCCAAGAACCTGCACTCATTCAGCTTTGGTGCAGAATGATGATTCATCCATTAAAGGACTACCATTTTCATCCTCCTTCTCACCCTTGGATGAGAAGGCCACCGACGACCCATGCTGAGAACTATTGACCAAACTTCCAATTCGAAGCGGGTCCGTGGCTCGACTACTTGCGGCTCCAGTATCTAACAAATCACCAGATACGTAATCAACGCAATCCATCGGCTCCAGCACGTAGGCCGGGACTGCGGCCGCTAACACGGCAGGACATGGGACTCTGAGAGGAGCCGCCATACCCGCATCCGCGATGCCGATGGGAGCCGTAAAAGATGGCTCTGATGGCACTCCGGAAAGAGCAAACTCCGGATGGAAGATGCTCGACGGAACGTCGACATCTCCACCCGGCTGACAGATCCGAACAAAACCTGGGGTGAGCCGCGGGAAATGCCGGAGTCCGTCACCTGTGAAAGCTCTGGCATGCCAGAGTCTTCCATCAGGAGAATATCCTCTTCCTCCGCGTCGGCTCTTGAGCCGATGCGAGAGAAAGGTGCATGTTCCTCCGCAGAACTGGCTGAACCACCGATAGGTTGTCCTGCACCAGGCTGCATCGATGGAACCGTGGACTGGAATGACTCAAACATCGCCTTAAATTGGGCCACTCAAACACCCAAGGCCTAGTCCATCCGCTCATTCAGGTGCACCTTCAGACCAGAAATTAACCGAGTACCTGGATAAGATTAAAAAGTTAGCGGGTACCGGAGCGACTCTAACAATGGCTACCATTTTAAAACAATGTGCAAATTTAAGGAAATTTCAAACAATTATGGCACGAATGTATAAATTCTAGATTGATACAACCTGCTCCTGCGACGATTTCCCTTTTCCTTTTATGGTGCCACAAACAAGAGGTCCAACCAAGCACTAAACATGTCAATTTTAATCAAAATTGAGAGGTTTAGAAAATACAACTGAAAGGTCGAGCAAAATAGACAAATCTGACTGTTGTTGGGAATTGACTCGGAACCTAGAGGCTATGGTAATTCCCGGACACAGTATGGGCAGGAGCATGGAGAGTGCAGAGTTTTAATCATTTATTTTGAGTTAGACGAGATAACAGACATTATCATAATAGTACATCTGGTAAGTATTATTCGAAATAGAAAGACAATGCGGACTAATTAAACCAGTAATGTCGTCCAACCCAATTATAGTCGAACTATTGAACAGGCATGACAGGACATTTCTTACATCGTTTTGGAAACATTTTAACATACAAATGTATTTATGAGCTGTAACTAACATTTGAAAATACAATGTCTCAATTTCAAGACAACTATACATGAAAGCTGTTGAATATTTTGAAACTTAAATTTGACAAGACCAAACCACCCAATCTCAAAGTTAGACTTGACACCAGAAATGGAGATAAGCCACAGACAGCAGAATCTGGCCCTGCAAATACCTACATGTATATTAATATGCTGACATTAAAATAAATAATAGGTTTTCTGGCCATTCAGGTTTTTATATTTCCTGTGTACTCACTGAGGCTGGACTATCAAACTTTCAAATTTTCAAATTTTTAATTCAAATTAATGTTACTGAGGCTGGATTATCAAATTTTCAAAATTTAAAATTAAAAAATACAAGGGTAAAGGGATCTATCATCTATCAATCGTGGTCTCAATAATCAGCATGAGTATATCATGATACATGAATAATTAAGTTGAAATTGAAATTTGAAGGTTAAACGGTTAACAGCATTCTTACCCTGATTCTCTCGGGTTGCAAGCCGGGCGAAGGGAAGTTATCCAGGTACATCGCCAGATCTTGATCAATGTACTCAAACACAAGAACCAAGCGAATATCATTGGCTGTTTGAGTGTGTAATAACACATCTAACAATCTGAAACACAAGATATCATTGGCTGTCTGAGTGTGTAATAAGACATCTTACAATTTGAAACACAAGCTATCATTGGCTGTCTGAGTGTGTAATAACACATCTAACAATCTGAAACACAAGATATCATTGGCTGTCTGAGTGTGTAATAAGACATCTTACAATTTGAAACACAAGCTATCATTGGCTGTCTGAGTGTGTAATATCATATCTTACAATCTGAAACACAAGATATCATTGGCTGTTTGAGTGTGTAATAACACATATAACAATCTGAAACACAAGATATCATTGGCTATCTGAGTGTGTAATAACACATCTTACAATCTGAAACACAAGATATCATCGGCTGTCTGAGTGTGTAATAACACATCTTACAATATGAAACACAAGATATCATTGGCTGTACATGTCTGAGTGTGTAATAACATATCTAACCATCTGAAATACAAGATATCATTGGCTGTACATGTCTGAGTGTGTAATAACATATCTAACAATCTGAAACACAAGATATCATTGGTTGTCTGAGTGTGTAATAACACATCTTACAATCTGAAACACAAGATATCATTGGCTGTCTGAGTGTGTAATAACACATCTAACAATCTGAAACACAAGATATCATTGGTTGTCTGAGTGTGTAATAACACATCTTACAATCTGAAACACAAGATATCATTGGCCGTCTGAGTGTGTAATAACACATCTAACAATCTGAAACACAAGATATCATTGGTTGTCCGAGTGTGTAATAACACATCTTACAATATGAAACACAAGATATCATTGGCTGTCCGAGTGTGTAATAACACATCTAACAATCTGAAACACAAGATATCATTGGTTGTCCTAGTGTGTAATAACACATCTACATGTAACAATCTGAAACACAAGATATCATTGGCTGTCTGAGTGTGTAATAACACACCTAACAATCTGAAACACAAGATATCATTGGCTGTCTGAGTGTGTAATAACACATCTAACAATCTGAAACACAAGATATCATTGGTTGTCCGAGTGTGTATGTAATAACACATCTTACAATCTGAAACACAAGATATCATTGGCCGTCTGAGTGTGTAATAACACATCTAACAAGCTGAAACACAAGATATCATTGGCTGTCTGAGTGTGTAATAACACATCTAACAATCTGAAATACAAGATATCATTGGCTGTCTGAGTGTGTAATAACACATCTTACAATCTGAAATACAAGATATCATTGGCTGTCTGAGTGTGTAATAACACATCTAACAATCTGAAACACAAGATATCATTGGCTGTCTGAGTGTGTAATAACACATCTAACAATCTGAAACACAAGATATCATTGGTTGTATAAGTGAATAACACATCTTACAATCTGAAACACAAGATATCATTGGCTGTCTGAGTGTGTACATGTAATAACAAATCTAGCAAGCAATCTCAAACACAAAGCATACATCAACTCACACTTTCATCACATAAATTAGTGTTTTTTTCTGACATTTGCTAGATATATCTTTAAATGAACTTAACATGTTTCCAAAAAATAAAATAACACATCGCAGCAATGTCTTGCAATAAAATTAAGTCCAAAATGTTCAACAGAACATTTATGACACCATGTTCAAAATTCTACTAACTAACAATTTTTGATTTGCAAACATGTTAATTTATTTCTGAACTGTACTGTTTCTTATGGGCTGTTCTCATGACCTAAACCATTAGCATGTCCTCTGTTTAAGGTGTAATATCTCAAATTTTATATTCACCTGACAACATTAGCATGCCCTCTGTTTAAGGTGTAATATCTCAAATTTTATATTCACCTGACAACATTAGCATGCCCTCTGTTTAAGGTGTAATATCTCAAATATTATATTCACCTGACAACATTAGCATGCCCTCTGTTTAAGGTGCAATATCTCAAATATTATATTCACCTGACAACATTAGCATGCCCTCTGTTTAAGGTGCGATATCTCAAATATTATATTCACCTGACAACATTAGCATGCCTTCTGTTTAAGGTGCAATATCTCAAATATTATATTCACCTGACAACATTAGCATGCCCTCTGTTTAAGGTGCAATATTTCAAATATTATATTCACCTGACAACATTAGCATGCCCTCTGTTTAAGGTGTGATATCCCCTTTAAGATTAGCATGCCCTCTGCTTAAGGTGTGATATCTCACATATTATACTCAATTGATAACATTAGCATGCCCTCTGTTTAAGGTGTAATAGCTCACATATTATACTCAACTGATAACATTAGCATGCCCTCTGTTTAAGGTGTGATATCTCATTTATCATTCATCTGACATTAGCATGCCCTCTGTTTAGGGTGTGATATCTCATTTATCACACATCTGACAACATTAACGTGCCCTCTGTTTAGGGTGTGATATGTCATTTATCACTCACCTGACAACATTAGCATGCCCTCTGTTTAAGGTGTGATATCTCATTTATCACTCATCTGACAACATTAGCATGCCCTCTGTTTAGGGTGTGATATAAACGAAATCTAGGATTTCTTTTTTCACGAGAGAGTTGATACTTACCTCCCTAATACTTTTGATATTGCTAAATATCGGCTTTCACTCAATAAAACACTCAGATTAAAAACAGTTAGGTGCCCCTACTGGGCAGGGAGTCAGAGGTAGTCCGGCGGATGCTCGCCCCACCACCGCGCATGCGCCGACTACTACTTCCTCTGGCTCATTTATTGGCTAACACATGCAACTACCAAGAGCCTGAAGACCGAGCCTCTGTGGGGCGGAGAGGCCGGGTCAGTATCTAGGGAGGTAAGTATCAACTCTCTCGTGAAAAAAGAAATCCTAGATTTCGTTTATTTCACATCAAGAGTATACTTACCTCCCTAATACTTTTGATATTGCCAGAATTCGAAAGTGAATCTGGCGGGAGGGAGGCGAGGTCAAAAGACCAGCTCTTCCCTATACGCTTTCAAGCGTTTTAAGGCACTTATGACGTCTGAAACTGTGTGAAAACACAGTCAGGATTTGATAAACCATCGGATAACACAACCGATGCCTGAGAGATGACCGATTTGTCATATGCGCTCCCCCCCCTCCCTTGGGAGGAAGATTAAATGACCTCAATGTCCTACACGCTCTCTTCGTACTAGTGCTAAGTACTATAGGACAGAGACGAAAAGGCTCCATTTTCGTATACTCTCTATAAAGAACCACAACCCACATAAACCATCACCATATTAATAACACTGGGTAACGTGACAATACAAACAATGAACAACACATGAACAAGACTGACCTTGTTGTCCTAGGAAGCTGTCATCATGAATCCAGTAGAGAAGGATGATACAGTCCCGACAAGTGGTTGTCACCGTCGCTGAATGGCGAAGTATATAAGCAATGCGGAGGCACTCTTCACAAACATAAAGCGGTTATTGTTTCAAAATCGACAAGGCGAGAGGGTTAGAGGTGTCACGGAGGTAATGGTCTGTAAAACTAGACTCACAGTGCCACTGAGCCACTGACATAATATCATCCACAGGGACCCCATTAAAAAGGGCAGTGGATGTCACGACACCGCGGACACTGTGAGCCTTGGCCACGTCAACCTGTCGCCCGGTGGCGGATTTGTGACAAAATTGAATACATTCCACAATCCACCTAGAAATGGTGTCCTTAGACGCCCTACCATGGGGTTCAATATATGACAACCATAACGCTGACTGGTCGGTACGCCACTCCGAAGTACGCTGTTTGTACCGGAGCAGCGCCCGTACGGGGCACCATACTTTAGAATTAGGATCATATCTAGTTAAAGATGGCAAAAAAATAGGTTGACCTGGATATTTCAATGACTGATTTTTAGACAAGAAATTAATCCTAGGTAGAAGCTTAAGGCCTTCCCCTGTAACCACAAAACGGTCAACCTCGGCTGATAAGGCGTGAATTTCACTCCTACGCCTAGCCGAGGCCGCAGCAATTAAAAATACAGTTTTAAGAGTTAACATTTTCATAGAAATGGAACTAAGTGGTTCAAAAGGCTTATCACCTAGTACCTGGAGCACCAGTGATAAACTCCAAGACGGAATCAGTGGAGGATTCCTTGGTCTTAGATCGCCCATGCCTTTAATTAATACATTTAATGTACTTACTTCATCACTCCCCCTATTAGCCAAGCAAGGAATAACAGTCATTAAAGCTGACTTATAACCAGCAATAGAGTTAGGCTTGAGGCTATAGGCATCATATAGGTGACAGAGGAAATCAGCCACTACCTGAATAGATGATTCCATTGGATCAATACATCTTTTTGAGCACCATTCTGCAAATCTGTTGATTTTATAATTATATGCTCTGGAGGTTGACCCCCTCCTGGCTTTGGCCATAAACATGGCCGCTTGCTCAGAAAAGCCCTCCTTAATTCTAGATTCCTTGACAACATCCACGCAGTCAATCGGAACATTGACGGATTGTCGTGAAGGGCCTTGCCCTGGAAGATAAGGTTGTCCATCAGAGGCAGCGGAACCGGATTGCAGACCAGAAGGTCCAGCAGATCCGTATACCACGATCGGCTTGGCCAATCCGGGGCGATCAGAAGCACTTGGCACTCCTGCTGCCTGATTTTCTGAAGCACCTTTGGAATCAGGATTGCTGGGGGGAATGCGTATGCATACATTCCCTCCCAGCTGATAGCTAACGCATCTGTTGCGAAAGCGCTTGGGTCTGGAATCGGAGAGACGTACGTCGTCATCTTCGCATTCTTCTTCATCGCGAACAAATCTATGTTGGGTTTCCCCCAATGGTCGAACAGACGATCCGCCACACATTGATTTAGTTGCCATTCCGTGGGTAAAACACTCATCCTTCGGCTCAATGAGTCTGCTAGCAGATTTAACCTCCCCGGAATATGAACTGCTTTCAAGGTGATCCCATGATCCAGGCACCAACAAAGCAGTCCCCATGTCATCATACAGAGACTGGGCGACTTCGTTCCGCCCTGGCGGTTTATGTAAGTCACTACTGTTGAGTTGTCTGAACGAATTAGAACAATCTTGCCCTGAACTTTCTGTAAGAAATGTTCCAGGCCCAGGACTACTGCTCTTAGCTCTAGTAGATTGATATGTTCCTTGGACTGATCCAGATCCCAAAGCCCTGATACTGTGGACTCTTCCAGACAAGCTCCCCACCCCTCCATCGATGCATCTGTATACACAGTCACCTGAGGGTGGGGAGGGGTTAGCAAAACCCCCAGCAAGAGATTCTCTGTATTCAACCACCATTGCAGGTGGTGAATCAGAGGCGCCAACACCGGCACGTTCGAGTCCAGCGAACCTGAACTCTGGGTCCACTGTGTCATGAGAAACAACTGGATCGGACGCCTGCGCAAGGCGGCCTGTGGAATGACTGGTTCCAAAGAAACCATCAAGCCCAGCATTCTCAAGTAAACCCGTGCCAGGACATGACGACTGTCGCACACCGACTGAATTACCGAGATGAGTACTTGAACCCTCTCCTGAGTGGGGTACACATACCCCGTCTCCAGATCGAAGAACATGCCCAGGTAAACAAACTTCTGGGATGGAGTTAGCTCTGATTTCGGGAAATTGATCATCCAGCCCAAGTCCGAGAGAGTTTTCAAAACAATCTCCAGATTGGCTGACAACGATTCCCGGGTGTGTGCTTTCAATAGCCAGTCGTCTATGTACGTGTGGACTGCTATGCTTCTCCTGCGGAGGTATGCAGTGATCGCGAGAACCACACGGGTGAAGACCCGAGGAGCCGTGGAAATTCCGAAGGGTAACACCCTGAATTCCCACCGCCGGCCCTGAAATGCAAATCTCAGGAAGCGACGGAAACTCCTCTCTATGGGAATGTGGAAATAAGCATCCTTCAAATCTATCGACGCTGTCCACATCCCTCGCTCTAACCCCGCCAACACCGAGCGCACAGTCTCCATCTTGAAACTGGGTGTCTCGATGAACTTGTTCAACGGCTTGAGGTTGAGAATCGGCCTCCACCCTCCGGTGTTTTTTGTTACTAAGAACAGGGTTGAATAGAAGCCCGGGCACCTCTGTGCCGGCTGAATGGCTTCTTTTAGTATGAGGGAATTTATTTCCTCCTCTATACACAACCTCTGATCCGGATCCCGTGGAATGGGAGTCCAGATCGGCGCGAGAGACAGTCGCGATGGCGGGCCTGTCACCCAGTCGGGACGATACCCGACCGAAAGCCATCGCAAGACTAAACGGTCCTGAGTCAACCGCTTCCACTCTGGCAAGCGGGCGGCCAAACGGCCGCCCACCGGTCCACCTAGGGATAGAGGTGGACATAAGGAGGGCCAGAGTGGCACTGTTCTCTCGGCCTGAAACACCGGAGTGGTTCCCACCGCGGTAACCAGGCCATCAGGCCCGATTACCGCGACCAGATCCCCGCGCGCCCCGCCCAGCGCCGCGCGCACCACGGTGCGCGGGCTGCTGTCTGGCTGGGTGCGGCTGGGGAGCCTGCGCCCCCCTCACTGCTGGCCGAATCGCCCGTGGCCTAGGCCTACGTTGCGACGGTGGCTGGCCCCTGACCTGGCCAGCACCACCTCGAGCCTGCAGAGGGCGATACGCAGGGGGTGCCGCGCGAACACGCTCCCGCCGGAGCACCTCAAATTGTTCCCGCAGCGCCCTCTGGTTATTAACCAGAGTGACCGTCTCCTGGAGGTGCCTGCATCCCTCACCTCCAAAGAGACCAGGACCTGTCATAGGCGTCCGCAGCAGCCTATTATACAGGTCCTGGGACGGGCACAGATTGTCAAGCGCAAACGTGCGCCTCGCCCGGACACTTCTGGTTACCGCCCGCGTCAAACAGTCCAAAGCCAGGTTGATACCATCCTGAATGGCTCTCTGGACTGTCACCGGGCTAGGTTGGCGTGATGCGGAAGCCGCTACCACCCCTTGTAGCAGCTGGGAAACGTGGGATAGAGCGGCAATCGACGCTCTCCCACTCTCCTCCGCATCCCGCAGCGCGGCATTTGCCGAACGCAACGCGTTCGAGCACAAGACTCCCGTGTCAGAACGGGAGCCCGGCCGCGCATCTTCGCCCAAAGCCGCGCGATCATCAACGCTCGGCTTTGGCACCACACCGTACCGCTGGTAATCCAGGGGCACGATGCGGCACCGCTTCGCCACCTCGCGAGGGGCCTTCGCGAGACGTCCATTCACCTTAATGGACGCCTCTGCCGCTTCGAACATGTCCACGACATGCTCAGCAAGCGGCAGAGATGGCATAGCGGTAGCCGCCGGCCTACCAGCTAACCACGGCCTATGGTCACGCTGGCTAGCCGGCAGCTCCACGGGTAGATCTGGCCGAACACTTACCAGCCACTGGCAAGCGTCCGACCAATCCTCCTCCGTGGCTAACTGCGAGCGCTCTACTAGACGAGGGCCTTCGTCTTCCTCCAGAGCACTCGCAGTTGATGTCGACGGCGGGTAAGCTGATACCCCTGGCAAGCCTGGAAAAGCATGCGGGCCCGAGAGAGCAGGCATGCTAAAATCCGCGGCTTGACCAGGAGCAGGCGCCGTGGCAGAGCGCGGGGTAAACACCGCTCTACCACGGGTCTGACCAGCACCAGCCATACCATCGGCAAGCCGAGGTATGCGGTATCCGTGGTCAACAGCACCGCCCGGGGACACCCTCTGGACCGTGAAATCTACTCCTGCGTGAGTAGAACCATGGAACACGTCGCCTGCATTCCCCGCGAGGGGTGCACAGACGTCGTATTCCATGGCCACGTCCTCAGAAGGCGACCCCAGCAGGAGATCCTCTTCTTCCTGGCCAGAAAGATTAGACTCCGGGTCAGCAAAGAGAGCTAACCCGGACTGGCCAGGAAAGGTGCCATAGGAGGGTTTGGCACCTTCGGCGCGCGGATACCCGGGGTCTGATGAGCAGACCGCGGGTCCCAGCAACAACCGTTGTCCACGGCCCCTCGGCGCGGCGCCATGCCTGCTGCCAGGGCCTTGGACTGCCCCCAACAAAGGGGCCACCTCTGAATCCACAACCGGACCGGACCTAAAGAGACCGGATTCAGAGGCGGGGATCACCTGCTCGTAAGCAGATGCCGAGGACAACAAAGGAGCTGGCCCAGGGAGCATGCCACGAAGCAACTCTGGGACCAGATCCTTTATTGTCCTCTGCATCTCTTGCAACATTTCGGACCTGAAGGCCTCCATATCCACCGCGGATGAGGCCTTCTTCTTACCCTTCTTACACACTTTCTCCTTCTTCTTCCTCTCTTCCTCCATTACCTTCTCCCTTGCCTGCAATGCGAGAAAATCAGACATTAATTCGCCCCCCCACAGCTTACATACATCGCACTTCAGCAACGGTCCACAGGGACTGCAGCTGAAGCACAAGTGCGGGACGAAGCGGCTTTTAAGAAACCTCCCGCAGGACGGGCAACCAGGTCTCTGAAACAGGACAAAGGACAGGGACAATGAGCAAGATAGTTAAGGTTAGCGAACTCAAAACCAACTAAAAAGAGAGGACAGGATCATCAAGATCAGAAATCAAGAAGAACCAGCCATGGACAAAACGTTAATTGTTAATAAAAAGGCCAAGGCCGATTATGACGTCATCACTCTCGTGACCAAATTAATCGATCCGCAACAAGCACCAAGAGCAAGAACGAATTGTATAAGTAAACGGAACATTTCCGTTGAATTGGCATTTCGAGTACACAACAATCAGATATACAGAGATAACTCCTTCCAATTCTAGCATTGGCAAAAAGGGAAATTATCTCCCCTTTTGTTTACATTATAATTAGATACCTGATCCTTGTATAGACAAACCATCCAACGTGATGAACCGGAGAACTCCACCATAGTACGCCTCTACATTCTCTCCACCTCAGGGGAAGGAATTGGAGCAAGAGGGCAAAGTGAGAAGACCTTTATAACAGGCCTCCAACTCACTGAACATAGATCTTTTGGTTAGATAACCTAACAGTATTAGTAGGAAATGGAACCGTGGTGGAGAGAAAACATATCCTCTTGTGCCGAAAAGTCCACCAAAGCTTCTATGCGATACCTGTGGACAAAACACAAAGAGAAATGAGACATATGAAGCACCATGTTGTAAAAAACCAACATAATCAGGCGCTAATCACGGTAAGCGCGAGTCCCGGAAATACATTAAACCGGGACAAAACACGCTAGCATATCAAAGAATTCACCTGATAAAGCGATCCCGCTCCTTCTAAAGGCGAATCCTCCCTTTCCGACATGCTTCCACCAAAAAATAATCGTCAAACGTGAGCGAAAAACAAGGCAACGCGCAGAAAAGTATGAAAAACACAAAACCGCATGTAACCCTTTGCCAATAAATGAGCAAAGAGGAAGTAGTAGTCGGCGCATGCGCGGTGGTGGGGCGAGCATCCGCCGGACTACCTCTGACTCCCTGCCCAGTAGGGGCACCTAACTGTTTTTAATCTGAGTGTTTTATTGAGTGAAAGCCGATATTTAGCAATATCAAAAGTATTAGGGAGGTAAGTATACTCTTGATGTGAAATCTCATTTATCACACATCTGACAACATTAACGTGCCCTCTGTTTAGGGTGTGATATGTCATTTATCACTCACCTGACAATATTAGGATGCCCTCTGCTTAGGGTGTGATATCTCATTTATCACTCACCTGACAACATTAGCATGCCCTCTGTTTAAGGTGTGATATCTCATTTATCACACATCTGACAACATTAGCATTCCCTCTGCTTAGGGTGTGATATCTCATTTATCACTCACCTGACAACATTAGCATGCCCTCTGTTTAAGGTGTGATATCTCATTTATCACACATCTGACAACATTAGCATGCCCTCTGTTTAAGGTGTGATATCTCAGTTATCACTCACATGCCAACATTAGCAAACCCTCTGTTTAGGGTGTGATATCCCATTTATCACTCACCTGACCACATTAGGATGCTCTCTGTTCTCTAGCTGTTTCAGGAGTGATATCTCACGTATTGTGCTCATAGGTATGCCCTCATCTGAGCTCTGAATATGAATCCTCTTCAAGGCCACCAGGTTACCACCATTCTTCAGGTCCCTTGCTTTATACACCGTACCGTAGGCACCATTACCTGGGGACAAAGAATTAACATTAATATACGTACTTGGTAAGTAACATTTTTAGGCAATGGCAATATGTTAGCCAAATCAGCTTTTCTTCAGATCCAATTTCCCATTTTTCGTCAACTCGATCTCAGTATCATTGTATGTAGTTTCAAAAACACGATTGACGAACTACATTAGAAAACCAAAAAAAATCAAAATTGTTTGTTTAACAAAAATTTTGATTGAAAATTCTGAGTTTGAGCCTTTAAGCCATTTGTGATAGCCTTGCTCTATTGACCCAGAGAATAAAGAGGTGTCTTAAAGGGCCACATACCATCCAAGTTTGTTGAGAACCCCTCCATTAGAACATATTCTATTGTGCAGTACACAGAGGCGCATAGAGTAAAGCTCAGAGATAAGTTAACACGTACTGTTGAATATTTTAAACATAATTTGATTGGAAGAGATTGCTGCCTAAGGTGCCTAAAGCAGCAATGTCTTCCAGTCTAATTATATTCAAAATATTCAACACCATTTCTTACATCATGTTCAAAATTTTACTACTGTACACTTGAAAGCAACGTATTTAACACATTCTACAGATCTACATGTAGTAAATCTTAAATTATTATATTCTTTATACATGTTAGTCCTGATGTGTTTTTTAATGGGGGGGGGGGGGGATTTTGTGTGCCGATGCATTATAATTAATAAGCTTGGGACTTTGAAAAATTAACTGGGCCCCTTAAGTTGTGTTTTTAGGGGCCCAGGTGTATCTGTAGTTAAAAAGCTAAAGCTTTATCACTATACATGTATTTATAATAAATCTGTAGAGATTGACAAAAGCAGATAATGGTTTTCAACTATTCTACATATACATGTAATATTTGTACAGCATGTTAGGCATACATGATTATTACTATGAGTGATCGCGATCGATTATTTAAGAATAATCATGATTACCAGATTAATCGGTCTGGTTACAAATTACACCGATATACCAACAAAGGTACATCAATGACGAAAGCTGCAATGGTGTTTAGAAATGTCCATTTGCAGGCCAAGAGAAGACTATTTCGGAAAATGTATCACTGGAATGCCTGGCTCGAGCATCGAGCGAGGCATTCCAATGATACATTTTCAAAAATAGTCTTCTCTTAGCCAGCAAATGGACCCGCATTCGCTGAGCAAAATGTAAATAAAAAGGTAGATTTTGAAATATTTTATGCTGTGGAATTATTCCCGATTATTCGAATATTTCATTTTTCATCATTGATATAAATTCAGGATTTAAAAAACAATCACAATTTTCGATTTAATCACATAATCGCACAAGCCTACAGCATGTGTGCATGCGTGAATCAATAATTGTAAATCTTGACAAACATAAATGTCTCACCAATCACGGACAGCTCTTCATAATGTGGCTGGTCAATCGGTACTGCATCAGATGCCATGGTAACATACGATGTATATATAATAAAGAGCCGGTCACCTCTTACACATGGTCACCAACCAATCACAGTCACAAATGCATCGGAACAGCGGTCAGCAGACTTGAAATCTGATAATAGAAAAGATAATGCTTGAATTTTAGCGACACACAGCGGTCAGCAGACTTGAAATCTGATAATAGAAAAGATAATGCGTGAATTTCAGTGACACACTGATAACCCATGTTAAACCCAGAACAAAATTTCCCAATGCCGCCAGAAGGTACATGTAGAGCTGTTATGATATCCCCTAGGGACTGAGGTTTGTGAGGATTTTCATGAACCAAACCGGTTCACGATACAGATGTCCGAACCACGAACTGGTTCACAAACCTTTTTAGCATGCTACTGTATGCGAGAAATTACTCCTAACACAAAGTAACATCTAAAGGCAGGTGGCTTTAGTGGCTAAATGGTAGAAAAACACAAATAACAATTCTGACAACAAATATTAGAAAATAATATAAGATTCATAGCCAGCTAAGTTCAATTCATGGTCATATTTGTAAATCACCATTCAGAAATTGCTTGTCTATTAGCGTTTTCACCGCCAAATCACTGAAAAAGTAAATTCTTTATGATATAAAACTTACTCTGTTGAATATTTTGGAATAAATTTGCTGTTGCTAGTTTTCCTGTATGGTTTTCCTAAAATTAGATATGGGAATTCATCGGTGAAAGGGCTCGCTTATGTATGGTTCGTGAACCACACAAATCTCATACAAGCGAACCAAACCATGGTTCGTCTTTCCTTCATTTGCGATTTTCTGAACCAACGAATGTTCGTTACAGCCCTAATATCCCCACACCTTTAGCTAAAGATGCACCATTGATCAATGTCCTACGCACTCACTATACATTGGACGAATGTGCTCTGCATTCAAATACTCTTGATGTAATACTCATATATAAACACACCATCACCAGATTATTTCACACAAAAGACGTGACAAAACAGAACAGCACAACTATCCGACTGAGATGAATGAAAACATCTTCCATGTTTGTACGATGAGAAGATGTGTACATGTAGCGTGTGTGTGTGAGTGCTCCATGATCATACATGTAACACATGTACATGTACTCAATGGCCTTAATTAAAAAAATTCAATCTTTCAAAATCGCTAAAGCAAGAGGATTACATGTATTTGTGTCATGGAGGTAATGGTCGGTAAAACTGGACACACAGTGCCACTGGGTTACTGACACAATATTTTCCATAGAAACTTTTCAATTGAAACTACATGGAATAGAAGCATAGAAGCCACTACGCCATGGACACTGTAAGCATTGGCCAAATCAACTTGCCTATCCATGGCAGATTTGTGGCAAAATTCAATGTTTCCACAATCCACCGTAAAATGGTATCGCTCGATGTCCTGCCATGGGATTCAATGTACATGTAGGTTAACCATAGAGAACTGGGATACATCCACCATTTGTCCATGCGTTGTTTACATGGGATCAATCCATGGACTGAACACCAGGTCATTGAGTTTGTGTTAAATCTCGTAATTCTCATTAAGGCATGAAATATTTAACGGGTTGACCAAGATATTTCAAGGACTGTTTTCTACCCATAATTTTAAGTCTAGGTAGACGCCTAAGGCCTTACTCTGTAACCACAAAGTGGTCTGGTTCAACAGACAAAGCAAGAATTTCACGACTTCGCCTAGCTGATGCTTGGTTTTGATAATCCAGCAGTGTGTTTTCTACAGTGGTAACTGTACAAGTTCCGTAAAACACAGTTTTGTAATTCTTAACACTTCTCCGTATTACTGTATTTCCCCTATTTCCTTTAGTAGTTTTGACGAACTGACCATACTGCAGTACTTTGGATGTTATTTCCATAGAAACTATGGACAATCCGTAGTGCTAGGCAGGTCTGTGACATCCTAGAAACTCGCCATCATAAATCACACACAATCAAATATTATGTCAAAAACTGAAATATTTAGCGAGAACATAAGATAGATCAAACACGCTAAACTATATAAGAGGAAGAGTCTGATTCTCCATTTGGTACCGATGGCTGGGTGCACGACAATTCTGGAATGTATGGGACGGGCCTGGCATGAATATTTCCACTGAATACTATTGTTTTGAAACATCTAGCTACATGTTTTGTACATGCTCTATACATGTGCCTAGAGAGAGGCTATTACAGATCTCTTTGCAGCTCGAACCATAACTGATAATCATCAATCACAACCTGAGTCAATGGTGTCACATATAATTTTTATTTCCGTATTTTCAACCGCCACCCATACATGTACATGCGTAATTTGAATGCCATTTCCGTACACACTACGGCCTAGCTTCCATAAGACTCAGAAGTAAAAGGAAAGCACCCCTACTAGGCAGGTTAGGCAACTGAGTCCGGCGGATGCGTCACCCAAACTCGCGCATGCGCGGGGGCTGTCATTTCCTACTCCAAATTATTGGCTGACAAAGTGCAACATTTAATGCCGAAAGACCGAGCGCACGTCTGTGGCGTGAAGAGGCCGGGATCATATCAGGGTGGTAAGTATCAACTCTCTCGTGAAAAATGAAATCCTTGATTTCGTTCATTTCACATCAAGAGTATACTTACCACCCTGATACTCTATGATATAGCCAGAATTTGCAAGTGAATTCGGAGGAAGGGAGGCGAGGTCAGATCAGCTCGCCCCTGGAAGAGCAAGCTCTTTTGCGTTTGAAGCACAAACATCTGAAGTTGCGCATGAAAACACAACCAGGAAATGACTTGGACATCGGCTAACACGACCGAGGTTGAGAGTAAGTAATGACAGTTTAACATGCGCTCCACGCCAACCCCTCCTCTTCTTCTAAAAGGAGCGAAGACCTCAATGTCCTACACGCTCTCTATGTATTCATGCTAATGTACTATTAGGAAATTGGATGAAATGCTTCGTTTCGTCATTTCGTATATACGCTCTGATGGGACCACAAAAAACATGAATCATCATCACCACATTAGTACGGAAAACGTGACAAACTAGAACATCATAAAATATAGGACTAACCTATTTTTAACGTGTCCTCTTCACCACTGGTGGTGAGAGGTGAAGTACTGACAGCAGGAATATCCTCTGTTAAAATGTACTGACCTTTATGACATTATTACACATGTACCAAATATTTACATTTAAAAATTTAATATTTTGTAAAATCGATAAGCCAAGTGGATTGGTCATGTCACGGAGATAATGGTCGGTAAAACTAGACTCACAGTGACACTGGGCTACCGACATAATGTCATCCAACGGCACTCCATTAAACAGAGCCGGGGAGCTAGTACGCCACGGACACCGTGAGCCCGGGCCATGTCAACTTGTTTTCCCGTGGCGGCTTTGTGGCAGCATTGAATACATTCAACAAGCCATATGGTATCTTTTGAAGCTCTACTGTGAGGCTAAATATAAAATAGCCATAAAGAAGTAGGGTCCATCCGTCATTATTATGTGCGTTATTTATTTAACAAGATAATGCATGGACTGGACACCATGCCTTTGAACTAGGATCAAACTTAGTCAAATCAGGCAAAACTATAGGCTGACCAGGATATTTTAAAGACTGGTTCTTGGCCATAAAGTTAACTCTAGTTAGAAGCCTGAGGCCTTCCCCTGTAACCACAAAATGGTCTGGCTCGGCTGACAAAGCATGTATTTCACTTCTTCGTCTAGCCGATGCTGCAGCAATCAGAAAAACTATTTTAAGCATCAACAATTTCATGGAAAATGGAGTGTAGTGTTTCAAAGGATTTATCCGCTAGCACTTGAAGCACTAACGATAAACCCCAAGATGGAATCACTGGTCTTAGATTACCCATGCCTTCGACTAAAGTACAAATGTATTAAGATTACATACTTTATCACTTCACCTATTAGCCAAGCAAGGGATAACTGATATTAAAGCTGACTTATAACCAGCAATAGAGTTAGGCTTAAGGCTATAGGCATCATACAGGTGACAGAGGAAATCGGCTATTACCTGAATATATGCATCCATTGGCTTAATACATCTTTTTGGGCACCATTCTGCTAATCTGTTGATTTTATAATTATATGCTCTGGAATTGACCCCCTTCTGGCTCTTGCCATAAATATGGCTGCTTGCTCAGAAAAGCCCTCCTTAACTGCTGACTCCTTGACAACATCCACGCAGTCAATTGGAACATTGACAGGTTGTTGTGCAGGGCCTTGCCCTGGAAGATTAAGTTGTCCATTACAGGCAGAGGAACAGGATTGCAGACCAGAAGGTCCAGCAGATCCGTATGCCATGATTGGCATGGCCAATTTGGGGAGATCAGAGGCACTTAGCATTCCTGCTGCCTGATTTTCTGTAGAATTTTTGGAATTAGGATTGTTGTTGGAATGTGTATGCATACATTCCCTCCCAGCTGATAGCTAGCGCATCTATTGCAATAGCGCTCAGATCTGGAATCGGAGATGTACGTCATCATCTTTGCATTCTTCTTCACTGCGAATAAATCTATGTCAGGCTTGCCCCGGTGGTTGAACAGACGGTCCACCACACATTGCTTTAGTTGTCATTCCGTGGGAAGGATGCTCATTCTTCGGCTCAATGAGACTGCTAATAATTGGGAAATCCAATGATCTAGGCATCAGCAAAGCACTTTCCATGTCATCATACAGAGACTGGGTGACTTCGTTCCACCCTGGCAGTTTATGTACATGTAAGTCACTACTGTTGTGTTGTATGAATGAACCAAAACAATCTTGCCATGAACCTTCTCCAAGAAGCGTTCCAAGGCTAAGACTAATGCTTGCATTTCGAGAACATTTATGTATTTCTGCGCATTGGTCCGATCCCACTCCCCTGACACATCGTCCAATATTGCTTCCCGTGAAAATGGACATCTGTGGTTGAGGAGGTTGTAGAGGAACACCTCACAGGAGATTCTGTTCTGATAATCACCACTGAAGATGGAATATCAATGGTTCTTTTACTGGAATCCTCAGAGATAATGGATCCGTTCTCTGAGACCTGAATGACATTAAATACATCTGAATCGGCCTGCGCCTGAGTGCCGCATAAGGCACCACCTTCTCCAGAGATACTAGCAAACACAGTATTCTGAGATATTGGCGCGCCGTCAGATAGGCTCCTAGAGAAATTGACCCCAGAACTGCTTACAAACTCTTGACTCTACCCTCCGCCGGAAAAGCCACACCATCCCTGAGATTGAAAAGAATATCCAGATACACAAATGGGATGGAGACAACTCTGATTTCTCTGGATTCACAATCCATCCTAGGTCTTTTAATAAGGCCAGGACTACCTGAACATTGTTGCGCAGAGTGACTGGATTCCCAGCCTTCAGCAGCCAGGCATCTATGCAGGTATGAACAGCTATGTTTCTCCTGCGAAGGTAAGAAGTCATGGCGAGAACCACTTTGGTGAGGACTCTCAAGAGCTGTGGTCAGACCAAATGGTAACTTAGCTCCCAGACATTGTCTTGGAACGCAAAGCGAACGTATTTCTAAAAAGGAATTGACATTGGAATACGAAAATATGCGTCCTTCAGATCTATCGATACTGCCCACATACCTTTTCTCAGCCCTGTCATCACCGCTGCTACAGTCTCCATCTGAAATTTTGGTGATAGAATGAATTTGTTTAATGGCTTGAGGTTGAGAATCGGTCTCCAACTTCCAGTGTATTTCGGAACGAGGAAAATTATCGGATAGAAGTCCAGGGAGGACTGATTGCGGACTAAATGAATAACATTCTTCCACTGAAGATCTTTGATTTCTGAGCGAATGACCTCTTGACAACCGGATTCCCTTGAAACGGGAGTCCATACAGGAGTCCAAGTTAACGGAACTAACGATTGGCGGATGAGCCAGTCCGGTTCGTAGCCGTTTCTTAGCCAATGACAGACTAAACAATCTTGCACGACCCGTTCCCATTGGTCTAACAGCTGAAGTCTGCCTCTGATGGTAGGAAACTGCACACATCTCGTGGTCGATGTTGCGCGACAATACGTTAATTTGTTTTGGTGAAGATTCCCGACTCCCTGCATTCCTGGCGCCACCAGTATGGGTCTCGCCGGAAGCCCACCAGGACCGTCCCCCACATGGCTTCTTGGAAAACGACGGCCCGGAACCACCACCCTGGCTCTCCTTAAGGTAGCTGGTACGCCCCGAGCCACCACCCTTCCTATCATCCTCATACTGCCTCTTATTAGAAGATTTGTATGAAGATGAACGGCCAGGTCCCTGCGAACCGGATGCCCGATGGCGCTGTCGATGCTGCTTGTAGGACTGGTGCGGCTTAGTCCTTTTAGTCGACTTCCTTGACTGTTCCGATCTGCAACCATGGATGCAACCTTGGAGAGAGCTTGTCGTGCCGAGCCACCAAACAAGACCGGACCAATGAAGGGCGCAGAAGATAATGCAACCCTCATCTCTGGTCCTGGTTCTACGCAATCGAGAACCATTCTTCTCCACTCCGCCAATGATCTGGTGATCACCCTGGCCAGGCAATCTGGGACAAGCGCATGGTGTCCCGGGCAACTCCGGGAGCAGCCTCTGGCACTTCCCCACCTTCTGCCGCGCAGGTCAGCATCCCCTACAGGATGGTACAACCATGCGAGAGAGAAGCCATGGCTACCCTCGCCGCATCTTCAATAAGTGTGAGCTCATTGAAGGCGCCGTTAATGGTCTGCGAAACCAATGGTCGCGAACGACCCTTGGATTTCCCAGCCAACGGCCTATTCAGAGCTTCACGTTCCCAGACCGAGAGGTGAGGAACACAGGCATACTGATCATAGGCCTGCTCTGGAAAACGGACCCTACTCCTTATCCCCTATAGGGCGGAGAGTGTACTCCGGCTGAACCAAGTGCTACGCTGCAACTTCTAACATATCAGAAGACTGAGTATCAAGTGGAAGGGTAGGCATGGCTGAAGAGCCACTTGACAGAGCGCTAGCCGCACGCTCTGACATCCGTTCCATTGCCGGATCGTGCTGAGATCAATGGTCAGATGCCAACCCGAGACAGTCGGACGGACATCCAAGAAAGGACCTGCACCCATTCAGCCTCGGTACAGAATGAAGACTCATTCATTAAAGGACTGCCATTTTCGTTCTTCTCACCTTTGGATGACAAGGCCACCGACGATCCATGCTGAGAACTACGGACCAAACTTCCAGTTCGAAGTGGGTCCGTAACTCGGCTACTTGTGGCTCCAGTATCTAGCGAATCACCAGACACGGAATCCCCGCAATCCATCGGATCCAGCACGGGAATTGAGAGGATGACAATCTGAATGGAGCGAAATCTGGATGGAAAATTCCCGACGGAACGTCGACATCACCACCCGGCTGCAAACCCATACAAAACCCGAGGGAGACCTGCGGAAAATCCCAGAATCCACCATCTGAGAAAGTTACGGAACCCCCCACCCAGAAAAAAATCCTCCTCCGCCGTCGGGTCAAGAGCCGACGCTAGAGAAGTGGCGGGTGCTTGTCCCTCCGCAGACTCGGCCGGACAGCCGATAGGTTGTTCTGCAGCAAGCTGCATCGCAGGGACAGAAGACTGAAAAGACTCGAACATAACACTTAAACTGGGCTGCCCAGACACCCAAGGCTGAGTCCATACGCTCATACAGCCGCTCCTCCAAACCCTTGATGGACGCCTGATCCACCTTGGGCGCCTTGTCCTTCGGGATCCTCTCAACTTTCCATTTCGCACAGGGGACACAGTAATGGCCTGCAGATTTCCGCCTCATATAGCGGTTGCACCGGGAATACAGTGTATCCGGTGGGGCCTTGCCTTGCCCCTTGACTTTCTGTGAACACAGAATAAAGAATGAAAATGCTGAACATGGTAACGTGATCACGAGCATGGTGCAGAATAACTTGATTGCAATCATTAAATTACTTTAAAACATTAACTTTATCTTAGATTAATGTTAATCAAGTTTTAGGTAGGTAAATATTTGAAAATACTTAAGAGTGAAAATTTTATAAACACAACTTGGAGATTAACAATCATTAAAACAACAAATAAGTTAAGACCTATCGCTACAAACACCCTCGACAATGAAGCGTGAGCTAAATAACTTGCTTAACTGAGTGCATAGATACGACAAACCAAACCAACATGATAAATCATGGGCGCCGCCATCTTGGCTACGGGTGCATCCATCTTGGAAGGAATCGAGTCGCAAGAGAAATTAACCAAGTACCCGGATAAGATTAAAAGGTTGATGGTTAATGGAGCGACTCTAACAATGGCTACCAGCATCTGCAGTGGTCTTGATAAATGTTATTTGCAGACCAAGAGAAGACTATTTTTGAAAATTTACCACTGGAATGACTGGCTTGATAACTGAACAATTCATTCCAGTATTAAAATTTCAAAAATAGCCTCTTGTTCTTCAAATAGATATTTACTATGACATAATTGTAATTTGCTTGAACAATGAAGGAAATTTCAATTTCCCTTTCTCCGAGATCTAACAATACTCACCATTCTATTACTTCTGATATACAGCTGATCCTGACAGCTGGCTCTAGGCCTATAGACTTAGTAAGCTTTAGCGACTCCTGGAACCGGGTACTCGGCTCCCAACTGCCGAGTACCCGTCTGCCATGAAGCTCATATTGTTTGCATAGCCACAAAACAAGAGAAACCCATGGCTTGCCTCCGTGGGGCTGGGAGGCTGGGTCCGTAATAGAATGGTGAGTACTGTTAGATCTCGGAGAAAGGGAAATTGAAATTTCCTTCATTCTCCGATCAATACTCACAATTCTATTACTTCTGATATACACCAGATTTGGTCAGTAACTTGGTGGGAAGGGGCAAGCCATAACTGCTACTTTTGCCCTTTGGAGAAAGAGGTAGACTTACATTTGATTAAAGAAGACCTAAAAGGACCATCAAGTTAATGGAACCGAATCATATTCGCATCACTGCACACCCCCCCCCCCACCCCCGCTTTTTCTCCTAAGAAAAGGGAGAGAACTCATGAACATGCATCTCGCCTGAAAACACAAATATGCCAAGAGGGTTAACTGCTCTTTGCATATATATATATATATATGTATTAGCCTGGGAATGAGCATGAATATATAAGATGAATGAACATGATATATAGACATAATACAAAAAACTCTCAATCTTGAATTACCTCATGATATATGGATTCCAGACGTGGCGCCTCCAACCATTCACTTGTCCGGCCATCAGTGACACAATCTGGTTGACATCCTCTCGCTCGACGATGTCTGCTTCTTAATTCTTTCTTACAAATGCCAAAAAAGGGAGAAGAGCAGTGTGGTCGTATAACTATCGTTTCAAAACAGCTAAAGCGAGTGGATTGGCGGACTCTGACACATCCCTCATATAGTAATCCGTGAAAGAGGACTCACAGTGCCATTGTGCAACAGCCATGAGTCCTCTAACGGAACACCATTGTAAAGGGCGGTCGAGGCGGCTATTCCTCTAAAATTGTGTGCCCTTGCGCATTGCACCTGGTGCCCAGTCGCAATCTCATGGGTAGTCTGAATGCATTCGACTACCCAACGAGAGATAGAGTCCATGGATGCGGCACCATATGGCTTCTTATGGCAGATCCACAGATGTCTATCATTCGACCGTAACGAGTCTGTCCGTTTTCTGTACTTAGTCAAAGCACGGACTGGGCACCAAACACTGGCATCACGATCAAACCTTGTTAGCTTCGGTATAATGATCGGTTTGCCGGGATAACTCAAAGATTGATTCTTTGACATAAACTCTGCTCTTGGCAGTAGACGCAGACCCTCTCCGGAGACAATAAATCGGTCCCTCTCTGCTGAAAGTGCATGGATCTCACTGCGCCTTCTAGCTGAGGAAGCTGCCAATAGAAAAAATGCCTTTGGAGTCAAATGCTTTAGACTAGCCGAACGCAACGGTTGGAAAGGGTGCTTGGCCAGTACATTAAGCACTAAAGATAGACTCCAGGCTGGAATGACTACCGGTTGTCTCGGTCGGAGATTGCTCATTCCCTTCACCATCACACTCAACTGGGCCACCTCTGGACTATCCCTGTTGGCTAGACAAGGGATAACTGATGCCAAAGCTGACTTGTATCCAGCAATTGTGACAGGAGCTAGTCCTGAAAAGAACAGCTCACAGAGAAAGTCTGCTATTTGCTGAATAGTGGATTGAAAGGTATCAATACCCTTTTCTTCACACCAGTCTGCAAATCTGTTAACCTTGTTGTTATATGACTTGAAGGTTGACCTCCATCTCGCAGCTGCGATGAAATCTGCAGCTTGTCGAGAAAATCCTTCCGACGTGGAACGTTGTTTGATAACATCCACGCAGTCAATTTGAACATTTCGGGACGCTCGTGTAGGAAGCGTCCCTTGGCCTGGGAGATTATGTTCGGAATCTCGGGTAACTGCACTGGGTTTTCCACCCACAGATCTAGAAGATCCGTGAACCACGCCCTGCTGGGCCAAAATGGTGCTATTAGCAGGACCAGGCACGGTTCCTCCGTGATCTTCACCAATATGAAACACAAGAGCCTTCCACCCACTATAGACGCCTAATGGGGGTGTCTGGCTCGCGATCCGTTCCCCCCCCCCTCTTGACGAGAGAGAGAACCATTTTGGTCTTGGCCGGTCTAACTGGCACCTAGAGCTGGGCGGTCTGACGGTAGTACCGTGAGGACCGCGGTATACCGTGAACCGATGCCGTGACCGTTGGCATTTCCAAATACCGTGAATACCGTTTTGAGAAATATATTCATAAAATCTGACTTGACCAAGGGTAAATAAGTGCTAATAGTGCCAAAAATACAGGCATCTCTAACTATTAGCCGAGTTCAGGTGAAAGGGTTGTTGTAAAAACAAACGTCAAGACGTCAATTACAAAATAATGACAGGCAGTCTTGAAAGTCTCACGGTAAAATTGCTTTATTTAAAACATCTAAACTCATTCTCTGGCCGTCCGCTGGTAGTAATTACACTATAATATATTCCCTATTCCCGTTTCTATTATTTGTAATTTATTACTCCAAGCATTTTGTCACAGAACAAACACGCTAGAATAACAAAATAATGTAGTAACTTAGCTACGTATAAAAGGTTACTCACCCAACAGAGGTCTCGAATCGGCCCGTGGAACCAGCGGCAGATTTGCGCAGTTCAAGTTCCAAGGTACGACTGCCGGGCGTCCGTAGAAACGGCGGGAATCAGCTAGCCCGGCAGCCACGAAACACGAACTGCGGAATTGCGGGTTACCGCCAGCACCACTCTCTCCCCCGTTTATAAAAACATGGTTATTTAATTAAAAATTTTATCTAAAAATCTACTCTTTTAAAAATTTGCACACCATAAAAAACACACAGGCATTGACGCTCAACTGCTAAAGGTAGAATCAGAATTTACCAATTAAAAAAAATAGGTGTCGATCCATCTAGAAGGAAGGAGCTGTTAATAATAAAACAGATGGATAGATCAACAGCTGCCGGACGAGGGCCATCGTTACAGATTTTTAAAATAGCATAGCATCCTAACTAAAATTAAGGACAGTGGTTTTCCACCACAGCAGAAAACTGACAGAATTGACGGAATTGCCGAATTGATAAAGAAGTAATAAAAATAATCTCACATGAATTTAGTTGGAGTGTTATCTGAAATTAACTTGTGAGATTCGAGGAAAACCTATGAATATTGCAAATTTTTTAATTTAGTGAATATTTTTAACCGTAACATTTATGATATACCTCTTATATAATTGAAACGGATCTGAATCCACAAATTTAGGAAATCCGGAAAACCACTATCCCTATCACAATAAAGATATCTGAATGAAGCTAAACGGAACGGATAATACAGCAGAAGAAAGAAACATGAATTTGCGCTATGACTAACGCACATTATGAAATGGTAAGCGCAAGAAATACATCTGTACGATTTATGCAGTCTTTGCTAAATGCATATTATAAATATGCTGTCATATGCAAGACTTCTGCATTATAGAGTAATGCACATTATAAATATGCCTGAGTTATGCATTATAGAGTAATAATGCATCATTGCATCATTTTAACATGTAATTGCTACACGTTTAATAAATGAAATACCTAGGTATGGCAGTATATAATATGTTGGCCTAATATAAAATATCTGAACTGACCTATGTAGAATTAATATACCTGGGCTATCCTATAAAATATCTGTGCTGACCTAATAAAACTACATATAATATTTTTGAGATACCCTATAAAATATCTGAGCTGACAAATGTAGAACTGGCATTAAATAGCTAACCTATACTGAATTTCACTATACATAAATGAGTTTGCATCATAACATATGATGCATATACTTATAAAAGCGTGTACATGGATTTAATCCATATACACATAAACAGAGAGCTTATTATGACCACACGTCATGACGGACAATAAATACAGTTAACAATACAATGCGTATGATTAATGTGTAACAATTTACACATCATTTATTTGACAACGCATATTTGTAATGTGTGATCAAGAAATGCGTAAATATAACCACGCATTACTACGCACAATTATTCACGCGTCATTTGAAAAATGCGTAATTATAATAACGCGTTCTGTGAGTCATACAGCGATGGACCCCTGTTGGTTTTTGGTATCTCAAGGAATATTATTGCTGGAAAAAGCCACTATGTGCTTATGTGTCCAACTAATTTAGTTTCCCAAAAACTTACAAAGAATAGAACATCACGATTTTGCTGTTGCTGAAACTAAAGCTAAGATGGAAACGGAACATAAGCCAATGATTATAAATGTTTTCCGGACAAGTTGAATGTCTTCAGTGTCATGCAGAATGTTAAAATTTGAAGTCATAATTTCATATCATCTGGATTACAGTAATTCTTTTAATGTTGAATTACTGTTACCATTGTACATTATCACATTACTATTGTAGTACTTTACCACGACCGAAAAGCTAACTGCAGTCCGCAACAATACCATGACCAAATGAATCCGTAATAAGACGAAATCAGAGGAACGTTTATTCAGGTGGACAAGTAGGGTCCATGAAGACTTACATAGTCTAATTCACGAATGCTTAAAGATCATTCTAATACATTTCATAATCTAGGAACCTGTTGGGAAGACGACACTGTCTTCCTGTTCGACTCTGAATGGTGTGAGTTTGGAGTTTGTCATCTCTAGGAGATGTGTGGTGTATTTCCCCTCGGACCTGACACCTCATGCGCCTAGGGGAAAAAGTGTGATGCGGTCCCCTCGGACCTGACACCTCACGCGCCTAGGGGAAGTGTTATGCGTTTCTCCTCGGACCTGACACCTCATGCGCCTAGGAGAGTGATGCTGTGTTTGTGGGACAGGTAAAACAGAGTCGATATCCAGGTCATCTGTCAAAACAGCATCTAGATCATTATGCAGAATTGATGAGGATGGATCAATACCATATGGAATGGTTTCATCCGAATCCTCTTCAAAAATGGAAGCACGGTTATCATCAGATAACCTAAGGCCATTATCGGGGGATAATAAGTCATCATCATCGCCATGATCTTCAGAGCTTATAGCACGTCTCATTCGCAATATCCAGAGAGGTAAATCACGATCTCTGCACAGCTTTAATCTATCATGGTGAACAACTAGTTCCCGGCGTTGGTTTTTGATACCAAACAGTGCTTCTGACAACGTTTTATAAATAATAAATGGACCAGTCCAAGGAGGTTGTAGTTTACTGGACTGGCCTATTTTAGTTGCAGAATTAGCAAGATAAACTACATCACCAACATGATAGGCATGCTCATGCAAACGTAGATCATACTCTTTTTTCTGGCGCTTCTGAGCCATTTTAAGGTTATCCCGTGCTATCTCATGAGTTTCATGCAACGTTTGCTGTAACTGTTGGACGAAGTCACTGGCATCTGAAGGGGCATTCTCTGTAGTCGCAGACACAGGGCATTTGCACATTATGTCAATAGGCTGTAGCACTTCTCGACCAAGCATCATCATGTTGGGAGTATACCCCGTCTGTCGGCTTACAGTAGATCGTATAGCTCCAGCGATGAAAGGAATACACTTGTCCCAATCTTTCTGTCTGTCATGCTCTTGCAGGTAACACCGTATACACTGCAAGACAGTACAGTTTATACATTCAATCTGTCCATTCGAACATGGTCTATAAGCTGTGGTGCGTGTTTTTGAAATCTCCAGTAGATGGCACAGTTCCTTAAATAGATTGCTCTCAAAGTTACGACCCTGGTCAGTGTGTAAGAAATATGAACAGCCAAATGTGGTGACAAAACGCTCCACATACGTTTTGGCTACCAGTTCTGCCCCTTGTTCAGGGAGCGCATAGCACAGAAGGTGTGTGTGACTGCTCAATCCATGATACAACTGTCTTCTGATCAGGATCCTCCAACTGACGCTCCCTTAGATCTTCCGAAGAGAATGCGTCTAACCAGTTTGACCTTCCGATAACCTGGTCTGTGTGGGGGACACCATTCAGTAGTCCATCTGGATCGTCGCTGTCTGTGTCGCTGTCTGATAGGTCATTATTACTCAGCTGAAGGGCCCTTATGGTTTGAAAAGCCAAAGGAATTATATCATCAACATCTTGTTCAAATTGAGACCATTGCTGCTGAAGCTTGGTACAATATTTGCACCCACCACATGGTAATGAACTAAGAGATTGGCCTTCTTTATAACAGTGGCAAGGTGAAGAATCACTTGGAACTCGTGATAGACCATCAGCATTAGAGTGCTGTTTACCGGGCCTGTATTGCATCGTCATATTATATTGGGACAGTTCTTCTAGCCATCTAGCTAGTTGTCCTTCGATGTGCTTGAAACTGAGCAGCCACGTGAGACTGTGATGGTCAGTCCGCACAATAAATGACCGTCCTAGCAAGTACATACGGTACTGCCTAGTGAATGCTACCACGGCTAGCAAATCTTTGCATGTAACACAATATTTACGCTGAGCCGGTGTCAACGTTCGGCTCGCAAAACCAATAAGCACCTCTCCCATTCTGAATTTGGGATAACTCTGCACCAATAGCAGCCTCTGAAGCATCAGTATCCAGTATGAAGGTACCATCTGGTGTCGGATAACCTAACACTGCAGGGTTGGCCATAGCACCCTGAAGTGTTTCGAAAGCTACCTGATGCTCTAGAGTCCAGTCATACTCTACTTTGGAACTGGTAAGTGCAGAGAGAGGAGCAGAAATACCAGCAAAACCCTGTATGTGCTCTCGGTGGTAATTCATGAACCCTAGGAAAGATTCCAGCTCTTTCCTGGTCTTAGGAACAGGCCAATTAGCGACGCTTTCCATATTGTTTGGCTTAACAGCGATTCCCTTATCACTCACCAACTTACCTAAGAAACAGAGTTCTGTACAGAACAAATTACACTTCTTAGGTATTAATTTAAGGTTGTGCAGCAGGAATCGGGAAAGGACAGCTTTCAAGTTGGTCATATGACTGTCAAAGTCAGTCCCTGTCACTACCACGTCATCTAAATATGCAAGACACTCGCACCAGTTAAGACCTTGCAACACCAGCTGAACAACCCTCTGAAAGGTAGCCGGGCTGTTGCACGTACCAAATGGCATCCGGACAAATTCAGAGCCCATATCTTGTGATAAATGCGAGCTTGTGGCGGTCCTCTGGGTCAACCTCGACCTGCCAATACCCAGCTGCCATATCAAGTGTGCTGATGAACTTAGCACCACCAAGTGCATCCAGACATGTCTCAATGTTTGGTAGGGGGTAAAGGTCTTTGCGAGTTATACTGTTCAGAGCTCGAAAATCGATGCAGTAGCTCACGGTACCGGCTTTCTTCCGAACTAATACCGGGGCTGACGACCACTCAGATTTTGACGGAACTATGATACCTTTCTCTAACATTTCCGCAAGGTGTTTCTCTTCCTCATTCTCAAAACCAAGAGGAGTTCGTCTAAGTTTAGAACGAACAGGTTGTGCATTACCTGTGTCAACCTTATGTCTTATCCCCTTGAACAAACCCAAATCAAGATCATCTTTTGCAAATGCATCCTGATACTCGATTAACATGGATTTAACTTGCAAAGACTGCGTCTCCGATAAACCCGATGTCGACCTCTCATACAGCTCCTGTAAGAACACAGGGATGTCCACCTCAGTGGCTGTAGAAGTCTGTAAACTGTCCTGGTTTATGGGATTACCAGCAAGTTGAAATTCTGTTCTAGGGTCTAAAACCTCCTCAATTTCTGTGACAATACCAAGGTTGTGGTCTTGTTCCAGAGTAATATATTGGGCAGACAGGTTCCTTAACAAAATAGGAATCTGCGAATCTTTGGCAGTGGCCACTGTATGAGGTGTTACCAGACCCTCCAGTTTAGATGAGGGCTGGAGCACAACATCATTCTGTACCTCCCGATCCAGAACACCTGTGGTCTTCACGGCCTCAAAAGGACCAACGACCACTTTCTGCTTCAATGTTACCCGAGCTACTTGGGCTTCCTTCCCATGAGCTCTCAACATTGATGCTTGAACCGGTTCTCCATTAATTGTCAGACACAGTCTAGTCAGATCAATGGTGGCCTTGTGTGCCTTCAAGAAATCCAGGCCTAATATAATCGGATCATTAATATTGGCAAGAAGCACTGGCCAGTTGAACATCATAGAGCCTAATGCAATTGTGACTGGCCCAACACTTTCTGCAGGGATAACATTGTCTCTACCTGCACCTTTCAATGTAATAGACTCCAACCTCTTTAAACCGTAAGGTAATTTATTTGCATAGATTTTTGCCAATTACTGTCACTTGTGCCGCAGTGTCCACCACTGCATCAACGGAAACACCATTTACTTTAATGGGAATGACTAGTGTCATAGGGTCACGATTAAACTCATACATGCGAACATCATATGATCGCAGAGGCGAAGATCTTGGTGAAGCAGAAGGTGATGGCGACCGTGTACGCCTCGGCTCTGGACACTCACGGGAAAAATTCCCTTCTAAATTGCAATTAAAGCACTTTCCCGATCTGAGAGGAGGAGAAGGGGAACGCGATGGAACGACCTTCCCTCTTGGAGGAGACCGACCTCGGCCGAATTGGCCAGATATAAGATTCAAAATCTTAGCAACATCTACCTTCATCTCCGCCATATCCTTCCTAAGTCCTTCGACATCTTTCCCCAATTTATCTATCCTGCTTGGAGCCGTTATGCCTCTCAACTGCTCAGGATTATCTGCCTCCATCAAACCAGAAGCATCGTCCGGAAAACGGACCTTTCGAACCTCAGGTCTTCTGGAACCCATGATCAATCTTTGATCATGGATAGCTGCATTGACCATTTGTACAGCCTCCTCTAGGGTGCTTGGATCTTTATCCATAGCTATCAGAGCGGCTCGTTTATGCTCAACAACCCGTAGGAATGCATCAATGGCAATTGTCTCGCCCAAACTCTCTGAGGCATCAGGGTAACCATCTAAAGTGAGCTCCTGAATGATATCTGCAAATTCTTCTAAAGAGTTACCCTCTTGTCGAACATCTTGCATCTTTTTTCTGATGATGTGGGCCAGATCTTTCTTCCCGAATCGCAACTTTAATTTGTCACATAAACTAAAGTAATCATTCTTGACTTGCACAGAACAGATGCAGTAAAACTTTAAGGCCTTGTCCCTTAAAGCTGAGATGAGCATGTCTAATTTATATGTATCAGACCAACGGTACCTTGAAGCAGTATGCTCAAACTGTATGAAAAATGGTTTCCACTCACATTTTCCATCAAAAGTTGACATTTTAGGTGGATGAGGACCATCAGAGTAGCTTCTACGACCGGGTGATGACATTCTAGAGTCATTGTATGAAAAGCCATCCAAGTAAGCTCTACAAACTGGTGATGATGTCCTAGTGTCATGGTGAGAAACTGATCGCGACTCCCTCTTAGGTTCTCTAGGGGTATATACCCCCCTAGGAGCCAGGTTATCAACTAGGGTCTGATCACCCCTTTGTTGACTAGTTGAGCTAAGGAGTGCCTTGTATTTGATACCTTGAGCTAGCAGTTCCATGTTCAGTCTAGCTACTTGTTCTCCCAGGGATTCTTCCCTTGGGTGCGAGTCGACCCCACCAACAGCGCCTTCATCATTGATGTCGAATACGACGTCCCCAGCATGGAGCAATTGTGCAAGGACTGTAGCTGTGGCAGGCAGATCAGCATCTGCCTTAATGTCGGCCAGGGACATAGAACCTCCTCTGGCCTCACGAAAACTTACTATGCCAGCAGCTCGAATTTTACCAATATTATGGAGTGCACTAAGTTCCTCCACGGTTGCAGTGTTAATACACAAAGGTTTCGTCATTATGGGTCACCTGTTGATTTATACCAAGGATGCGAAATTAATATTCGCTAAAAAAGTAATATCACCTACTGAAATAAGTCGTAAGCGTATGCTTACTGAAAAATATAACTCACTGAGTAGTGATGGTGGTGCAACTCCGGAGACCATCTAAATGAATCTTCCGAAGCCAAACCAGATTCAGTAGCGTACCTGCATGCAAACCATCCTTCAGAAACTCGAAAGTATAATGATAGCGGACGCGTTTACATGCACTAGATTTTTTACGGAGTATTAACTCTACACTGCATTTGATGGTGTGTACACCAATATCTGCATTAATTTTCTCAATTCTATCATTGAGAAGAGAGAGTTGGTCATGCAGTTGCAGCTCTTGGTCTTTGAAGGAACAAGGATTCAAATGGTGAAGTTGCTCATTATACAGGACCAGAGAATACGCCGGGATATCGGTAAGGTCGCACGTTCCGGCCCAGATATAGAAAACGATACGGTGAAATTTCTGAACGGCGCTGGCTATTCACGACTGCAAAATATTAACCAAGTCTTGTGTAGTACCACCGCTTTTACACCAATACTCAACAAACCCAGTTTGATCAGCTCTTTTCAAAATGAAACCTTTACTTGTACCCAACAAAATTGCTTTGTGGGTAAAGGATTGATCCAACGAAAACTGGGTGCGAGCCAAAAACTCCTCAGATTTAATTTGAAAAGAAGCCATAAGCTGAGTAGTGTTTTAACGGAGTAACTAGCAATGTGATTATGAACTTTTTGAATTAATAATAACAAGAAAAAAGACCGAAACAAATAGTGTTCAGCGTAATTAGTAAACCTAATATTACAATTGAAACATATTTGTTGATTAGAAGGGAGATTACCCTCTAATGTTCAAAAAGTTAATAATAATGATAATAATAACAACAACAGTGATTTATATCACTTCTTTATTTCAAATAATTCTGAAATAAACAACGAAATTGAACTGTAATTAAAGTATAAAGAAATATCCAAAAACCGACGGTTAAATTACAGCTCAGAATCGCGTACATATGACACTGAAGACAACTAACAATAACAATCCAGAAACTATAGGGTTGTCATTCCACGGAATACTGACATAGATGATAGAAACTTAGCACGAAAATATACCTCAATTCATTACAGTTCAAATAAATAACTTGAATTTATGACGTATATGACGTATGTATGTAAGGTATATTAATCTTTATACCCGACATTTGCATGCTATAGTATAAATAAATAATATATATTTAACTATAACTCACCTATAATCTGTGATTGTTAAATCATACAAAAACAACTATCAAATAATCAAAATGGTGGCCAGAGTCTGTAAAATTGACGTTCGGGCAGGACTAGAGTAGTCTTTATATTTCCGAGAATTCTATCTTTTTTAACAGCAAAATCGTGAGTAGAATTTAGAAATAACTAATAACAATTTGTAATTTAGGGCCCAAAGTACTCCTGACACCATTTGTAGTAACTTAGCTACGTATAAAAGGTTACTCACCCAACAGAGGTCTCGAATCGGCCCGTGGAACCAGCGGCAGATGTGCGCAGTTCAAGTTCCAAGGTACGACTGCCGGGCGTCCGTAGAAACGGCGGGAATCAGCTAGCCCGGCAGCCGCGAAACACGAACTGCGGAATTGCGGGATACCGCCAGCACCACAATAACATACAAACTGTCTGCTATTCAAACACAACAGCGATCTCGCAAAGACGTATCTGATTGGTTGTTCATGAACTAGACCGTGGGAAAATACATTACTATGCTGAATTTATCAATGAAAATTTACTAAAACGTAGTATTTGCTCGCGCCGTTTTGATCACATGCTAATTTATTAACAACGAGCAGCGTTGAAGTCGTTATTTTTTATTTTTCTGGCTTGTTTTAAGAAATTTCTTTACGGATTAAATCCAGTTTAAGTAACGACACCTAAAAATTATAGTGTTTTAGTTTTTGTAATTCATTTTTTAACTGGCTACACGTCGGAAGTTCGCGGAAATAGCTTTTTACATGCATTGTTCACGTGAAGCATGGTGAGTAACGAGTCTGCACATCGGGTACTTCGGTAATTATCAGAAGCTTTGGAATCGGCTATATTCAATGTCGTGTTATATGTATGTGTATAGGCCTGTTTTCGCGAGTAACAGAATATACGACTCCAACAGAAATAAAGCAACATTGGGGAGGGTAGGAGCCTCCACAACCTTCTTGCCTTTCTTCGCCGGAGGATGATGATGATGATGACGACGACGACGACGACGACGACGACGACGACGACGACGACGACGATGATGATGATGATAATAACAATAATACATGTAAATAATAGTAATGGTGTTAATAATATTTTTGTTGTTATTGTTGTTAATAATAATCGTAATTTCACTGAATAGTAATAATACTCCGCAAGATGGTCACTCCACTCCCTTCACCACCCCCCCCCTCCCCAACACCCCTTTGTGTAAAACGTTATGTCATAAGTCATGTCTCCACACGTAATTTGTTTAAATGTATTGTATCGTACTCCATGTCCTTCGTAATATAAAATATCCATGTAGATGTATATAAATGTTATATGTATAAACATAATATTACAAATTTATGTTATATGTCAAGGGTCCACCGCATCATAGGCCTTGCCTTTGGTGGCTGCCTGTATTGAATTGTTGAACTATTTACCGATATGGAAATAAAGAATCTTGAATCTTGATACACCCATACTATACATGCTTCGTATAGCTATAGGAATAATTGGTTGATCCGTACCCTACAACTTCATGGGTTAACCATTACGATGGTACGGAATATCCAATTAGTTAGGTACGGAATATCCAAATTTAGGGTACGGAATATCCAAAAGTAGGGTACGGATTCTCCAATAGCCTAGGTACGGATTGACCGGTATGGTTTGGGTATGGAATGACTGGTATTATGGCACTAGGGCTATATCTGTTATTTAGTTTTATCGCTTTCTTCGTATGGCGAAAAAAGCATCATAGAACTAGAAGTAGCCTTACCTATTAAAACATTCCAGACATTGAAAACATCATAGAAAATTTTATTTTAGTGTTTTAAACCAGATTTCGTGGCAAATCAGTTAGAATCACGATATAGCCGGTACGGCACCCTACTACTGATCCAATCATGAAATAAATAGCCATTGAGAATTCGAAAACTGGTAACATAGACCTGTTTACAGACAGAATTGCATTATAACATATATAAACTCATTTAACTCTCTCATACTGATGTAGATATATATATAAAAGACATACTACAATTGTGAAAAAACGAGAGAAAACTGATTAAATTACAAATTCTTTTTTTAAATTCACAAAAGAAATTTCTTCTTATTGTATTGTATTGTATTTCGGAAGTCCCTCCTGTATTATGATTACCGCCCAGACTGACAGCGTTACCGCTCAGTGAGGTTCATGGTCACATATTCGCATCCCTTGGGGTGTTTCTACATTTATTTGTAACGTATTTACAGAGTCTAGATAGTGAACCAGGGAGCCACTGACAGCTGTTGGTGTTGTTGTTGTTTGGATCATCCTCCTCTTGATAGGAGCACCCACGTACAGTGGTCCGTATAAGTCTATTGAGACAAAAGTCTAATTAATTAGTTAAAGCACACGTAAGGTTAGTAGTGTTCCATTCGTCTATGTTACATACATGCAAGTCCGAGCATAAGGGTCCAATGTACAAGTTCTATATAGCTGGTATGTGAAGTATTTCGCACCGCGCTGTTATGGTAGTAGGTTGATAAGGAAGCACCTACCACAGTGTAGATTATAGCAGAGTCTTCCAGTGAGGTGTTCAATGTTGAGAAGCAGGTCAGGGAAATTTGGCAGGACGTCTGTAGTGGTCAGGGCAGTACAGTCAATGATGAGTTCTGTAAAGGTTCCATCGCCTTATAGGCATTGCTTTTGATGGATTCATATAATCAATGTATATATAATCATAAAATAGCAGCAAATAAAGTTTATTTGATTTGATTTGATTTGTGGCAGCGTGTACTCTCCATAGAGGTGTATCCATACTACATGACCCAGTGCGTATATAGTGCCTTCAGTTCTGACAGATAATGTCGTCTATGTGAATGTACAGCTCCGCAGTGCATCAGAAAATGTGAGTAGTCCTCTTCTGCTGATTGACAAAGGCAAGAAATTGAGGTGATACCATTCCGACTGAACTTGCTAAGTGTAGACTGAACCAGGTATGTTCTGGTGATAAGACGTGCTTTGATCACGTTTCTTTTGACCTCCTTTGTATCATCCTCGACTGATTGTACTGATGGATGGAGCTTTCCAATTGACAGAATGCTAACATTAAGATTTGCTAATGTGCTTTTCAGGCTACATTCGTCCTGCAGTATCCCATTCCAGTATTTGTCAACGACACAGTATACAGATGATTTCCAGGCAGTCTTGGTCAGTGTGTTCTGAATAAATTCTACTATTGGTTGTAGGTCATGCTCAGGATGTAGCTTAATTGTTTATGTATGTGAACCAGCTACCCACGTTTTCTGCTTTCAGTGCCAGTTGTCATACAAGCATTGCTGAGAGCTGTGACGTAGGTTGGTTTTAGAGCAGGCTGCCAGCTATACTGCACAGTGATGTCCAGTCCGCACACATCTGCATCACCCACTGCGTCTTACAGGCTTCATTTATGGCATCTTGGGCACAGTGATGGCAGGGCTGACATCCGACATCTGCTATTTACACTATCAGAGCATATTTACAACCGAGCTCCCGATACAGAGCCTGACACTCAGAGTGAGTTCTTTTACATCCCCAATATAATTTACCAGTGATTGCAGTCAAATACTTCAGTGTAGAAGAAGTGACTGCAATTTTTGGGAGTTTGTTGTATATTGCTACCCGCATATGCCCCTTTAATTAGTCTGACCAACATAGCCATGGTAACCTGAGCAGGGGAGCCAGTTTGATGCTAGCTCTTGATCTATCCCAGAACCTCAGTTACTGAGTTTACATTTGACATGAACACATACTTACAAACCTGCCTGCTTACTTTATTTGCTTGTTAATTTACTTTACATATTTACTTAAGGTCGACTTATGCAATATATATTCTCTGTTGTCTATAGACCAGGCAAAGGTAATTCACCTGCTGATGCGTTATCGAGGTTACCATTGCCATTCCATGCCGATGAGGTTGACAATGCTGATGAAATTGTGTCAACAATTCATTGTGATGAATTTTCCATTTCGTTACATGAACTACAAAATGCTATAACATCTATCAACATGATGCAAAGGATACTTTCATATATCCAACATGGATGGCCAAGTAAAAGACAACTGGAACCTGAACTTTTGCCTTACTTTGCTATTAGTGATGAACTGTGTGAATGGAACAAGTGCATAGTACGTGCCAATAACCGGATTATTGTTCCCCCGTCATTACAATGTCGTCTCATAAACATTGCACATGAAGCACACCAAGGAATAGTGGATACCAAGCAACGCTTTCAAGAGCTCTATTGGCGGCCAGGTATGAATAGTGCAATTGAAACGGCAATACGAAATTGTGCTACATGTCAGTCATCAGAAAAGACTGTGGTGATTCCTACACCACCACTACAAGTGGTTGAATGGCCAGATGGCCCATGGCTAGCTATTGATGTTATGGGACCATACAATAATGCACATCATAATACACAATATGCGATAGTACTTATCGACTATTACAGCAAATGGCCAGAAGTTGCTTATGCGAATTCCGTTACAACATCCACTGTTATGGATATGTTGGACAGTTTGTTTGCATGCCATGGATTTCCACTCGAACTTGTGTCAGACAATGGATCAGTTTTTACAAGTAACGAATTTCAGGAGTATCTTAGGAAACATGGTATTAAACATTGTCGTACAGTGGTTTACAACCCTAAAGCTAATGGAGAAGTTGAACGATGGAATTGTGTACTCAAAGAAGGTCTACAGATAGCTGACCTCGAACACAAACCATGGAAGCAAGCTACACGTGAACGTTTATTCGCTTACCGTTCTACTCCGCATCGCACCACTGGAAAATCACCTGCAGAACTACTATATGGTAGAAAATTGCGTACCAAATTGAACATTATGAAGCCTGATTCAGCAGTTAGAAAGACAGTGCATTCCCATCAGGAGTATACAAAACGCTATACAGATAAGAAACGAGGTGTAAAGGATCCAAATATTAAGATCGGTGATCGTGTTCATATAAGGATTCCTTCACATGTGCGTAAATGGCGGTCCAAATTCAGTAAACCAATAAAGGTAGTTGGAAAACGTAACCGATATACTTTCGAGCTTGCCAATGGAAGTGTTAGAAATGCGGACAAACTTGCATTGATGCCCGAAATGACACTCCCACCCATTGACATGGATACCACTGACAATGAGTCCATTCTGGATAATTCTACAAGATCAGTATGTGAGAGGAACCCTCCTACATGGCTCAAAGATTACTACATACACTATTTGCCTCATTTGGAGCTATCGTGTGTTATATTCATATTCAATACCTTATATGGATCTATCGTGTGCTATATTCATATTCAATACCTTATATGGATCTACGGAGTGTTACAAGTTCATATTCAATATATTCTACATCATATTCGTTTTAGTTTCTTAGATAGGGAGAATGGAGATATATAGTTCTATACTGGTAAAAAAAAGTTAGGGATCATGGATTATATTTTGAGTATATTCTGGTAAACGGCTCAGATCAAGTGAAAACAGCTTTTGTTTACTTCTTTTATTGGTCATTGAGACATGCACGGTGTCGTGTGTTGTCAATTTCACTTTTCACGTGCAAGCGTGCAGCACATGTGAAGGGTGGCTAAAATTGAGTGTTTTCAGAGATCACAGGTGTGACTGATTTTTTTATGAAGACATCTGATTGAGTCTGATTGAGGCCTTGGTTAACGTGTACATTGACCACGGTGGACCACCTTTTACAAAATGCCGCAAAGAAGACATTTACGAGCTTGTGAGGCAAATCAAGCAGTTGGAATGATCCAAACTGCCCAAACACAGAGACAGGTGGCTGTTGCACTTGGTGTTTCGCAAAGTGTGATATCCAGGTTGTGGACACGGTTTCAAGCAACTGGAACTGTCAATGAGAGGCATAGGAGTGGAAGACCACGTACCACAACACGCCGCCAAGACCAGCATATCGTCACTTTAGCCAGGAGACATCGTTTTGATAGTGCACGTTCTCTCAACAGACAGTTCAATGCTGCTACAGATGTTCAGATAACACCCCAGACTTTGAGGAACCGACTTCACGGAGCCAATCTTAGAGCTCGCAGGCCAGCTGTGAGACCAAGGCTACTCCTACATCATCGACAAGCTCTCCTGGAATGGGCTCGTAATCACATTAGATGACAAAGACGTCACTGGCAGCCAGTTTTGTTCACTGATGAATCCAGATTCTGTTTAGATTTCCATGATGGTCGCAGACATGTGTGGAGAGAACCCAGACAACGGTATGCACAGTGTATGGTCGCTGAACATGACCGTTTCGGAGGGGGCTCAGTGATGGTTTGGGGTGGGATTTCTTTGACTGGTCGCACTGAACTGGTTGATATCAGGAATGGAGCTCTGAACGCCATCCGGTATAGGGATGAAATCCTTCATCCAGTTGTGAGATTGTTTGCTGGAGCTGTGGGTCCTGACTTTGTTCTCATGGATGACAACGCTCGGCCTCACCATGCTCGAGTTATCACACAGTACCTTGAGAGGGAGACCATAGAGAGAATGGAGTGGCCAGCAGTATCACCTGACTTGAACCCCATTGAGCATGTGTGGGACCAGCTTCAACAACAAATTTCACAACGCCAGGTGCCCCCAATGACTCTGGATGACCTGGAAACTGCTCTCAGGCAGGAATGGGACAACCTTCCAGAACAGAACATCGTGCGCCTCATCAATAGCATGCAGCGGCGTTGTCAAGCAGTCGTGGCTGCACGTGGAGGTCACACTCGTTACTAAAGTGCATATGGACTGATTTGGAGTGACACACGTTTATACGCTTGTTGACTTGCAATCATGAATTCTCATTGTTTCATGGATGCCTTTCATTAACACCTATGTGATGCATTGCTGACAAATCAATTTCAAAACTGTCATTAAATATGGATTCAGCAGAGGCTGTTAGTTATCATTTCGAATCTGTATATGTCTGTTATATCGAATGTTTCTAACAATACTGAAAAAACTTCGTGATCCCTAACTTTTTTTGTCCAGTATATATTCCATTAGGAAATTACCTATCTGGATTTACTTCGTGTATTACATATTTTGGTTCGACTATACATAGTCGTCTTTGTGCAAAGGGAAAAAGTGTTGTATATTGCTACCCGCATATGCCTCTTTAATTAGTCTGACCAACATAGCCAGGGTAACCTGAGCATGGGAGCCAGTTTGACGCTAGCTCTGGATCTATCACAGAACCTCAGTTACTGAGTTTACATTTGACATGAACGCATACTTACAAACCTGCCTGCTTACTTTATTTGCTTATTAATTTACTTTACATATTTACTTAAAGTCAATATCTATTCAGTCAAGTTGTGTGGTTATTAAAGTTGTTTTAGTAGTGCCTACTCACAAGTTTTGCTATTACCTCGGTAATCTGTCAGTTTACTAAAGTATAAGTCTATCAGTTCAAGTGCAAGTGTATCAAGTATACAACAGAGTTAGACGACCGTAGGTCTATGTAAAACCCAGTGACTTGAAGAATGAGTCTAGGTTGTATTTGAATGTGTTTAATGTTGGAGCGTTAAATGCTTCTGTTGGTAGATAATTCCATATATTAACAACTCTATTTGTGAAGAAATACTTGCGTAGATCAAGTCGACAGGGTTTTTTGTAACGTTTAAGTGCATACCCCCTAGTGTGTGTAGATGCCATTGCGAAGAATTCATTTGGCATAATATGGTCCTGGTTAGAAAAAATTGTGTAGACTTCTATCATGTCAGCTCGGATTCTCCTGGTTTTCAATGTTGTAAGATTTAGCTTCTGGAGACGTGTTTCATAAGGTATACTTGCTAAACCTGGGATCATGTGTGCAATCCTGTGTTGTACTCGCTCCAGTAAGTCTATGTCTTTTTGTAGGTGTGGGCACCAAAAGGGGATACAGTAGTCTAAGTGAGGTCTTACGAGGGATTTGTAAAGCTGGAGAATAACGGGTTGAGATTTATATTTTATTGTGCGATATATCAGGCCTAGAGCTTGGTTTGCTTTTCTTGATGCTACTTCACATTATATTGACACTTTCATTGATTGCTGAATCGTTATTCCCAAATATTGTTCTTCAATGATTTTTGCTAGTGTGTTGCTTCCCATTTTATAGCTATAGCACACGTTGTTGTGTCCTAAATGTAAAACACTACATTTATGTAAGTTAAAGAGCAATTGCCATTCTTGACTCTTGAGACCAGCTAAAAATTCTGTGGAGATCTGCTTGGAGTTTAAGTGTACTTTCTTTGTTCAGAATTTCTTTACCTAATTTAGTATCATCAGCAAATTTACCAATTTGGCTTGTAATGTTTTCCTCTATGTTGTTTATATAGATCAGAAATAAGATTGGCCCAAGGACCGATTCCTGGGCACTCCACTCTTTACGCTTGTCCAATTAGATTTCTGTCCGTTTATTATGACACACTGTTTCCTATCTGATAACCAATTTGTAATCCATTGGAGTATCTCCCATCTATCACGTGAGATTTAATTTTCTTGCACAGCCTCTGATGCGAGACTTTGTCAAACGCCTTTGCAAAGTCTAAGTATATTATGTCAACTGGGTGTCCATTGTCTAATTGGGTAGTAACTTTATCAGAAAAGCAGAGTAGGTTTGTTAGTGTAGATAGGCCTTCCCTAAACCCATGTTGTGATTGGTTTATTAAGTAGTTGTTCTCTAGGTGGGCAACGATTTGATTTCTGAGTAATGTTTCTAAGATTTTCCCTATACATGAGGTGAGACTGATCGGCCTGTAGTTATTTGGCTGGTCCTTTCCCCCTTTTTTAAAGATTGGCGTGATGTTGGCTAGTCGTCAATCCACAGGCACTTTTCCAGATCTAATCGATTTGATCATAATCTTGGATATAGGGTCCGCAATTTCTTTTGAGGATTCTATCAGTACGCTAGGGTGTATCTTGTCTGGTCCCGTTCCCTTATCCGGCTTTAAGTTAGCAAGGACTTCCTCAACAATGATGGCTGATGTTTCTATGTTACACAGTCTGGTTTGTATATTGGTTTGCTTTGGAATTGGGATGCTGCTTATGTCCTCAGTCGTAAATACTGATGAAAAGTATTCATTTAATAGCTCAGCATTCTCGAATGTATCTAGAAGGAGGTTTCCTTCATTACCTTTTAGTGGTCCTACCCTAAGTTATTGACCCCCTGTTCTTTGAAAATTGTTTCGACTTTTTGTATTTTGTACGTACCTTTTTCAGTGCCAGGCGGTCCATCCATTGAGGTTTGTTTGATTTTTTCGGAGTTTTTGTAGGTATATGTTTAGTGACTAGTCTATGGTCATTATTTGTAAAAAATTTCCCAACATTCCTCGGAATCTTTATTCTGGAATAAATCATCCCATGAGATGAAGATTAGTTTGTTTGTCAGTGTTTGGTAGTCTTCGTTGTTATAATCTATAATAGGCTTGCTTTTTTCCTCGATTGTAGTCTTTGTTACCATGTCCCACACTATAATGTTATGGTCACTCCATCCAAAGTGCTCACGCACTTCTAAGTTTTCAACCATGTTTTCTTCTGTTGTTAACACTAAGTCTAGAATTGTGGATTCTCATGTAGAGGAGTGAACACGTTGGTATAGATAGTTGGAGCTCACAGTCTCTAAAAATTCGGCACCCATGGAAGAACTCGAATTGTAGTTTTCCCAATCAATATGGCGGTAATTGAAGTCACTCATGATCAAAACCAGGCCTCTCCCATTATTTTCCTCTATAATTTTCTTTAGCTTGTTGTTGTAGTCTTCAGTAGCATCTGGGCTTCTGTAGAATACACCTAGTAATACTATTTCTGTAGGCCCAATCATCAAATCACACCATATGCATTCTATCTCATTGAAATTTAATTCAGAATCCAGCCGTACTAACGGTCCTTTACATAAAGCATTATTCCACCACCTTGACGATTTGCCCTGTCTTTTCTAAAACTTGCAAACCCATCCAGTGCCAATACAGTAGTAATGTGCATTTGCCCAGGTTTCAGTGAGCCCAATCACATCAGGTTCTAACAGGTGTGTGTATAATTCTAGTTCATCCAGTTTATTCATTAAACTTCGGCAGTTGACGTAGATACATTTTAGTTTAGGATTTGTGAGTTTGGAATTACTGCCAGGGGAACTCTGTATTTTCCTTGTCTATAAAATTTATTTGGTTGATCAAATGACCAATGTTTCTTAGTGGCTTTTTCCGACTATGTGTAGATTGGGCGTTATCATTATCGCTATTTGAGGTAATGGAAGGTTCAATTAAGAAATGGTTTTCTATGTCTTTGGATTCATTTAATTCAATCTTAATGAGCATAAAACGGTTTGGATTTGTTATGTCTCTGGCTTGACAAAGTAACTGATTTGGAAACGCTATGCATGTTATACCCCTCGCATTCCTGATACTGGGCCGTGCCAAAAATCCTGACGTGGTTGCAGTTTAGAATATAGGCAACTTGTGAAGTTGTTTGAGAGCATACAGAGTCCATGATAGTTGGGATGGATATGATCTCGATACACGTGTTATGTCTCTCCGGTTTCTCTAGTAAACAAGTGTGTGTTCTCAATGTACATGATATTTAAGTGGGTTGCCAAGGAACAAAGCATTGCACTGAATTGGTAAACTTGGTCGTTTTCGTATGTATCTTGCAATGATGGACGGGTTAGCGAGGATGAGACTAGGATCTGCGTGTCAGGTGAGATGTTTTTATCTTTATCAATGAGGTTGTTGTAATCTTGAATCATTGAATCAATGGCAAGGGATCACATGAGACGGGACTGACAACTTTGCATCCCCTCTGAAGGACATGCCATTTGAATAACATATTATTTGCTTTGGGGATTCCTGCAGTACTACCGTTCCGTATGTTGTTTCTGCACGAAAGCCTATGCCTATGAGTCCAGATCCTCAGCTTCAATACTCATTAGCAAAACTTCTGCATTGTGTCTCGATGCAGCTATCTCCAGCAGTGCCTCGAAATTGTAGATCGTTTCCTGGTTCGACCATTGCCTGTGCTTCAAAAGATTTCTCTGTCAGTACTTTTAATTTACCACTTCCTCATGCAGACTGTTCCATGGTTCAGTGACCAGGATGCAGAAACTGTTCTGTCCGAGTCCTGTCTTTGCTCTCTGCTTGAAGCTATTAAGGCTGTGTCCTCTGGTGGCACTGGACTCCCTGAGTGGTATGTGCAGGCACACCTCATGATGGTACACACCTGTTAACATCGTGTCCATCTCGACCATATCACCTCTGAGCCAGCGGAACGTCAACGATGGTAGCTTCAATTTTTTAAATATCTCCTCGTAGCTCATGTCCTTAAACTCAGGGATTAGTTTAGTCGCCATTCTCTGGACACGTTCAATACTGACTATGTCCTTTGCATACTCGAGGTGTGGTCTCACAAGTGCCTTGCACAGCTAGGTGAAGCTATCTGAGTTTAGGTAGACAAGCATTCGTTGGATTATCCCCATGATTTATGTCGCCTTGTTAATCTTTTCACTAACATGCTACTCAAAGGTTAACCTGCTGTCGATGTTAACGCCCATGCAGGTCCTTCTCGTTGGTCACTCTTCCAAGCTTGTGGTCTGCCATCTCACCTGGGCCGCCTCTCATAACATATTCTTTCTCTGCATCCTCATGCTTTCTGCCCAGTATCATAATCTTGCACTTATCTGATCACTCGCTGATCATCTTCATTCCTAATTTGTCGGCAGAGATTTGTGTCATCAGCATACATGTACGCATCAGAGCTGGGAGATTCTGGTAGATCATTGATAAAGAATACAAACAGTACAGGTCCTAGCACACTGCCCTGCAGAATCCCGCTTATGACACTCATCCACTCTGAAGCTGTGCTGTTTACTATAACCCTTTCTTTCCGCTCAGACAGGAATGCTGTGTTCCATTCATGAACCTTGCCAGTTATGCCGAACCCATTAAGCTTTTGCAGCAATCTCTTATGAGGCACCGTATCAAATGCCTTCGTGAAGTCAAGGTATACAACATCAATATTGCTGCCCGTATCAATTAAGTTGGTCTGTTCATGTGCCCAGCACCTTTAATAATTGTAGCGATGTCAATCTTCCACTTATGAAACCAAACTGCTTACTGCTGATCAGGAAGTTTGTCTTCATGTGGTTTATAATTTGGTCTCTGAATATGGTTTCACGCACCTTACAAAGTATGCACGTGAGACTGACTGGTCTATAATTGCTCGCAAGTTTCTGGTTCCCCTTCTTAAATATTACAGTAAAATTTGGTGTCTTCCAATCTTCCGGTATCTTCCCAGTATCTATCGCTGTGTTATTATTATTATTGTTACAAGCTTACATATAACGTCGCTCATATCTTTCAGCAGTCTTGGATGTATTCCATATAGTCCAGGCGATTTATCAATCTTGGCTTTCAACAGCTTCTTCCTCACTATTTCTATGGTGACTGGAATCCCCTCTAATGGTGCTTCGTATGATGTCTGGGATATCGGTCTGTGGTTCTCTCATAAAAACATGTAAAAAAATATCTGAGAGTACTTTGGCTTTGCCGCCATCTATTTTTCTTACATACTTCTGTCTCATCAGGGCCAGACATAACCAGGTGTGCAATGGCTTTTGTGGTCTTCACCTTGCTCTTAATGTATTTCCATAAGTGTTTTGGATTGCTTTTCGCGTCTCTAGCAATCTTCATTTCCATATCCTCTGCTTTTTTCTGCATAACTTGTACTAGCTGAGGGAATGGTGCTATTTCTTGATCGAATCCAAAGCCAGCTGCAAGGGGGTTCACACAGAATGCTAGTTACCTACACACCACGTTCACTGTCTCTGAAGCAATCAGAGAGTCCCATGAAGCTGAGGAGAATCTCCTCTTCATAAACCTGGATTTTTAAAAGGCCTTCGACGAAGTTTGGCATGGTGGCCTCCTCATCGAGTTATACAAACTAGGAATCCCACTACAGATGTAGTCCATTTTCGACGACTGGTACAGAGGCCTCATAGGACAGGTCAAATGAGAAGGTGGCCTGTGTCGGGCATTTCCATTCCTGCAAGGCACCGGACAAGGAAGATCCTTCTCCCCAATCAATTATAAGGCATTTAGCAACACTTTACGTTTAACACTTGAAGACACTGGAGTCACAGCCCACATAGGAGATATTTGCATAGCAGCACCAACATGTGCAGATGCCGTAGCCATTCTGGCAAAACATCAACATCCAGATGCACAGGTCGCCTTGACAGTCGCCCAGAACTTCACTGACTCACGGTGCTACACAATAGGAATGAAAAAACCCAATGCCATTATATATCCATCTAATAGCCTCTGTACAGAGACATCCGATGTCAACTACAAGACAGAGGAGCTTGTTAGATCAGATGAGGCCACTCACCTTGGGTTCCTAATGAACACTTCTAAAAAAGTCAATCAGCGTAGAGTGGAAATACACATAGACTCAGCTCGCGGAGCAGCTTACATCCTGTTTGGTGCTGGGTTTCATGGAAAAAAATTGACTAAATCTGGTGGTGATTAAGAAAATATACACCATCTTCATTCTTCCACGTCTCACTCATGGAGCAAAGTTATACAAACTTACTGACAATGAAGTGGAGCCCATGGAGACAGTTGCAAGGTCCTTGTTACATCGACTGCAGAGTCTCACCCTATCTGCAGCAAATCAAGCGGTCTATGGAGTACTTGGTTGACTATCAGTGTCAGCAGAAATTCATAAAAAGGCGCTCAGTCGGTTGTGAAATCTAGTTGTGGATCCATCACGCAGGGAAAATTCCATTGTACTAAGGCAACTTGCACTGAAGTCGATGTTGAGCAGCACATGGCCGTCCTATGTACAGAGGCTTCTTCTTCAATAACAGCTTCCCTCTACTCACAGCTTATTGGTTCATGTACACACAGAATCAACATGGAAACACCAGGTGCATGAAGCAGTCGTTATGGTCTGGGTGGTTAAGATCTGGAATGCAGCATCAAACACGTCATCAATGTGACACATGTTGGATGAAATGTTCAAGTTACAAGGCACTCCTGCACATGTATGGCTGGAATCAGTTGGGACACTACGAGAAACAGAGAAGGCTATTATCAAACTAAAGCTCTTGACTGGTGCCTATGAACTCCAAACAGTACTTGCGAACCACTTGAACAATCTGTCGACTCTGCAACCTCAATCAAAAAGATATGCCTCACTTTCTTACCTCCTGTACATCACTTAATGCGGCTGGACCATTCCATGTACATGCCCTGTGCGACATACTTGGTGGCAAACTGGAGCACGACACCACGGTTCCCCTGCTCTTAAATCTGACACATCCAGACCTGTCCTGTTCTCTTCCAAATTACATTATCTCGAATATAGAGTGTATCAGCAGAGACTGGATCGCTTCCTGTCACAAGGAAAGAATGTGGCTACTCTCCATACAATGACCACATATACAAGACTCTTGTTAACCTTCACTTAAACCTCTACAGTTTTGTTTTAATACCATTCTCTAAATGTGTACAAGCTTCACATTTAACTGGATCCTGTTTTTGCGACTGACAGAGTCTGTGAATTTGATGATTTGGTCTAAACCACGAATCAGGAACCACTGAGCACGAACCAGAAACGCCAAAATGACATTTATGCAAATTGTAATGTTCAGAACCCAAAAGCATTCTACATTGCGTTAACCTTAGTAATTAATTTGATAGTATTTCTATTTAGACTTTAATTTTAGTCTATGTAAATTGCAGATGAGAACATCTACTAAACATATTGACGAGATTTCATCATTCAAATAAGTTGTACAATTTATCTGGGTGCCGCAATCTTGAAATTTACGAACCAGTAACTGTTGGTAACAATGAATCGGAATCCTAACTCGGTCACTGGTTCGATGAACCAAGTCAGTAAATCTTCAACTTCTGGAATGCCAACACGCATGAACCACAGACTGCATCATTCAAAGTTCAAAGTTCAAAGTTCAAAGTTGTTTATTTCACATATTTTACATATATATATATAAATCGAAAATGGGCAGTCCATCAAAGGCACAGCCTATGAGTCGATGCCCCCCACCCCACCCCCTGGCATTACAATACGAGACAGTGTACATGCCATATGGGATGAGAGCTGCTATGATGCTGATGCTATGACATGTAGTACATAGCATATAGCATGTAGCTTATACGTATGCATGTACACACACATATACACCCACACACCCACCCACCCACCCACCCACCCACGTACCCACGCACGCACGCACGCACGCACGTATATATTGAACCAAAAAAGTTTAGCAACACTGAGAATATCACTGTATAAATGTTATTTAACAAAAACAATAAATTGATTCATTTATATTATTTAATTGATAGGTCATTTCCCAATTTGAACAACAGTCTCTTGTTACTGTAATGCTGGCATCGCGCCTTTGACACGGCATCATTCAATGGAAGGGTCCAATTTAAATAATGACACTGAGCTGTCAATACCGGTTGTGACCTCCGCGCGCATTAACCACCACCGTACATCGCTTTCTCATGCTTCAAATTAAGCACCTGATGCCACGAAGAGGAATCGCATCACATTCCTGGAGAAGTGCAGCTTTCAGCTCCCGCACGTTGTGAAGATGTGGATGGTTCTCACGCACCATATGGCCAAGAATGTCCCACACCTGTTCGATAGGAGACAGGTCCGGTGATCACGCTGGCCAGACCAACACCGGAACGTTGTTAGTCTCAAGGAAATCACTGGTGACCCTAGCTGAATGAGGACGGGCGTTGTCTTGCTGGAACATAAAATCTGCATGATGCTGCATAAAAGGGATGACAACAGGGGCGACAACTTCTTCACAGTAACGTTGAGCCGTTAAATTTCCGCGAATCACAATAAGATCTGTTTTGCCATTTTCATGGATTCCAGCCCACACCATGACACTGCCGCCACCGAATCTGTCATGCTGAATGATGTTGGCTGCATCATACCATTCTCCTAAACGTCGCCAAACCCATTGCCTACCATCCACCACATCCACACAAAACCTCGACTCATCACTGAACAAAACGTGGCTCCATTGTTGAGCACGCCATCGCTGATGAGTTCTTGCCCATGCAAACCGATACTCGATGTGACGCTCTGTAAGCGGAATGCAACGAGTGGATGATGGGCATGCAGTCCAGCATCATGGATTCTGTTTCTCACAGTTTGTGGATGCACTGTAGTGCCGGTAGCGATGTGCAAATTACGGGACAGCCGCGGCGCAGTCTCAAACCTGTGACATCATGATGACGTCACTAAGTAGCGGTCTTCTCGTGGTGTTGTTGCTCTCGGTCTGCCAGATCGTGGTCGGTCATTAACATGTCCAGTTTCCTGCTCACGTTGGCGGAGACAGGAAATCGTTGAGGCGTGAACATTAAAATGTCGAGCAACAGCGTGAACGCTCTACCCAGCAGCGAGTCTTCCCATTGCTTCATGGCTCTGATTTTCGGGTAGCCATGGGCGGCGGCCCATGTTCGGTATGGTAAACCTTTAAGCGTTTTCTGTTACCGTTCGTTATCTGCTTTTGCAATATGGTGAATTTTTGCCTTCGCTACCCGTCAATGTGGGCCAGTGCATGAAAAATGCATTTTCACATGCATTAAGCATGCGGCCGAGAAATGCAAGAAATGATTTGCATTTCTTCATGATCAGCGAGACATTACATTGACGAAACATGTCTGCAAATTTGGTTATAAATGGACGCATAGTTTTAATACAACACACCAAACTTCACTGCTGCTAAACCTTTTTGGCTCAGTATATA